>OY776293.1:25539748-26139748 GCA_963675345.1 Trididemnum clinides
AGGATATTACCAAGTTTTTTCCAGAGTAGCATCTTATCGTGTATGGGAAAATATCTTTGCTTCCGTTTCTTGACCAAAAAAAATGTTTTTTGCTCAAACGAAAGCCAGAACTACCATTTCACTGCTTATACCTGAACTTAGGGTTGTAGCCAAAATATGACAGAAACGCGTCGGATAATTGTGTTACAGAAACTTCTAGCCCGATGTCCCGCCTAATGCTGTCTTTTACAATTACGCGTACCACAGGTTCCACACAGAGATTATAATTGTAATGAATTTAACACGAAGAGGTTACGAAGTTGCTAGTAGATTGAAGAATTTAGACTGAGATATGATGCAGTACGGTTTTCTGTAAAATATTTAACACACATAACTTAACTACACAAACGTAGATTCGCTGAAGCACTCACCTACTATAGCTTAACCGGAAATCAGACCCCAAAAGAATGATCAAACAATAGATTGTAAACGTTCGTCTAACAGTTGTTCACAATACAATTTAACAGTAATTTACTCAAATGCTAAACTGACTCCGAGGGCAACAGCGGTCAGCTAGATTGGGGAGGCAACAACGATTAATTTAAAAGGCAAAGGTTATCGGGGGTAACGCTTGGTACGAAAGGCTATGACGTTATCTAAAGCCTATTAATAGAGGACAAGGCGCGCGAGAAACAACGCTAAATTAGGGAACATCGAAACAAAGCAAACATAAGCTATGCGATAAACAAGGGAAACCGGGTTCAAACTTAAGACGAATTGAAAAAGTAAGTCTTGCTGCAACAAATTGATAAATGAGATTATCGTGGTACTGCATCAAAACTGTCAAAACGACTTCCGTCTTATCTCTGGCTCTCTGCTTTACAAACTTCAATTAGCAAAATCACTATTGCACGCTAATGGCTGATTAACAGCGCCTGCTCTACAGAGGACTGCCTACAAGATGAACTAGAGTTAAACTCAGCAGTCGATTCTATTTCATTTGACCCAACAATAAGCTGCTGCCAAAGTTGGTTTGAGTCTTGCATAATCTCAGTGCACAACAAAGGCTGACACTCAACCCAACTCCCGCTCCGGCTACTGGTCTGGTTTTAAAGATGCTATTGCAACTTCGGCTTGTGGTCCGGCTTCGGCCAAATATGCTAAACTCCAGGTCCGACTCCGCTTCTGCTACCGTTGCTGATCACCTCTGCCACTTCCTTGAGCATATGGTTAAGGCAGTTGATAGCCTGCCGGTATAAATGCTGGTGAATGTGAGTTCGATTTTCGATTTTTGGCTTCTTTTTAAATCAAACTCAACTGCTAGCTAGTAAAAAAAAACTAAGAGAAAACTTTGTCAAATCGGTATTAGGAAACACCAAAAAAATCAAACTTAGATTTCTACCCTGAGTCAAAAAATAATACAGCAGCTATCGGTGGTTATTTATTTATCTGCTGCATTTTTTTATCACCAGGTTACAAGGATTCAGAGCTGATCAACAACCGGAGCAGAAGCGAAGTCGGACCCGGAGTTTTGCAATTTGGCCAAAGCTGGGTTCAGGAGTTGCAGTTGCAATAGCATCTTAAAAAGCGGATCAGTAGCCAGAGCCGGAGTTGGTTTAAGTTTCAGCCTCTGTTGCATAGGTGTACATTGGATCTGAAGCCGGGTTTTTAAATCACGATTATCCCGTTTTTTTATCGGATTCGGATCTGGATTCGAATTGTAAATTATTTAATTTTCGGATTCGAATTTTAATTTTATAACTTGGTTAGAAAGAAACGTATATTATTGCCTCAGAAGGAAATGTGGAAGTTTTTGATTTTCAGGATTCGGAATCGGATTATAATTTTTGATTTGTTAGGAGTCGGAGTTAGATTCGGATTTGCATTTGTCGGATTAGGATTAGGAGTCGGATTCAAAATTTTTGACTCCGGACACCTCTGCTCTGTCGTGCACTGAGATTATGCAAGACTCAAACCAACTTTGGCAGCAGCATATTGTTGGGTCAAATGAAATAGAATCGACTGCTGAGTTTAGCTCTAGTCCATCTTGTAGGCAGTCCTCTGTAGAGCAGGCGCTGTTAATCAGCCATTAGCGTGCAATAGTGATTTTGCTAATTAAAGTTTGTCAAGCAGAGAGCCAGAGATAAGACGGAAGTCGTTTTGACAGTTTTGATGCAGTACCACAATAATATCGTTTATCAATTAGTCGACGCGTTTCTGTCACATCTTGGCTACAACCCTAAGTTCAGCTATTTAATTAACACGATTAAGCTTAGATTTATAACTGCGTGAAGGACTGGGCATTGTGTGTTACAGGTTTTATAAGAGCAAGTCAAGCTACCGTTATCAATATCAAATTACCAAAAACCGGTATAACATAAAGGTCTATGCAGTTGATTGAAAATACTTGCCCTCGTACGGTAATCTGCTGCACCAGCAGAGCACTAAACTGCTAAACAGAAATCTTGGGCTTATTTCGGATGTCCAGATCAAAGGTCTACTAAACATTAGAATGCTATCATACAGTTTTGGCTAGGCACTGGCCACTAACAAAGTTCAACAGTCCATGCTGGTTAATAAAAGTCTGACAGTCTGGTTCAGTATATGTAGAAATCTTGGGCCAGAATGCAAGTGTTTAGTGCTTGTAATAGGCTATATCTGATAATACAGTATCAATTGCGGAAGTAATCTGAATTCTATAAGTAGTTTAATGAATCACGTGACAGTGATGAAATGCCTCCAGAAATTTTAGATACAAGAGCCTGTTAGGTTTAGTAAGTGCCGGAGCGGAGCTGGAGCCGGAGCCAATCATTTTTAAAACTGCTGGAGCCGGAGCTACTGGTTTTTCTGCCAGCTCCGCAGCCCTGGTTTGCTGGCTTTAAGTTAGTTGTCAGTCGTTGTTGGTAAGTAAGGAGTTTTGTCAATTATAAGGACATAGCCAAATGATTTTTTTTCTTATTGTGCTGTTCAACACTAAATGTTGATTAATTGCATTAATATACCTAAATTGAATTGCCCTAAAAACGGATAAGTTTGTAATAAAGAAAAGAAAAGGTGACACGCCAAATGAACATAATGTGTCAGTTTCTACGCCTAAGGAAACTGTCGGAACTTTAATTGTTGAAGGGCCATCGGCTACGAGTAAAAAATGAAAAATTGAGAAGCCTCGTTTATATAATTAAAAAGTATTAAAGAAGTAGTAAATCAGAAATAAATAAAATTCCTTTGGCAGACATCACAATTGGAAGACGTATTGAAGATATGTCTGATGATGTTAGGCAACAAATGAAGGGTATTTTTCAAGAAAATAGTGCGCTGTTTTGCATTGCAAGTAGATAAATCGACTGATGTCATTGGGTTAGCCCAGTTACATCAGTGAATAACTGATGTCACTGAGCTAATCCAGTGACATCAGTCGATGATTTTTATAAGGTTTATTCACAACAACAAAATTACTGAACAATTTCTTTGTTGTCTCGAACTTTTGAGAACTAGAGGTGAAGACGCTTTTCAAGCTTTAAATAAGTTTATGGAAGAAAATAGTACGTCCTGGCAAAACTGTGTAGGTATATGTACAGATGGAGCTTCGTCAATGCTTGGTTCACTAAAAGGTTTTACAACTCTAGCAAGAAAAAGAAAATATTATTGTCTCACTCATTGCTTTCTGCATTGCGAAGCTCTAATTGCGCAAACTGTTGACGATGATTTACGAAGAGTGATAGACGAAGTGTTCAGATGGTAAATTACATGAAAAGTAGTCCTCTTAAATCAAGACTATTTTATCAGATTTGTGAAGAAATGGGTGCACGTTTTAAGACTCTACTGCCTCATACTCAGGTGCGTTGGCTTTCAAGAGGTGGTGTGCTAATGTCGTGTCTTTGAATTGAAAGATATAATGCTTAAATTTTTTGAAGAAAATCATCACAATGAATTCTGTAATCTAATTCAAAACGAAGTTTGGTGCAACAAATTAGCTTATCTGACGTATTCAACATTTAAATAGATTTAACGCAAGTATGCAGGGAAGAGCAAAAAATATTTTAACATCAATCGACAAAATTTGCACTATGAGAGACAAGATCGAAATTTGGAAACGTAAAGTGAAAGAAAGAAATTTTGAAATTTTTCCAAATTTTTGTAACATCGAGCTAAAATTTTAAATTAGCTCACACATAATTAATTATTTGACATTGCTTAGAGAGAAACTTCAATATTATTTTCCAAATATTAAAAGCGAAAACTATGATTGGATCACAAATCCATTTCTTGCAACGTCACCTACTCACTTGTCACTTACCGAAGAACAGCTAGCTGAAATCAAGAATGATCGATGTCTGCAACTGATTTATAAAGCGGGGGATTTACAAAAATTTTGGATTCATGTTTTTAAAAATTTATTCAAATTTAGCTGAAAAAGCTGTACAAATACTGTTACAGTTTTCCACTGCATACATTTGCGAAGCATCCTCTTCAGCAATGCTAAATTTGAAAACATCGAAGGGAGGAATTTAAAAATGCTTGATAGCGAATTGCGAATGGCATTATCATCGATAACACCTAACATCAAAAAGCTTTGTTCTTCCCACCCAGCACAAGTATCTCATTAAAAGAGTAAGGTAAGTAAAGGAAATTATTGATCATTTTATTTTTATTAATTTTTCCACATATTTATAAATCATTACTTTGTTTTAAAAATGCAATTTATTTACGGTATGAAATAACTTTGAAAACAATTTCCGGGAAACATTTTTCAGTGAAATTTATTTACGCATCAGTATGTTTTAGCATAGCTGAATATACTAACATCAGGCTACAAAAGTGAGTTGGTGTGTCACAAAATTATGTACGTGCAAAAAGTGCGTCGTAAAACGAAAAAGGTTTGAAAACACTGTCATAAGCTTAAGACATTGGAACGCTTTACGAGTAAAGTGCAATCTGTACTTCAAGACAACTCATTAAACAACATATTGCAAAACAAAGATAACACTCTTCACCACTAAATGGAACAAGAGTGTCATCAAATACCTCTCACGTGACTGTTGCGTAAGGATAAAAGTTAAATTTGTATAAATAGAGGTTACACTACGGAATATGCCGTTCCAGAAACAGCGATACAAGAGGATGGTCGATTTGCATTTATCTGTTCATACAATCTATTTCCATAAAATTAGATGAACAAAATTTTCTTGCTATTGCTTAGTGTCACGAATAAGGAAGTTTGCCTTGTAAGCCTAGTTTTCATATATGTGTGAAGTGCTGTATTATTTGTTCGCTCGGCTACTGATTGAAAAAAAAGACCTTTTTTCCTCGCAATTGGATTTGCGGTAGGTACGCCTTTATTACGTCACAATCGTGTATGACATAATAAAATTCCAGATTGATCTAGTGATTCTAGCTTCGAAGAATTTCGTTGACCGATTACATAATTAGTAATGCTTTCTTTTTCTTTTTCACGTGATTTTGTTCTGCTTTTTCTGGATTGTTTTTTCGATTTACAGTATATGTAAGGCGACAGGATTTTTTAGAGTATTGGAGTAGTAGAAAAGTGTGTAGTGGGGAGAGAGAGATTGATTGACAGATTAAAGAAGGGATATTGTTTTGTTGTGATAATTTATTGTGGATTCTGTGCACGTGGCGAGTATTAAGCAGTTATTGGTGAAATTAATTTTGGCGGTTTCCTGATTGTGTAGTAAAGTGATTAATTCTGAGATCGTTGAGCGAAGAAGCTTGAAGTCGTGAAGTAATATTTCTGTGAATACATTATTCTGTTCTTAACGTGGTTTAAGGTGTTTTTAGTAGAAGCCAATCTTTTCCAAGTTTTATTAAGTTGCAGTCAGATCTCATTATCCGAGCGATTATCATACGTCGCTTCAATTTTAAAAGAAATTTAAGATTGAGATAAAACCAAAAATTCTATTATTATTAAAACGCGACACTTAGGCCTAGAGCTTTAGCAAAACAATTAAGTAATTTTGACCCAAAGCCATAGATCTACATTTCATAAGCGATGAGTAGAACTAGTAGTGAATCTAGCTTACACAGCCGACAGTCTTTGTGATGCTTTTATATCGACAGTTTTCTGTTTCTGTATTTGCAATCTAAGTGAGCTCAGCAACACATCAGTCTAATAACGGTTTAATATTAAGCAGCGTTATGTGGCAAGATTTGGAAAAGGGCACAATGACTTGTGATAGAGGGCCAGTAGTGGCTTTTACAAAATGATTTTTTGGAGATCGCCATTTTAAATGGCAGAAGTTAGCTATTATTTCTTCAAAGATCTTTTTTGGAGGTAGGCCACAACTACGCCAAAGGAACCACTTCGCCCCCTAGCAAAGAGGCAGGGGCGGTAGTCCCCTTGCACCCCAGCCGGCACCAATGATATCAAAGTACCTTAATAGATTTGATGTGTTAAAACTGAAGTCACTAAAATTTTCACACAACTAATCGCATGTCTATTGTTACAGGTTAGAACAACATTTCATAATTTTTTTAAAAAATGGATGTAAAACAATATCTAAAACGAATTAATTATAATGGACCATTAAATCCTGATGCTTCAACTCTAAAAGAACTGTGTGGCTGTCATATGAAAAGTGTTTCGTTTGATACTTATGATATGTTTGGCGGTCGAAGAAAAGAGCTGTCTTTGGAGAAAATCTACAACGATATCGTGATAAAGAAACGGGGAGGATTTTGTTACGAAAACAATTCTCTATTCACCTGGTTGCTAAAGAAACTTGGATTTAAAGTTTCTGTACTACAAGGGCAAAGTTACCGTGCATCAAAGGATGTTTTCGGCCCAAAGTATGACCACATGTGTATGTTGGTACGTTGTTTGACATAGCTTTCGATCATATAATACAACCATTGTTCTGTAGGTAAGAAAATTAGCAAGAAGACATAGTGTTAAGTACCAATCGTAATAATTCCTTGAACAAGTTAATGTGTATAATGTTTCATCTTTGAGCAATACTTTTAAGGCATAGCAGTGCATGTGGTAAAACTAATTCGGAGTTGCCACCGCTGACTGTACATCTCATTTTTGTCAGAGCCAAGCAAGAGATATTGAAAGTCAAGTGTCTTTCTCAAGGACACGGTATTTAACTTGCTACCGCTTCATTGTTATACTTTTCCGAGGACCAGAGTGGTCAGTAACTGTGTTCCCGACGACGCCGTTTGGGTTGGGTAGAAAAATGGCTGTTGGCCTTTTCGAGGGTCCCAGTTACCCTGGGCACTCCCCTCGAACCATTTTTTTGCTGTGCTGCTCCATGAACGACCGCAGAAAGGCAGTACACAGCTTCTCTAAAATTGGTCGCCTGTCTTCTCCCTTCTGTCCTTTTCATGCCCATCTTCATCTCCTCATTCTTCTTCTTTTGATGAGCGGTAACATTCATCACAACCCTGGACCCATCTATCCTTGATCAGTGTGCGCTGGAAATGTGACCTGGCAGGGTAAGTCAGTTCAATGCTGTACTTACTTCAAATGGGTCCACCTAAGGTGCTCACGATTCTCCCTCTCCAAATTTAGAACTCTTGGAAGCTCTCACTCCTGGAGCTGTCCCCCTACTGCGTTACTGCCTGTAGCACTGTGACTTCCACCGTTACACCTTATTCTAGCACTGTGACTTCCTCCCCGGGCTCGTCTGGCCTGTATACCTCCACTGTACAATCTGACTCTCCTCTGCTAATGCAGCATTCCCGCCCCACCCTCGCCTTCAAACCTCTTATCTGCTTCTGCCCTTTCTGTTTCTTCTCCCTCTGCTCCCTCACCACTGCCTCTTGCTCCTGGCTTTCCTTTTACGCCTCCTGCTTCCTCTTCCTCCCTTACTCTCTCAGGCTTCTTCAATGGAATGCTGGCGGTCTCCGAGCCAAGAGCACTGAACTGCTACACTTTCTTTCGTCCCATCCCGTTGACCTTATCTTTATCCGGGAATCCAATCTTAACTCATCTTCCTCTTTCCGGATTCCTGGATTCTCTGCTCTGCGATCTGATTGCACCCACTCCCGGTCTGGCATTCTCTCTCGTGGTGCCACGCACGCACGCTAGCGGCGGCGTCATTTTCGTCAGGCAGGCTTATCTTTCTCTGAACTTTCTCTCTCCTCTCTCTCTTTGCTTGACTCATACTTTGATTATGTAGGAGTCAACATCTCTCTAAACAACTCCTCCTCGCTCTCATTTTTTAATGTGTATGCTCCCCCATTCGCTCATCTCCGACAGATGGCAGAACCGACTCCTTTTCTCCCTCCATTCTTCCATCCACCAGAAATCTCTTCGTTTATGGGGGACTTCAATTGCCATCACCCCCTCTGGGACTCAAGAGGTACTTCTGACCCGGGTGGGGAGGAAGTATTCGACTGCGTCATCTCTTCTGACTTCCTCCCCCTTAATGAACCTGACATACCTACCCTTCTTCATCGCTCCTCTTCTTTTGCTCCCTCCTCTCTTGCCCTTTCTTGCTCCTGGAATGTGCTTCAGAACCTGGGTTCTGATCACCGACCAATTCTTTTATCTGTCTCTCTCTTTCCGATTTTTCGCCTCAACGAGCATCCCCTTTCCTTCAATTTTCAGAAAGCTCACTGGGATCACTTTGACTCTCACTGTCCTTCTGCAGAGGAATACTCGTCTCTTTCCCTTTTTTCTGCTGCTGCTCTCTTTACTTCTCTGGCACTGAATGCAGCCAAATCTTCCATTCCTTTCAGCCGCATCAAACGCCATCATAAATCCTGGTGGTCCGCTGAAGTGAAAGATGCGGTTAGTGAAAGACACAAGGCCTTCGCTGCCTCACAGAAGTGATGCAGATCGCCAGGCTTACATCTCCGCTTTCCAACGTGCCTCGTCAGTCATCGCCAAGGTCAAGGATGAGGCATGGCAGGCGACTTGCTCTTCTCTTTCGCCCAAATCTAACCCCAAATCTGTGTACTCTCTTCTTTACTCTGTCGCTGGTTGTTCTTCCTGATCTTCCTCCTCTCCTAACTTCCCCAACTGTTCCTCTTCCAGGGAGTTGGCTTCGGCCTACGCCGATTACCTGAGATCCCATTTTTCTGTTTCTCAGCCGAAGAACCTGCGTAGCAGTGCCAGAGGCTACCTTTTCGAGCTCGGCCGAGCCACGTGCCCTGAGGAGTCTCACTTGTCCTTCTGCTCACTCTTTTCCCCTCCTGAATTTCTTGCGGTTGCCTTTAATCTTTTCTCGTCCACTGCCACTGGCCCAGACAAAGTTGCCTATCCCATGCTAAAGCGTCTTCCTCGCTCTGGCTTGGATTTTCTTCTTCACATTTTCAATCTTTCCTGGTCATGGCACTCCTTTCCTTTTATTTGGAAAACATCTTCTGTTATTCCCATCCACAAGATGGGAAAGCCTCTCGACTCTCCTGTTTGCTTACGGCCTATCTCTCTCATCTGCTGCGTTTCAAAGCTTTTTGAACGCATCATTCTATCCCGTCTACTCTTCTTTCTAAAATCTAATTCCATTCTCTCTCCCCGCCAGGCCGGTTTCTGCCCTGGTCCATCTACTCTGCATCAAGTTCTTTATCCTTCTCAGTCCACTTCGGATGGGTTCAACAAACCAAGGCCGGGCTCTCGAACGATCTTCTCTACAATTGATTTTTCGAAAGCTTTTGACTCTGTCTGGCATCCCGTTTTTTTCCATAAACATATTTTGGCTGGCCTCCCTCCTTGCTTTGCTCGTTGGATTTAATCTTTCCTTTCTGATAGGCGCGCTTGTGTAGTTTATCAAAATCACAGAAGCCGTTTCTTTCGAGTCCGTCGAGTTCTTCCGCAAGAATCCGTTCTTGGCTCTGTTACTTTTCTTGCTTTTCATCAATATTCTTCCGTCAGGTGCTCTCTTTGCGCTGAAGATTTGGCCACTTGGTCCTCCTCCCCCTCGGTCGCTACTGCGGTGGAGGCCACACAAGGAACTCTGTTTCAATTGGAACGCTGGTCTGAGTACTGGTGTCTTCCTCTCAATCCGAGCAAATGTGAGGCCTCCTTCTTTTCAGTGGATCCCCACTAAGCTAACCTCCAGCCCAACCTCGTCTTACTCAACTCCCGCCTCCGTTTCAATTCCACTCCAACTTTTCTTGGGGTCATCTTCGACCGCACTCTTTCCTTTACTAAACATGTATCTTCGCTGAAGGCCAAGTTCTTCCCTTGTCTCAAGGTCTTACGCTGTATCTCTGCTTTCTCATGGGGCACCTCTAACGAGTCCCTCTCTGTTCTGTATAAAGCTTTTCTTCGGCTCCTTCTCACATATGCTTCACCCGAGTGGTTTCCTTTCTTAAGCGTTACCAATATCAACAAATTGGAACGCCTCCACCGAGCGGCTAGTCGCGCGATCATCAAATGCCTCTCGTCCTTCCCTGTCCCACTTCTCTACCTCCCTACGAGTCACCCTGACTCATTTCACTCTTTCATCTGATGGGCGGGCTCTTTGTTTCCCAACCTCCTTTCCGATTTCAGGTTTGGCCAGACTTGGAGTGAAACCAAGATTCTGCAGATCGTCCTGGAGAGCTTTAGCGTCCATCCACCCGCTCATGCTCCCTTCTAATTTTCCTGGGGAGGCTCTTCTTGCTTACCCTCCCTTTTCTCCTTGGAACCTTCCTTCCTTTACCGTGGAGTCCACCCTTATCTCCACATGCTCTTGTTCTGATCTCCCTCTCTCACCAAGGTGCCGCTCTCGCTTACTTTGACTCTCTCCCCCTCACGATCTGGTACTTTGGACTGACGGCTATGTTCCTTTTCTTTTTGGCAAAGGCAGCTCTGGCGTACTTGCCAACTGCTCTCTCTGTGGCACTGAGGCCACTTTCTTTTTCAGCAGACCCTGTATGCTCAAGATTCTCTGCTGAAGCCTGCGCCATTCTGCAAGCTTTTTGTTGGTCTCGGCAGCACCAACAAGTCTGCAATTTCTTTTCTCTTCTCCTCTTATCTGACTCTCGCCATCCTATCTTCTCCTTCATCTTTTCTTCTAACTCAAACTCTGTGGCAGATCTGGCAGAAACTGTCTTCTCTCTCCTCCTGTTCTATCAGGCTAAAATGGGTCCCCGGACACTCTTTTTTCCCAGAGAACAACGCGGCTGATGAGCTGGCCAGACGGGGAGCGCTACTTGCGCCGTATGCAATCCCTTGTCTCTCTCCTCTTATCTCTCATATCCACTCTTGTCTTTTCTCGGACTGGAGGCGTACTGTCTCATCGAAATTCTTTGACATACACGGATTCTCTCGATTTTCACCAAGGAACTTGTGCTCCCTCGTCACGCTCGCTGTGTTCTCTCTCGTCTACGCTGCAACAGACACCGCCTTCTGTTAAGCTCGTATCTCTATAGGATTGGCAGAATCGAGAATCCTTCCTGCTGCGCCTGCGAACACTCGTCCCAGGGTCCCTCTCGTCTCATTCTGCACTGTCCAGCTACAGACTCTTTAGGCCACTCACTCTTTGGCGACTCTCTATCTCTTTACGATCTTTGGTCCAGGCCCTGGGGAGTTTCCCGGCTTCTGGGGCTCCATGGTCTTCCGCCATGCCCCCATCCCTTGGAAGGGGTCGGGTAACAACAACAAGCAGCTTTACTGAAGTACGCTACTACAGTAGGTTTTTCAGTTACGTGCTATTTACGTGTTTTGTTTTTTAATGCTTTTACTTGAGTAGATGAAGTAGAGAGCAACGCTACTTGAGCAGATGTTAAAAATTTGACATCTGCTAAATTGAAATGCGGTATGCTGACGTAAAAAAACAGCTTTGAATTTAAGTTTATATTTTTTGCAAACTTCCACTGAACTTTTGGTTTTGGTTCAAACTTTCATTATCAACTGCAGACTGTTTAATGCTATCAGGCAAGTTAGGAAAGTTACTATTAGTACGCGGCGTTGTCATACGTTTGGACTTAGAAAAGTTTTCTGCGCCAGAAGCCAAATATTTTCCGGTGTTAACTGCATTGAATTTCGTTTTATCTTCTCAAGCATACGTTAGTGTGTCTACAAACCAGCTTCTGCTTTTGTAAATCAGGTTACAGGCGAGGGGGTAAAAGGGAAATTTCCCCTGCCAAAAGATTAATAAAAGTTATGTTTTTGTCTGAATTCTTAAGTTCTCTTTAAAAAAAGAGCATTATGTACGTTTAACCTCAGCAAATATCTCCAAAATTCACGTAATAATGGTGAATATTCCCAAAATTCTCTTGGCATATAAGAAATAAAAAAGGTCATCACCAAAAATGTGATTAAAGATTTAAAATTTTTGCCCTTCGCGCTCAAAAGTTATTAGCTGGCATCGTCATTTCGCTCCAAATTTTGTGGGTTACATCTTAAACATCACTAAGATCTCACTTTTTGTTTTTATTGAAAACTAAAACAAAACATGGATTAAAGTAATTTGTTTTACTTTAGGTAAAAATATTCGTCATTGCTTACTACTTTTATTGAAGTATGTTTTGTGTATGTAACAATACTCATTACTCAAGTATATCTTTTACACTATTCTGGCAAGGACACAGCATTGCCCCTACTACCGCTAGATGATTATACTTTTAATTTTTATACTTTTCCTTGAGCAAAATATTGAATTTGCTACCTCTTGATCGTTATATTAACATCATATCACATTCATTTATAGTCATCAAAGACTTAAGAACCAGTTGCATTATTCTGAAGTTTTTTTTTTCTTTTTAGGTGACCATTAATGAAGGAGACAGATGGTTAGTTGATGTTGGCTTTGGAAAGTCATGGTTTGCTTACCCCCTTAGATTTATTGAAATGGAAACACAGGAGCAAAGAAACGGGGCTTACAGGATAAGGAGCATACCGGAAAGTGAAGGAGAATATTTACTGGAAAAAATGCCAAAAACAGTAATTAAAGGTAGAGTATATTCATCCAAAACGTTCTTCTACCTACAATTAGTTACGCAAAATATCAAAAGCACTTGGCGGCCCATTCGAAAAACTACAACTTCTAGTTGTTCAGTACTACAAAATATGAGCTATTGTACAATACTTTTGTGTTCAGAATTTGCAAATAATAATTCATCAAGGAGCAAGCTACCAATAAAGTAGATTTTGGGTGCGTCGGCGGTCTCTAGACAAGGCACCGTGAGCAAACACGGCAAGGATTATGAAAGAACTCGCTTTTAAAGGTGATAAATCGTTTTGATCTTAATTTCTGACACTAAGCCTTGGAACCCTGGCAAGAGATTTTAAAAAAGAGCTACTTCCTTTAATTCAAAATTGCAGCTCGCTTTTCCAATGATGCTATAACGCTACAAGTAAATCCAACCAATTTGCTCTTCACTTTTAATCTCATTTGTCAAAAAGAAGATTCATACTAAAAATAAGAGTCAGTCAGAAGACATAGCTAACACTTTACTTTTAGCAAACCTTGTGCAAGGTATTACCAATAAATTAGTACATAAATGTTTTTTTATCGGCAACCATTTGGGTGTTCAAGATCTTTACATTGAACATTCACCCTTTCCTTAATATATTGAAAAACATCTATCTTTGAGCAGCGATGTTCCTCATGATAGTGTATGGAGGCAACAAACATGTAATTGCAAAGTTTAAAGCTCAATGTCTACATGGATGATGCATTAAAAAACTTCACTTTTCCTTTCTCATTTGCATTCTATTTTTAAAATGCTGTTCCAGCTATACGAACAGCACTATATAAGTTGACCACGTAATGAGTTACCAAAGTTACAACAAAATCAAGTTGTTCAGCCATAAGCAAACACGCATTTTTCATTTAGCTATATAACTGGCCATATAATTCCTAAAATACTTGCAGGAAAGGAAAAGCACAATCAAAAAGCAAAAGAGAAGAACTGGCAAATTGGGTACAAGTTTACGACAACTCCACAAGAAATCGAAGACTTTCGCGTGATGTGCGATTTTCAACAGGATTCTGATTTGAGCTTTTTGAAGTATAATGCAATCAGTTGCTTACAAACGGAAGAAGGCATTACGATCAGCTTTGGCATGACTATATGTAAGAAAAAGTACATTGATCCATACACAGAAGAAATAATCGAAGTTATAATGCCGAAAACAGAAGAAGAATTTAAAAACATAATAAAAAAAGAAATGGGTATAGAGCTAGGTTTTCCGCTTACATTACAAGCTCGCGATTTCACTGGTTTTATAGAAGAGCGATAATATTAATTGTTGTAAAAAAGCTTATAAACAACTAAGGATTGCATGTGTATCAAGTAGCAAAAACGTACGATTGTATTAGTTCTTAACCCTCTATTGATACTATTTGTCAGGCTCTCCTATTTTCATTGGCACTTGCTGTATTTTTGAATAATTGAGCAATAAATTATAGAAATCATATCAATACAGTGCAACTCCGATGTGTGGACCACCCACGGGACAGCAGTCAAGTGGTTGTTGTTGTTACCCGACCCCTTCCAAGGGATGGGGGCATGGCGGAAGACCATGGAGCCCCAGAAGCCGGGAAACTCCCCAGGGCCTGGACCAAAGATCGTAAAGAGATAGAGAGTCGCCAAAGAGTGAGTGGCCTAAAGAGTCTGTAGCTGGACAGTGCAGAATGAGACGAGAGGGACCCTGGGACGAGTGTTCGCAGGCGCAGCAGGAAGGATTCTCGATTCTGCCAATCCTATAGAGATACGAGCTTAACAGAAGGCGGTGTCTGTTGCAGCGTAGACGAGAGAGAACACAGCGAGCGTGACGAAGGAAGCACAAGTTCCTTGGTGAAAATCGAGAGAATCCGTGTATGTCAAAGAATTTCGATGAGACAGTACGCCTCCAGTCCGAGAAAAGACAAGAGTGGATATGAGAGATAAGAGGAGAGAGACAAGGGATTGCATACGGCGCAAGTAGCGCTCCCCGTCTGGCCAGCTCATTCAAATAGAATCCAAATATATTTGAATAAGGAACTGACGATGACTAATAGATAGTCAAAATACATTTTCCGTGAATAAAACATAAAGCTGGATGATTACCTATGTTTGATTATCTTAATCTGCACACAATGACTTTTCTGATCGTTTTCAGTTATAAAACTGTCCAACAAGCTGCATATGCAGCTGTAGCCCACTGCAGTGATGGCAAAATCTCCCATGTTAAAATCATGTAACAACTTGGAATTTACCCTGGACACTTTTGCCAAAAACTTGACTCCAGTCGCATAGTAAAATCTAAGCGAAGAAGCTTTGCTGGGGCTAAACAATTGTATTTCTTTTTTGTATTGCATTGTGTATGTTTATCCTCCATGCACGAGAAAGCGAGTTGTATCGCTATATTTTGGACGGGACGTCCGCACTCCCTTGGGAGTTGCCATTTCCAATGTGTCTGGGCCACCTGTCTTCCACAACCACATAAAAGTGGAGGCGTCCCATTAAGTGCCTTGCCCAAGGACACCAGCGAACTTGCCGGTTTGTTCTCCACAACCTCCCCTAAATGCCGAGCGCCGAGCAGGGAAACTGCGGATATCATTTTTTAAAGTTTTTGTTTGGACTCGACAAAGAGAATGAATCCCAGGTCTACCGACTGCGAAGCAGACGCTCTAACCAATATACCATCGCGTTGGTTTACACAAATAAGAAAAACTCTCAGAGCCATCAAAAAGGGGTTTCCAAGATAAAAAAACAAACTGAGAAAAGAACCACACATGCAAAAGACGAATTTCAGATGCACTAAATCAGGGGTGTGCAACCTTTTTCACTGGGGGCCACTTTCGAAAATTTTAACAACGTCGAGGGCCAGTCACCGCCAAATATGTATAAAATTATAAAATGCAAAACACAACCCGTGTATTATGTTATAAATTATTATATAGCATCACATACAGTTAATGTTGGTTTTGAGGCTAGAAAGTTACAACACAACGTTCTTGACCTTTTGTGTGGTCGATTCGGCTATGAAAAGAATCGGATTTTTGCGTAAAGTCATAGACGGTACAAATAGCTAAATAAATCGATTTAAAAAAAAAAAATTTTTTTTGTCCTGCCATCATCGAGGGCCACATTGACTGGCCTGGAGGGCCGGATTGTGGCCCGCGGGCCGTGGCTTGCACACCCCTGCACTAAATGATGTTTACATTTAACTTTCTCAGAATGCAAAAATTTTGCTAATTTCTGTTTTCAACCATAAATATTTCAGCTACAGTAAACCTCGTATGTTAACGTGATTTATCAGCCCTGTCATTGGTTTACTTGTTTTTGTCCTTTTAGTAAAGTAACAGCTAATGTTCTTGATATCATAGTAGTTCGGAAGCTCTTGTGTTTGCCGCCTCATTTAATAGATTGTCATTTGTAATAAGTGAGGAATAGGGATGTTTTGTAGTATGTGATGACTAATGAATTGTTTTTTATATTTCCCAAATTGTTTTCTATTGCGTTCGACCCTTAATGGAAAAACCGTAAGTTTGGTACAGTGAATCATTTATAAATTAATACGGCAAGTTGTTTTCTCTTTACTTAACGCCTGTTATTCTCGTTTCTTGTTAATGGTTATGTGACAATTTCGTTGATTGATCTCATATCTATTTGTGGATATAAATAGGCCTATTGACTGTTTATGAGCTCACTCTACTTTGGCAGTGTTTAGTATGGGGAGGCAGCGAATAGAAAACCTAATATTTTATCACCAACTAATGCTAGTGGCAAGCTGTTTATGTATTTCAAAGGCGCTTGTCTGTGTCTTAAATCAACTGGGAAACAATAAACTGCTTGTATTGTCAGCTAATGCCAGCCTTAATTTGATAATATACCCTTATTTCGCATTCGCTTATATCTTTATTTGCATGAATTGTATTTAGGAGATCTCTCAGTAGTCTTTAATATCTTGTAACAACTAGAGCCAGATACGCCTAGCGTGTCGCAATTGATGCGTGTGGTGCAGCTAATTTGTGAGCAAAATTTTCTGTTCTCCTTTAATACAGTCTTCATGTTCTGCAAGTTGGTGTGTGCTCGTGCGTCGAGGATCTCTGGTGAGCAAGACAATTAGAGACAGGATCTCCCAAATAGAAGCAGCAGTGAAACGGCCAGTATAGCGGTTCCTCACTGCAACATCGTATATTACGGACAAGTCGGGACCAGCGATATTTGTCCGTTATATGCAAAATTCCGTATGTACAAAATTGATCCGATGCTCTCTATACAAGCTCATTATGCTCCAGCTCAGATGTATTAGTTTTGGGCTCCTGGGTTATTTGCAAGACCCACTCAACACAGGAACTAATGTATTTAGTCATTGTATTATTCAGTAGGCCTACAGAAGGCTATGCACTAATATGACGGTACTATACGCTATTTTATGTGTTGATGGAACAGAAATTTTTCGTGATTGTAACTTGCTTAGGCCTCGTTCCATTTTCCTTCATTACTTTTCGTTTCCTGTGTTCTGTCACAACTTCACTACAAGATGTAATTTTCTTTGCTGAAGAATAAATCCGTAATACGTGAGGTAGTTTACGTTGTTTTAACTCAATGGGACTGAAAAAAATAATCCGTTATAGACAAAGTTGAAATGCACTAAAATCAATAAGAGACCATCCGAACTTGAAATTTTGTTCGTTATACAGTATACAAGGTTTACTCTATTTGTGAATCAATCTCTTTAAAGTATTTAATATCAGTTAATTTTACATTTTTGCAAAGCTTCTGGGAAAATTTTTTTCAAAATTATGTTTGTTGCAATCCTGGGACCATATTAGTTAAGTTCACGAAATAAAAATATGGTAAAAATTGCAAAAAAATATAATTTTTTTCGGTGAAAGAATTGAAATTTCCTGCCATTGAACTTGACTTTGGATACTCAAATACCTTTGGTAAAAATTTTACCGGAATCGAATGCAAGGATAGGGAGATAATGATATAAAAAATTACGAGTAAATGCAATTTACCACTACGTGACAGCTTTGTGATTATGCAGTTGTTATTGTTGATCTGTTGTCCAAGGAATCATTTTGAAAACAAGAAATCACTGGTGAAATGCCAAATACAAAATTTCCAATTTGCATGGGTGACAGACCTTAAGCCATTAGATACCTATGTTATCACGAATCAGAGAAGTGGCTGCGTAATCATCCTGGCCGTACTGTTTCGAAATATCAAATTGGCCAACTCTTCGGATGTGTTTATGGCAAAGCTGCTAGTTACAATGTTGCTTTTAATGGTTTTCGTAAAGCTGGAATCAATTCTCTCAATAAGAATGTTTTCGATGAAACAGATTTTCTTTCAGCATAAGTATTACATAGGTCAATCGAGAAAAATGAAACAGTTTTATATTCTTTTGGAAACGAAATTGCTGTGTCTGCTCAGTCAACCATTGACTCATCTGCTTCATTAACTTCTGCTCCGTCGACTACAGACTCATCTGCTTAAAATTCTAGCGCTTTCTCACTGTCGAGCAATTTAATCAGTTGCCGTAAAAAAGTTTTCAGACAGTACCAAAAAAGAAACTTCAAAACCCACTCATTTAACTAGACCATTCCACAAAAAAATTGTTTGACTAGCAAATGCTACTCTAATTAAAAAAAGCACAGAAAAAAAGCAACAGCCTCCGAAGACCTTTACGCTTACACCTGTTTAGTTTCTGAAGATGTTATTGAGGAAGACTAGATACCATGTACTACATGTAAAGGATGGGCACACGAAGTTTGTGCAGACATAATAGACCCTCGTTTTTTTCTATCGTTATCCATATGTTGCCGGTGTAGGCAATATTTGACTCCGATTAAAAACTATTTTGTCTTCACATGAAAAGTTTTTTAGTGTCGGACATAAATTTTGGCGCTGTTGTCAATTTTTTTGTTGTACTAATTCTTTGCATTATGGATTAGTCCAAATTACACGATTCACTGGGCCAAAATACACGACGCATTGTGCATTTTGGCCCACCTTCTAAAAAATAAAAAATGTGATAACACTTCATGACTTAGGCCCTAGTGTTCACCGAACAAGCAGGCTACTGTTAATGTAGGATTGCAATACAATTACCAGTGTCAAGACGATCAGAAAAGTCATTGTGTGCAGATTAAAGACGAAATTTCGTTAGGCGGACCAAATTACACGAATTTCCACTCACATTATTGCAGACAGTTATGTCATTACGACGCAATAACCACTTTTCTAAAATCCATTGTTTTTCCGTTGTTACTAAACACCAAATTGTTTCATGTTGTGAATTATAATCTTATGATCCTTAGAGTCAACTCGTACAGCAAGCCTATACAGTGGCTCTGATTCTTTTCCCACAACATGTAGGGCCTTTAAAATTAATCACCACCAAAATTAATTTTGATGCAACATAGACGTAATACTCAATTGTCTTTCATGGAGGGGCCAATACATTTTCATTCCAAAACTAACTTGTAGATCATTTTTTGGAGTTTCTAAATTTTTAATAGTGATGGTTTTTTCACTAAATCAACTTTTGGAAATTTGGAAATAAGAGTGACAGTATTCGGGAGGGCTTCCGCTCCCAAACTCCGTTTCTTCCAAGTCAATGAGATGCCGTACAAAAGCATTGCCTGTCCCTTTAAAACTATTGCCTGGCCACGCCTCTAAAACAATACAGGACAACGATGATCCCCATCAACCTACACAAATATGAAATTGCGACCAAATCAAATCTATTTATGGATGTAAACAAATGCATCTGCGGCTAAATCAGATAGATTTGTTAACAAAAACAAATGGCTTAAACAAACACAGTCCCAACACATGCGTAACGAGCAGTGAACAAATGGCACCCCATACCAATCTGGAATAATGCTAATTCTAATTTACATTCGGAAACATTTGCATCAATTTTCATTCATGTACAAGACCGCAAAAACTGATTGCATAAATCTCAACGTAATCAAATGCATTGTTAAATTATTTCTATGAGCGTTTCGAACAATATTGCTACAGTATACGAACTAGAAAAGTTTAGGACAAAGCAGTACTGCCGTGATATTGTAAAACCTAACTACATTTATGATTTCACAAACAACCTTGAGTTTTTTTCGTTAACGTGAAGTCACTGATGTGCAAACCGCGAAGAAACAATTAATGCTCATACCTGTACATTTAACAGGTTCAAGGGAAAACCCAAAAAATTGTTTACTTGTTGCATTGTTAAACAAAATAAAACACCAAATTCAATATTCTCAAAAATATGATTTTTGTAGTTAATAGGTTTTGCCATATCACCGCAGAATAATGCACAAAATCCGAAACATTGGCTCTGATTTGATTCGATACCTTCGAAAACTTTCAATAATGAGAAAGGATTTTAAATTCAAAATATGACGAGTTGCCAACTTGAAGTGTTTTTCGAAACGAAATCAGCCGTCTGCCGGCTCGTCACGGTTTAGCTCTCACAATCTGGCTGTAAATTAATGCTATCGCGATGAGCTATTGGTACATTTTTCGCAGCATAAAATTTCGACTCAACATAAATCGGAGTTATCTAATTTTAGTCGAATTTCAGAAAAGGCGCAAAAATTTTCAGCCGGTGATGAGACATTAGATCAGAACGTTTTAACGATGACTTTAAAAACAAGCTAAATTAAAGAATTCAGAGCAAGGCGGTTGAAGAATTTAGATTTTTTTGTGAAAATGCGACGAATAGTTTTGAGCATGACTATTTGGACAATTGACGCAGAGAAAACATAACGCTGGCAAATTCGTTGACTACCAGACAGTGAATCTGCAAAGATTGGCCCAGCCGAGCAGATTTTTATTTATCGAGCTTGACAGAATTTAAAAAATAACAAGAATGGCTCTAAACACCAATCTAAATCGGACCATCAACCACAGGTGAAACACTATTTTTTCTATCAGAGGGAGAGGGAGGCTGAAAGCATATTTATCTGATAACAAAAGTGAAGACCCCTTTTTTTGGAAACCTAGATATTAGGGTGACCTTTTTGCTATTTTCAACTCCAAAATAAAGCGAAGACGCTCAATTAGAAATCACCTTTTAGAAAGTACTTTACTATGGGGCGCCATTTGTTCACCGCTGATTACACATGTTTTAGGACAACATTTATGACTAAATCAAATGCATTTGTTTAAATGCACAAATACATTTAACATTTGTTTAAATGTTTTTAACATTTGTTTAAATGCACAAATACATTTAACATTTGTTTAAATGCACAAATACATATGTCACTCAACCGTATCATTCACATATGTCACTCAACCGTATCGTATCGTTCTTTAAAGGGAATGTACTGCGAATAACGCTTTTCCGATAAATTTGGTCATTGGACCATCACGCGATAGGTTTGCGACAGACTCGTTTGAAATGGGCGACAGGCGCGACATAGTTAAAATTCTTGAAACATGTGGTCTGCAGCAAATTAAACCACCAACCGCAAAAGTCCGAGTCTCTTACTACAAGATGTCTGCTGGATAGGATATAGGGCAGGCCTGCACAACATACGGCCCGCGGGCCGCATGCGGCCCGCGAAAGCATTTTAAAGTCGATCAACAAACGAAGTATGTCTGCCCTCTGTATTCCGTGTGTTGTGTGTAATAGAAAGCACTTTGAATAAATCTTTTCCTTCAATTGTTACTTAACAGTTATTGGTGCTATAGCGCATAATCCTACGTTTGTTAGAATTTGTTGTAGGTTTATAGCTAACGATCTTAACCTCGATGATTCAGAAAAGAGCATTAAGAACAGGAAATTTTGGAATTTTTTACTAGGCGATTGCGCAGGCAAAGAAAGAAGTATCAGATACGTGTACAAACTAAAGAGAGCTAATCATACAAAAGTTCAACATGCGCATTTGCTTTTTTTTACAGTTATAGCTTTAGCGTTGTTTATTGCTTGGTAGTAGCCTGTGTTGTGTTTTTAGTTGTAGCCTGCAGTTAAATTTTGTTTTTTAGTACCGTACTTAACCATGTCTGGAGGAAAGAAAAGAAAAATAGACAGCGAGCACAGAGCGTTTAACTCTGAGTGGACGAACAAGTACTTGTTTGTAACCTATGAAGACAAAATAATCTGCCTGGTGTGCCGAGAAAGGATATCAGTTTCCAAAGAATATAATTTGAGACGACATTTGGAAACACAGCATCCTGCTATTGCTAAATTAGATCAAAATGAAAAGAGCCTTAAAGCAGCAAGCCTCATGAAAAGTCTTGGCAAGGAACAGCAATTTTTCAAACTACTCGGCAGCGAAAGTGCTAAAGGTACGGATTTAAGCTTCAAGATTTCAAGGGAAATTGCTGTTTCTGGTAAGTGTTTTACAGAAGAGGAGTTTGTGAAAAAGTGTATGTTGCTTGCTGTATCTGAGCTTTGTCCAGAAAAGCTGCGAATGTTTCAAAACATCAGTCTCTCACGCATGACCGTACAAAGGAGGGTAAGTGACATAGCTGCCAACTTCATGAATCAGTTAAAGCAGAAAGTGAATGAATTTTGCTTTTATTCATTAGCTATGGATGAAAGTACAGATTGTCGCGATACAGCTCAGCTTCTCATATATATTCGAGGCGTTGACAAGAACTTTAATATTACTGAAGAACTTGCTGGCATGCAATCAATGAAGGGCCGTACTACCGGGAAAGACATCTGTACTGAATTAATTAACTGTGTAAACAACAAGTTGGCATACAGCTTTACTAACTTAGTGGCCATTTGTACCGACGGTGCTCCAGCTATGTGTGGAAAACATACTGGAGCAGTTTCTCTCATTCAGGAATTCATTGGAAGGCGCATAATCACACACCACTGCATTATACACCAGCAGGCCTTGTGTGGTAAGGTTTTAAAATTTGGACACGTAATGTCTGTGGTAGTTTCAATTGTAAACTACCTTCGCGCTCGTGCTCTGAAACATAGAATCTTTCGAGCATTTCTGGAAGAGGTGGATGCCAAATATGAAGACCTAGTATACCATACAGAAGTAAGATGGTTGAGCCGAGGAAGAGTGCTACAACGTTTTGTTGCTTTGAAAGAAGAAATTTCACAGTTCCTTAAAAATGATTCAAAAAAATTCGAAGAGCTTGAAAGTGAACCCTGGAATCACGATTTATTCTTCCTTTGTGGTATTACTGCTCATCTGAACGATCTCAACATGCAGCTTCAGGGAAAAGAACTAATAATATTTCAGTTGGTAGGAGCAGTGAAAGCTTTCAAAATGAAACTACATCTTTTCAAAAGTCAGCTCCTAAAAGGTGAAATGAGTCACTTCCCTACATGTGCACAATATATTCCCCAATCCCAATATGTTGAGCAAGGAGAAAAATACGCACAGCAAATTGAGATACTGTTTCAAGAGTTTGACCGACGACTCATTTTCTCTCAGGAAGATAACCTCCTATTTAAACTGGTTGAAGACCCATTTTCTGTAAATCCAGAAGAAGTGCCCATACAACTGCAGATGGAGGTAATCGACTTACAAACCTCGTCAGTGTACAAGATTAAACACAGAGAAAGCAGCCTGCTGAACTTCTACAGAAGTCTGAACAGTGATAGATATAAAAACCTTATCGGACTTGCAAAGAAAACGCTGAGTATTTTTGGCAGCACTTATATATGAGAGCAAACTTTTTCGCTTATGAACATGAACAAGAATAAGCAGCGCTCTTCTTTGTCTAATGAAAGTCTGGAGGACATCCTAAAAATATCCACTTCTCATATGCATCCAGATTATGACGAACTTGTTGCCGGAAAGTGGTGTAATGTTTCGCATTAGTGTCTGTGATTAATGTGTGCATAAGTTTCTAATAAATTTTTGGTATGCCTAATTGCGTTATAACTAGTAATTTAATGCAGAGATAATATTCATGCGGCCCTCGGCAAATTTTCTGTAGTCAATGTGGCCCGAGCAATTTTTGAGTTGTGCAGGCCTGATATAGGGTGACTGCTGGAAGCAAAAGTGCAACATAGGCTGTATAGATTTATGCTGTTAGTCAATGAACTCAGTCTGCCAGTTTCTTGCAGAAAATAATGATACTTATGAAAGACTATACATACATCATAGGTAGGCTGGCCATTTTTCGAAATGCAAAACCGGGACGCTTATTGCAGACTGCTATTATGACTAGGTAGGGTGGCCATACGTTCCGATTTAGGCGGGACAGACCTCCAATTGAGCGTCCCGTTTTTGCATGAGCAAATAACGGGACAGTGGATGGCCGCCTTTCACGAAGCCAAATAGTTGGGCTTACTATAGACTCTAGATCAAAATCGGGGACGCTCAAGACCGCGGTCGCGCCTACGGTGGGGTGGATCTCCAAAAAAAAAGGTCACCACCTATTTCGCTGCCCGTTTGTTGTCATTTTGGGCCGGAATCATCATTCAGGTAGGGTTCGCTGCCAACATGCCCTAGTTTATCACGGCTAACTTTGGCATACCCTAGGTCAAGCTGTGCTGCATGACTGAGCGAAAACACCAGACATTCGATAATTTAACTGGGACAGGCCTGAAAAAGCGGGACTGTCCCGCCTAAAACGGGACGTATGGCCATCCTAATCATAGGATAAAACATTAAAAAACCTTTTTAATTTTCTATCCTATGATGTATATTTTCTTTATTATCTTGTTTAATCAATTTACTGTAAATGCCGACTCGTTTCGGCCATGCTACATGCAATGGAACTATAAGTGCTAAACTCGCAGTCATTTTATGAATATAAGTTATATCTTTGAGCGATTTATCATTCGCCAAACTTTTCCTCTGCTGATGATATATTATTATGTAAACTCTTGGCTAAATTCGACAACATAAATATTCTTCTAAGTAAATAATTAGGGATTTTAAATTTCTTTGCATTTGGTTGGGTCAATATTTCTTATTAACTATGTCGCGCCTGTCGCCCATTTCAAACGAGTCTGTCGCAAACCTATCGCGTGATGGTCCAATGACCAAATTTATCGGAAAAGCGTTATTCGCAGTACATTCCCTTTAAAGAACCATACGATACGGTTGAGTGACATATGTGAATGATACGGTTGAGTGACATATGTATTTGTGCATTTAAACAAATGTTGAAAACATTTAAACAAATGTTAAATGTATTTGTGCATTTAAACAAATGTTAAAAACATTTAAACAAATGTTAAATGTATTTGTGCATTTAAACAAATGCATTTGATTTAGTCATAAATGTTGTCCTAAAACATGTGTAATCAGCGGTGAACAAATGGCGCCCCATACTTTACCCATTTGTTCAAATTTCTAGGGAGGAGGATGGCATTGAAAACAGTCTTTGGGGTTTCAGCCCTCAAAGTCCCCAACTTTTACATCGAAACGCTGAAAATAAAATGCTTGATTTTATGCTATCAGTGTCGCCGTGATAACTGACTTTTTTAAAATACAAGTTTCAGGACTCGCTCGCTTGGCCACCAAAAACATGTGTTCACCTAACTGATGGTTGCGAAGCATAGAGCCACGGAGGTCTTATTGAATCTTCAATATTCAACTGATTTCGTGCTTTTGTTTTTTCTCCCTCCCCCTCCCGCTTTTACTGGGCTTAGACGTGCTGAATGCTGGATCAGGTAAGGCCATCGAAAAATTGACGTTTTTCTGCAATTGCCTTGCGTGATCCTAGCCTCGGCCCTCTTTACACAGTTCACCGCGTATTCAACCACCCTACTTTATTCCTGTCCACACGCTTTTGAAATAGATATTTAATGGAGCAACGCATCACTTCATGTACTCCCTGAAGAATATCCACCGTGCAAACTCAAGACCTTAGGCTCCGAAGTTAAAGCAATTACAAAATCAATTATAGAACTACAACATTACTTTAAGTTCCCGCATTGAGCTATTAGACATTCAAGACACATCAGATGACCTCACATAGATATGCTAAAGGTTTTAGTTTCAATTCACCATGTTTTCCTAGGCCTGAGCTATTGGTAGATATAAAAATAGACTATAAATTAACATCAAAAATTATTTTCTTTCAACACCTAAGAGGCGTCAACCTTCAAGAGCAAAGTAAATATCTTCAAATGAAGCCATAATAGCGTCGACTAATTCCCGTACGTTTCTATTTTTGTAACTAGTGATATTGCATCCAATCATATCGCTTTGAACCGCATAGCCCACTCCGAACCCATCAGGAACAACGGGTGCAAATCCTCCCATGGCCACCGCATGACTGGACAAAGTAGAAGTGGACAGGATAATATGGTTCATGATCTGGTACGTTTGGTCCTTGAATATATCCGGTGTTTCCATTCCCATTTTCTTTTCAGCAAAATGTCGAAGAGCAAATAAATGACGATCAAATCCTTGTCCTGTATTACAGAAATCAGACTTACTAAGCGTTTCAAACTTCAAAAAAGTATAACAAGCGATATAATAACATCGTTGAGAATTTACTCAATTCATCGGACGCAAGAACGTATAGTTAAGAATTCAAAGCGATCTCACGAACCACGGCTTTTCAAGTCAGCGGTCACAAGCTACAAACGCAAGCCGTAATTCGAACTGATACGTGGGATTTAATGCAAATGGCTGTATTGCTGGGCCACACCTCAAGTTACGCAACGCCCCTAGGTCAACCAACAGTCATTCGATTAGTCTGTCGCTTATTCCATCCGACACATGCCGAAAATAACGATTGAGCTTGCAACCGTGACGTTGCCAATTTAATACTTGCGATCTGCAATTTTGTCTCAATGGAAAATTGCTGAAAACGTTATTTCTCTGTGCTGGTCTATTGGAAACTCCAAAGTGGATTCGAACCAGTGCTGTTCTACGTTTTATTGTAAAGCTGAATAACATCTTTCTTCTGCAGTTGTTTTCCCTGCAGCCGCTGTGGTCAAATCTATCACCAATCGGGTAGGTCATCCACAAGCACGCCTGCCACAGACGTGAACAACTCCCTTAATCTTCGTTCGCCAAGCAAAGCTATATGTCCGGTAACAAAAAATCCCTGGCTATAACCATAAAACTTTTGTTCAAGCTCGCCTCGCAGGTGTCAGTACCTCTACATAACTGAAAACACAGGCAGGAAAAAAATCATTTCAAGTATAAAGCCTACACGTTCTTGGTTCTTGTCGATGGTAATTTTTACAAAGCATAGAAATAGTGGACATAACTGACAGAGTGCACATACCCATTGCTGCTTCTTTGGTGAGCTCATTGTGCTTGGCACAGCTGTTTCGAATCAACATTTCAACTTCCTTGCGGAACTCATTATCGTCTTTTAACTTGTTTCCCGATGTCATTCGCCGAGCTATAAAAACATAGTAATAAATTTTCTCAGGGAATGCTTTTTCTTCCGAATTTGATTATTCAAAAGCTTTACGTAAACCCGATGTTTCGATGTTAATTTAGTTAGATTTGCTGTTGACAATTAGTATGTTGTACATTTAGTGATGGTAACTACTGAGCTATGAAGATTCAAAAATGTAATAAAAACCAACTTCTACGGCCGACACAAGTTGTCGCTTTAAGTGCATACTTTGCGTTATGCACATTCATGATGTAGGCCAATGGTAAATAGCAATGATAGGCGAAATCAATAGTGATACGTGGAAGCGTTCATGGTAGTGCCAAAGCAAACTAGCACTTTATTTGATTTCAAACACAAAAATAATTTGTAATGTATTAAGTTTTCAACCTCGTGCTAGTATCAGCAGCTGTAAGGTTAAGCATTGTAAAAAGTCAATTGTGGGTGTAATCAAAAATCACAATCCCATTAAAGCGAAGGCAAAAACGATACTTACGTACCTAAGAGTTATGCAATAAGTATTTACAAGGGCATAAAATCATTTGTGCAAATTATTAAAATATGCAGCTATTTAATCTTTAATTATATATACGGCTTCGTTAAATTAAGTAAAATACTATTTGTGCTCTCTACTACTGAAATCCTACTTAATGCAGAATATAAGCTTGACAACTGTTGTGAAGGTAAAAACATACCTTGTAAATGTAAGACATCGAAACGCTACATGAGTGAAGTGTACTCTGTCCTTCAAGACAACTCAGCAAACAACATATTGCAAAACAAAGATAACACACTTCGCCACTAAATGGAAGTGTTGTCAAATACCTGTCATGTGACTGTTGCATAGGGATAAAAGTTGAGTTTGTGTAAATAGAGGTAGCACTACGGAACATGCTGATCCAGAAACAGCAATACAAAAGCACGTTCGATTTGCATTTTTCTATATTATTTATATGGGATCAGATGAACAAAATGTTCTTGCTATTGCTTAGGCCTAGAGCTTTAGCAAAACTATTAAGTAATTTTGATCCAAGCTATAGATCTACATTTTATAAACGACGAGTAGAACAAGTGTTAAATCTACGTAGCTTACACAGCCGGTAGTCTTTGTGATGCTTTTATATCGTCAGCTTTCAGTTACTGTATTTGCCATGTAAGTGAGCTCAGCAACACATTAGTTTAATATTAAGCAGGGATGACAGAACGTTACGTGGCAAGATTTGGAAAAGGGCACAATGACTTGTGATAGAGGGCCAGTAGTGGCTTTTACAAAAACATTTTTTGGAGATCAGTATTTTGAATGGCAGAAGTTAGCTATTTTTTCTTTAAAACCTTTTTTGGAGGTAGGTCACCACTACACCAAAGGAGACTTCGCCTCTCCCTAGCCCCGCACCGGCACCACTGACATCACGGTGCTTTAATAGATTCGTTGCAGTACACTGAAGTCACTAAAATTTTCACACAACTAATCACATGTCTATTTTTACAGGTTAGAACAACATTCCATAAATTTCTTTAAAAAATGGATATAAAACAATATCTAAAACGAATTAATTATAATGGATCATTAAATCCTGATGTTTCAACTCTAAAAAAACTGTGTGGCTGTCATATGAAAAGTGTTTCGTTTGAAACTTTTGATATGTTTGGCGGTCGAAGAAAAGAGCTGTCTTTGGAGAAAATCTACAACGATATCGTGACAAAGAAACGGGGAGGATTTTGTTACGAAAACAATTCTCTATTCACCTGGTTACTAAAGAAACTTGGATTTAAAGTTACTGTACTACAAGGGCAAGTTTGCAATTCATCAAAGAATGTTTTTGGCCCAAAATATGACCACATGTGTATGCTGGTACGTTGTTTGACGTAGCTTTCGATCATATGATACAATCATTGTTCTGCAAGAAAATATGCAAGAAGACATGGTGTTATGTACCAATCGTAATAATTCCTTGAACAAATTTATTCATAAAATATCTTATCTTTGAGCAATAGAAAAAACATTGTAAGACATAGAAGCGCGTGTGTTAAAACTAATTCGAAGTTACCACCGCTGATGATACAGCCCATTTTCTTGACAGTCAAGCAGGAGATATCATAAGTATTCTTCTCAAGAAACACGGAATTGAACTCGCTACCGCTTGATTGTAATTATTTCTTAAGGACCACAGGTAGCTAGTAACGAAGTAGCCTTACTTAAGTACGCTACTACAGTAGGTTTTTCAGTAACGAGCTATTTACGTGTTTCATTTTTTAATGCTTTACTTAAGTAGAAAAAGCAGAGCAACGCTACTTGAGTAGATGCCAAAAATTTTACATCTGTTAAATGAGAATGCGTAAAATGCTGGCGTAAAAACAGCTTTGGATTTAAGTTTTTGTTTTTTGCAAAACCTCCAGTGAACTTTTGGCTTTGGTTCGAATTTTTAATACCAACTGTAGGCGGCGTTGTCATACGTTTGGACTTGGAAAAGTTTTCAGCGCCAGAAGCCAAATATTCCTCAACGTTTACTTTATTGAATATTGTTTAATCTTCTCAACCATACGTTAGTGTGTCCACAAACCACGTACTGCTCTTGACAATCAGGTAACTGGCGAGGGGCCCAAAGCGATATTTTTCCTGACAAAAGATTAATAAGTTTTGTTTTTGTCTGAATTCTTTAGTTCCTGTTAAAACAGATTATGATGTACGTTTAACCTCAGCAAGTAGGTCCAAAATTTACTTAATACTACTACTACTACAAAAATTCTGTTTGCATATAAGAAATAACAAAGAAAGGTCATCACCAAAAATGATTAAAGATTTAAAATTTTTGCCTTTCTCGCTCAAAAGTTATTAGCTACTAAGTCATTTGCCTCTAAATTTTGTGGGCTACATCTTAAACATCACTAAGATCTCACTTTTTGTTTTTATTTAAAACTAAAGCAAAACATTGATTCTATAAAGTCGTTTCACGTTTTTAACCGCTAGTATAAGAAATTCTTTGTACTTGAACGAGTAAAAATATCCCTCAATGCTTACTACTTTTACGTGAGCATATTTTGAGCGAGTAAAATATTCTTTACTCACGTATATTTGTTAGGCAATTCTGCCAAGGTTTACTAACCACCTCTGCCATGGACACAGATTGCACCTACTACCGCTGATGATTATACTTTCCCAAGGACGCAGTATTGAACTTCCTACCGCTTAAATTTTATACTTTTCCTGGAGCAAAATATTGAATTTGCTACCTCTTGATCGTTATATTAACATCATATCACATTCATCTATAGTCATCAAAGACTTAAGAACCAGTTGCATTATTCTGAAGTTTTTTTTTTCTTTTTAGGTGACCATTAATGAAGGAGACAGATGGTTAGTTGATGTTGGCTTTGGAGCCTCAGGTTTTGTTTATCCCCTTAGATTTATTGAAATGGAAACACAGGAGCAAAGAAACGGGGCTTACAGGATAAAGAGCATACCGGAAAGTGAAGGAGAATATTTGCTGGAAAAAATGCCAAAAACAGTAATTAAAGGTAAAGTATATTCATCCAAAACGTTCTTCTACCTACAATTAGTTACGCAAAATATCAAAAGCACTTGGCGGCCCATTCGAAAAACTACAACTTCTAGTTGTTCAGTACTACAAAATATGAGCTATTGTACAATACTTTTGTGTTCAGAATTTGCAAATAATATTTCATCAAGGAGCAAGCTACCAATAAAGTAGATTCTGGGTGCGTCGGCGGTCTCTAGACAAGGCACCGTGAGCAAACACGGCAAGGATTATGAAAGAACTCGCTTTTAAGGGTGATAAATCGTTTTGATCTTAATTTCTGACACTAAGCCTTGGAACCCTGGCAAGAGATTTTAAAAAAGAGCTACTTCCTTTAATTCAAAATTGCAGCTCGCTTTTCCAACGCTACAAGTAAATCCAACCAATCTGCTTTTCACATCTAATCACATTTGTCAAAAAGAAGATCCACATTAAAAATTAGAGTCAGTCAGAAGACATAGCTAACACTTTACTTTTAGCAAACCCTGGGCGAGGTATCACCGATAAATTAGTATATTAACGTTTTGTTGTCGGCAACCATTTGGGTGTTCAAGATCTTCACAAAGTACACTCACCCCTTCCTCATTATTTTGAAGAACATCTATCTTTCCTTATCATATTGAAGAACAGTGATGCTCCTCATGATAGTGTATGGAGGCAACAAACATGTAATTGAAAATTTAAGGTTTAATCTCTACATGGATGATGCATTAAAAAACTTCACTTTTCCTTTCTCATTTGCATTCTATTTTTAAAATGCTGTTCCAGCTGTACGAACAACACTAAATAAATTGACTAGGTAATGAGTTACCAAAGTTACAACAAAATCAAGTTGTTAGGCAATAAGCAAACACGCATTTTTCATTTAGCTATATAACTGGCCTTCTACAGGCCATATAATTCCTAAAATACTTGCAGGAAAGGAAAAGCACAATCAAAAAGCAAAAGAGAAGAACTGGAAAATTGGGTACAAGTTTACGACAACTCCACAAGAAATCGAAGACTTTCGCGTGATGTGCGATTTTCAACAGGATTCTGATTTGAGCTTTTTGAAGTATAATGCAATCAGTTGCTTACAAACGGAAGAAGGCATTACGATCAGCTTTGGAATGGCTATATGTAAGAAAAAGTACATTGATCCATACACAGAAGAAATAATCGAAGTTATAATGCCGAAAACAGAAGAAGAATTTAAAGCCATTATAAAAAAAGAAATGGGTGTAGAGCTAGATTTTCCGCTTACATTACAAGCTCGCGATTTCACTGGTTTTACAGAAAAGCGATAAGGTTAATTGTTCTAAAAAAAACTCATAAACTACGGACTGCATGTGTATTACGTGGCAAAAACATACAATTGTATTTATTCTTAATCTTGTGTTGATGCAATTTGTCAGGCTCTCCTATATTCATTAGCACTTGCTGTGTTACTGTATAGTTTATCAATAAAATATGGAAATCATATTAATACAGTGGAACCCCGATATATGGACCACCCACAAGACAGCATGCAAGTGGTCGTGTTAGAAGTGTGGTCGCATTACCGAATTTTGCGTGAGCTCAAATTAACATTTACATAGACTTGTGGTCTATTTATGCTTTTAACATTACTTTCACTTTCACTTAGTTTTATAAGTTTAACTATTTCGTTAATAAGTTGTTTAGGTTTTGTTTTTCTTGACACCATTTTTTCATATAACACGAGAAAGTGCATTAATACATTCAACTACGGTATGTACAAAATACTATAACACTCTGTTGTGTTGATTAGAACAATTCGAAAGTGTTTACACCAGAATTTACGTTTCTGCTTGAACATATCTAATCCAAAAAGAGTGAAGTACACTGTTTGCTTTCTTTATCTTAAGCAAACAAGCTCTGGCATGGCGTAGTAAAAGCAAAAAGAAAGTGTATTACGAAAATCGATTTTTGCCGCATGAGTGAACATGTCCGTTGTATTGCAAAACGGTCATGTTAACGAGAGTCTGTTGGATTTTTAACCAGTCAGGAGATGGTCGCAGTCTAGAAAGCGGGGTGATCGCATTATTGAAAGAGGCGACAGTGCTTTAAAATAGAAAAGTATTTGGCACCCTACTATAGTAGTCGTGATAACAGAGCAGTTTTCGTTACCAAGTGGTCTTTGACCACGGTTCACGGTATTCTTGTTTGTGAATCTATAACTAAAAAAATTATAGCCAATCCCAAAATGGTGCTGAAAACCAATGTAGTGGTTAGAATAATGTACAAACATTATAGATTCATAGACTTTAGAGCAGTATGTTTATCCAGTGTTCACGAGATACTTTCTGTCGGTTACACCAAAATACGCTTTGATCAAAATTTTAAAGTTGTCACCAAAGTTGCTAGCACAGTTTATTTCTACCACAAGCAATGCAACCAAACAAAGGAAATTGTGAAAACCTATCCCAAAACACCCAACAACCAAGCCATTGTGATGTTTGAACGCATTCTTATTTCTGCCATAGCTGGCAATCTAACCCACTACTGACTTCAACACTTTAGGAAAATATTTAACATTTAGGTAAACAAACAAGTCGAACGACTAATCAAACATTAAATGCCTCGTCATGTCAAACTTTACTCAAAATGTTTTGCAACAAGAATACATCTCAAAATTTAGCTAAAAACTAAGTTTGTAGACAGGTAAGATGAGGCGCAATAGAGCACCTTTCAGTATTAAGAAGAAAAATGTACACGTGTCATTTCGGTATTTATAAAACAAAACATTTTTGGTAGTTAGTGCTTAGATTTCTGGCATATCAAATTAGGCGATTTTTTTCTTCTAGAGTTTTGGATCATTTGAGCAAGTGACAAGTATTAATAGTTCACGTGTTAAATTTGAAAGTAACTTTAAGTAAAAACTAAACGAGTAAAATGCAGCCGTATGTCAGTGTAATTGTGATTTTCAACCAGGACGGAGTCAGGGATCATTTAAGGTACTCCAAAACAGTGATTGAACAATAGTGCTATTTTGTGTAAGATATTAAATTGCTTTACAAGTGGCTTCATTTGAAAAGATCATTGAAAAGGATAACTAATTTGTTGTTCACGCGATGCATATTAACAAGGCAATACCTACACTAATTTCATACTATTTAGATATTTGCTTAAGAGTGCAAAAATCATTGCAAGAACATTTTTACTTCATCATTTAGCAAGTGTCATAAAGATCTGTCCTACGTGACCCTTTACACATACTTGTACAAGGTACAGGACCTTAAAAAATGGATGTAAACGAATATCTAAAACGGATTAATTATCATGGACCTTTAAATGCTAACGCTTCAACTTTGAGAGAACTGTGCGACTGTCATACCAGAAATGTTCCTTTTGAGCATTTTGATATGTTTGGAGGCCAAAGAAAAGAGCTGTCATTGGAAAAAATCTACAACAATATTGTGAAAAAGAAAAGAGGAGGACTTTGTTATGACAACAATTCTCTTTTTACATGGTTGTTAAAGGAACTTGGGTTTAATGTTACAATACATCAAGGACAACCGTGGAATCGGAAAAGGAATAACTTTAACGAAAAGTTTGATCATATGTGCATGTTGGTATGTTGTTCTATCTTACCTTTCAAAGGAAAGATTAAATATCAATCTCTGATCAAAAAAAACACCTGCACCTCACCCACATAAGCAAGAAGACATGATAACACGTGCCAATCACATTGAATAAAAACAAATTGATTAAACAAACAAACAAAACGCCACATCCGTTTAAAGACATCAGCACTAATTTAGTCTCTTGGCTGAACTTGCAAGCTGCAATAACAGAATCACTGTAAAGCTATCAACAACAGCTGTATGACATACTTATTCTGGGATATACAGTACGTCTCAAAAGTAGGTATACACTTCAAAAATGTGATAAAAAATCAAGCGCTTATTCCAATTTGTCAAAATTTTGTCGCAATCTCTTTTAATCACTAAGAAAATTTCTAACCCACGGATAGCTAGTTGAATTTAATTTTTGAAAGACATTAGACTTCAACACAAAAACCACTAATTGTGAGACATTTCAGCCATCTTTTGACGCATTCTTGTTCAACATTTAGCGATACATTTTGGGTAATTAAATTGATTCACACGATGCTCTATTCTATTGTTCTGATTCTTTAAACTTTAGGGGCCTTGAAAAGTAAACTTTGCTCTTTAAGAAAACCCCAAGAAAAAGTTACATGGTATTAAGTCAGGTAAAAAAGCATCCCATTCTAGAGAACTTTGGGGTCTGATCCAACTATCATGAAACAGCTGATTTAATTAATTCCCAACTTGAAAGGCGTAATAGGGCGAAGTTCCATCTTGCTGAAAAAGGTTTTCGACAGATGCATTATTTTTTAGCTCTCGGAGAAAAATCTTTTGAAGCATTTCTAGGTAGTTTACTTCTGTAACAGTTACAGCCATTCTTTTTATCACGCTCTTTGTCCAAAATAGTTTTTGATCTTGTGTTCTCCATATTCGAGTATTGAGCTGGTTTACTCATCTAAACAGATAACAGCCTCATCGCTGAATCAAATTTCGTCATGGATGGATGGATTTTTCGTTTCTGTAGTAGTTGAGCAATGTTTCATACAACTCTACCCTGTGATCATAATCTTCTTCTTTGAGTTTGTGTAAAGTATGCAACTTGTCATGAAACGGCTAAGTACGTTTGAGTAATATTCATTGAATGGATGATCAGCTGATATCCGGTTCTAACACTACTCAACGTACGGACTTCCCTTGATCAAATGCCTATGCCAATGCCTCTTGTTACACCCAGATGCTTTCCTCTGAGCATTCGCTCCTTGGTCAAACCGATTGTTCCGTATCAGCTACAGATCCAACAACCAAAAATTTACAACGAATTGCATATATTGTTCTTAACGTTGCAACTATAGTAATTCCTAATTTCCTGCCAGAGGCACAGACTTCAGTTTCCAATCCATAAGCTTCTTTCTAAACAACAATTTTGCAGCTCACTTTTTGAGTTAATCTTTCTGTGAGCATGTGATTTGGTGGAAAATGCAAACTTTACCACCAAGTTACAAATTAACTACTCTGTTCTCTTCAAAAATGAGTGTTCTACGATTAGTTACTGAAAAAAAATATAAGATTTGAAAGCGTATACTTACTTTTGAGACAACATATATGCAGGACGCTGATCATACGCTACGCCACAATATAGAGCGCTCAACCTGTAGTATCAATTACATTGTTAAATGCTACATGCTGTTATATCTGAATATTCCAGCCATACAAAAACGTTTACAAAGTATAATACTTACAACCACAGCTACTTTTAAGTTGTCAGTACCGCTAATACTGAGCACTACTGTCAAGTCGGTTTGAAGGTTCACACAAGTCGGCCTGTCCCGTCCCCCAAACCAAACCCTTCATTTGCAATAACATAAACTCGTTTGGAGAAAACGAGGCTTGGTTTGGGGGACGGGACAGGCCCTGCTGAGGATTCCAAGAGGACGAAACGCGTCCAGGGATGGTCTCGTCAAATTGGGTTGGGTACATTGTTTGCAATAACACTGTAAATTGTTTTCAATATAATGTTTGTGGTTTACGTCGGTGTGAACCTTCAAACCATTAACTAACCTTGCATAACGTTATCTAATTACTGTCAAGTCATTAAAACTACATTGAAGTGCCTTACCCAAGGCTTTACAGGTCTTGTTACAAGTATTCCAATTGCGATCTTTTAATTGTGATACAATCATCAAAACACACTAAGCTAACAGTGGCCTGAAAACCATTCTGTTATTTTGAAATTCTATTTATGGCATAATTTTAGGTGACCATCAGCGAAGAGGAAAAGTGGATAGTTGATGTTGGTTGGGGAGGCACATCTTTTGTTTTACCCCTTAGATTTACCGAAACGGAAATACAGGAACAAAGAAATGGGGTTTACAGGATTAGGAGCAAACCGGAAAGAGAAGGAGCATATCTGATCGAAAAAATGCCAAAAATAGTGATTAAAGGTAAAGTTTACTCTTTTGTGTAATATCTGTCATGTCAACCATTGAAAATAGTTGATAGCACCCACAAAATGACTTTCTTCCTGTCAGTACTAAACAGTATTAACAATAAGTTTGAAAAACGTAATCAACAATATGACATGCAAGTAAAATATGTAGGCTATTTACATGTAGTCTTAAGCAAAATTAAGATGTAGTTTTCAACACGAATCTTTAAAGGTGTTTTTACCATTTTCTCCCAAATTTCTTTAACTTTGCTTTAACCATGGCATCAATTTACAGAAAAAAGAACCTATAATTGGCAAAGGTAGTACATCAAAAAATTGTGCTTCATTACCAGTACTTTTTGTCTTCTATTTTTTGTTGTTACCCTTGGCAACGTACCTACTTAGTGCAATAAAACACAGGGCAAACCATACTTGTAAAGTCGCATCTTACAGTCTGTTTGGGTAATATCTTCGAAAAGTGCTTTTGCCTTTCTCAGCTGAAGTATGTGGTAAAAATGTTGTTGCAATGGTATAGACGTATAAGCTGCTTCAAGTTTAGTTATTCATAAAAGCATTCCAAGGATTAGGAAAACAAGTTGAAAGGCTATCAAATACGCCAAATAAAAAATTGCTAAGTATTAAATAACAAACATGTTTATAAAAGTGTCTTTGGTATTCGTCAAGAAGGGCATCCAGAATTTAAAGTGCTGCATTGTTCCAGCAAAAAAGTCTGGTTCAAAAGCAAATGTGTAGTGGTAGATTTACACTGAATCAGCACGTCTAAGACTGCAAAAACGCGATAAACAAGGACACAAAATCGACTTATGTAGATGATAACCTACTCATTATTGACTTCTTATAAATGCTCGCAGGAAAGGAAAAGCACAATCAAAAAGCAAAAGAAAGGAATTGGAATGTTGTATTTATGTTTACAACAAAGCCACAAAAAATTGAAGATTTTAGCATGATGTGTGACTTTCAACAGGATTCTGATTTGAGCTTTTTGAAGTATAATGCAATCAGTTGCTTACAAACGGAAGAAGGCATTACGATCAGCTTTGGAATGGCTATATGTAAGAAAAAGTACATTGATCCATACACAGAAGAAATTATCGAAGTTATAATGCCGAAAACAGAAGAAGAATTCAAAGCCATTATAAAAAAAGAAATGGGTGTAGAGCTAGATTTTTCACTAGCATTACAAGCTCGCGATTTTACCGGTTTTACGGAAGAGCAAGGGTGTTGCAGTTACAAAAAGTTAAAATGAAAACAACTGAGAATAATGTAATACAATGCTACTGTGTTGTTTTAGCAAATCCTAAATAAATTACAACTGCTAATATTTGCGGTTTGATCTTCCTATTCCTTAAAGGACTTCTTAAGACATTGGTGATTGTTTCTTTTAACAAATCTCTGTCTTTGTTCAAATTCAATATATCATTTAGATGCCTTAAGATATACTTCCTTCTTCCAACCATCTGTGTGAGATAAACATAACTTATTAAGTCACTCTCAGCATAATATTTATTTCTTTCAGTCTTTCCAACCAATGACAATCTCTCTATAATACATGTTCCAAAAATCTAAGCAGCTGGGCACTTGTAATTGCATCCGTGCTTTTCCCTGGTGTGATATTTTATCTTTTTACGATGTGCTCAACACTACTCTTAGAAACCACATCGTGCAGCTTTCTAAGCATCCTTTTGGAGCAATATTAAAAAATGAATTAGAATGCTAAAATCTGTAAACTCAGCTCCACATCTCGATTTGTATCTCATGTTTGTGGCCACTATCACGTTTGGCAAGTCTGCAGAATAAAAATACACAAAAATCTTTATTTGAGGGAAGACCACGTTCCAATATCACGACTGAATAAACATTGCAGGTGATTACCCTTAATTTTATTTGTAAACCAACTATATTGTCACTATAGCATTAGTCTACAGTGACTACCAATTTTGCTATTTAAATTAAAATCAACTAATACCATAACACACTACGACCAAAAGGTCTTTAAGACCACTGTTATGGGTCGAAATGTCTCAAAAAACGTGTACATATCCATGGTGATTGTGTTGAATCATTCGAGACAAAAAGTTTTCAAAAAATTCACGACGCTAAAAATAGAGACGTAGTATTAATTAGCAGCGCATCCAAGTCTTCGTTTTGGCGTTCGAAAAGAACGGATTTTCGCAGGTGTCCCGTGCGGCCGCGAAATACAAAAGTAGATAATAAATTTTTTGAGTGGCATCGTGAGAAAATCAGAAAAAGACCAAAGCTTCTTGGCAATTCGCAGGTGCAAATGTGCGATTTCGAAATACGCGGAAAGTTGAAAGCCTCTATCAAGTGAGATCCAGAGAAAAACATTGATTTTTATTGATCAGCTAATCGACTAACGAAACGTTCGAATTTAGGAGCTGCATGCTTGAACAAAAGATCGACGATTTGAAGTTGCGAGCCATCTCAATAAAAAACGAGGTTTGGGAAAAAATCAAGAAGTATCCTAATTTTAATCAATTAAAGGTCATGGGATGTAGAATAGTTAATAGGCCTTGTAAACTAGCGTCTGCGCTAGCCGAATGATTTGTCGGCCATAGAGAAGCAAACTTTCTGCTACGATGTTGTCTCTAATGATAATTTTAAAACGCATTAAAGGAAAATCCAAACCAATTTTATTCCGAATTCTGTTTGCTTGATTGCCCAATTTTTTTTGCTCTAGTAAATGGTGATACTTTGTTTCTGTCCTTAATAAAAAAATATGCAACGTCGATTTTTAGCTGCTCTGATGTGATAACGCCAATTTGACTAAAATGTGAAGAGAGAAAATGCAGTAGTTTAGTTTGTAGTTAATACCATGACTGGTTTCTCGCAGAAGCAGGTAGTAAATTTATCAACGATGTTTGTTACAGTAGATCGAACCATATACAATTATTTTCACCAATAAAGAAAGTAACGTTCCTTGTGCCAAAATGTACTGTATGTTAGAATTCGTTTAAAACAGAAACCGACTGTATGATAAAAATTCGATAGCCTGAACATTGCGCTTAGCTTGAGGAAGTTAGTTGCTGCTAAGAAGTAGGTTGACAAATTGCAAGTTGTGACGCAAACGTGATTTGAACGTTATTAGATACATTTTGCGCGAATTTAGATTTTGCCAAACAGACTACAACATTTACCAAACTACAGACGAGTCACACTCTTTCGACCTATCAGGTCTCTTCAGTGCAGTTGGTGACCGACAAGAAGCGAGAGAGACCTCTAGGTTCTTGTTGGTTACCAACTGCACTGAAGAGATCTGAAAGGTCCAAACAGTCTCACTGTCTGCAGTTTGCTAAGTGCATCGCTAGCCTCTTGCATTACTATAAGAGCTTGTGAAGACTACAACATATTTAGTTATTTACACCAGTAGTTTGTAACGAGCTATTCACTTTGTATACCGTAGCAAACTAGGAATCATTAACAGTACATATAAAAATATCGTTTAATTTTTGGCTTTTGCGAAATTATAAGTCTTGGTTCTTGTTCATATAAGGTCATGGTATTGCTGCTTGCAGTCTTGACTACATTACTGATTGCCAGTTGATGTGGCTAGTGGTAAAACATCCTATAATCCAGAAAATGATGAGTTGCGTTACTGCATTTAGAAAGTTGATGTTTATCATGGTGATTTTAGTGTTATGCAAGTAGAACATTGGTCTTAAAGGAGTATTCGTAAACAGGGCATATTGTATCGCAGACCCTTGGGCGCACTAGAATTTTCTGAGAGTGTACCAACTGGTGTGTATGCAAAAATGTTTCAAAAGATCTTCTTTCCAGCAGCTCAGATCATTAAATGCTGTTCAAGCTTTAATTTACGTAGTTACCAAATTCAAACATAATTGGGCTCTACCAATTTTTCGGAACGCAAAATAAAGTGTACTACAAAAACGGTTGACAGACAGTCGTCTGCTGTAAGAATCATATCCGTTGGTGTCAACCTAACGTTATATAAAATAAGCCAAAATCTTTTAATGCTATGCTGAAAAAACTAACTCATGTAAATGTTCTTTACAGTACCTTCGGCTATGGCTCTGGCAGCTGCTTGAGCTTCCAAGGTACAAGATCGTATAGTCTCCGTTCTACCGTGCTTAAACGCAGAAGTACTGCATGATTCATATGTTGCAGCTGGTTGTCTATCCATGCGGTAATAGCCTGCCTGTTGTAAGAAAAATGTAGCAATAACAGCAATTCACTCAAGGCAATAGCAGATTAGCACAGACCTCTAACATCACAAACAACAAAATCTAAATATAATTATGGCATTTTTCTGAATATTCAATGTGTCTAAGTTGCATGCCAGTAGCTTAAATGACAAAAAAGTTAAGATAGGCACTACAAAGCTAGGGGCAATATCTTACCGTACATACCACTTACCTTAAGCCTCAAAAAATAAACAAAAGCAGCCATACCCTGAAAGTTTTCGGGAAACTTACTTGAAGACAAACAATGGAATTAAGGCACAAACTCACAAATCTCGCAGTAATATCGAACATGCACAGCTTTAATCAAATCCATTGCCATCTAAATTTCAACATACCTGTATAGCAAGCTGCATTATTCCATCAGGAGAAACTTTTTTCTCCTTCAAGAAATTCTTGTTCAGTTTATCATACTGACCAGCAGCGACACGTAAATTACCGGTAGTTTCATTATAGCTTTCACGTGCACTTCTGCAAAGAAACGTTATGAATGTTAAGACATTACAATATAAATTAATGAATGGCTTTGCATTCAAGCGTCAAGGCAATCAAGCGAATCGCAGAGTTTACCCACCTTATTGGCAAGTGGCTTGCAAATTTCTCATGCTTTAAGAAAACAATATAATTGCTACGGCTCTTAAATTAAAAACGTGTTGCTATGATGTAGGAAAAAAGCACTTGACAATCAATTCTTTTGCTTTGCAGTCTCTAAAAATTCAATTAGATGGTTGAAACCTGAAAACTTCTGAGCAGGAGTGGACAACCGTCTTTTGACAGGCACCATGGTCACTCTCCTGCAAGTCTGAAGGTCAACAGTGCAATGCCATGCAATTAGCTGGGCTTATGTAATTACAAACAATAAAATACAAACTGTTAAAGACTGCAACAAGCTAATTTTACATCAATTATGGAGTTTAAATTTAAATCTTTTTAAACCGACTAGCCTGATGTAGCTATTTCACATTATATTTAAAATAATTTTTAGTTTTGAGAGGCTGGTCTTAAAAGCACCGCCACTTTATATTATTATTGTCCACATACCTAATGGTATCCAAAAGGAAATGGTCTAATTCAAAATCTAAACGTTCGACTTCACACACAATGTCTTCAGTTGTATCAGCTGGGTAGTCAGGTACAGCTGGATTATGGGTAGATTCATCGTAAACCTCATTGAAAAATCGTAACACTGCCACTCCTGAAACAATGCATACGGACGTTGAACTTCTTCATCATTGAGATAAGATGAGAAAATAACATAAAAACCACAAATCTAATAAAGAAAGTAAAACATGCTGATCAGGACACAGGGATGAACCTTTTGTATCAAATCGGTTAAAAGTGTAACGGTCTACTAGCACTGGCTGCCTGATCCATCCAGGACTACCATCTTTTACATCAGATCCAGCAGCATCGAGCCCAGAGTTGATGGACATTAATTGAAAAATTTGTGCAATAAAAAAATCTGGCACATAGCATCTTTCACAGAGCCAAAAAAATAACTTCTTTAAAGAAATCAACAATTTAACACCTATAGATTTAGCTGCCGGGTTAATTTTAGCCACAGCAGCATCGAGATTTCAGCAACGCCACTGTTTCAAAATATATGAGAACTGTGGTGCCAGAGTTAATCAAAAAACTTCAGACATTTCAATCGGCCATGCAGTCATTAAAATATGGATTAAAGCTCAACGAGAAGAAATTTAAGGCTTTATACGTAAAAAAAAAGTCGAACGCAGAGGCCTTGGGGCAAGCTATTCACCTTTGTCCGACCTGAGGTAAAATGATTGACATTGCAATACGACTCAAACAAACGTAATCATTATGTAGCAAATATTCCTAATCACATGATCTACAATTATATCCTACGAAGAGCGTATTTTGCCAAAACATTTGCATTGAAAGGTATTTCTGTTGTGATTGATGGTAAAAAGATGACAGTTAGCTGAAAACCTACAGCCAAAGTCGCTGAAAAGTTTTAATTAATTTTTTTTGTTTTTAATGCATTATATTGTTTTTTGATATCCAAAAAAAGACCAAACACAATCAAATCATACCATCTCCCCAAGCATGTTCAAAGTTAAGTGCAAGGTGTCCATTTGAGGCTACAATCAAAGAAAAACTTTTGTCAAACCATCTTGATGATCCATTTCCATGAAGAAAAGTACTAACAATATCCTCAGGATCATCAAGATGAATTGGTTTGTCCTCCAAAACCAAGCAAAATATGGCAGAATCGACCATTTTCAAGGCATCGGTGTTTAGCTGCTTCAAACGTTCTCTAAAAGGCATAATCCATATTTGCAAACGAGTCATTTTTGCACAGTGAAATTGCACTGACATACAAATTAGTTATATTTAAAATCATATCTTCCCTGTTTATAAATCTTTCCCTCGCTTAAACTACAGCTAGGTTTAAAAACTAGCTTGTTCAGTAATGTGGATAATCACGTATGGCATCACTTTTTAAGTGGGTGAACGAATTATCCAAGATTGAATAAATTATTTCAGGGGTGAATCCAAGTAAAGGAGTAAATAAAAGATGAATAAAATATAAGTTAATTAAACTGTCCTTAATGATGGAAGTGCATGTGATAATTGACCTATTCATTGCTTAATCACCTGCAGGCCTGCAGCAAGCAAATCTTGGGGAGTTAATCAAAACACTGAAGGAAGGAACATCAAGATTTTTCTCAAAGAGTTTCTTTCAAAGCATATCTCTATGAGATTCACTTGAAACGTCAGTAGAATCAAGTCCACAAAGACGAAAACTTTTATGATTCGAAAGAGCATAAATTTATAATACGCATTGACATAACTCATGAATCAGTAAAAAAATTATTCAAAAATTTTTTTGGGCCTTTAATAGGCCATTTCCAGTTAAATCTTACACAAATAGGTTTGAACTGATCCTATTTGAATAAAAATAAACCAAAGATGACCTATTAAAGGCCAAAATGAATTTTTACAAATTTTTCAGGATTCATAAGTTAATATCAACACATACCTCCATCACAGAGACCATGGGTATGATTTGCTCTAATTCCGAGAGTATAAGAAAATTGGTTTGAAAGCCTAGCAACAAACGGTATTTATGAGTTGTTGACAATTGTATACTTCCAACATTTCGATCAGCCTATATTGCACTGGGATGAAAATCTAAACTTCTGGTGTTATGATTGTGTGTACTCAGCAAACCCTTAAAATTATTATTGTCCTGGGGTTTGGGTTCGGTACAAAATATTCTGAACAAAATCAATGATATTTGTGTTGTTGCCAACAAATTCATAGGCCTACTTTAAACATTTTGTTCAGCCCATTTTGCCTCAGAATAAAAATCAAAAGCGGGCATAATGATTGCACTAGACTGGTTAAGTTTTTTAAGATTATACAATGCGAGGGTTAGGGTTACATATGATATATTCTGTACAAAATATTCAACGTACAAAACTGGTAATGAGCTTTATACTCATGCCTACTGTGTAGGTGTCCCAGAATTTTCATGTTTTGATGAATTAAAAAATAGATGTACTAAATTGTGTTGACTCACTGATGGGAAATGGCATTAAAAGAATTGATTTATCTGCACTGTGAAACACTTTAACTATGCCAGTTTAGGAGCATCACAGTCACTAACAGCTTTCTGTTTAAAACATTTAACATATTCTTATATGTTCATGGATTTGTCGTGTGTTTAAATTAAGGCAAAGATAGTTAGCTCGATTTTTGCTGATCCATTATTGTTCAAGTTTAGTGTTGCTGCTAATTAAAAATGGGATGACTCTGTTTGCTGTTTTAGTAGCATCACATCTCTTGACTGATATTGGTTGCCCCTATTTGTGGCAGTTTGCCTGAATAGATCTGGTACAAAAATAAAATGTGGTAATGAAATAGTGATGTATTGTTGGGATAGTTTTATTCTCATTATTACATTGGCTTTGCAGATGGGAGAATGGAATCGACCACTAAGTGGTCTTCCGGCTTCTCTGCCTTCTTCCGTCAGGTGCTCTCTTTACGCTGACGATCTGGCCATTTGGTCCTCCTCCCCCTCGATCCCCACTGCGGTGGAGGCCACACAAGGAGCTCTGTTTCGATTGGAGCGCTGGTCTGAGTACTGGTGTCTTCCTCTCAATCCGAGCAAATGTGAGGCCTCCTTCTTTTCAGTGGATCCCCACCAGGCTAACCTCCAGCCCAACCTCCTCCTACTCGGCTCCTGCCTCCGTTTTAATCCCACTCCAACTTTTCTTGGGGTCACCTTCGACCGCACTCTTTCCTTTTCTAGGCATGTATCTTCGCTGAAGGCCAAATTTTTCCCACGTCTCAAGGCCTTACGCTGTATCTCTGCTTCCTCTTGGGGCCCCTCTAAGGAGTCCCTCTCTGTTCTGTATAAAGCTTTTCTTCGGTCCCTTCTCACTTACGCTTCACCCGGATGGTTTCCTTTCCTAAGCGCTATCAATATCACTAAATTGGAACGCCTTCACCGAGCGGCCAGTCGCGCCATCACTGGCTGCCTCTCGTCGTCCCCTATCCCTCTACTACTCACCGAGGCTTCTCTACCTCCCCTACGAGTCACTCTGACTCACTTCACTCTTTTTTCTCATGAGCGGGCTCTTCGTCTCCCAACCTCCTTTCCCATCTCAGGTTTGGCCAGACTAGAAGTGAAACCAAGACTCTGCAGATCGTCCTGGAGAGCTTTTGCGTCCACTCACCCGCTCATGCTTCCTTCTACTTGTTCTAGGGAGGCTCTTGTTGCTTGCCCTCCCTGTCCTCCTTGGAATCTTCCCTCGTTCACGGTCGAGTCCACCCTTTCCTCTCCATGCTCTCGCTCTGATCCCCCTCACTCTCGCCAAGGTGCAGCTCTCGCCCACCTTGACTCTCTTCCTCCTCATGATCTGGTACTCTGGACAGACGGCTCTGTTCCTTTTCCTTTTGGCAAGGGCGGCTCCGGCGTTCTTGCCAACTGCTCTCTCTGTGGCACTGAGGCCACTCTTTCCTTTTCGGCAGGCCCAGTTTGTTCCAGTTTTTCCGCTGAAGCCTGCGCCATTCTGCACGCTCTTTGCTGGTCTCGGCAACACCATACAGTCTGCCATTTTTCTTCTCTTCTTCTCCTGTCTGACTCTCGTTCTGTCCTCGCCACCCTGTCCTCTCCTCCACCTTTCCTGTTATCTCAAACTCTGTGGCAGATCTGGCAGGAACTGTCCTTCTTCTCCTCCTGTTCTATCAGGCTACAATGGGTCCCCAGACACTCGTTTCTCCCGGGGAACAACACAGCTGATGAGCTTGCCAGACGGGGAGCGCTGCTTGCACCCTCCGCAATCCCTTGTAGTCTCTCTCCTCTTATCTCTCGTATCCACTCTCATCTTATCTCGGACTGGAGGCGTACTGTCTCTTCAAAGTATTTTGACACACAGGTTCCCTCAATTTCCACTGAGGAACTTGTGCTCCCTCGTCATGCTCGCTGTGTCCTCTCTCGTCTTCGCTGCAATGGACACAGCCTTCTTTTAGGTTCCTATCTCTCCAGGATTGGCAGAATCGAGAATCCTTCTTGCAGCGCCTGTGGACACTCGTCCCAGGACATCTCTCATCTTATTCTGCACTGTCCAGCTACGGACTCTTTGCGCCGCTCACTCTTTGGCGACTCTCTGTCTCTTTATGACCTCTGGTCCAGACCCTGGGGAGTTGCCCGGCTTCTGGGGCTCCATGGTCTTCTGCCATGCCCCCATCCCTCGGAAGGGGTCGGGTAAACAACAACAACAACAACAACCACTAAGTGGTATAGGTAAACAAAACCAAAAAAGTATAAGAAGCACTGACATATGGTATTACAGCTACTGTTATTGTTACCCAATCCCTCTTTTGGGATGGGGTCATGGCAAAAGAACATGGAGTCCCATTAACCTGACAAGTCTCCACGGCCTTGACCAGATGTCATTAAAAATAGACACCTAAGAGCTAGCAGTGCAAAGAGTTTAAAGCTGGACTGAACTGAATGAGATAAGAAGAATACTGAGTCCAGTGATCACAGGCGCTCAGGCAATAGCAACAAAATTTATAACTACCTGCCAACTGGATTCTTTCTGTAACTTAACAACACTGTTGTAAACGTTGTACCACAATGCTTTTTATTTTGCAATTGCGCTGGCTGTTATAATTGTAACTAATGCTATTGTTGCAACTCTTATAGGAGCTATTTTTTCTAAAGACCAAAAATTGTATTTTTCTCAAAGTTTGCTGTTGAAAAATTGGGGGCTGTCAGCTGCAAAAAATCAAAAACTTTTGAACTCTCTAAATTTGACAACTGCTTGATAAATAATCGTCTTACTTATGCAACTTTTAAAAGGTTTTTATTCTTTGTACTTATATTTATGCAATGTAATAATTTTTAAACTCTCAATATTGATGACCCCCATTTTTCTACCATTATTTAGCAATTAAAACTGCAATTATAAATATTTGCTTTTTTCAAAACAAACAAGGCTCTCTTAATAGTTGCAATAGAAGTACTTGTTGCATACCGGTAAAATTATGACATAAGAGCCACCATGATGCAACAATTATTCTACTTTACTCTAAGAACCCACGACAAGGCCAGTGGTCTTTAAAACCTCTGGATTGCAGTTTTTGATATATAATCAAACAAAACAACTAATGTATCTACAACACCAAAAATAACTGATTAAACAATATGTAGTATAAAAATCCTAGCTTTAAAATAGTTACCAAATTAACCCTGGAATAAACCCAACAAAATTGTATTCTAGAGTGTCACTACGGCAATATCTCACTATTTCAAAATTAACATTTTATTGGCACCCGACAGCATTTCTTAAACACTTGTTTTGTTGGTAAATTACTGTTACTTCTGTCTTGAATATTTTAATTTTTATGTAACACTGGTACTGACCTAGCTGTTGCCCAAGTATCACGGTCAGTGGTAGTTAAATAAGCAATAGAGTCTTCAACAGGTGGTCTTTGGTCATTCAGTATATCATTAATGCTTGCTTGTATTGTCCAAGGATCCATAATATTTCCATCAACATCAAGCGTATTAATTTTGTAAAAATGACCATTTCGAAGAACTACAACATGTCTGAACACATATATTATCGATAATATTCTCCAGAGCACTGTTTGAAAGCATTTGATAAGGTATTAGATTTGATAAGCTATCAGTTTGAAAGCTATTAAATGCACTGTTTCAAAGCATTTGATAGCTTATAAAACAGTAAGCCAGTAAAAGCTGGAGACAAAGGGGGCATTTAATTGGCCTGACCTTACATTCAAAAGCGAAGCCATTTCAAATAAATATCTGCCAAAGTGCAAATTATAAAGCCACAGATCCAACGCACAAGCTAATATGTACCACACATGTAAAATATTTACAAACATAAAAAAGTGTTGTAGTATGCAAGCAATGCTCTAGCTAAAACAATTGAGCAGATAGAAACAATAGCATGGTGAGTGCATTTAAATTCAATACTCCACAAACCTGGAATTAGAATAAGATTCTAGCTTATCTTTTTTCAAACAAGGAATTCTTGTTGAATTAAAAAGCTGTCCAAATTGACTCATATCTAAAGGAAAAGCACCAGCAGCATACATTGGTATGTAACGAAGGTTCATGTAGTTTGGCATGTATCTGTTAACATAACACAAATAACAGAACATACGTAAGTCAGCACTAGTCAATGCTATTTCAACTTTAGTAACAGAAAAAACTATTGATTCAAAAAAAATGCCAATTAATCGTACAGTCAATTATTGTACAGTATTTACACCAAGTCATGATGTCATCAGTGGCAACTTGTAACTATTAAAATTTTTCACCACCATAATTTAAATTCAGAAGATTCCTGCAGCCTCTACTGAATTTAAAATATATGTAGTAGCCTACACCACAAAAAGTTCACTACAGAAGCAAAGTTGATGGCTATATCTCAACTTTGGAGTAACAAGAAAAGTTGATCAAATTGAGTTAAAACCAGTTTTAAAACTACGGTGTTGTTGGTATAAAGCATTTCTACTGGAGTCATTGCAACCTGCAAGTAAATTGTTGCTATGATAAGAATGCATTCAGCTCATAAAACACAAAATAATGGAAGTGTTTGGGAGATCGTTAAATGCCCTAAATATCTTCCAAGTCAGCAGAAATTCATTGATGTCATTGCAGTCTGCTCAAACCATAGTTTTCAGTAAGGATGAAGGCACGTAGCAGTTTCACCATGCCATGCTACATCCAAAGGTTAAGTTTTGAGCATTCAACCGACAGAAATTTTATGACAAGCTTAAAGCTTAGTTTATAGTCAACTTGTTTGAATAAAATATCTTTTTCAATAGCACCACAATACAATACTACATGGGATTGCTGGCATTAAAGATGCATGATTAGCACACTTTAATGCCAGTAGTCTTTGTTACTAACAAATAAAATTAATGCAATGCTTAACTGAACACTCTTACATACTTCACAAAGCGTTGAAAAGCTGGTGATTTGGCTCTGTTTTTAAGATAGAAAACTTCAGGTGACAGCTTTTTTTCACTCAATGTTTTTTGAAACTTCATAGCAGCTATTATGAAGTTTGTAGATCGAAACCCCTGAATTAAATAGTGCAAGTTAGGGTCATGTAAAGTGTGTTGACAGTTATTGGTATAAATATTTTTTAGAAGATAAAAACATTTAATAGCTTTCATCCACACAATCAATATCTCAAAACAAAAAGAATTTAGGTATACATCAAAAAACATTAAAAAAAGCCTTAAAAACTCTTTAAGAAGTAATGCCAAGACAACTACAACAATTAAAAATACTTGTCATACATCAAATTTTTGGTTTCCAACTGTTCAAGTGCAAACAAAAATATCGTTCTTCAAATTATCATCCTGACCTGATCATTGTGCAATTCTCTAGAAGCAGGTTTAAACATCATAAATGGGTTGTAATTGAGTGGTAATGGTAATCTGCTTTCCAAATACATATCAGACCAAGGTCTAGATATATAACTGGTGTGTTGATTATTATCATTGTCTTCAATCAAAGCTTTGTGGAGCTCTGCATAAATCACAGGCATATAAGCATTATGAACAAAAGAGCAATTTATTTCTGTCCTGTTCATTACATATGACAGACGCTGTTTCAACTTATCAGGGCACCTACATCATTGACAACCACACAATTTTGATGTGACAAATTGTTGGAAAGGGCAATACATGTCGGCTATAGATAAATCTCCTGCAACTAGTGTATGGGGTGCATTGAAAATACAAAATTATTGAATTTTGCTTAACATATAATCTAATTACCAGGCAATACGATTAAAACCAACTCCAAAACTGATCATAGACGGTTGACCCTAAAACTATACCTGGTACCTTAGGCTAAAGGTCATCAAGGGGTCAAATTCTTCAAATTAGTTGTATGTCAAGAACTGCTCATGGCAGAAAGTTAATTTTTGCTCAAAAGTATCTGAATCATCATGTTTCTATTTGACCTCCGAGAACTTTTTAATCTGTAAGGTAAGTAAACAAAGTTATTTGCAAAAAAATGATTTTAGTTAGTAACTAGCCAGTTCAAAAAAAACAAAAAATAGTAAATTTACATTTGTTCTCTGATACCAGATACACTCATTGCAATCAAATTACTGGTACTTAATCAAATTATTAGCTTATATTTTGATGGTGAGTGCTATTTATGTAGATAGCTGTGCAAGGATACACAACACAAGTATTGTTCAATGTACATGCCACAAGAGTCGATTTAAAAGAATACCATGTGACTGTGGGAAATTGGAAGAATTCCAAACTATTTACTACATATAACTTTCAAAGATTGCAGAGGAATTGACATTGCCACTCCTCCATATACAGTAACTAAAGGAACAAAATTAGTGGAAAAGATATTTGTTATTGGTAGTCATGGGCAATGGCACAACTAGTCAAAGAGAGTTGGCAATCAAGTATGTTTATAATTTTAATCCTAATAGAAGGCAATGACTTTTTTGGGGAGGAATAAACGTTTCTAAAGTCCATTTGTCAAAACCAAGAAAGATGGCATGCCATCTAAACATCCAACTTGTTGCACTCATCATGAGGAAATTCTAACTATGACTCAGTTATTGAAATTACCCAGAAAAACTGCTCATTTGTCCTCACAATGGGTGATCTGCTTACTTCGTTGCAAGAAGCTTGTTCATTTCTAGGAAACTGAAGATGAAAAGCTAAATGGACCTTTTCTGAAGGAAACGAAGTGAAGTTTAAACCAATATTTTAACCAAGTTTTGCAATGCTTGAAGCAGCAATTCATATTATTCTTGTTGCATAAGTTGTTTTGGTAGGTAATGCAAATGCTCTTCTTCTTTCACATACACATGATATAGCATGATATTAGAAGTTGTTGTGCAAAAAAATAGTCCAGCAGACCTTGTTGTAGTTAGTAATGTTTCAAGGAGGTTCCAAGATCGGTTACTCCTATAGGATGCACTCTGTCATCTGAACCACACTGCATTCACATTGATTAGTAGTTGCCAGGAACATACTTTTTTAAAGCAACCAACTTCAGTGCAAAGTCAATTTTCTTATATCTATGCTCTGTTGGGGATAATGGCAACCATATGGCATTGGGTGTGAGTTCAGAAATAGATGATTGAAGTATTGTAAGAACACCTTGCACTGTGCAATGCCTTCTTTGTCAAAATGTTTTTCAAATGGTTGTAAAGCCAACTTCATTTTAGTTTAGTTGGGCTTTTTGCATGACCATAGTGTGACGCAGAATGTGATCCCACTTCTTTGCTTTGTGTAGTACCAGTATATAGTTTGAAGCAGAATTCCTCACGTCTGAATACTAATGCCATGTAGATATTGAGTTCTACCTATTACAGGTTGGTCCATTTTGCCTCTCTAGATAACTTACTCTAACAAATAGAATTCCACATTTTTGAGTGCTCAAGCTTTGTTTTCAAGTTTAATTTCCTAATCGGTTTGCTAAAAAAAAGATAATAATTACATATCAGATGGGAAAGCAAATTTTTATGGCCGTTTTTAAAAAATATTAGTTTTTGTCATCAAAAGTGTGTCTAAAATATCTCTGAAGATGGCAAGTTGGAATATAATTTTCAAACGGCAAAAAGCTCTCGTCAAAAGTATGCAATCTAACACTTCAGAAAATGTTTGCAGCATTTCTGTACACAAGATTCTAATAAACAGGATGGCATTTGGTTCCTAAGTTTTATAAATATAATGTAGTGACGTAAGAGAAAGTTCATCCAACAAATTAGAACAAAATTATTTGTTTTTCAAACCCCATGGCATAACCAAGCAATGGAATGACATATATAATTGAATATAGTAGTAAGGTTTCAGAGACATAATATTTCAAAGACTTTAAAGAAAATAGCTTGGAAAAGAAGCTAGTCATTTTACTAGTTGATCTAAGGTAAGGCACTTAATAAGATCCTTTCACCTTTATAAGGTGCACAGGTAGTGGGGTTGAATAGTCTGCCTATGACAAAGGCTTAGTCCAACTAAATAGTAGGAAACAAACTTGAGTTTATGTGCATGGGCAAAAAAAGAATTAGCTCATATGAAGACAACTGCAAGATCCCATTGAACGCCAAAAAGTCATTCCAAATAATTAATGGGATTTTTTGACACAAAAAAGAAATATGATTGATTTGTGCAACTGGTGTACTAAGTTGACTAATTTGTGCAATTGGCGTACACATTAAATGTTGTTCTTTCAATACACCTGAAGACTGACGTTATTTTTTGCATTAAGGTTAAATAGAGACTAATACCTATCGGGGCACACTGCTATGTACACAAAACTTTGCACAGATGATTGTAACATATGCTTATTTGTAAAAGCCTACTTTTTTTCCAAAGTTTGGATAAATAAAATTTCTTATTAACACCAGTGAATTTATGCCCAGTGCAATATAATTGATACTAATTTGTTTAAGTAACAAGAATGAGATTGCATTGGTTGCACTATTTAACAGAGAACATAGATGTATATAATTTGTGTGGTCAATTTAGCTACTGCAATAATATCACTCCTTATTTCATGCTTTGAACTGGCAAAACATGGACAAAAATCAGTTTTTTGTCAATAGCTTTTTTAATGATCTTACAGGTAACATAGTCCACTTCAGTTGAATATAAACACAATAATTCTGATGCTTTCGCGTGTGTAGTTCTTGAGATACAACTAATTTGAACAATTTGATCCCCTTGTAATCCTTAACTTAAAGTAGCAAGCAAAGTTTTGGGGGCAGCCTTGTAAAATCAGTTTTGGAGATAAATTTTGTATTTTTACTTCACCCTGTTAGTGGGTTATAAAGGGATAGTTTAATTTTTTTTGCTTAAAATCAGCTTTCAGTGCAGTTACAGACACTGTAGTGTAGTGGTTAGAGTGACCATTTTACAGTTGATAGATGTGGGTTCAATTTACCTGACAAGTCACACCATAGAAATAGAACATGAGCTTATACACATGCATAAATAAATTTAATGCAGTTGAAGATAACCTAATGTTCTCATCAGTAATTACAATTGAATTTGGTTAATACATTTACTTCTAAAAGCAATCGACTTTGGATTCAATATGCATTGATTTTAATAACCAGTTTTTTTTAAATTGCAACTGAACAAACTATTCAGGTAAAAATGTAGTTAATATATTTATTCATCACAGAAAAATCAGCTTGACAAAATTTGTTCAGGTGGCAATGCCTTACATATTTGTTGATAGAGTACAGGTAATCAGCTATTGTTTCCTCACAGTAAAGCTATTTACTACATTGCCATTCATAATAGGCTACTATTTGTACACACAAAAAACAATTTACTAGCATTGAGAATCAAAAGAGGATGCATTAATTAGAGTTTTTATAATGACACATGAACAGGATAATCTCATCCCAAAAAATTTAGATTTAATAACTCCTTAGTACTCCACTTTTCACGATTATACAAAGCATTGGCAATGAGACATGCTTGGAGTAGCTAGTACCCCAGAAAAGGATATTTCTCAATACTTAATGCTTAAGTGCTGAAATTATGCCAGAAAATTACCATAAAAGGTCTTTACTAAAGACCAGCAGCAATAGAATTCAAGTAGGTATTGAACTTATGACCAGCTGACTACAAAGCAGCTCCATATTCTGCCTAATTGACACTTTGTACGCATCGCCACGTATATCTACGTTTATCGCGTTTATGGGCAGAGCGCAAAATCACGTAAATTTAGGTAAATTTGTCCTGATTTGTACTGAAGTAACGCTGCCCTAAAACAAACGCTGAACAAGCGTTCATTACAGAGAAATTTAAATTTTTTTAAAGCACGTAAATCTACGTGATTTCGCGCTCTGCCGATAAACGCAATAAACGTAGATTTACGTGGCGTCGCGTACAAAGTGTTAATTACCCACATGGCCAAGTTCTATTGTTTTACACAAATTACAATACATATGGCCAATGGAAAAATTAAAAATGATGCAATCATATAAAAGCAGGCCTACTTTGGCCTTCGTTTTCAACAAATTTTTTCATCAACTGTTCAGTTTCAGCAATTTCAGCACTGCTAATATTTGGATGTCCTTCCAAAGCACGAATTGACAACAAATATCGTGAAGCTGTATCTTCCAATTTTGGCACAGGAAGTCTATGTTAAAAAACATAAATCAAATTAGTAGAACATGCATAATAAAACACAATAGAGACCAAACTTATGGCAGTTTATTTGTCAAAAATGTTATGGAACATAGTTGCAGCCATAATCAGCAATTACATCTAAATCTATTCCTAATGCTTAATGTCAGCAATATGATCAAGTGGATTGTAACACCATTTATGGCATTAATCAGGTGATCAAACTGCACAAATTACCTCTGCTAAGTTGTTGTAACTTTGGGAAAGACACTTTCCAACAATTTCCCTGGTTAGTTGTTTTCTTTGTACAAGAGAATGCATTGTGCCTGTAGTATTGTTAAGTGCAAGCAGATCAAAATAAAATAATGTACTAGTGCAACAGGCAATAGGTTTTGTGATACTTGGAGGTTAAAAATGCAACCACCATCACTATGAAACCTAAATGGAATCTAAAAAGAGCGTTTTTATCCAGCAACGAAAAAAAAATCAATTCTACATTTGAATTTAAATATTTTACATCTAAACTGATTATGCAAAAAGCAAGTAAAAGAATTGTAAAGCAATCTTTATCAGCAATACAAATTAATTCCATTTTCTGAGTTATTATGCCTTCTAAATATGGAAAAGCAGGTTTATGAAAATATATAATGAAATGCAGAATTGCTAAATCATAAAAATTCATATTGAAATATAAAGTACTAAATGATTAAAACTCATAATAAAATATGGAATTTTGTACTGTTAGAAATCTATAATAAAATATATAAATATAAAAAATTACCAACTTAAACACAAAAATTACAGAAATATTGGAAATTTATGGAAATCAATTTAAACTAAAAACATAGTCACCAAATTGAATAAAATTAAATATTAAGTTACTATGATGCCCCTTTGTATCTTACAATAATAACAAAATAGGTCTGAAGATTAGCCCAATAAATTGGCAGTGGCTCTTTTGCCGTCAATGGCAATTTGCCCTTGGAATCTATTTTGCCGTAATCATTCACATGTGTTTATATAGCCGTATTTGCTATACTTATGCCAGTGACACTGTGGTGTAGTGGATAGTGCGCTGGTCTTGAGATACCATGGTGGCGGGTTCGAATCTCAGCTGGCAGGGCATTAAAAGAAAGGCAGTGTACACCAAAGGGGCAGGCCTGGTATGTAAATGTACAGGGCAGTGTACACTGGAAGGGAGTGTACATGGTGGGGGATAGAGACCTGGGGGTGCAAAATTTTTTTAATTGGTTTTTAAAATTGACCAATCAGAAGCGACCAAAAGTCACATGTTTAGTACGTCATTTAGATTGACCAATCACAAATAACTCATGGCAAAATAGTCTCTGAGGATAAATTGCCGTCGACGGCAAAATAGCCACTGCCTAATAAATTCAATTACAGTAGAACACTGATAATCCAAAATGCTGATTATCTGAACGCTAGTCAGACAAAGGTCATAAAAGTGCATCTACATTCTCATCTTGAGAAATCGCTATCTGTGCTTGATAACAGACTGTGTTTATGTGTAAAACTTTTAAGTTTCAAACCAATCTAGTGACTATGTCTTCCACGATAAGAAAATAGAATGTAGTGATAATTGAGACAAAGCTTAAGACTATATATCAACTAGCAATAGGAGTGAGGGTTTCTTTTCTGGCAGTGTGCAACAATATTGGCATTGTTATTCGATTATCCAAAAAAATTGATTATTTGAACCACCCGTGGCCCCAGTTAGTTTAGATAATTGGTGTTCTACTGTATTTTGAATTTCTACTATTATCCGATTTGCTTAAATCAGTTAGTGTTTTTCTTGTAGTTCCAAAATTCCACATTTCCATATTCTAAATTTGTCCTATTCTCTGCAAACAATACCAACCTTGGCAAACATTCTTGAAAGTGATAAGTTGGTAAAATACTCTGATGCAAATAAGGAGATGTGCTCAGAACAGAACTAGCTTGCTTGCGACATGAAACAAGTGTTGGAGACTATAAAAAATTGAATAAATAGCTGACTGCCGAATATAATTTTTAAAAAAGTGTAAACACTAAAACATGCTTTTATAAACATGCCCACCTTTAAATGTACATGAATCTGAGAGAAAGCTGGCCTCATCATTGTTTTTAAACAGCTAAATCAGACCACTGACTTTCTTCTTCCACAATTTGATATTTTGACACAGTGCGTCTAAAAATCAAAAAATATTTTAGTTGGCTATTTATTGCTTTGACATTGTTTGGTTTTGTTAAATTTAGAAACCTATTCGTGTAACGTGATTTTGCTGATAGGTTAGCTTAATCAGCTAATCAACACAACCTCATAATCAGGAATTAAACTGAAATGGTTAACAAAACTTATTAAACTTATGAAACAAGAAATGTTTAGAGCATTTGACAGACTGCAACGGTGCAAGCCAACCATATGCAGCTTGGCTTTCCAACAAGCATCCACACGTACTAAACATCATCAATCCTGTAGGCCTACTGTGCAAATAAGTAGACCATAATTTGCTAAAAAAAAGCAAACATGCAATAACGTTTTAAAATCCGATCTGGAATTTGGAGAAAAGTAATAAAAAGCAAAGTCATCACATACTTACCGATAAATAAAAGAAAAAAAATATGGAGAATAATGACACCTTGTAGGACTAGGTGCCACACTATCGGAATCGAAAATAATCAACAGTGGTAACAAATACCATCATACAACTAGCTTGATTGTTTGTAAGAATGTGGACTTTGAGCTTTGATTGTTGATTTTTAATTTTCCAATTATAGGATCTTTGAGAAAAACAATAAAAGCTCCCAAAGTTCCTACCACATGATACATCACACGATTACCCCTTAATAATAACTAGTGCTTCGCTTGCTCGTATCAAATAACTATAAAGCAACTTTTGCAAAGTAAATGGATGTAACTATATCGCAGATTTTTATGCTCTTGCTGACACAAAATAATCAAACAACTTCGATTTACTAAACCCGTATTAAACTCCTTTTAAAGAATATTTGAAAAGCTTTATTACTACAGATTGTAGGCTAAGAGATGACTGAACTCTTTTAAAACTTTTTGCGAATCGCAGTGCTTGCCTCCACTAATGAATGCAAACTGTATTTTTTAGGGGAGAAGTTAAGTAGTAGTAGTAGTAGTAGTAGTAGTTGTAATATTAGTATTAGCATTAGTATTTGTAGTAGTAGTACCGTAGTAGACTAGTAGTAGCAGTAGTAGTAGCAGTAGCAGTAGCAGTAGCAGTAGAAGTACCAGTGCTTGCTAATTGCTAATTGCAGTGCTTGTTTCCACTGATGAATGCAAACTGTATTTTGGGGGGGAGAAGTTGAGTAGTAGTAGTAGTAGTGGTAGTAGTAGTTGTACCGGTAGTAGCAGTAGTAGTAGCAGCAGTAGTAGTATAGTAATAGTAGTAGGCGTAGTAGTAGTAGTAGTAGTAGCAGTAGTAGCAGTAGTAGTAGTAGTAGTAGTAGTAGTAGTAGTAGTAGTAGCAGTAGCAGTAGCAGTATCAGTAGCAGTAGCAATAGAAATAGCAGTAGCAGTAGCATTAGCAGTAGTAATAATATTTAAATTTATGCGGTTATATTTTATGTTTATTAACCGAAACGGCAATTTCCCAAATTTCTCCATGCTGATGTAACGCAGTACACCATCTATCAAAATTAGTTCTGACAATTTGTGCTTGTTTTGCTCTTTTGCTCTTTTCTTCGCCTTACATTCTTAAATTTACATGTCATTAGGTTGAAGTTAAGGTCTCAAAATGCATATGAGTTAAATAACTGACAATTACAACAAAGGATGTGGAAGCGGAAGCGGTGGAAACAATCCTTTTTCTGTGGAAGCGCAAGCGAAAGCGCGAAAACTCTACCGTTTCCGCTTCCACATAGGAGGGAAGAATGGATGGAAAAAAGAAATTGGTTGTGCTGTCCTTCGGAGAAGAGCGAATGTGGGAGCATAAACATTAAGAAATGACAGCGAGGAGGAGTCATTTAGAGAGATATTGGCCTCTACATAATCAGAGCAGGGGCCAAGTGAAGAAAGAGAGGAGGCAGAAAGCTCAGAGAAGAATAAGCTCTGCCTGACAAAAATGATAACGCAGCCGCTAGCGTCTGTGACATCAGTAGAAAAAATACCAGATCGGGAGTGGGTGCCATTGGATCGCAGAGCAGAGAATCCAGGAATCCGGAAAGAGGAAGATAAATTAAGGCTAGATTCCTGGATATAAATAAGGCCAACGGGATGAGACAAAATAAAGTGTAGCAGTTCAGTTCTCCTGGCTTGGAGACCCCCAGCATCCCATTGAAGAACCCTGAGGGAGTTAGGGAAGGGAAGAGGAAGCAGGAGGTAAAGAAAAACAGCCAGGAGCATGAGGTGATGGTAAGGGTGCAGAGGGAGAAGATACAAAATGGGCGGAAAAAGGATAGGAGGTTTGAAGGTGAGGGTGGGGTGCAAGTGCTGCGTTAGCACAAGGAGCCAGGTGGGCTAGATTTGAGCAGTGAAGATATACCAGCTGGAGGAGTCTGAGGACGAAATCACAGTGACGGTAGATGTGGGATCTCCAAAAAAGCAGGAACGCAGCAGGAAGGGTACCTCCAGGAGTGAGAGCTGCCAAGAGTTCTGAATCTAGAAAAGGAGAGTAGTGAGCACTTTAAATGAATCTAATTAGAGCATATGCAGCATTGCACTGACCTATCCCACCAGGTTACATTTCCAGCGCACACTGAACAGGGAAAGACGGGACAAGGGTTAAGATGAACGTTGCCGCTCATCAGGATAAGGAGAAGAATGAGAAGACAGGCAAGAGAAAGACAGGAGAAGAGAGAAGGCAGGCCGATTTTAAAGAGGCTGCGTGCTACCCTTCTGCGGCGGTTCAGGGGGTTGCACGACGAAAAAATGGTTTGTGTGAGGGGAGTGCTCGGGGTAACCGGGACTCTCGAGAAAGCCAACAACGATTTTAACTCAACCCAAACGGGGTTGGGGACCGCACCACCACGTTGAGGTGGCTGTTGATTGGTGCAGTTCAATTTTGATCTCTTTACATGTATATACTAAATGCACGACAGAAATTTCGGGCTTCACTATCCAAAAAAGATCGGAGACAATACGTGTTTTGGGGACGGGCAGAAAGTCCGTAATGATGATTAAAGTTGAAGTTAACTCAAAGACAGAGTTGGTTGAGGATAGAGAGGGAAAATCAGCGCTATACGGTGTAATTTGTTGTTGTGACGACCGGCTATTGTCGAGAGCTGTAATATGTGGTCATACGGTTTAGATCTGAGAAGCATTAAGTTAACTGTTGTAAAAGTAGTTGTAAGTAGTGAAGGAACTTGTAATAACTGTTTATTTGTTGAAGTGCTTAATTATTTTTTGAAGTGTAGTAACGAAATATTTGATTTTTTTGCAAACTACTCGTGATTTCTAAATTTTTGTTAGTGGGAGTTCCATGACAAACGCAAAAGTACATTAGGGGTTCCTTGTTGACAAAAAGATTGAAAAGCACTGTTCTACATTCAACACGAGTTCTAATATCTGAGAAAAAGAAACACAGAGTAGTTCGGAATGATTAGCTCAAGCGAAGTAGATAAGGTAATAGCAATAAATGAAGGTTTTTGTCCCCTCAAAATGATAAAATGTAGGAGAAGGCAGGCTACAGACTCCCCAAAAAATTGTCAACAGTCGTTTTCTCGTTTTTTATTGGAAGCGAAAGCGGTTGAAAAATAACCGCTTCCACATCCCTGATTATAACTTTGTTGAGCTTATGTAATGAACAGATGATTGTTGTAATATTTGTGTGACTAAAGTGTGTGAGGTTCCCACTGTCATTGGAGTACTAAGTATATTGAACGTTCTTACCTATTTGTCTCGGTTCGGTTATAGTTCGGTAGATTTATTTGTGCAACTTCTTTTGTAACCTATTTACGTTGTTTTTTTAAATCAATTGCCTATTATCCAAATTATTTATCCAAAATTTTACCTCATTAGTGTTATAATCAGGACCGTAACTTTGTCAGGTGGGCCGCGGTGCAAACATCTGTTATGGGGCCCCCACTTTTTTCAGTACTTAATATTCAATTTAGCTACTTTTCTCAACACAGGAATCATTGACTACTCTGCAATGTAGAACGATTTTTTATTTAAAATAACGAGACCTAAAAGCATTGAGCTGAACAGGTAAAAAGGTTAAAGCTAAGTTTTCTGTGCCTGAAAATGAAAAGCTTTAATTGGAATAATATTTCACCAAGGCTGCACGGTTCAACACAATTTTTGTGCTTGCAGTGAATTCAAATCGAAATAATGGCATAGCAAGGATTTTGTGGGGCAGGCTGCAACAACAATTTTTTGTTTGTTTAATAAAAGTTTAATCAAATAAACGTTGCAAACCAAAATCGTTTATAATGACGAGAAAAAATTATGTGCAACCTTTTGAGACACGGTGCTTTGTGAGCACTATTAACAATATTTCAGCAAGATGGAGATGTGCTATGCAATGCTGATAAATTCTTTAACCTATAAAGAATTAACGTACAGCACACTGACATCACCACAAAAGACACAAACTAACAAAACACAATACGTTGAGGCCAATTAAGTACGCTACGCAATCAACTTGCAGGTGGTTGGAAACTTGAAATTTTTCCGTCTTGCTTTCGCACAAGCGAACTGCTGGATAACTTTTCTAAAATCTAAATTTTTTGCTCGTTAATTTTCTATCTATAGCAGAGCCAAATCGCTAAGTCTCTCTTGGGACATGGAGCTTCGAAGAAAGTTTGTGATTAGTTTGAGTTTAAAAAAGGACCTCTCTGCAGTAGCAACTGTTATAGTCTGGTTACTGTCATATACATCATGCATGCCGTACAAACGTCAGGATAAGTTGTGGCAAGTAATGTATTTTCAACAATCAAAAAAGAAGCCATTTCTTTAGCAGGTTCTAAATTGGAAATCTTTTCTCTAAATGGCGTTTTGAGCATTTGGCTAGGAAACAGCGGAAAGACGTTATCAAAAAATTTGTTAGAAAATTTTCTTGCTTTAACCTCAAGATCTTGATGAGAAGCACTTGATAGAAAACTTGGTTCCAAAACTTGATTTGACGTCACCACTGATTTCATTCCTTAATGTTATTCCTTCGGATATTTCATAGAAGTAGGTTTTGTTTAAAAACTGTCTTGCGGAAGCTTCGTTTAGTACTGTGTCAAAATTCTTGTGGTCGATCCTCGCGATTGCAGCAAGAATCGGATGACTCTGTTTGAACTTGCTGGACAGCTATAGCTAACCTGGTCTGTCCTGCGTGAGAGAACAGAAACAAAACCAACTCGGGCGAAGAAGCACGAAATCTGTATTATGCAACAATAGCTTTACAGAAAGCAATAGGCAACTTGTCCTAATTGGCGTTAAAAGCCGCTAATTCAGCATCTAAAAATAAAGCAAAGAGGCAAGCAACACACAACTGCGCGAGAGTCAGAAAATGATCACAAACCCTAAAACTACAGTTTACTGCACTAAGCATAGCCCAGTGGGTAAGATAAGTAAAACTGATAAACTTAGTTTACAAACTAGGTTGGCGTTGGTACCGGTAAGAAATCTCACTACGATAGGACTGTTGGAGCACTACAGTATGGCCAAGAGAAAAAATATAACTAAACTAACACGAAAAGTAAATTCCCAGTAAAACTAGCTTCTGCCTTGCCTCAACGAAAAGATATAAAAACTAACAAGCAATGATCACGCTGACCAAAACTGCGAATATTAAGTCTCTGAGACAAAGGCGATAACGCGTCCGTCACGGTAGCGAGTACGATTCATAACACATGAAAGGAAAAGGCAATAAAAGTGACCAAAGCGTCAATGATAAATAGGTTAACTGGACACCACGAAATCTTACAGTCTTGCGGAAGCTTCGTTTAGTACTGTGTCAAAATTCCTTCTGGGTTGAGTAATATCTTCAGCAGCAGTTTGCAGAAGTTGATGGGCAGAAACTAAGTCAATTGTTTTACACTGCATAGCTTTCGAAGGAATGCTGACAATCTGCAAAATCTTGCATTGCACAACCAGCATGCATACGAAGTCAAAGTTTTCGATCTATTTCTTCATTGCCATTGCTTCATCTCTTTCTTTTGGGTTCGTGCTGGTAAGTATTATTTATGCGAGTAAAGCATTTCATAATGTCACAAAATCTGTCCTTCAAAGCACAGACAGTATCATATCGCCAGACCACTGAGTTGAATTTCACGCTTTTAATGCAGGATTTGAGAAATAACGATCATGGACATTCTGAAGCTTTTGCCACAGCACAATACTATGTCCGAAAAAATTATATACCGATTCTATGGTGTCGTAAAATCGACGGGTCTCAGTCACGGTTTCCATGGTATCTTTTAACACCAAATTTAAATTGTGGGAAGCACAATGCACGTAGTAAGCACGTGGAGCCACATCTTAGATATTCTTATGCAAGCCGGAGCACTTCCCGCTCATCCCTGCGGCGCCATGATGTCCTTGTACACGGCAGTTTTTTATGTCAAGCCCTTTCTGCTGAATGGAATTCGTTATCAGTTTGCGCAATTCAATAGCAGATGAACCATCAACTTCGATAGATGAGGTAAACGCTTCTACATCTTTCAGTTCTGATGGCGTTCCACCATCGTGGTAATCGATTTTGACGTAACAAAATACTTCACCAATCTTTGTTGCTGACATCTTGAGTAGTATCAAGAAAAATGGCAAAAAAAAGAGCGCTTTGTAGTTCGCTTTTTATATCATGGAGAACTTCTTCAGCTAATACCGATGTTATTCAATTTGTGTCAAAGGACTTAAATGTTTCGGAGAACCTTTAGGTAGTTGTAAAAGTTTGTCCAAATCAGTTTCGCAGAGACGTAGCAGCCGCCCCCCAAACCCCCCAATTGGGGGGGCCCAAGTTAGTCTGAAATTGCTTTTTGGCTACGTGACTATTTTCAGTTCAGCAGACTTGTTTACAACCGATTTAAACTGTAGGAAGAAATTGGCTTGTGACATCATAAGTGAATGCAACGTCATTTTATCTCGCAGAATCTAGAATATTTCGATTGATTTTCTGGTAGAATCTTGAATATTCGATTGACGTAACAATGCCGTTGTTACGCAACAATCATAGAATGGTCTGGAATTCTGTTTGGCTATAAATACCGGGACAATATATATACACTGCAGAGTGCAGATAAAGTATTTTATTGACATTGTATAGAATGAAACGTTCAAAACGTGGTGCTCAAAAGAGAAAAGAAGCAGCCACTGCTCGAGATGCTGTAGCGAAATTGCCCAAGATGACAGATTTTTTCAAGATTACTGAGCAGAGTAGACCTGGCACTAGTACCGAGAGGGATGAAGAAAACTATAGTGTACAAGAAAAAGAAGACTATGACGATCAGCATCAAAGTGATTGTGAATTTCCAGAAAATGTAAGTTGTGATTTACTTGCCAATACGCAACCTTCAATATCAAAAATATCTGAATCTCAATTTACCCCTATCCCTGATGACCCATGTAAATGGCCTGAAAGTATTTCTGATGCTCAACGATGTGATATAGTAAAGCGTGGACCACATCAACTAATAATGAATTTTCCATATAATAACACAACTCCAAGGCGACGTTTTTCCTCCAACCATTATAAACGTGTGTTACCTAATGGTGAAAGTGTTTCACGGTCGTGGCTAGTTTATTCTGGGGAATCAGATCAAGTTTTTTGCTTTTGTTGTAAGCTATTTGGAAAAACACTAAGCCCCTTTTGTAGTGGTATAAATACATGGGAGGGTTTTTCGAAAAAACTGAAAGACCATGAAAACGGCATTTCCCACCAAGAATGCTGCAGTCAATGGATGTTGCTAGCTGAAGGGATAAGAAATTCATCCACTATCGACAAACGCGAGATGAATATTTTTTTCAATGAAAGACGTTTTTGGAGAAATATTTTAGAGAGACTTATCGACATTGCCTTGTTTCTATCGGAAAGGAATCTTGCTTTTAGAGGATCTGAAGAAGTCTTAGGATCTCCTCACAATGGAAATTTTCTGGGTATATTTGAGCTTTTGGCAAGAAGAGATCCGATCCTAAAAGAGCTTCAAGACAGAATCAAGAATAAAAACACTAAAGATCACTATTTGAGTCCTACCATACAAAATGAACTAATTGAATTGCTAGCGACAGAAGTTGAAAAAGAAAATTTACAGCAATTGAAATTGGCAAAATATTTTTTTATAATTTTGGACTGCACTCCAGATATGTCACATCATGAACAAATGTCTGTAATTCTCCGTTATGTACTATGTAATGAAGAAGCTGCTGTTGTTAAAGAAACATTTTTTGGCTACTTGAGAATAAGTGACAGTACTGGGAAAGGCTTGTTGGACGCTTTCTTAGAAAAAGCGACCGAACTGCAACTCGAATTGTCTGATTGTCGAGGTCAGTCATATGATAATGGTGCTAACATGAAAGGAAAACATTCTGGGGTCCAAGCAAGAATGCTAGACATCAATCCCAAAGCTGTTTACGTGCCCTGTGCAAACCATACCCTTAACTTAGTTGTTGTTGACAGTGCTAATTGATCGACGGAAGCATTGACATTTTTTGGAGTACTTACAAGGTTGTATGTGCTGTTTTCTTCCTCTGCTCAGCGTTGGGAAATTTTGAAGAAACATGTGGAGCTGTCCATAAAGTCACAATCTGATACTCGTTGGGAAAGCAGAATTAAATGCATCAAACCTCTTCGATACAATTTAAAAGAGGTGTTGCTGGCACTGAAAGACTTGGAAGCCATTTCCATAAAAAGAAAAGATGGAAGAGCTGCCTCAGAAACAAAATCGTTGATAGCTCATTTATCAAAATGGAGTTTTCTTTTGTCGGTGTTTATTTGGTATGATATCCTATTCCAAGTCAATAAAGCAAGCAAGATTCTTCAATCGTATGGAGTCTCCCTTCATACAATGGAAACGGAAATCCAGGCAACTGAAAAGTTTTTGCAAAACTATCGCACAACGGGTTATGACAGTGCCGCAACATCTGCTGTTGAAATAGCACAGGAATTGGATATTGATCCTTCTTTTCCTCCGTCAAGAAGTAGAAAGAAAAGAAGATTGTTTGATTACCAAGGTGAAGAGAAACAACGAGCTACTCCTGAACTGAAATTTAAAAGCAACTTTTTCTATCCATTAGTAGACCAGGCTATTATGTCAATAAAGGAGCGCTTTAATTTGTTACGTGAGGTTTCTTCCGCCTTTTCGTTTTTGTACACACGAGACAAACTTTTGCTTGTGCAACAAGAAAATGCTCTTCTTACTTGCTGTAAAGAATTCCATAAAAAGTTCGGTGACATTGATTCTGATGAAATGAGCGCTGAGCTACAGCGGTTTGTTTTAATTTTACAAAAAAAACGCAATCTCAATACGGCTCAAGACTTTCTGAACTATCTTCTAAAGACTCATTTATTTGAATTGTATCCGAATGTGTACATCGCACTTCGAATCTTACTAACTTGCCCCGTGACTGTTGCCAGCGCTGAAAGAAGCTTCAGCAAATTGAAAGTGATCAAAACTTTTAATAGAACGTCTATGACAGACAGTAGACTATCTTCATTAGCCATGTTGTCAATCGAAAATGACTGCGCCCGATCTCTTGATTATGACAATGTCATAACAGCATTTGCGAACAAAAAGGTTCGCTCCAGACTATTTAAATGATACTGTGTTTTTATAACTTTTTCATGTTTTTCAGTGTCATTGCTTTCGTTTCGCAGTGTCTGCATAAATGTCCTACTGAACTCTGGCATCGGTGCCGAATTTTTTATGACTTGCACCTTCGGTATCGGCATGCTTTATTCTGACATTAGCCTGTTTACTTATGTACAAATTGTGGTGTATTTTCTTAATGCATAGGGTTACCATATTTTGAAAAGCAAAAATCGGGACATTGGATGACGAAATTTCACGAGACGAAAGTTATGACCCCTCCAACGTTTTTTTTATCAAAAGCGGGACGGTGAGATGCGGTTGCAGGCTTGATTGTCGAGGTAATGGTGCAGATCTGAAAACAAAGACGAAAATTAGGGTGATCTCCAAAAAAAAAAAAAAAAAAGGTCATCGCCTGTTAGTTCCACCATTTGTGTCATTTTCAAGCCGAAAAGTGGAAAAATTTTGCAACCGAGCAGGCGTTGACCTTTTTTTTTTTTGGAGATCACCCTAATTTTCGTCTTTGTTTTCGGAATTGTACCCTTGCCTCCACAATCAAGCCTGCAACCGCATCTCACCGTCCCACTTTTATTGGAGAATTAAATGAAATGTCCATAAATTTGGTTAAATCCGTTGTATTTCACCGTAGCAAAAAGCGGGATTTGCGATCAAAAAAGTGGGACGTATGGTAACCCTATTAATGCAGCTTTTCAATTTTACACCTCTAAAGTGATATGACCTGTGCGCAGGGGCTCTTGCGCTTACTTTGGGGGGGGCCCGAAGTTGGAGTGCTACGGGACTGCAGTTTCGTATTTGGCAAGAAGCTGTATGATAGAAAGAAAATTGCCCTTGTTATCCATCGAAAGTTCTTCATTAGATTCGCGAAAAGGTAAGTCGCACTTTGTTGACAACAACGTAACATTCACTAGTCTTTCCAAAACATTTCGCCCAAAGTTTGTTTTTTCCAGAAAAGACGCGAGCAACGTTTTTCTGTTGTCCCCTGTTTCTCCATTACTCATAAATGACACACGCCTTCGCATGATGCATGGAGTTTTATTTCATGGCTTCGAATTTGCTGGGATAAATGCCTCCAGTCATTTAAACCTGTTGTACACCAAGGGTTTTGAAGTATGTAAGAAGTCCCTGGAAAGACACTTTAATGAGAGAATAAACAGCAGGGCTAACAGTAAACAGGGTCGATGCTTGATGAATAACTTTGTAGTTTTAGACCTGATTATGTAACAAAATGGTAATAATATGTTAAAAATGAACGACCGTTTTGGAGTGGATTTTTAGGAAAAGGTCATTCAGATTGTTTGGGACCTGCTACAATAATTGCTTTCTTGATCTCTGAGTTTACAATAATGGGGGGAAAGTTGTCGTTTTTGCTTGCATCTGATCTATCTTTAGTAGTATCAGAATTTTCTGTCTCACGGATGCTGAGGTCAACAAATTGGGGAGTAGATTCTGTCTCACGAATGCTAACGTCTTGCTCATCCGCTTTGGATGTTTCTGGCTGCTTCAGCTATTTTTCTCCTTTTAGCTTGTCTCTTTTGTGCTCCGCTTTGATAATTTCTTTTCATATTAAATTGCAGTCAACTAACCTTTTACAATGCTGTTACCCAAAGCCTAAAAAGTTTAATAAAATTTAAACAACGGTTAGTAAAGTTCAATGTAACAAATTCTCTCTTTTATAGTTTTTCCGGCTCACAAAATAGTACTGCTACGAGCTTAAGGACTACGATATGTCTAGCAAAAAGAATTCAAATAGAAAGCTCAATCCTGACTTTTCAATCATTCAAATCACAACTTATTTTGTTGAAAAAAGTTTATTAAAAGAAATCACAAATCTGATCACTGACTAATAAAGTGACGTCTAGCACTCATATGGTTAAACTAAATCTACGTGGCTTGCTCAGATAGAATAATCACTGTTTTCACAAACTAAGGCGTTAGATCTCACTAACCCTCAAAACTCTAACTCCTGCCACACAGGCAAAACAGTAACACAACAACACGCTGACGTTCACAGCACAAATTACAAATTTACCTATTTATATAAAGCGGGCAAAATTTACCAGAAAAAATTAGCAACTTCGAGAAGACGCTATATTTTCTTAATTATTTTACGACAATACAAGCCAGCCAGACAGTTACTGTTACGTCACAAAGCATGAAGTTAAAAGGCTAGTAAACAAGTTATGTAACATGTGATACTATTAAGTTACTGGACTATGGTGAAAAATTGTAGAATTGATTTATTGAGTTATAAAGGCAATCTACGCGCTTTATATGCATGTTCACACGAATAACGTGGTTGTTTCACAAAGTATTAGTATTGCAAATAATAAAAGCCCCTCCCATAATTTGACGAGACCATCCCTGGACGCGTTTCGTCCTTTTGAACTCATCAGCAGGGCCTATCCCATCATCACCAAAAACCCGTATTTGCAATAATGCAAAAAATGTAATATTATTCTATTACAAATTCCTTCGCACTCATCATGCGCGTGGCAAATGCTATCACTTTGGTACGGGGATCCCATCCGTATCGAAGATGCAGTGTACTACTCAGAATTTATAGTGAGCGAGATCTATTTAAAACCCTTACCTCTATGAACATAGCACGTGATCACCATAACCGTATCATACATCGATTTATTGAGTTACAAAGGCAATCTACACGCTTTATATGCATGTTCACACGAATGACGTGTTATTTCACAAAGTAATAGTATTGCAAATAATAAAATGTGTTAAACGGGTTTCTGTACCGTGAAACAGGCAACGTGTCGTCGTTGAAATATGATCTAAACTTAGAAGAGACGATTTCAAGATGCTCTATGACGTAAGTTTTGATGTTGTCTGGCAAATCAATTCTATTCATTTTCAGGCGCCTTTGCAACAAAGGAAACCAGGTAGTGAACCCTACCTTGATTCGTGCTTGCCAGACTCCCATTCGAGCAGTTTGCTTAGCCAGCTTGTCTTTAACGTTGCTGACTGTCACATCACGGCCTTGCAAAGACAAGTTCATGTGGTTGAGGTGACCGAATACATTGGCCAGGTGCGCAAGTATCACGACTAACTGTTTAGTGTGAAATTGGACATGGAGGTTGTTTTTGTTTTCTCGAAGAAAGATTTTAATCTCATTTTTAAGTTTATACAACCGAGAGAGGCATTTGCCTCTCGACAGTTAATGGACTTCGGAATGAAACAAAAGTCCCATATGTTGCGTTCCCATTTCTTTGGCCAAAAGTTGGAAGAACCGGTGATTTATTGCTCTCGATTGAATAAAGTTGATCACTTTGACCACAACGTCCATAACTTCCATCAACAGTAGAGGTAGAGTCTTTGATGCTAGAGTGTATCGACAGTGAACAATGCAAGGACGTCACAAGAGGCCATTCGTTCTTCATCACTGTGACAAACCCTGATTGAATGCCAATCATCGATGGGGCACCGTCAGTACAGATGTGCTTGAAATTCTGCCAGTTGAACTCGTTGGCTTTATAAAAAGAGTCCACAAGAGCTTTGACATCAGCACCAGTTGCTGTGGCTGACAGTGTATTGCTAAACAAGAACTCTTCCTTTGTCTTTCTATCTTTCTCGTATCGGGCGAAGGCAATCAAGTGGTTTTCTAAAGCGCTATCGGTAGACTCGTCCAATTGAATACTAGCCGGGAGTTTGCTTCGCCTGATTTCGGAGCAAACTTGCTGGCACACATTGGCAGCCATGTCGTCAATCCGTCAGTGAATGGTGTCATTAGAAAGCGAAACTTGCTGCATTTTCTTTTTTGCCCCCGATCCGATCATTATTTCAACCATTTTTTCTGCGCATGGCTTGATAAGTTCCTCAGCGATAGAATGTGGCTTCTTACACTTCGCAATTCGATATGCCACCTCAAAGCTGTATTGAAAAGTAGGCTTTTCCTCTACCGTAAATCCCAAATGAGGTAGCATCGCTTCCAGGTTGTATCGTACTCTTTTGGCACACAGAGCATCGATGTCATCATCCTTCCTTTGGGGATACTTTTTATCACGATGGTTTTTTAGTTTGGAGGGTTGTAATGACGCATTTGATATCACAACCAAGCAGTGAAGGCACTGCGCACAATTACGACCGTTACGAGTAACTTTTGTGAAGCCAAATGAGGCGTAGCTGTCGCTCCACTTCCGAATTTTGACATTTGACAACGCAAAAATCTTGTTTAAGCTAAATAGGCTATATGTAAAACTTAAAGTCTAGAGTCGAAAGAGAATACAAACGAAGAAGTAGTTAAATTTCTATTAATACCACAGTCACAATTACTCTACCTTGGTAATTCACCAACTTTATATTTCTAGGGCAGGACGCACCAAACTTCTTCCACTAATTACAACCACTATCTTCGTAACAACATCAAATTACAACGATATAGCACGGATATTCCGTTACTATTCGCAACTTACTCTCACTTTGAGTTATGTCAAATCATCAATACGAACCTTCCGTTCGTCCCCACAACATGTTTTGACTCTAATTCTTCTAAATAGTGAAGTGCGAAATTTCGGTTGCATACACATAAAGCGAGCAAAATTGAAATTACCACACGCACTATTACGTAACAAAGGGAGTCAGCAAATTCAGACATTCTTAAAGTTGTAAACAGGATTACGTCACAATCTGCAACTTGCTATTACAAGATTCCATTGCTATTAATAAAGACTTAATCATTTAAGTCAGGTAATGCGACAGATCAAAAACAAAGTTACAATGAGCCGGATAATTCAAGAACGTTCCAGAAAATTGCGTCACTGATCGTCACAATGGAGATCTTCGATGGAATAATGCAAACTACAAATTAAAGTTTAACTGGCGAATACTAAATATCGTGACACTTGGGTTTTGCACTACCTGTGAAGGCCTCTTCAAAGCTACCTAGTGAAAGCCTTTGCTCGTTGCCCTCCGAGAACCGCTCCTTGGCCTCCAAGGAGGGCCGAGGGCCCCGTTTGAGAAACCCTGGTACAGAGAGAGATTTCTCCCTCGAGCACATTTCGTTTTTGGAAAATGCTTTTTCCGGCGCTGACAAGGAAAACTTTCCCTTCTACAGTGAAGTGTAGAGGACAAAGAACAGCCAAACTCTCTATCTTCAAACACTAGGCTGAAACAAACAACAAACTCGCAGCCATTTTACTACTGGAGACCCACGTCAAGGATGCTTTCAAACTAAAGATTTCTGACTACGAATTGGCTGTACACACCCAAAACTTGTCCCCATGTAATTGCTACCATTGTTACCAAATCTACAACGTGCGTCCCGTTTGCCTTCTGCCAACAAGACGACAAAATAGAGTAGACTGCCAACAAGATTATAAGCATATCGCTGTGATCAACATTTATAAGCCTCTTAACAACCAAACTTGCAGAGGATAGCCTACCATTCCCCATGACAGCAAATATGCTTATGTCAAAAAACTGTTATAATGCATCAATATTGTATGGTATGGTAAGACTGTAGGACTTCTGTGCAGTTAGTTACATGTATCTCGTAAGTTTTTGCTCTTTGGCGTAGAACTGGGCCGATATTGCATCACAATACCAAATCTATGTGGTTCAATATATTACCAATACTTTGTAGTTGCCACATTTAGTCCAGAATTGCCGGTCTGTTGATGGTAGGCGTACCTTAACTATGAGTAATGGGTGAGTTCCAATTATCAAGTCGCTATACGATACATTTCATGTTCATAAAATATAATCAGCACAATAAAATACATTTTGGTATTATGTATAGCATAACAGGTTATTGACGCAGCAGTCAACTAAAAAGTTCTGATAAAAAAATTATTTTATTTATGGTACCTAACAAGCCACTACCAAAAAAGTTTTCAAAATTTTTATTTATTATTCCTTGCTGCGTATGTCAAAACTAGTGTTTAGAGGAAATCGGTCTTTGTAAATCTAATATATAAAGCGCAATTCTGGTGTCAGACTGTGTGTCTGTTTTAACTTCTCTGAAACTGCTACAGGTGCAAGCATCAAACTTGGCACGATTGATCACCACCCCGTGATGAGTGTCATAAGGGTATTGGTGACGTCATGATGATGTCATCACCAAAAATATTTTTTTAGAATTTGCATTACTCGACAGAGGACAACTGCTTTTTGTTCAAACGAAAACCAGCTTCCGACTTACCACATTTCAAAAACTTGCATTTGTTTGGGGTCTAAAATGACGTCATAATCAACGATTCATTGAACAATCTGTTTTTTGTTTTATCTCAAAAAGTACTCATCGCACAAACGCGATTAAACGTTCTTTCATGAGGTATAAATAAGCTGCTTTCGATAAAAACAGCTTTACAACAATTAATGTTTATTTAATTATGCCACGAGCACTTCTTTATTGAAGCACTTCAAGCCATCTAAGCATTTTTACATCTCTTTTTCGCTTGACGCTTAAGCTGGCTCTATGACGGCACAATATGTCTCTTACGATTAACACAAATCTTCGCTACAGCAGATCATAATATGAAAACGTTTTCAAAAATTGCAACCTTTTTGCAAAATTAGTATACTAAAAAACTGATTTGCGACCTCATTTCTACACTGATTTTCAAACTTTATTCAACAAATTCAAGATTATTTCAAGGCAAGTCCGATAGTGTATAATATGCACAATTACTATTAGATTTTATACTAAAAAAACTGAACTTTAAGACCTGTGGCGTAACTTTTTACCCTTCTCAAAAAGTGGTGAGCTCAGTAAAAAAGGTGACTTTAATACAAAAACGTTATAATAAACTGCTAACAATTATTTTCCTTTGAAAGCTTAGGAAATTTCCTTTCCAGCAATATGTGATTCCAATTACTTGAGGCTAAGAATTAGTATATAATGGCTGATCAAAACTTGGTTGCCATACATGATGTTTCATTTTTAGTTGTTACAATTATCCTACTATAGCTAACAAACTTGCAATTGTTAAACAAAGTTAGTTCTTTGGTACATTTTGACTACTTTTCCTCACAAGTTTGGCTCTTTTGCATTGTCTGTCGACGTTTTCAAAAAGATTCATCAAAAACTGAAGTCTCCAAATGTTTATGAAACGTAGTTTACGGTTACTAATACACAAAATTTTTGTGCTTGCATTTCGCAAAATTGCAATTTCTAGAAAAACTAAGTCCTTTGGTACATTTTGTCTATTCGTTCTCAATAGCATGGATCTTTGGCATTATCAATCAAAATATTCAAAAGACTCATCGAAAAATGAAGTCTACAAATATTAATATGTAGCCTACCCCAAGCAAAACACTCGGTGATCACCCAAGAAAAAGACGATGGGGTAAAGATGGTCCTTTTTTATCGTTTACAACAAAATGTGGAGGTCGATCTGTATATGATCTAAATATTGAAGCCATTTCCTTTGCAATTGGGCAAGGTTGGCGCAGCAGCCAGCTGATTTGATGTTCTAAGCCTTGACATTATTGATGGGGGATCTTGCTATTGCTACAACTGAGCTGTGAAGGGTTCATTTTGGGTTAGTTTGCTCTTTGCATGGCGACGTTTATGCCATGGCCAAGGAACGTGCACGCAGTCAGAAACGTTAGTTCATATTAATTTTCCTACAGTGGCAAAAAAGTGGTAAGTAGCAATTTGAAAAATAATGGCTCAAAATGCATTGTGAGGTCATAATGATAAATGACATCACAATGCTTGCCACTATATAGTGAAAACAGCAGCAGGCAGCAAAATTATCCACTATCATTTTGATAGCAAACATAAATGGTAAAGCCCATTACTGATATTTGTAATTGCAAGGATAGGCCTATCGGTACAAAACACTAATCTTCATTTAACAGTAAGAAGATCTGGATTAGGGGTTAAGTTAAATGTAATAAAATCCCAAATTTAAGAAAAGATCAAAATCAAACAACAATAGCATCAATCTATAACACTGGATTAAGAGGAAACGTTTTTGTTTGAAAAGAGCGTAATAGACGCCTATGACGGTGATTTGGGCTGGTGGTAGTCACATGGACTTTGACTGAGGTGTCATAGCCTCAACACTGATTTCCCAATAATTGATTTAATTTGAAATTGTATTGAAGAACCCGTTATCTACAACTGTCAACATTGTGACACTTCGTTTTCTCTTTTAACCCTCTGTCAACCAAAAAAATCTCATTCAACTTATACCATTGTGGTCCGTTGGACCCCAATTTTAGAAAGGCATGTTAAGGACAAGCAATGCAATGGAAATCTTCAAAATTATTGGCTAAACGGGAAATGAAGCAGTTATCACTCAAAAATCTGCTAATAAGCACACATAAAAACGAAAATACCGATACACAAAAAGTAAGCACACGCAGTCACAGAGCAGCATATGGTGTAATTTACTAATAAGCTTACTAAAATGGTCTTTGGATGGCCTATAGATGTTAAGAAGTTTATTTCAATTCCATGAAATGTTTGTCAGCTTATCCATAGAGGGTAGAAGACAAAGGTGCGAACCCCCCCTTCGAATTTAGAAATTTTGGCAAAATTCGAAATAATTTTTTTGGGGGGCAGTGTTTATACTGTAAAAGTTTGATAAAGTTCCGACATATTTGATCAAATTTAGAAAATTTGAGAATTTCCGACAAATCTGAGCAAGATTCATAAGATTTTGGGCAAATTTATAAAATTGGGCAAATATGCTAATTTCAAGCAGATTGGTGGAGCCCCAAAAGTGTTTTTCTCTACTACGTTTATGAAAATATTCATGCACATAGCCTTCACTAGAAGTTGAGGAACCGGCATATCAGGATTCATATAAGCAGTTCGCAGGAACACAAATGAGTTTACTCAAGCTTACTGCGCTGTGGAACACATGAAAGTAAAAAATGTATAAGTTGGCATGCAATGCAACCAATTACACAGCAATAACCACTGTACCAGTACTTAGAAAACTACTGTGACGAGTTCAGCTTATGCACGCCTGCATTGAATGCATATGATTTCCGAATGTTCTTGGCAAACGTTCTTTTTGCAGGCAATGCAGGTTTGCTCACATTTTCTATCTTTGCTTCTGTCACAGCTCTCTTTCTTTTGTTTTGTGGCAGAGCAGCATGATTTATATATGTCGGTAACATTCCAGCCAGCCCTTTTGCCAGCTGAATCAAAAACTTTCTTCTCTTCTTTTTGCTAAAGCAGCTGCTGTTTTCACCTTGTAGTTGCTGCCATACCACATACGCATTGACAGCACTTACATCAAGCATATGGTAAAATAGTGCCACTGGCCATCTTCTTGTCATTCTTTTGGAAGTGTAGGTCCGCACCATTCTAACCAGAATGTCCACTCCACTTTTAGTGCTGTTGTAATACAAGATTACTTGAGGCTTCTTTTCGCAAGAGGTTGAAGATATGTCAGGGAGTGCGTGCATCGTGGACAGCATATTTACCACACATCCCTTTTTCGGGCAATATGATGCAATCATGGCATCACTTTGAAATCCAAAAACAGTTGAGGTTACCTCACGTCCTTTCGCAAGTGTGAATTTTGGTGGCAGTTCTGGTTTGTTTCTTCGAATGGTTCCAACAAGATTAAGTTTCTTTTGAAACAGGTCACGTGCAAGTGACACGCTAGCAAAAAAAATTATCGCAAGTAACATTCCTTCCAGAATTTTCAATTTCTTTCACCAAATCTTTGGCAACCCTTGCTCCCTGGTTAACTTCTCTTCCAATCGTAGGATCTTTTCCAGTGTACACTTGCATCTTCCATGCATAAGAAGTGTTGGCTTTACATATTGCCCATACTTTTATTCCATACTTGCAGGCTTTGAAGGAATATACTGTCTAAACGGACATCTTCCTCTGAAACAAACCAATTGTTCATCAACAGTCATGTGGGGCTCTGGAGTGTAAGCATCCCGCAAATTGAGATCCCATTCTTCGAAAACATATCTGATAGGCAGAAATTTGTCAGCTGATCGGTTGCTTCTCCATGCATTTGCATTGCCTAACCGAAGTACTCGCAGGATTTGCTGATATCTGAAAATTGGTCTCTCATTCTCTTTACTCCAAAGTTGAGCAACATTTTCACTATTTGATTTGCATACTCCAATGAGAATTACTACACCTAAAAATTTGTCAAATTCAGATTGATCTATAGCAGTCCAATTTTCTTTGTATACAAGCAACTCTTCGGCATTTGTCCAATCCCGAATCTTGTCCAGCAGTGTATTTCTGAGGAATAGTTTAGTTTGAATGAATCAGATTCTGATTCGCATTGAGATTTTGTATAACGTGAAGGGCCTGTTCTTTCGCGAAAAATGTTGCAAGCAGCAGTGCGGCCAGTATTACTTGTGCAGGAAGTTGATGATCAATTTTCCTTTTTATTTCGTGAAATAAAACATGTCAAAGAAGCATTCAGGTTTTGGCTATCATCATCAGTATCTGACACTTCAGATGAAGACAATTCTTCAACACTGGGATGGTCGCTCTCTCCACCATCGGATGATGCACTCCAACTACCACTTTTGCTCTGTTCCAATATGTTCAGTATTTCATCATCTTCCAGATATTTATCCATTCCTTCGATCTTCACTGCTTCTGACGATGTTTTCCAGTCCCTCCTTTCAACCAAATAACTCTTTTACTTGAATTCTTATGATATCGTCAAATTCTTACAACTGTTTTGAAACGCAATACAGGTTGAATATTGAAGTTGAACAGATGGATTTATAAAAAAGCAAATATATTTTTGTTTGTGGTACTAAACAAAAAAGTTTGCATTTCTCAAAACAAAAGATAAAGATCAACATTGATGCTACAAATTACGCTATGTATGTCTGGTACAAGCGTGGTGTCCAATGGACCCCACTGGTATAAGGTGCTATTTTTTTTTTTATACAACATATCATTATCTTAGATTTACAATATTCCAATTGGCTACAGATCAACATAACTTAAGAAAAGTCAAGGAATTTCAAGACCGTATCTGCTATACGTTCTAAGTATTAAAAGAGCAAATTTCACTTTGGGGTCCATTGGACCCCATGGTAGACAGAGTGTTAAGGCAATAAAGTTGGCACAAATTTTAATACATATAAATTTAAGGTTGTGCACAATAAAAATACAAAACTTCATTACTAAATAACACCGTAGACTTTACAATACTTATGTTGTCTAACAACCGAGCTCTATCCAACTGTCTGTTTAGCGAGGTTTCCGAAATAATTGAGAAATGAGGTACGCAGACAATTTACGCTTAAAACCAAACGATGATTGATCGAAACAAAGGGAACTGATATATTCGAATTTAAAGCCTAATAACAAGTGCCATTATACGGCAGTAACAACGCCCATTGCAATAGATTGTATGACTTATAGAAAGGCATGTTCCCTTTTCATGCTATGGCCGAATTAAGGCAAACAGCGCAGGCAAAATCTTAATGTCACCAATATTAATACGAAAGCGGGCCCACCAAATCGTCGAACATGCCTACCACCAAACAGCTCATTTCTTTAATAGTCAAAACGACCACCATTTGAGCTACGCCATCAGTTTTGACTATGTTTCATCTTCCTCTTTACTCTTTTATAAATTACGAATTGTAGTTTGTGTCATCGTTCTCTCTTTTTGAATACTTTCAGTCTTGATTAATAAACCAACATGATCACCATTACATGTACAGAATTTGTGGCTTATACTTAGTAAAACATTTCGTTGTGGCACTAACAAATGTTTGTGCGGTAAAGCTGGTGCAGCTGCATTAGTTGATACGTTTTAAATGGGCACGGGTGATAGGGGTAAAATCGCACCATACTTAGGAGAAACATGCTTTCTATTTTGCTTGATAATAGGTTTGTAGAGCTACGGGAATCAAACCTTATGAAGTCAATTAAATTATTTATGACAATGCAGATTGCGAGAAAGAAATTCGAAGAAGGCTAGCCATGGGTCCCAGTATCATGATTAAGCTGGCAAAAATAATGAAAGATGACGACATATCTGTTGCCACAAAAACAAAACTGGTTTAGTCCCTTGGACTCCCAGTGGTGACATATGGAAACAAAAGTTGGATACTACGTAAGGCGGATCAACGGAGACTGAATGCATTCAAAATGTGGGGTTGGAGACGGCTACTAAGGATTCCATGGTCTGCCAAAAAAATGAATAATTTGGTTTTGGAGCAGATACAGCCCCACATCTCACTATTCGATATCATTGAGCGAGGTAAACTAAAGCATTGCGAACACATTTTGAGAACTGAAAACAGCTTGAAAAAAATGATTATGCAGGGAAAGGTGGAAGGAAAAAGAAGAAGAGAAAGACCAAAATGGAGATGGCTAGATGAAATCACGAAGAAACTGGGACTCAACCTTGAAACTACTTTACAACTTGCAACAAATAGGAACGAATGGAGAAAGGCCACTCGTGAAGTCACCAGGAGTCGACATCGACTTGACGGACGGTGATGATACAGCATATAGAACAAGCAAAATTGAAATTAAAGATGCACTGTTACATAACAAAGGGAGTTGGCAAATTCAGACATTCTTAAAGTTGTAAACAGGATTACGTCACGATTTACAACTTGCTCTCACAAAATTCCACTACTAATAATTTATATACACGGAACACTACTACATGCAAGAAATCAGTATACTGAAATAAATACTAGAAAAAAGGAAAAACCTTCGCGGTCCCCTCAAGGAGCCCCTAAAACTCAAGGAACACAAGTACATGTTTTGCTAAACCTCTGTTGAAGAGCACTGGTGTAGAATTACCAGTTGTTTCCGTCGAGAATAATTCCATTTTCAACGTTTTTAACCCACTAACCGTGGTCAATAAATTTTAATGAAATCATCATTTTACTGGTTACGTTTCATTGTCCAAACTACCTTTATCTTACCAGCAATCGATACAAAATGTAATGCTAGTTATATTTTTCTTCGTTCTCTCGCGCTACTGATATCGCACATTCATTCAGACTTATAGTACAACTTCACCGTTTAATCCACTTCGGGAGATGGACAAAACTTTTTCACCAAGTTACTCTTTAAGTCAAGTAGCTTATGTGGAAGCGGAAGCAGTAGAATTTTTGCGCTTCCGCTTCCACATCTCTGGCGTGGACCCACCCGACATATCTTCCGCTTCTTCACTTTTACCAGGATGTAAGCTGTAGCAAGAAAAAAACGGAGTACTCCCGACCTCTTCCAACGAACACTAATCGTTTTAACGTTTGCATTACGCCATGAGAAACAAAAGTTGTACGCGATGGCCTAGTGGTTGGAGCGTCCGCTTCGCAGTCGGTAGACCTGCGGTTCAATCCCCTTGTCGAGTCATACCAAAAGACTTTAAAAAATGGTATCCACAGCTTCCCTGCTTGGCGCTCGGCATTTAGGGGAGGTTGTGGAGAACAAGCCGGCAAGTTCACTTGTTGTGTTCTTGGTCAAGGCACTTAACAGGACGCCCCCACCTTTATGTGGAAGACAGGTGGCCCAGACACATCGCAAATGTCAACTCCCAAGCGAGTGCGGACGTCCCGTCCAAAATATAGCGATACAATTCGCTTTTTCATGAATGGAGGATAAATATGGCAAATAAAATAAAAAAAAAAAAAATTTTAATACTTGTAAGTGCGACGATGCTGAGTAGCTAATGACATCATCGACGATTGTATTATCTACAAGCCACCAAGTAGGATGAATGGCATACGTCCATAAATGAGTCAACAAAAAAATGGTAATGAATGAGTGTAATAAAGATGTAAACGGCTTCAAATAATTTTTATTTACTTTGAAGTTTTTTCTTCTTTGGTTATTTTTGCAGCTTAATGTTCTTTCTTTTGAGTTTTCTCTCTTCTGAGTTCTTTTAGTCCTCCCTCTTTTCTTTTTCTGACTGTTGTTTCAAATTTTTCTTTGACTGGTTTCGTATTGTTCCCAAAAACTTAAACTACATATCACGTAATATTGATTACTTAATTAGTTAGAATTTTACAAAATCAGTACTTTCTTCAGTTTTTAATTTGGAAGCAGAATTCCCTCATTCTTCAATCTTAACTTCTTGTCACGATTACGCAGTTGCCAGAGTATTAATCAGATATCCACACGATTCATCCCAGTCAGCTTCCGTTTCTGCACTGAATACGAGCTTTGCGTGCTTTGTACTTTTTCAGTTTTGTTTTAAATGTATTGTTTTTAAACTTCATATTCGTATATATTTTTAAACTTTACAAACAGATTTAACTTTAGCTGAAGATGACATTTTAAGGCCAAAATAGAGTTCTACTAATTTTTTTTAATTTTTGATTTATTCAATGCGTATTGTCAATGCCTATGCTTAGAATAATTGCAATAGCGGTTCCCGTAAAAGCGAAAATTTGCCTATAATGTTTATGTTTTACAGAACACTCACCACAGTGCCTTCGCTGGGCCACTGTTGCTGCGGGCTCCTAAAATGATCACGATTCCGCTTTGAAATGATTCCGATTTCAAATGGATTGTAACAAACTGAATGCAGTGAAGATGAAGAATGATGAAAGCGTTTCGTGATGTGAATTCAACCATGCTGACACGTAAAGCAGTAATACCAGTATCCAGCTAGCAAAACATTTCTGCTCAAAGAGCAATTTTGAAGTTATTGTGTTGAAATTCCCGCATTCTCGAATTTTGAGTGAGAGTTTCATATATTCAATATTTAATGCGGAAATCACACAAGTATTGTACCAGTATTATGTATGCCTACGTGTATGAGATGTAGTTTATTATTAGGCAGTGGCTATCCAGCCAGCAAAACTAAAGTGCTTGGAAACTACTGACCTTCTGGTATGTACTAGTACTATAGTTAAGGTCCCAAAAATTTGTGAAGACCGCTGTGGAAAATACCAAAGAGCTTTTTTTCAAAGAATGGCAATAAAAACTTCAGACATCCTAAAATTCTAAAATGTAAGATCATATAACAGTAGACGCCGCTTAATATGATCACCTTGGGACCAGACCATTTTGGTCATAATATCCAAATGGTTATAAAAACCGAAGTCGCCATAACCGTACCTGAATCGAGGCTTTAAGCCACAAGAAGTCCAAATACCGTCAAATTTATTGTTCAACCGAAGTAACAGAGTGACGTTGGCAGTAAATCAAAGTACAGTATTGTAACAGTACAAGTAACGGTAAAACCGAGTACAGTATGTAACAATATAATGAAAAGGTGAAGTTATACTGTTATAAGTGCATGGCGGGAAAAAATACTGTACTGTAACAAGAGAGATGGAGAAAGTCATATTATCCGAAATTTGGTCATATTAAACGGAGAATTTTAAATGGAGAAATTCCGGACCGTACCAAATTGGTCATAATAAGCGGCTGGTCATATTATCCATGGTCATAATAAGTGGCGCCTACTGTATCTTTAGCATATACAAGTAACAGTTACTCTAGTTGTACACTGCTAAGGTGTTTTTTTAATAGGAAGTGAGCATATAGGTGTAATGCCATTGATGGTATTTTACCCTTAATATCTGTTTTGCTGCACATCACTTGTGTGTTTTTAAATAAACATGTTTGCTTCAATGCATGGAGTGTTGTTGTGGCCCAATATATTGTATTGCTGTTGTAAATTACAATCATTATTGATTTTATTGTTTACAGGCATAATATTTTAACAAAGGCAGTGTACACTGGGGGTGGGACAGTTGTGTAAACATAAGTACACCATGGGTAAGATTTTTGTCAAGACACTTGTTTAATTTGTCATCAAAATCGACCAATCACAAATGTTTGATGTCAAAATAGATTCCAAGGGTAAAATGCTGTTGATGGCAAAATAGCCAGTCTTTAAAAATGTCAAAGAAAATAGTTCATTTGAAAAAATAAAAGAGCACTTGCACCTTTTCTACACTGGCATTAAAAAACTTGGAACCTTGTTTTTATATGCTGTTTATTTATAGCACAATAAACATTGGTATGCCTAGTAGATGACTCTAGCAGTCTAGTAGGTTACTGAGCTTACCTAATAAAAATTCAAAGAAGCTGCTGGGACCATACAAATACTCAAAAAATTTCTCAAACTCTTTTTGACAGTAAAATTTGCTCAGTAAATTTTGCATAATCAGATGCTTTAAATTAAATTAGTCATGATCTCTGTGTTCCTTTGAAGATACTTCTGTGGCACCTGCTTAGTGCTAAGCTCAAATGAATCATTAGGCCCCAACCACTATATCGTCAAGATAACTTACTTTGATCAGGTTGTAAAACTTACTGATAATAGTCTGATAATATGCTTTTGAAAACTGACGTAAAGCTGTTATACAGCCAATAATTTTGGTTGGCCTAAACACAGTTTACGACACTGTATGGCAGGGTATTTTAATTAGTTTTGCCCCATGACCAGGACATTTACTCTTTTAGCGTAGGTGTGGGTTGCTGGCAAGTGCAAGATTAGCAACACTGTCATAACTTCTCTAGGGTCATCAGCTCATGTGACAATGCAAGCAATGTTGTTTTGTGGTCACTGGTAGAGATGCACATTTTGGAATTTCAAATCCTTGAGATTTAAATCTCCTTAAATCCAGGTTTGTATTTTTAGTTGGGTAATAGCATTTGAAAATAAGCAGTTATAAATCTTAACATAGACATCTAGTACAGACAAAATTGGTTAATTGCAGATAAATCTGAAATCTCAAACTAAATCCTATCCAACTTCAAGTAAAATTTTACTGTAGTTTACATTTGCACTCTACTATTATGTTTGTGTGTTATGGCTTGCATTTTCAATAGTTTGTTTTAGTGTAATTCATAAACACAATATTTACTTTTTATTTTATTGTAGAATAGGATTGAAAATTTTGGATTTAAAAATACTATTCTGGAATAAGCAGTTATTCTACTTTGTGCAACTCTAGTCTCTGGTATTGAGATATAATGCTTTAAGTTGCTCCCAATAAGTGGTGCCCCAAAAAAGAATATTAGTATCAATTTTGTGTAAAGTTTTTAACACTTAGGCTATTGTTTGTTAGGTTTTATACTGGAAGATTGGGACAACTCTAAAGTTGCCACAAAAAGGCAGATTAGTGGAAATGATTCATATTAAAATATTAAAATTTTTATGTACAAAAAATTCATACAAAAAATAGAAATACTGAATCGCAAAAATTTATACTGAAATACAGACAACTACCAACCAAAGTATGGATATTGCAGAAATATAGAAATTAATGGAAGTCAATCAAAAGCTAAAATATTGCTTTTTTAGTGAATAAAATAGATAATTGATTTGAATTAAACTATGTTTCTCAATATTTATTTTTTATGTGGGTTTGCATTCTAGTCACTCAATAGCTATATTTCCCTGACTTCTTTGATTCAGTTAGTGTTTTTTGTATTTCTTAGATCTACATTTATGCCATTTAGTGTTGTTTGTTTCACTGTTGATTAAATGGAATAAGTTGGCATCATTTTTTGTTTTGTTGTGCTGGTATATTTTGGGTGTTACCTGGTGTAAATACTTTGTTTTCAGTGTGATACATCATTTGTTGTTCAGTTTGGCTTTCTTAAGCTGCAAAATAGACTAGAAAGTAGGAGATAACATTAAAGTAAACTACGCTTAAAGTTTTTTGTTTAATTTATTGCAAGCACTGAAAACAATAAATATGTCTGATTCTCAAGCTGCAGTTGAAGGCAGGTATGTTGCTGCTTGTTGTTATAGCTCCAACGGTGGGCCACATGCTCAGGCTTTTGAGACCTAATGCTCTGTTTCATCACGTCAGAACAAATTCAGTTTTATATGTCACTCACCACACTGTTACCACACTCACCACATTGTTTTTTGTGATTATGTGCTCAGGCCATTTTTGGCTCATTGTTCTCCATTTCAATTATGGTCGAGTATGCTCGGTGTCATAATTTATGGCAATTAATTAAATATTGTAAAGCATCTCTAGCATGAGCTCACACTCCTACAATAAATAGACTTGCCAGCTCTGTTACCTGTCTGTTCCATGAAGATTGAGGCATCCTGATGAGTGTCTTGTGCATGGACACAACCAGAAGACTTTTTGACTTGTTCTCCACACTATCTCTTTTGCACTGAGCACCAAATATTATTTTTTTTCCTTCTGTGGTATGACTGCATGGTTTTTTTCATGTGGTGCCAATAAGGAAGATGTCTTTTGTAGTATGACTCAATAAGGGAGATGAACTCCAAGTTTGCAAAGTGTGAGGCAGACACTCTAACCACTATGGCATTGTGCCAGTCAGTCTCCATTTTACTCCTATTGCAAAATGCTAAGCAGAAGGTCTGTGGATACCATTTTTGAAGTCTCTGGTATATCTTGACTACGAAATATTCCAGGTCTACCACTTGCATAATGGATGCTCTGTTTATTACTTTGCCAAGTTTTTAATGGTGTAGTATGCCTTCAGTGCTAAGTATTTGACTAACTTGACTGTGCAGTATTTGTGAGAGTCGAATCCAGCACTTCACACATTGATTTTATTTATTATTTAGATTTAAACTGCAAATTTGTCCTTAAGTTAATCGAACAACAGAGATACACCAACAATAAAAACGAACAAACATAACTATCAAAAATACAAGTCCTTTAAAGAGATGGTAGAAAGACCATATAGTTATTATGATAAAGTGTCGTGATTGCATAACATTAAGTTACCACCACCTCAATTACTTAGGGCACGATACAAGTGTATTTGACTCAAGAAAGATTAAGACAGTTGATTTACACTGTATTTTTTTTAGTGGAACTGAGCAACCACTGTCTAAAAGTGCAATGAAGAAGAAGCAAAAAGAAGCTGAAAAAGCAGCTAAAAAGGCCCAACGTCAGGCAGCACAAGCAGAACAACAAAAACAACAAGAAGCTGATGATGTTTCAAAGGATTTGTATGGAGATATGAAAATGATTCAGTCTTCAGAAAAACCTGGTGAGACTGTTGGAAAGTGCTTGCTGTAACTGAGTTGTATTTAAGCCAGTGATGTTTTTGAGTGAGAAAGGGCTATATGTTTTTATCCTTTGGTCACAAGAAGTCGTTTGCCAGTTAAACTAGAATATTATTGTGCTCCGACTTGCTTTGGAGTTACTAATATTTCAGGTTCAATGCATGTCTACCACAACCAGTTTAACTGTACAGAGGAAATTGCAGATAAGTGCCGTTCCCAAAGACTCAACAATGAAGCCAACATGAGGTTTGAATGTATGATGGTTGCCATTTATGAACTGCATTCCTACCCAGCTGCCCTTGTTGCGAGTAGTTTTGTCATTTTGGTGATGATGATTATTATTTGCTCAATTGTTGCATTCTATGGTAATAATAAATAAACAACTCAATTGTGGAAGTATAGGACGTGCCTCATAGTTCTCTAAAACCGTTTTATTTGCATTGGCCATTGTTATGGGCACACACCAATTTTATGTTAAGGTACATGTTTTTAAACGGACACAGGGTTCCCACAACCACGGAAAATCTTGGAAAAAAACTTTACTGGAAAAGTTATGGAAAGTTTGTTAAAAATTGAAGTCATAAAATTTTGCTGAGAACTGAAAAAAATTTTTTAAAGTTGTTAGTAATACCAGTAGCAGAAACTTAGCAAATACAATCGGTTTTGATACCTTACTTGATTGATTTTTTGATTTTTAGTAGGATAATATATGGTATTTATTTTTATGACAAGTGAAGTGGTGTGGCAGAGTGATACGCCAAGTCAGGTGGGAAGATTATAGAAGTACAGTACACTGAGTCATACTCTATTCAACACTTTATATTATATTTTCTTTTATATAAGTTATAGCTTTAAACCTACTTTGTAGTATCAAGATCTGTCGGTTACCTATCTCCAAAAAATTATATATATTTGCATTCTGTAATACGTTATATAATTCAATTAGAGGTAATTGTCTTTGTGATATGCACCTTTTTCTTGCTTTTCAGATATAATGCAACTACTGTTGGCAAAAAAAATATTTTTTCTTCATCTCATGATTTAAGAGTAGATCATGCAGCAACAGCACTGTGTTGTTGATGCAATTTTGTGTTTTTATTAGCAGAAAATTCAAAATGTAATCATTAACCAAAGCCTAATCTCAAACTTTACTGCTAACAAATGAGCCTTAACCTAAAACCAAAACCAATGTTGCTTTTGAGAAGTGCGCAATTTTGAAACTGTACAAGAAGGACAATTGACAAGTTTTTTTCTCTTACACACAAAAATCTACATAACAACATAATGGATCAAAGCTTTTATTTTTTGGGCAAGTTATAGAAAAGTTACAGATAAGTGTTAGTAAGTAGTAACAATTAATTGTTTGTAATCAGTGTTTGGTATGGCATCCAAGCGATGTCACTTCCATAAACTTTGGTTACAAGAACCAGAGTTGGCTGCTTGGCTGCAGCAGACAAAAGATGACAGTAAAGGGTACTGCAAGGTGTGCAGAAAATTGTTTGATACATCAAACTTGGGGGTCGGTGCTCTTAAAAACACTTGAAAAGCAAACAACACAATCAGATTATTAAGCACAAGCAAAGTCCTTACACACAATCAAATACTGACTTCTTTGGCACGACAAATAAGTCTGTGCCTACCACCAATATGGGAAACAAGTTTTATTCTCTGTGGCTATTCCTGAACAAACCCGTGATGTGTCAACAGTGCTGGTATCATTACCAAGCACATCTTTGGTCATATCAGAGGAAGTGTTGCATGCAGAAGTTATTTGGGTTATTAAAGTAATAACCAGTTACTAATTTAGTTCTTGAAAAGATATTAGCTGTATATTTTCTAAAACGTTTCCAGGTAGTCAAATTGCTCAGTTTTTTTCATGTGTAGCTACAAAGTGTGCCTATTTAGCGTGTTTTGGCATTTATCCTTATTTTCATGAGCTGCTTATAGAGAAAATTCATGCAGTCAAGTACTATACTCTATCATTTGATGAAAGCTTGAATCGAATCAACCAGAAAAAGCAAATGAATATGATAGTTAGATTCTGGAACTGCAAAAGCAACAAAGTAACAGAAAGATACTTTAATTTAGAGTTTATGGGTCATGCTACAACAGCAGATATGTTGACTCATTTTAGAAATAGAATGGCTTTACTTAACCCCAGCAGTTTGGTGCAAATATCTATGGATGGTCCCAATGCAAACTGGAAGTTCTATCACAATCTTTTTCAAGAATGCAAAGGTGAAGAACTCCCAGACTTGCTAAATATTGGAAGTTGTAGTTTGCATGTTGTTCATGGAAGTGCTGAAAAGGGAGCAAAAGAATGTGGATGGAATCTTGGCAATACTCTGCGTTCTCTGTGGCAAATTTTTCATGATTCTCCTGCCAGAAGGGAAGGTTTTATTCAAATTACAGGCAGTGATTTGTTTCCCTTTCAGTTTTGTCAGCATAGATGGGTAGAAGATATCAAGGTTGCTAAACAAGCTTTGAAAATTTGGCCTCTTGTCAACAAATATTTCAAAACTGTGAAGAGTGAAAAAAGAACTCCAGCTTCTGCTTCTTTTGTTTCTGTCGCATCTGCATGCGATGATGCCCCAATTGAAGCTAAGCTAGAATTTTTTGTTGCTGTGGCAAAACCGCTGCAAGAATTTTTGTTGAAGTTTCAAACCGAAGCTCCAATGACTCCTTTCTTGGCTTTGTCTTTGAAAGATTTGCTACCATCAGGGCCGGATTAAGAGATTGCGGGGCCCCTAAATTATAGAATGTGAAAACAACTTAGATTTGGGTCGCACTTGAAAATATGTGGAAGCCACTGATTTAGCAGATCTTAATGATAGAAGACATAATAAACTCTTGCCTTCCGGGAATAAAGTGTCCCAGAGGTTATCCTTGGTATTTAAAATGGGTGAAGTATAAACGGGTTAATTCAACTGTACAGTATTTATTTTGAACTAAAAATTGATTTTTTTGCGTTATTTGTGTTTTTGTTTGATAGAAATATAAATTTTAAAAAAATTTATTTTAATCAAAGAGGTTGAGCCTAATTTGTTATTTTGATTTATTAAAAAAAGTAAATTTTAAAAATTTTGTTTAAAATTTACTTTGAAATTTATTTTAAATGGTTAAATATAGATTAAAATTTTCACACTGTTTCATTTACGGGGCAAATATAAACAACACAGAAAATATAATAAACAACACAGAGAGTACAACACAAAAAAAAAACTAAGGCTAATAATGTATTACAACTGGTGTTTTCAGCATTTCGCTGCTGCAAATTTGTCAATAATATCCTCAAAGCACATAGATTTTGTGAATCTTTTTCGATGGCTATAATACAGAAATCACGGACGTGATCCGGCATCAGGAATGAGTGCAAGTAATTTTCACTCTTTTCAATGCCAAAAAAGAACGTTCACCTTCCATATTTGCAACAGGCAAGGTCGGATATACACGAAGAATAATAGCCACATTTGAAAAAGTTTCAATTAAGCAGTTCTTTTTCAAATATGACGGCTGTGCTTGCGCAGTATATGTCTTTGAACCTAGATCAGGAGATGAGCGTAAATGAAAAGCGAATTGCACAACTTCTGAAGGAAAGTCTCTATCCAAATTGCTTGCATATACTTTTAACAACTTACTTGCAGCGTTTTCTATATCACTGATAGCCCAAGTGTTCAGAATCAGCAAAAAATTAAAATTCTGTTGCCATATGCTGGACAAAAATTTTCGTCTTACTTCTGCAATTAATAAATCAATGATTGGAAAGTAAGTTCCAATACAAAAGGATTGTCGAGCATCTTCCAAAGCTCCAGTGTATCCAGTGTCCTCTCCTTCATAATCAAAAGTCTTCCTCGTTTTTCGTTTGCGTTTGTTTGGAGACACATAGGTTTTCTGCATACCGGTTGTGAGTTTCAAACCATCCTTTTCAGTTTTATCAAATTCATCCCGTAAATGCAGGCAAAAACTCTTGATTCCATTGTAAAGTGCTGCGCAACTTCCTAAAGTCATGTCAGTACGCTGTAGACTTTTACTTGTGCTGTGAAACCTTTGAAGGATTTTGCGCCATAAAACACATAATATGGCTGCTTCTAAGGCATCTATACTCTTTTTTCAAATACGATGAATCTGATTTGGTTTTATTTGTTTCATTATCGTCCAACTTAAATCTTGTAGCAGTTGTCACAACTTAACAAAATTTTTCTTGAGGGCTGTAGTGGCATTTAAGATTTGTTATAACTGCTCCAACATTTGACAGTTATTCGCAGCCATTAACTTGAATGCTATTATACACAAAGATGTATTGGAGGGGGATCAGGGGGGATCGCTGTCCACTTACTTTTTTTAGAAAACGCTTGATTGAAGGAACATTTTATCAATATTCAAAATTTTTTTATTTTATTGTGTCTAAAATATGTTTTCAAATATACTTTTATTTAAATAAAGTTGTTTTAATTAGTATACCCTTTGTTGCGAACAGTTCAATTACATGTCTAAGTTTCCCGTCTTGCGCTGTAGCGAAGTTTGCCATTGCGCATGTGTCTCAGACCATAAGGCTTGAAATCAGTTTCAATCGTCCACCTACTTTAGTATTTAGCAATACATCACTGATTATATCGGCCTCTACTGTGACGTCACAGTTACTTTGTAATTGAAAGCCAGTTTTAATTTTTTTCGTACAAATAATAATTGCACCGGTATGTAGATATTTTGATTCTTCAGTTCAAGTTTGCTGGTAATGTAGTTTATAAGGCTATAAATTTATTTCAATTCAATTCAATAGTTAATAGTGCCAAAAAGGGCAGGGCCCCCCAAAGTGCGGGGCCTGGGGCAACTGCCCAGTTTGCCCATTGCTTAATCCAGCCCTGGCTACCATGGGTTGTTTTTTAAAAAAAGAAGTTTTTGAAAAAGCTGATACGTTTAAGAAATTATCTACTATTGACCCTGCTGACAAAAAAAACAATAACACTCAAAGCATGTTGACATTGAATTTTTGTACCTTACTTGCAAGTTGCTTTGTGTACAGTAGTGTCAAGAGTGAAGCTAATCATTTCAGTGAGCTTTTTTTACCTCCAGAAACGAAATGTTCGGGCAGAAAAAATGCGATACCACTTGTATTTGGAAGAGCAAAGGAAACTTTCTGTTAAAAGCGATAAAGCTAAAAAGAGGAAAGCTGTAGAAGATGAAATTTGTGAAGTGGAATGTAAAAGAAAGTTATTAAATAAAAGCATCCAAGATATGAGCCTAGAAACAGACAAATTTGCTACAGAGGCCTAAGTGAAGCACAATTTTTACTTTGCTTGCAAAATCAAATGCTTTCAGACTGAAGATTTGTGAAAGAGAAGAACATGAGAAAACGTTTTGCGACCACGTACGTGTTTTGAAAAAATAGTTGAAGTTTATGGAATAAGATTTATCTTTGTATGCTTAAGAAGAATCACATTGGTTCAGTATTTAAATTCTTGTGCTTTATCTCGACTTTTTGTTGAACTTTGCTGGCTGATATGTTTTTTTCCTAGGAGAGTTGTTAATAAACTATATTTCTTATTATGCTTTCTGCTCAATGCAACAATAGCACCACGTAATTCACATGTTTAGGAAAAAAAGAAGTTATGTGAACTTTTTATACCACATTTACTGAGAGATGTTTTTCTGTTAGATTGTGGAATTATTTTCTTGAGCCCTAAAATTTTTTGTGTATATGTTTCTTGTTAATTTTTAATGTGGCATTTCATCTTGTAGTACATCTTGTAACTAACTTGTTCATACATGTTGTACTTATATTGCATAAAGTGGTAGTTAACATCAAAAGTGCTCACTATTTCTTGATTCAGTTAAATCACAATTGTAAAGGGGCTTTATGTAATTTAGTCTTTCATATCACTGTTGGTTCGATATTATTCTAATAACTATAATATTCCAGCTTAGAAACAATGCTATTCTAAGTAAAATGCTCAGCTCAGAGATTACAGGGTTAAAGACCACAAAAGAGGACTTTTTGCTAGCAAGAAGAAATAATTATTGTCATATTGTTTTCATAGCTTCAGTGTTGTTGTTTGTGAATTTGATTGCAATGTCCAAGGTTGTTGCATGTGCTAGTTTGCATTTTTTAACAAATAGTAGCATAAGCATATTTTAAGAAGACTAAGAAAGTTAGCTAAAACATTTTAAGATTCAAATTTAGTTAAGATAGTTTGAGTTAAATATGCTAGAAATGAGAAATTTAACTGAATGTCTTCTTATCAAGTATTATGTTTCATCAATGCTCTGTGAGAGCGGCATTGTTGTAGTAAGGTGTGTTTAATCAGATATTATATTTCTAAATGTTAAAATTGTATGATAGAGCAATGCAAGTTAAAAAATGTTGGCAAGTGAAAACTTTAGCACCAGGAGCAATTGACAAGAATTGATCTCGTTACCGAAAGAGCTATTTCAATGTAAACTGATAGATGTATTTAAAAATGCGTAAAAATGCTTTAATAATGGTCATGGAAAACTCGTAAAAAAGTGATAAAATCACGGAAAGTCATGAGATTTAGTTTTGAAAATTGTGCGAGAACCCTGCAGACAGTGGGTGCACATTTTAAAAAGCATAGTAAGGTCTTATGATGCACCTTTGGTCAATGGCACTAAATTTTGCTCTTTGGCAGCAGTGAAGGTATTTTGTAACTATATTTTCTAGAGTAGAAATTGAGCTCTCGTCCAACCCAAGAATTTTGGGCTTGTATTATCATATTTGCTATATGTCTATGCTGTCTATGCAGATTAGAAATTGAGCTCTGGTCCAACCCAACAATTTTGGGTCTCTGCCAAGTTGGCTTAATACTTAAACAAAATATCGTATATGCAAAATCTCATATGTCTATGCTGTCGCTTATCAGTGCAAATAATAATTTAGGGAAATTTTGTTTCAGCAATAGGATGTTGTTTGGTCATTTTTTGAGATAATATTGCTAAGTACTTTAGCTCACTTTACACTATATTTTTTCGGGTTTATGGTTTGGCACACTCCAACTTTACCTGAAAGCGTGCGTTTACAAACGGCAAAAGGTGCACTTCAGTATATTTTTCAATGCACCTGAAGCAAAAAAAACCTAATTTTGCATTTTGGTAAAAGTAGAAATTATCTACATTTTTAAATTGGGAGCACTTGTTATCAGCTCTCAGTCCCAACCAAGGTTTTTGGGTACCAGTACACTTCATGTTGTCCGTATTATTTTTAAACGTGATCCCGTAATTTATGTAAAAGTTTGTATTTTTGCTAACCAAGCAGTGAGGTTTTATTTGGCCACCTTTACTTGGCAAGCAGACCATAGCTGGTGGTTTGTCAATAAAGCTCTAGGCAGTTGGGTGTCACCGTTGCTCATTCGGATAATTTCCTGGTTTGCGTTCAACACATGCCTGTTTTTTGTGTTGTTTTGCTTTTGGAAAAGCTCTTTTATGGCAATTTTCTCTTGTTTGTTGTAGAAATGTACTGTGCCAGCAATTTTGGTAAGTCCAATGTCTCTGCACCCAAGTGTGATGTACATGGTTGAAAAGTTTTCAGTGGACAGAGCTGAAGAATATATGGCTTTTACTTCATACATTGATACGTTACATCAATGCAACTGTCTTTTTTTTAGATCGGCAGTTAATTCACGTTTCTAGAATCAACCTGGATTTGCAAGGAGATTCAGTTTGGGTGCGCGGACGACTACATACTTCACGTGGTACTGGTAAACAGTGCTTCATGGTGCTCCGAGAACAGCAGGCTACAGTGCAAGCTCTGGTGTTTGTTGGCAATGCCATCAGCAAGCAAATGGTCAAATTTTGTGCCAAGTGAGTTATGAACTGATGTGTTGTGCATTTGTGAAGACTACCTCTAGTTTTGCTGTTCATTTTTTATACATTTCTCTCGCAAAATAGTAAACTTCTCAAACTTAAATCGAAGTTAAAGATGATGCGCTGTTTTTGCAAATTACAGTAGTAATTACTTAGTCATGTTGGAGTAAACTTGACTGGAATTCACTGGCTAAAACACTTTAATAGTAATATAGTATTAGATTTCATCGAGACAAATATCATGTACACTCGACAAGAAGTTGGTTCTCTAAATTATTCTCCCACCCTCTAGCCTTAGTTACAAATTGAAATCGAATTGATAATACATGTTATGCTAAACTCAATCGCCTTTAAAGCTAAAAGTTTAATGATCATTAACAGTCTTAACATTCAAAATCGATTAATTACCCTCTGGTAAAACGCGCATATTGTCATATTGTATTGAATTTCATAATAATAACTTTCTAAAAGCGATTCCCACTGTGCACTGCAAATATCAAAACGCATAACCTCAAACTTGACAACCTGATTTACCTCTTTAGTCTGTATCAGTGGCGCAATCAGTGTTTCTAAAAGTTTAAGAAAAAACGCTAAATTTTTTGTGCCGTTATTGCAATCACATGAAAGAAATGTCGCTTTTTCTGCATACAGTAGCCTTCATTAGCAACATTTTTACGTGATATTTGGCGGTTTTGATCAACGATAGCATGTCGTTTGGGCGAAACGAGAATTTTCTTATCGTATTTACTAGGCTACTGATACGACTGTACAACAGTTTTCAATTTGCGAAGTATTTAGTTAATCTCAAATTAACATCAAATGAAAAAAGACAATGCACTTTATGGACCTAACCGGTCCATAAAGCGTATCATGAACTGGTAAATAAAAACAAGCAGTTCATGATAAGCTTTATGGACCCAACCGTTGGCTGATGGTGTAGGCCTGGTGACTAATCATTAGCGAAAGGCAGTTTGCTGCTTAGTCGATAGATTACTGGATCAAGCTAAACACTAAGAGTTGCGTAAAAAATTAGGCCCATGTGAATATCTAGGATGCAAAACCTAACTTAAACTTTCATGATGTTTTTATGTGCTATTTGGCATTTTGCAATTTGGTACTTCACCAACCTAATAAAGTTTTTTGTTTTTCACCGTAGCTGCCGTGATGTAGTGGTAATTGTTTCGGGTTTCAGATTAAAAGGTTTGGAGTTCGAAATTCTACAAAAGCACCTTGATATTCATCAGGAAGGGCCTATGAAATTTAAAGTGCTGCGTTGCTCCAGCAAAAAATCTGGTTCAAAAGTGTGTGTGTAGTGGTAGACATACATTAAATTAGCACGTCTGAGCCTGTGGAACGCGGGTAAGAAGAGCGTAGAATTGAGATTTTCCATCTTACGTCAAATGATTTAGCCATCACAAAGAATTTACGACAAATAGTTTTTAATTCTGTTTTACAACAGATGGCAATTCCGTTTAACAACAGATTTCCTCTACTATTGATACAAGTACTAAAAAATAATTTTGCAAATTTATCTAATGCTGGTAGCAGATAAGTGTCTTCAAAGTTTGTTACATAACATGATTGCATGCGATTTTGTCACAGAGCCACTGGCCTTTATTTGACAGCAACTGAGCAATGCGAAAAATGTTTTTCACACTCCCGAAAAACCAAAAGTTATATTTCCTATTTTATTTTACATTTTGGAGCTGTTCTGAATTAACTGCACTGTATTACAATATATGTACTTGCGCGCAACCCTAATGACAGACGCACTTTATCCGTGTTGCTGATTCAGTTTGATGATTTTGAAGATTACGGTTAAAATTACGGTGGTGAAACGAAATTTTTACCCCCAACCTTAACCGCAATAAAAAATAACTTTTTCTCCTTTCGCTGTTGCGGTTTGGCGGTTTGGAGTTAAGGTTGGTTTCCATTAGGCATAAATTGCAGGCGTAGCGTAAAAATTCTTTGTTTTCTCTATTGCTTTGAACCTGCATATATTATCTCTTTAATTAATGTATCCTGTTTAAACTATTAATTTAAGGGCCATTTAATTATCATATGACGCCTCCAGAGGGGCACAAAACCGTCATATTGGTGTTACATAGGTTGAGCGGAATAAAGATATCATTATATGACAGACTTGCTAATATATCGAGAAGAATTAAAGTTCTCGATCGTTTGATTAAACGTGTTTTTGTGTCAAATCCGAAGAATTCAAGTTTACACGAGTATTTTTGTTATATCATGCGTCACATGTGGGGGTTGGGGAGATTAAAAATTGCGTAAAAAAGCGTTATAAAAAGCGTCAATGCTAAATCTAGTCTTAAAAAGACTAAATTAGCAGGACTGGGCGCAATAAATGATCAAAAAGAGTTGGTAACAAACTAAAAAATATTACTTTTGGAAAAGCAGTTATGATTGGTTTGATGGTAGGAGAAAGGGGGCAAATACCCAAATGTGAAAGCTTTTCCCATAAAGCATATAAAGACGCTCTGAATAGAACCCTGCAAACTTTACGTACATAACCAGCGCAGCTATCTTATCAAAGTAGGATGATGTGCCGTGTAGCCAATCATCCTACGTACGCCTGTGGTTTGTTTTGTACTTGCGCGAGTACATGAAGTGTAGCAGGCCTACTTTGTACACTGCCAATAGTAAAAATATGTTTTCAGCATATCAAAAGAGAGCATTGTCGACGTTTTTGGTGTTGTTAGAAAAGTGAATCAGAAAGTTGAAAGTTGTACCCAGTGTGACGTAGAAATACATATTCAAAAGGTAGGCTGAAGAGGTCAACGATTTTTGATTCTAGTTCTTGGCTATATTTTTAGTTTTGACTTTACGTACTGTTTGTGACAGTTGCATTTTATTCTGTAGGCTCGTAGGAGTAAGTGGCGCTGAGTAATATCCAAGCTTGCGTCTGAGTTACCAAGTTCTAGCGTTCCGTTTGCATTGCTCGATATTACTTTTGATAAATTTGCTTTCTGTTGGATCCGCTGAAAAAAGGAAGGCATTGTGAAGTGCATTTTCCAGAAAAGTCAACAAAGCAGTCTTCATGAGATTTTAGTCCCTAATCGATAACTGCCATAAAACGGCTCTCCAATCCACCTGAACACATTGCCGGTTTAGTAAAATCTCATGATGTTTTTCTTGGCTTAAGTTCGCATTTGTGTTCGTGTTTTTCATTAAAATTGCTTCTTGACACATCGATGGACAACAGACACTCCAAACATCTAATAAAGTTAATTTGTGGAAATATCGTCATTTACGCCTACGTGCAATTTCGTAACTTCAATCCTAGGCGCATCAGCAAACAAGGTTTTTTTCCCTAGACGTTATGACGCGAACGACAGATACGAAAAAAAAGTTGTTTCAATCTGTGTGATTTTTGTTTCGGCCGTTTCTGTTTGTGTCGTAAGCAATGACTTTTTGAAAACGTGTCATTTATGCAAATAAGGCCTGGGAGCACTCGGCTTGACGGGAGCTACACTGAGACCAGGCTTTGCAGAAGCTACGATTTGCATAATTTCTGTTTTAGATTTACGTGGTAAGCAAGGCCGCTCCACAGCTTCCCTTGCTCATTGAGGATGCTTCTCGTCCTGAAGTGGATGACGAGAAGCAAGGAGAGGAAGACGGAAGAGCGAGAGTAAATCAAGATACAAGACTAGACAATCGAATTCTAGACTTGAGGGTATGGTGGCAGTGCATAACTAGATTTCAGCAATAAATGCCATAAGCGATTTCTTTTGTCGTTAAAAGCTTCTATTTGCGGTAGTGTAAGTGATCTCGTTTCAATTCGTTGCTGCAACTGAGATGTCTCTTTTCTGGTGTGTTGGCGTTTTTCAACAGGACAGTTGCAGATTCAGCAAGATTGCTTCCACCTTCAAAATACCCTTTTTGACACCGCGTATTAAGGAATTTGTTTCACGATTGCCAGGCTGCGAATGCAGTTCGGCACAGTTGCGGCTTTGAGAAGGCGTTTTAACAAAATTTTTCTGCTAATGACTAGAAATGCTTTGCAACTGGCAGTACTGTAACTCGGAAACTCGATGCATGGCTGTAAAACGTGATGCACACTCGACGTGGAAATGCATTTGTGAACATTTTGGCTATTACGGAAAGCGCCTTTATTTCGCATCAACTGTTTGCTCGTATCAATTATCACAAAGTAGTAAGTTCACCCAGCGATCACTTAGTAGGTTCATCAATCGGTTTGGAGGCTTGCCATGCCATTAGAGACTGGATTGTGAGGAGAGATCATTAAATAATCAACTGTGTTCAAATAGAAAAATAATTGCGTCTGGTGAGAAACATCTCGATAAGTTGTTCTGTGATTTTGTTAGAGATCAGTTGTGTGTTCGTATTTTCTTGTCAGGTGAAAACTAAGTTTTGGTTATGCTAGAATACCTTTATGTTCAGACCAGGTTTGGGTTGTAGTTGGCGTTTTGCGTTTTTTGCAGTTTCCCAGCTTTGCTGGCACATTGCGTTTCTGCGGCAGATAGCACTGTATAGTGTGTTTCTCGAGGATGCAACAACGTAGCCAATGTGAGGTTTGAACGCACCACCGTTCCTACCATGGACGGCAGTTCCACCCACTCGACTACGTCACCGACGAGGTGAATATGAGGATAACAATGTGCAACTGACGAACTGTCAAAACGTTCTTGCTTCACCACCAGTTATCCAATTGAGAATAGAATTTTAACTCTTGACTCAGATGCTCGGATGAGACCTTGTAGGTCGAAACAGCGGCGTCAGCATCTCGTACGATAAATCGTTGCTGTTGCAGACGACAACCAAGCAAGCAATATTCCGTCTGCAAGCTGGAGTCTGTAAACTTTTTCGCGACACTTTAACGGAAAAAGGATTTTGTGAAATTCACACTCCCAAAATTATATCGGCGGCGAGCGAAGGAGGAGCCAACGTCTTTACGGTAAACAACAAAGCTCTTTCATTTGTGAATCGGCACATGCTGCAATACGCACCCGTAAAGACCTGAAGTATTCAGCATATGGCACTTGTTGGGCCAGTACTACCAACTAGTAAATTATTGGAAGAAATATCAAGCAAAAATTATGCGAAATATGGAATAAATTTCAACACTTGGATGGTTCAAAAAACGTTTTTTAATCACGCCATCACCCTGTAAAACTCAGCATTGACTTTAGAAATCAAGTTTTTGTTCTTTAAAATCCGTAAAATCTACTTTTTTTTAAATGAATATTTCCAATTATCGACTATATTATTGTTATTTTTTAAGTTGTTTTGCTTTCTACTTGGTGATGTTGATTCTACGCATATTTTGTTGTTTTGTCTGTGACGTCATTCCCGTTTAAGAAAAATTTCCGTTTAGACAGGGTTTTTTTAAGGAAAATGTTAGGTATCCGATATGGCCCTGCAGGAACCCGAAAAAGAATTGACTAATATAAAATGATTAGATGTGTTTTGCACTCTACTGCATAGACATAATTTTCTCTGATTCTAGGGTCCCGATTTTCGTTTCTAGGGACCCGAATCGGGTCCCTATAACGCCTTAAAAGAACCCTGGTTGAGATGTAACTTACAATAAGCTATTCTGACTCAAATTTTTTAGGATGTTCTCGACGTACTTTAAATCAGGTTGATGAAAACAGCAGATATTATGTAATAACACAATCGTTGCACACATAGAAAAACTTCATATGCAATTAATGTCAAAGAACTTTGGAATATGAAAACAAAACAACAATACTGGCCAAAATGTAAATCATACAGAGATGCAATGAAAAACAAATAACTGTCTCTTTGAGTTTTTATGAACTGAAGATTAATTTTTTATCAATTCCGAATACTGTTTTCTGTTGCTTTCAAAGCAATGCATTACAACGTTTCGTTGTTTAGTGTCGTATGTCTAAACGTTTGAGCAGTAAAAATCAACGAGACAGTTATTTGTTTTTCATTGCATCTCTGTATGATTTACATTTTGGCCAGCATTGTTGCTGTTTTGGTTTTATATTCTAAAGTAAAGAGAACATCGTAAAAAATTTGAGTCAGAATAGCTTATTTTGAGTTATATCCAAATGGAAATTTTCCTCAAACGAGAATAGCGTCATAGACAAAGTAACAAAATATGCGTAGAATCAACATCATCATGTAGAAAGCAAAACAATTTAAAAAATAACAATACAGTAGGCGCCGCTTATTATGACCACGGATAATATGACCAGCCGCTTATTATGACCAATTTGGTACTGTCCGGAATTTCTCCATTTAAAATTCTGCGTTTAATATGACCAAATTTCGGATAATGTGACCAACATTTTCTCCATCTCTCTTGTTACAGTACAGTATTTTTTCCCGCCACGCACTTATAACTTCGCCTTTTCAACATATTGTTACACACTACTAAATTTTACCGTCACTTGTAGTGTTACAGTACTGTACTTTGATTTCCTGCCAACGTCACACTGTTACTTCGGGTAAACGATGAATTAGACGGTATTTGGACTTGTGGCTTACGGCGTCGATTCAGGAACTGTTATGGCGGCTTCGGTTTTTATAACCATTCGGATATTATGACCAAAATGGTCTGGTCCCAAGGTGGTCATACTAAGCGGCGTCCACTGTACTACAGCCGAAAATTGAAAACATTCATTTTAAAAAGTAGGAGATTTTCCGGATTTTGAACAAGAGCAAAAAACTTAATTTCCATAGTGAATGCTGGAGTAAACGCAGCGGATTTTTCTTGTGGCGTGTTTGAAGCAACCTCACAGTTAAAAGGGTGATGGTGTGATTAAAAAAACGTTTTCTTGAACCACCCTATTGAACATTTGGCACCAGGTGATCTGAGCAAATGTTCTTAGTCATAGCACCATTGTCTTACGAGTGTGGAGGATAACGATGCAACACAATAACTGACGCTATCGGCCTGAATTACCTGAATCACCTCCCACCTGCAAGCTCGTGGTTAATGCAACCTGAATGCGTGGTGCTTTAATTAGCAATTTAAAACTACATTTTTACTTACTATATCTTTTGTTGTAACCTGTCTAAGCAGATCTTTTTTTGCTTAGGTGTCGTATTTCAAACGAAATGCTTTTCTAGCTCAAAGTCCACAGCTGTACAAGCAGATGGCGATTGCTGGTGATTTTGGAAAAGTTTTCACAGTTGGAGCAGGTTTGTATTGCGCCTTGTATTTTTAGCAACCTCTATAGCAGAGTTAAGGGGTCTTGTGGAGCATTATTGGGGATCAGCCTCTTCAACATTTTTGCGTCGTCTTAGGACGCAATTTTAGGACACATTTTGCTTCAGCATCTTCCAAAGCAATTGTGTTTTCCATAATTGTTTTTTCGAAACCCTCTGTGCTTGGTTGCAGTGGAACAGTGACGCTGATCAACCTGCAGGCGCAAGAGGATGTTATTGACGTACAATCTGCCTCGGATAGGGTAGTGGTTAGAGCGTCTGCCTCGAATGCGAAAGGTTGGTGGTTCAAACCTCGACCGGATGATACCGAAAAAATAATGATATTTGCAGCCTCCCTGTCTGGCCCTTTGCTCGAAAGAGTTGTTGTGAAGGAATACCAGGCAAGTTCATTTTTAGTGCCCTAAATAAAGACACTAAACAGGTTTTTTTTCGTACGTGGCTGACGGGTTGTGGAGCCGCGCAGTCCACCCGTCGAGATAACTCGGTCGAACGAGAATCTTTTTCGCCTCGGGAAAAGGAGCGTATGATAGCTACAATATATCAATGGCGGTCTTGCTCAGTAATTTTTCATGTGAAAGAGTTTCCATGTATCGCATGTAACGACTCTGTGTTTTCAAGCTTGTCAAGAGGCCTCTTTTGATTTGTCTCTACTGAATTACTTTATTCTAGCAAATGTCAAGAGTTTATTAAATCAAAATTACACTCGAAGCGGCTACTTCTGTTTTTCGGCTATTTAAATTGGTTACTGACATGACTTGACTAAAATCCTTTTTCCGGATTGGAACACTGGCTAGAACGTGGAACTTCGCCTGCTTTAAAAGCTGTAATAAGGGATTTGAGTTTAGTCGCTGGTGTTTTCTATGCCCAAGTTGTGTTCTACAAAATTCAAAACCTTTCCAGGGCAACGATTTTCAAAGTTATGATGTCGTAACTTTTTATCGACTTTGAAGGAGTTCAAGGTCGATATAAGATATCTGAGGTGTTTAAAATTTATACACTCAGTAGCCATTTACTGGGATTAGAATCTAAATTTTTTTTATGAAAACGATCTACCAGCAAATTTAGTAGGTTTTGTTTTTTAGTGTTTCGAGCTGAAGATTCTAACACGCATCGTCACTTGACCGAGTTTGTGGGCCTTGATTTGGAAATGGCCTTCCAATATCATTATCATGAAGTATTACAAGTTATCGGAGACACTTTTATCGCTATTTTTAAAGGTTTGCGCGACAGGTAATTATGACTTTTACTAATTTTTGAAACTGTCAATGTTGTTTTTTTACTTCGAGACATTAAGCTTAATGTTTATATTCCATTCACCATAATACTCTTGTAAATAAGAATCAGTGTTGGCAGCAAATCTATTGAAAGTGTTGTTGCCACTGCATACTGGACGGTAAAGCTGTCCAGTCATCGTGTCGTGAAAGATGACTATGGGCTCTCCACCTGTGGCCGCCCACCTTTGTGGCCGTTGGGCTATCAATTTGCATTCACAACTGGTTTGAAGTTGCTGCTGCTGTTCTTTACGAGCATCAGCATGTTCTTACTTTTTTATTGGGCCTGAAAATGTGAAACTGAATCTTCTGTTTTATACTTTTATGCTAACGAAGCTAAGTCAAGTCATTCCGCTTTAAAAACGTTAGTCGAAACGCTAAACGCAATGTTATTGAATTAGAGCAGAACATTTCACTTTGTGTAGATATCAAACTGAAATTGATACGGTTGGTCGCCAGTATCCTTCGGAACCGTTCAAGTTTCTTGAACCATCGTTGATTCTAGAATACCCTGAAGCAGTTCGAATGCTGAATGAAGCAGGAATTGAAATGGAGGATAACGAAGACTTGAGGTATCCCTTCTTCACTCCGGTCTTCAGTTCTAATACTTACTGTGAAACACTCGTCCTAAGAGACATTGTACGTCCACCACCAGCTGCCTGATTTCTTAGTTATTGTTGTTTCCCAAACTCTTTCTCGGGATGGGGGCTTGACGGAAGGCCATGGAGTTCCTAAATCGGTCAACTCTCAGCCACCATCTGATTTCGAATCAGTATTTGATGAGCAACGACGCTTTTAAATTCCAGATGCTTTTGGCTGATACTTGTGGTTTCTACGGGAGATTTCGAACCGCCGCAAACGATGATCATATTTCGATTACGGGACTGACTTTTTGTCACAGCAACCGGAAAATTTTTTGTATTGGCGAATACGCGAATTCGGTTTATTTGTGACAGCTCGCCAGAAATGAAGATCTTACTGGGTTTACACACAAGTTCAGAACACCCCCACTACGTTTTGGAACTGGTACTAATTCTATCAGTGTTAATTAACAAGACATATTTTTGTAGTACTCCAAATGAAAAATTACTTGGTCGTTTGGTGCGAAAGAAGTATGACACAGACTTTTACATTCTTGACAAATTTCCACTCGAGATTCGACCGTTCTATACAATGCCAGACCCCAATAACCAGGTATATTTTATTTATTGGCGACTACGCAGCCTGTCAGCTGTTTGTAACGTAATTTTACTTGTGTATTGTTAGTCGTGATAGTTTTTTCTTCCGTTTTCTTGAACCTTTAACAGTTCTTGCCATTAAGCCCACCACTGTCGAAACATTGAGCATGCCAGCTACCAATAGTCGACTTTAATAAATTTGTAGAAAGAGTGATGTTTTTCCTGTAGTTGCCCGGTCATTATTCTTGAAAAGGATTTTGGAAACTTTGCAGTAACACATTTCAGTGGTGTCCACGACTAGCTTTTTTGCATGAGAACTAAGGGCGCAGTTCTTAAAAGGCTTATTTTTCCAGAAATGGTCCAACTCATACGACATGTTTATGCGTGGAGAGGAGATTTTATCAGGAGCCCAGAGGATCCACGATCCGGAGTTTTTAACGGAGCGAGCGAAAGCGCACGGAATAGACATATCCACCATACAAGCGTACATTGATTCATTCCGATACGGTTGCCCACCTCACGGCGGCGGAGGAATAGGTAGGAGTGATTTCTGTTGATGGTAGATAATAATTTTGATTGCTTCAAATGTGATAAAAAAAACCTTTTGCCACGCACTCATTTGTGGTATTATTGCGTCAAAGTTAGGTTTTTTATGGTTTAGTGGATATAGTGTGGTGAAGCTGTTTACCCAACATGTCGTAGGACGCAACTTTTGTGTACCAGCTTATGTTTCACACTTGGGTTAGGGACCAGTTATGTCAAAAGACTGCAGTTGGAGTTTAGCAAGGGTATGTATGCTATCAGTGAGAGAAAAGGTTATCCTAGTGTTCACGTGATCAAAAACTTGCCCTCCAATCCCTGGGAACTCTTAAATTGGCAAGGGGTGCGAAGAATTTCTTGGCCACCAAAACTTGATGTAAGATTTGGAGGTTGTAATGTTGTAAGTTTTTGTGAAAGAGGTACAGAAGTGTGTTACGAGTTAAAAAATAGGAAAGTGTGTGTGTATGCTGCCTACAGAAGTAAGTTGAAGAGGCCAAGGAACTCGGTTTGCTGGTGTCAAGAATAGGAGATATAACTGTGGTGGTATGAAAATGATGGAATACAGGGTCTTTGAATTTTAGTGAAAGAAGAACTATGCGAAAAGGTTGTTGAAGTTTGAAGAAAAAGTGTCAGTCTGATGGCAATGGTGCTGGTTTTTGAGGAGGAAGTTATGAGAATGATAGGTGCGTTTGGACCCAAGATGGGAAGATTGGACTGCAAGAAAGACCGACTTTGTAATATGAAACTACATGTGAGTGGGATAGACAGAACCTTTGTAAAATGGTTTTTGATCTGGGAGAACTTAATGTACGTGCTTAGAGATGGATTTACGGTTTTAAGGGTGTACACAGTGAAAATGGAATTGGAGACAGAAATGTTAGGGAAAGAAGACTGCTTGAGGTTTGCGATGAAAAAGAGTTGAGTATGGCATGCACATGGTTTCAAAAGAGAAGCACAGGAAAATAACTTACAGTATGGATGGAAATAGAACCGAAATTGATTTTGTTTTAGGTTGGTTGGAAAAACAACTAAGTGTTTAGAATACCTGAAAGCAATTTCCTGATTATTATAACATCGGCAGGTGATAACAGACATAGACAAAACAAAGTTGAAAAAAGTAGTGAAGTACGAATCAACTGTTGAAAAGAGAGTTTGAAAGTTGAGAGAAATGAGATGAGAATGAGAATTCAGGAAAGAGTTGAGGAGTTGGTTAATGTTGATGCGCCCAATCTATGGAGTGCTTTCGAAAATGATATTTTAAAGGCTTGTGATGAAGTATGTTGAAAGGAGACAGTAAAGGGTTCATGGAGACACTTGGTGGTGCAATGAGGAGGTGAAGGAAGCAATATGACAAAAGAGAGTTGCATTTAAGGAGGTTTGCATGAATCGACCGGAAGAAAACAAGGCTAAATATAAGAGTATTGAAGATCGAACAAAAAAGTAGGTGCTAATTCTACTGTATAAGTGAAGATGCTTCTTCGTCGTATGAGCTATTTGTTGTGAGCTTTATGCAGGAAGGTGTATATATAGGTTACCCTGCGTTAGCGCTGATGCTCGGTTTGCAAGTCTTCAGTTAGACTGGGGCCACCACGATGGGTATACTGCTTGGCCCCACCACCTGTCTGCCACATAAAGATGGAGGCATCCCGTTAAGTGTCTTGCCCAAGGACACAACAAGCAAGCTTGCCGGCTTGTTCTCCACACTATCCCTTTTTTGCTGAGCGCCAAGCACAAGGAAGCTGTGAATACCATTTTTTAAAGTCTTTTGATATGACTCGCCTTGGGAAATAAACCCCAGGTCTACCGACTGCGAAGCGGACCCTCTAACCATTATGCCATCACGCCAGTTAAAGTGAAGATGAAGATGCTGAAAAAGAATTAACAAAAATGAGCGAAAAATTAAATAACATCTTTTAAATTAGTGAAGTTTATGGAATATGACCGGAAAATTATTGAAGGAGGAAGATGTATGGGAGGAAAAGACGCAAAGTTACATTTTAGTAAAAAAGACAGAAAAAGAATATGAAAAAATCTCGTAGGGGAGATTGTGAATCAAGAGAACGATTGGGGTCACATCGGTTTTTGTTTCCTATGGGTTTTCACCTCTGGTAAAACCTTGTTTGCGAAAGATGTGTTGAGCCAATAACAGGAATTGTGAAACCTGATGGAGAATTAAGGTTTATGATCAGGTGGAGCTGATGAACAGTTTTTGGTATATGGGCGAACGCCAATAGTGGAAGTGAAGCAGCGTTGACAGCACGAACAAGAGTTGGTTGGATAAAAATTTAGAAATTGTGGGGTTGCGTCATGGAAGAAAGCTTTCGTGGAAAATGAAAGGTAGGATCTTTTAGGGTTGCGTAAGGTCTGCGATGTTGCACGGTGGTGAAACATGGTGTCTGAAAGAAGATGAGATGGCGATTTTGAGAAGAACTGAGTGAGCAATAAGAAAAAGCGTAGCCAAGAACTTATGGATCTGCTGAGTTTGGAAGGAACTTTATACAAACTGATCACACCGAATGGAGTGCGATGGTATAGAAGTGTAGGGATAGTGTTGATGTGCTACATAGAGCATTTGATGTTGCAATAGTTGGAAGAAGAGGGCGTTGTTTAATTGAAGTGATTTTTTCTCAGTTGCACCAAATGCGAAATCAATAGGGCAATGAACGTACCGAAAACTCTTTTTCTTTGAATCAAATGTGTATGACAGTAATGGTATTGTTGCTTCTAATTCAATTTTAAATTGAAATCGATTAGAATGAAATTAAAAGCCAACGTTTTCTTAGTTTTTCAAAATCAACTTGTTACATTCTCAATATTGCGAATCGATAAAAAAGGATTAAAGGCGAGTTTTAAAGCAAGGATATAAAATGAAGCAATGCGTGCAAACTGTAAAATGGCATAAAATAACACCGACGTTTTGGAACAAAGCGACAGCATTTGAGTATCTGTACTGTGATACGCGATTCTGGGTGTGTTAGTCTATGTGCTTGAACTCCTCGGAAACTACTAAGCGGACGACCGTGAAACCTAGCACGTTTGTTGACCAATGCGGGGAGAGTGTTGTTAGGGTGTTGGTGGCGTCACGGTGACGTCACAATTAAAGGTAAACTATTTTAACTTTGGATTTCTTGAAGAAGACAGGCGGTTTTGAGCTTGAAGGAAAGCCACCACCCAACGTTCCAACTTCGAAAAAACTCCCCTTCTAGGTGGTCAGATGACGTTATAATTAGCGATTGAACGTAGAAATTGTTTTCTTCATTCTCTTTGAAATTACTAATTTTAGAAACCCGGTTACACTTTTTTTGGGAGATACTAAAAAGCTGCTTCTATTTAAAATAAAGCTACTACGATTTGAGCTTTACCGACGATGCAACAAGCAATAAAGCATCTAGGTATTTTATAAGCTAGTTTTTCCTTTTTAAACTCTTCAAAAAATCTCTGTTTCGTTAAAACGCTGCTTCGTACTATTTTCGTTATATCTGGTACTAGCAGCTGTACTTATACTCACTGTCATTTTAAAAACAAAGGTGCGTAGTAAAGCCTATTGCTGATACGCTGCCATAAATAGAATGGTGTATTACAACACTAGCATACCAATATAAATCGTTTTTTTTAAATGCAATGACAAGTACGAAAATTGTGATAACTAAACTGGACGTGGACTGCAGGTTAGAATATCTTTGTGTAGTCGTGTCGCACGCCTGACTTAATTTTTTATCCTTTAAGACATCGGTCGGCAAACTATGGACCGTGGTCCAACTTTTGTCCGATTAGTAATTTTTAGTGAACCGAACATACATATACAGTTATGTAGCAAGTTATTCCCAATTTGCTTGTAAAGTGCTCAAAAATAATGTCAATGCACTGAATATACCTACATATTCTCAATTTGCTTGTAAGGTGCTCAAAAACGATGTCAGTGCAATAATATACCTACATATAATACACTACACGAAAAAAACAAAACCACCACAGAATGCTTCGCCAAAAAAGCTCATCATGTGGCAAAAGAAATTGAGCTTTTTTCGGCGAAACAAACTGTAGTGGTTTTATCCGTTTGTGTAGTGTATAACAATATAACTCGACACAGCTGATTTGTAGTCCTTTCGGGCAAGGTTTGTGGAGCCAATTAGTATTTTACTAAAGTTCAAGCTCATTGCAACAATAGTTAATTAATTGGTCATTAACAAAACGTTCAACACATTTAGCTCTCCGTGTTATCTTATTATGGAACAGTTTAATTGCTCCAATGTTTATTATGGATTACTGCTCCAACTTCGACGCTGTTAATTTTGTTCAAAGTTAAAGACATGGCAATTGTGAATTTATTGTGCTGATAGTAAATTTATTTGCATAGCTTGATGGTATAAATTGAAATGTACACAATTGCGTGAAATATTGGCATGTGCTCTGTCGTTTACAAAACTTTTTGCGTTCGTTCATTTCGTGACCGCAACGAAGTAATGTCGGACGAATTAAATGAACGTGAGGCCCCGGGCAAGTTATGATAGCTAGGGTCCCAGACAAATTACGATCTCGTGGCCCATTTGATGCAAGTGTTGGGGTTTTTATCTAGGTCTAGCGTCCCGGAACCTTTATAAGAACGGTGTACCACTGTAGTACGCCATCAATTTTGTGGATTAGTATTTTCCCGTACACACATATATCTTCAGTTTTGCTCACACAATAGTCTATGGATTGTTTTCTATTGACTGTGCATGCGTAACCCATATACCTTGACCTACACTGCAGACGCCAAGCAGTTAGGTCTACTACAGCATAACTTTTATAATAATTTCATGTATTTATCACTGCAGAGTCAGCAATCAGTAGGCATGAGATATATTCTTGAATTCGAAAAGCCTTATTCTGTGGTCTGTGATTGTGATAATCATTCAGTAATTATGTCATCTTGATTGTTTGCATCTTAACTGTTTGTGTCGGAAAAAAGTTGAGTGATAAATTTCGTTACGTCGCGTTTTTTTTACTCGCAAAGTCTCATAACTTTCTCCATAGAAGCTCCTGTTCCATGCTCATTAAGAGTTAGCATGTTTAGTTGTGGTTGACCTATCAAGCTTCAAAAATCATTTCTGATTTTGCGCAGCATTGGAAACGAGCGTTCTCCAGCACAGTTGCCAACCACCTTTAGTAAATTCACTAAACAGCGATTGAAATTCAATTCTAATCACATCATATTTAGAAAAAATAGTTTTCCTTAAGCTGGAGGCCCTGGGCTTTCGCCTGGATTGTCCGATATTAAATCGGGCTCTTGAGTAAAATGGACGAATAATTACAATCGTGGACTTGCAAATTTTTTCGACCGACAAACTTGTATTGTTGAGAAAGGAGAATAAGACTCTTAATTGTGACATCACAAATATTTATTTCTGGTGTATGTTCAAAATTGAAACCATCTCCAACCACCTTCAAGATCAGGGATTTTTAAGCTGGGTGCGCACCCCGACGCCAATTGATCTGTAAAACATTGAAATTGAACTCCGAAAATTGATCTTAAAAAAAGACGTTAATGTTGTTTTGGAGGGCAAATGTAAGAAAATGACCACTTTGAAAAAAATTGATCTCCCAGTCTCTATAGTGTTTAGCAGAGCAATTGTGGGAAAATAGCCATTTTAGAAACTGATCTCCAAAAGACCTGGTCTTCATGTATTGAGGGAGAATTCGGGTCTTCATTGGTATTGTCAGAAAAGGTGCGTTTTGAAAAGTTAAAGAACCCCTGGTCTATGCTTATGCTACAGCATCTTTCTGCTTACAGGTATGGAACGAGTAACTATGCTCTATCTTGGTTTGCAAAATGTCCGTTCCGCTTCGTTGTTTCCACGTGATCCAAAAAGACTTACGCCCTAAGCTCTTCGATACCTCATTTCTGATTGGATCTTGCTGCGATGACGTTACCTGTCACATCACAATTAGACACTATGTTGCAATCATAGCAAGCGGTGTAACTTGTGTTAAAAAGTGGCTGCTCTGTATAAGTCTTATTAAACTGGTTTTTCTTGAATGGTGATATTAATAAACAGAGAATTCTATTGTTGGTCTTTTTTGTCATTGCTAGGTTAGCTTAAGTATTTATTCCATTTTACATTATTCCGGATCGTAAACTGATGTTCTTAGCCGAGCTCTTTCTGAGAAAGGGCACCTGATGTATAACCATGGAGGAGCTGCTGGGCTGCATCGGAGAATAGTTTTGAAGAAATCAAGCTTCCAAAAAAAAGGCAGGAATGGAAGGAACAGCAGCGTCGCATGGTGGATAGTGTGAAAGACTGCGGGTTGAACGCTCACTGCATTGCAGGGAAATGGCGTTCGCATTAGAGTTTGTTTCACATTCAAACTACAGCATGCGTCGACCGCAATAACATATGTGGATACCTGCGCAACTATAATTTTATTAGAGAGTGACTAAAAGTTTATTTTGAAGCAAAAATCACGATGGGACATAGTTCTTACGGGGCCCCTTAGCTTCCCCAAGTGGCCAGTGGGTATAACTTTTTTAGTAACAGTAACTTCTTACTTTTTTGCACAAGTAACGAAATTTGTAACTAGTTCAAGCAGTTATCAATTAGACTTAATAAAAATTATAGTTACTTGAAAACTGATAATTTATTTTATTTGTCATCAAAGAGTGAAGAAAAGTTTGCATTTTTGGTCAAAAAATTTTATTTCATTGGGTCCCTTCGAGCAACTGGGAATTTTGAACCCTTTAATCTTGCCTGAATAACTTGAAATTGCCAAGAGATTAGGTAGGAATAAATTACATTTAAAGTCAGGAAGTATGAAAGCAAAATGTTTAGTAGCTTTAAAATGATTCCATAATGACCGACAGGGGTAGGCCATGTTTGCTCCCCACACTACCAAAGTAGGGTTAAAGTTGGTTTCGCTCATTTAGGGTGATCGAAAATCGATATTACACCTTAGTGCCGGTTGAGTTGGCTGGCAGTTGTGTGAATGACACGAAGGCGGTACAAACACATTGGGTGATTAGTTTGTATATGCCAACGCTCCACGTGCTTGCATCAACAGTTTAATATTGTGCTACGAGAGTAAAGTGATTCTACTACTGTTCTGCGGTGAATGACCGCCGCGAATTGGAAACCAGTGTACGTCACTCTTTTGTGCAAGCATGGGTTCGAATCTCATTTGCCGTAATTTTTACAGACTCTCCCATGAGACAGATTTTCAAAGCCATGCATTTTTGCAATTAACATGAGCCATAGCGGTCTAACAGAAACCGTATGGCTTAAGAAGACAGATGCATCTATTCAAAAATTTCTTAGATTATTGCCAATTAGGTTAAAGGCTATCAAAGAGAGGCACCCATTGGACATTTTTCCGTTCGCTAGCATCCAATTCCTTTTGGCAAGGGTGCAGATAACTTTTGAATATTGAAGGGCAACGGTATTGCACTAAAAATTCAAGCTTTCGTTTTCTATGCATATCAAACCGCGTTTTCTATTGGCGGTTTGGCTGTTTCGCCTTGTATCGCAAATAGGTCAATCTTGTATTTTGCTTCAAAAATTTTGACCGTTGTATAAAGCTGCGTAGGCTAACTGCAACTTGTTACTTTCTGAAATTTGTAGCTGAAACTATAACAAAGTTACTTTTATCGCCAGGTAACTGTAACTCAGTTACTTCAAAAAGTAACTTGCCCACCATTGTTGATTGTGCTTCTGTCTGCGGATAACCGCTGATTCGACGACTGTAGTGTCATTTTGCGCGGTATCTTAAATTTTCGGTTCCACTTACGTTCAGTGAGTAGAACAAGTTCTTATCACAGGCAGTGCATAGTAAGATGGGGCAAAAGGAGAGGCAAAGCAAGTGTTTTGGATTAGGTGAGCACAGGCGCTGAACAAAGCAGGAGACGCTAATTTTACTTGCTCAATAAGTTGTAAGTTCAACTTTGAGAAACATTAAGAGCTGAGTTTCGTCGGTTAGTTATTTCATTTGTCTCAAGTGAAAAGTTTTTCAACGCTGATGAACTATTGTTTTCAGCTACCATTTGTTCTAACTTTTTTCATATGTACAGAAAGATGGCTACTGTGTAAAAATCACGTGCCAAATTTTTAAACGTATTTTCTGATTCCCAACCGCATGGTGGCGCTCGGCATGTAATATTTATGACGCACTGTCGTGAGCAAGAGCGCAGAACTTGTGGCGACTCGATCTCATACAGCGTCGAGTGATAAGTTCTAAAGCCGTGTATCTATGAAGAAGTAATGCCAGCCGTGCATCAATTAACTATTTAAAAAGTTAGACAATGTTCCAAAGTGATATCTAAATATAAAAAAAGGTCGTTGTCTTCTTCCCACTAACCGTAAAAAACGGCAATTACAACAAAATTGCGCTCAAAATCAGAAGAATTTTCTTTCAAAATGTAGATCTTTAAAACAGGTTTTCATCTTTACAAAAACGGCAAAATGCCTCAATTCGAAGAAAATTTTGAACGAAATTAAGGAAAAAGTTGCTCTCCAAAAAAAGGTTTTCACTTTTGAACAAATACAAAAAACTCTTCAATACGGAATTCATACAAAAACCACTTGATATCGCTGGCGAGCGTTGGTAAAATAAAGTCTATAATGGGACCTTCAGTAGTAAAGAAGTTATGCACCCCTGGTCTAGAGGAACGATGAAACCTGTGCAGTCACATCTTAAGTTATCAAAAACTGCAACGCAATATTTCATTATGTAGTTGTCAGAATTTAGGCCTTGCGGCCAGGGGCTACCAATTTTTTCTTCTGAAGGCGGCCGTAGAGACTTTACTTCATTTTACGGCTACCCGTAGGTTTAATTGAATTTTGAAATTTTTTTCTGTTTATGCAGTCTAAAAGTGGAAAACTTCATGCAGTCTAAAAGTGGAGAACTTCATGCAGTCTAAAAGTGAAGAAGGGATTTACTTCACATGAATATGTGCCGCAAAACCTATTACCACAACCATAGACTGTGGATGCCAGGCCTGCAGTAGGCAATTCAGTCAGCTATAAGAATGGCGACGGTAGTTGCCTTTGAGGTAGACCAAACTATGTTTGTTTGGTAACAGGAACTTAAAATATAGTTAATTCACTAATAAAGTTTCGTTAATTTGTTAACAAATTTACAGTACTCAAAGTAAAACTATATTTATTAATTATAAATATGGTCGAAGGTAATATACATTTTCCCAATTCGGCGTTTGGAATATCTCTCTCTCTGTTCCACACGATATCTGGAGCGCTGGAGAGATCATTTTTAAGGGCCCTACATTCAGACCATCAACTATCAGTACGTACCGTTTCTTCAAATAAACTTTAATAGAAAAGCTACCTATTCATACACTCCGCGCTCGCAAGGAGCCTCCTCCTTCCCTGTTCTAGCTATGACACTGCATCAACCTAACATCATTTTCAACGATGGTAGGCTTGTTTAGTCGAAAAAGCCGCAAATTTGTTATAGCGAGGTTCATTATAAAAATAATAGCATAACAAAGAAGGCTGTAAGTCAAGTTGCGAAAAACTCCTACAATAGCCGCGAAAACAGCCATAAATCCTTTTTACGTTGAAAAAGGCAGTTCAGGTACAAAGCTTTTTCTGCGTAGAAACTACCCAAAACAGTATAATGATGAATGATTCCATCTTGACTAAGACCAGTTTTCCAGTTTTTGTGCTCATAAAACAGGGTTTTTGGTTACGGCTCATTAACTATCATCAGTTTACCGGAGCGCAAATCAACCGTAATCAAATTATTTCAGCACATATCAAAGAAAACTTACCAGGAACTCACCAACATACTCAAGTAACAGCGTTCGTTAGCTTTGGCAAGACGTGGCGTCAAATAAGGGCACTAGGAGACACTACCCTATACCCTACTACGTGTGCATTGGTGCAATTACACGGGGCTCTTAGAATCTACAAAAGTAATGCTTCTACTGAGGGTGACACTTCCATGATTTTATCAGCCTCATCTTTATTTAGTGATTTTGCTGGCGTGGAATTAGAGGGTTCACTTTAAAAAAAATTTTCTTCGTTTTAGAGACATCAAAAAACTTTTCAACAAAGCAGGCGAAGACCATCTTTTTAGATCGCCCGAATACTCAGGAGGATATAAGTTTTTATATTTTAACAGGAACACAAACTTTATCAAAACTCCGCTTAATGAGGAAAATAAAGAATTTAAACTCCTCCAGAAATTTTACTTCTTTTCCTTGAACACCGCTTTAAAATGTTTTTTCGTATAAGCGGTCTTTTCATTTAGATTAAATCTTTATTGAAATAGCCAACAGGCCAGGGCCATCGCCAGAACAAACAGAGTGGGAAGAATAAACCTTAATTACCGTTTTGCTGCCGGTCAATTTGCTTTCTCAATAGGACTGGCGCTGTTCCACCTGCTGAAATCATGGTTATCGCTAAGTTACATGTCTTTGAGCATGCTTTCATGTGGCGGTGGCCAACTCGAAAGCCTGAACCTATCATCCCTCAGGCTACATTCATGCCGATCTCAACGTTTACCAGACGCTTACAAAGCTTTAATATTTAAAATTTTTGTTTTATCCATGAAAAAAATAGAGATAAATAATGCCGATTTTGAAATAGCTTTCTAAATTAAGCTAAGTAGGCAGCTGAGCAATAAGATCCAGAGTTTTTGCAGTAAAAAATTTTGTCAAACTACGGAAGCTCCCAAAAATACAGTACAATGTTAAAAGCTGAAGATGTGACATTTAGTTAGATTAATCAGTGAAGACAAATCCTTGATGTTCTGTTGAATGTAACTGTCATATTTAGGTTTTTGATATCATATTGTTTGGCACCCTTCAAAGTTATTTGTATACTGTAGCTAAATTTTAAAAGAAAGTTTGTTTTTCTAAAGCTGATTATTTCAGTTTAAGAAATGAAACATATCAAAGCATAGATTACCATTTGTCTTCAATAAAAGTGATTTATGAGAAGTTAATTCGTTCGCGTTTTAGTCCAGCTTTATCTAAGCCAGCCGTTGAGAAAATAAACACAAGAAGTTTTAGTCAGAGTCTTAAAAGCGGTTCAATATGTCTCTGATTTTGCTTTTTCAGCCAAAAATTTCACGGATGAAAAAATGTGCTCGCTGAGTCACGCATGAACGGCTATTATATGTTTCTTTATGACGCCCTTTGTATCGAATTTCAACTCCACAGCAGACTGCGAAGCGAAAGCTTACTGACTTAGGTTTTTGAGAAATTGTTCACATTGCTGTGCAGACTAGATGTAAAGCTATTAAATGCATTTATGATTCGGTCAAGAGACGTATAAGTAGGGGATTTTTGGTTCATTTACATTAATTGCAGTAACCAATAATTTGCACCTTGCAAAACTAGCATCCACTATTAGTTACCAGCTAGTTAATTTCTGACGTCATCAGTGACGAATTAAGCAACAAAATCGAGATTAAAAGCGTCTAAAAGCAAAATCTAACGTGGTATGTGCTTTTGTTTTGAGGCATCTTTTAAAGTGATTATACAAGAATGCCTCACTTGATTGCTTGGTGAAAGGTTTGCATTAAGGATACCACTAAACCTGGGAAATTCCGCGGAATTTCGGATTAGCGTTAGGGTTGGAGTTGGAGTTGAGAGAAGTGTGATTGGAATCAGAAAAAGTTTAGTCCGTGAAATTTTCCCAGTTTTGTAGCATCCTTGCTTTCAGCCGAAATAGTCTAATAATTACTGTGAAAGTAGAAAGCGTGAATAGTGTTAATTACTGCAAACAGAAAAAAGTTTGCTATAAAGTTAACAAAACTATTGGTTAATGCTGTAGTTGGCAGGTTAGGGAGAAAACGGTCGCGAAAACAGAGTTTTAGCTGGGGAGGAAGCTAACAAGGACTTCAAGTCTTTTCGCAAAAATTGTTGGGTGCCAGGAAAGTCTTTACTGTTTTGAGAAAAAGGGCATGGCTAAGAGGGAATTATCTCCTCCGATTAAAGGTTTTGAAACGATTTAGAGGGTTCATTATATTGAGTATCTCGAGACAAAAAGATCTTTACAGCACGTAAAGGGCATTTTTTGAGTTCACAGTAAACCTTAAGCCAAGATTTTAGAGAGAGTTATTGTTAAAATCCCCCTTAGTTATCCATTGTTACACCTTCAGAGGTAGTATGATCTTTGATTTGAAGAGAATGCCAGGGTGGGCAGCCTCATTTGCCTCATATTTACGCCAATACTGGGACATACAATGTCCTTTCTTATTTGCGAATTTTCAAAGTGTTACTCATGCCGTCATTGAGTATGCTTGAAACTTGAGCTAATTGTAATGGGGCGATCTTTGCCGTTTTTAATACTTTGTGTAACCTACAATTTAATTTTGAAGCGCAAAGCAGATAGGCATATATTTACACATTTTAAGCTGGTTGCGTTTTTCTGGCAGATAGTAGCTGTAAGGCCAAGTACCACTTTTCGTAGTGTAAATTGTCAAGGACCTAATGCAAGTTTGCAATGTACCGAATAGGGATCCCTATTTGAACAATTTTTTCAAGGCTCAACTTCCCATACTGCAATACATCTAAAACTTAGTTTTCACGAAAAGTAAAGCCCGTTGTAAAATAGGCTTCTTTCTTTCGAAAAGGACGTAGGATGCCTTCCAAGGCGAGCTTTTTTAAAAATCAAGCACATTTTGAGTTTTTTTGTTGTAATCATATTTATGTGAATCAAAGTTTTTCACACGATTTAAGGATAAAGAAGTAGAGGCACCCGGACTAAATTTAGATGTAGGGCGTATAACGCCTATCAGTGACTTTTTCGGGGTGGCACTTTGTTAGGGGATGATTCTCTTGCGACGAGTCTCTATAAATATCTTTTTTAAATTTACAATGATAAAGACAATTGTTGCTTGGGCATTTGGAGGCAGCACGTTTCCGGTCTTCCCCGCCCTTTGGCACCACCCGTTGAGACCCACAAGCTCAATCGTTTTTTATCTTATCGTTTTAAAACAAGGAGTATCCTATTTGTAACTGTGTTCAACATGCAGTTTTTCTATTGATCTTCATCTTTCGAGACCTGGTGATCTTCGGGGAAAGTTGTATTTCTTATGACCCACCTCCAAAATCAATCGTAATATTTAAATTCAACCTTTTAGAAAACCGTTTCGAAGCAAAAAATTATTTCGTTTGAATTTTATATTCTTAAAATTTTAGCAATCACAGCACTGGTTGAGTGAGGCGCAATTTTGAGCTATGGGTTTGAAAGAGCCGCGAGTGAAGGGTCTCAGTTCACTTCTTTCACTGCTCGTAATACGGTCACACTCTTCACTTGGAAAACCTACTTAAGAGTTTCCACCACCAATTTTTAAGTGAACACTCGAGAAGATTGTTTGTCATTTGACACGAGCACGAAAAGTTGAAGCTTAGCCTGACGGTTGTAGTAAAAAAACTAAACGGACAAAATAAAATCACAGACATTTTTTTCTCGTCTTAACAAATGCCAATCACTATTTGAAAATATTTTTGCTGAACTCTGTCAAGCAAATGACCCCTAAAGTGATAAATTCTTTGCTGATTCTATAGCAAGGACTCTGCGCAGTTAAGATCTTTATTATCACTTTAATAATTTTAATCTTCTTAATCTTAGCGCGTGATACCCTGCTGTTGACCTTGGGTCTCAAACACTTTGAGAAGAGAAACTTAATGCTAAAGCATAGATTTTGGCCTCCAATTATTTCATCAATCTGATAAAAAGGCTTGACAGTAATTGTACAAGCTTCTTTTGCAATTAGAAACTCTTTGAAAACAGAAAATTAGAAAGAAGACTTTTCAACACCCAGATCATATTTTCGCATAACATGGTCGTCTTGGTCGAAAAACTGCTTTCATTATTTTCGAGTGACTGGTTAATACAACTGTTGATTGACGAGCGAAGTGGCCAAAGCCTTGAGAAACTTGGATGCGAAAGCTGCGCTTTTTTCCAGCATGGTTTAGCCAGAGTGTTGCAGTGTATTCGTTTTAGAATAGTGTATGTTTCACCAGCGTTTATCAATCGCGGGTATCCCTTATTTTTAGTGGTTGCTCATTTAGGCAACACCAACATTTCTAAAGTGTATCTGCAAGAGCTTGTTAAGGTTATGGAGACAAAAGGAGTCATTTTGAAGTATTTCTCATTTTTTATCACTACCTAAGACTGGAGTATAGGGAGGGGCTCACATGGTGGAGGTACACCAGAGCCCATGGTAAAAGAGTGGTCCTGGACATGGAGGAAAGGACTTTTACTTAAGATCATCTCGAAGCGAGAGGCATTCATAAATAAAACTTGGTTCAATGAAGTGCACCCGGGCTGCGATCGGTTTAAGCCGGTTCCGAATATTATTATTCTCTAAGGCTATGGGCTAATGTGTTTTGCTGCTGAAAGAAACTAACTTCGAGTCATTTTACAGTCTGCTGTGGATAGACAAAGACTGCTGTTTATCAAGCTGAACCAGTTGACAAATGGTTGTGTAGATTAGTTGATACGATGCTGTAATTGAAATGCGCATCGCCGTCTGTTGCTCAATGTCTGACCCAGACTGATAGTCTCACAGCCGAGCTGGGCTGTCGCTTGCAAAGACAAATTACGGGAGGAAAAAGACTGCGGTTCCCCCTCTCCTATTTCAAAACCTTTGGCCCACAGGCATGGGTTCGATTAGGAGAATGACTCGCTGACCTGAAGGCTCCATTAGTCGCAACAATCCGGTTTGCATAATCGAGAAAAGACGTTTTTTGAAGACTTTCAAAAATGCCCCAAATTGTTGTAAAGGCCTTTCAAATTTTTGGAAATTCAAACAAGTTTGTAATCTTACCTCTCACACCCCTTAAAAATCCTGTCTACGCACCGACTTCAATAGCTAGTCTGCTTATTTTGCTTCTTTACATGAATGGCAGACCTATCTTGTCTCGTTGAAAAGAACTCTGCTTTTGAAAACAACAATGAAATACAAAAACAATAGTTTTCGGTGCATAGAGTGAAATCTTGGGTCTGGAAAAAATTGTTGAAAAATAGCGAGTGCTATAAGTGTAAAAATATCAGAATGAACTTAACTTTTCCTCCAAGGAAAAGGGAGCCCTAGTTTTACCAAGTGAAAGTTAGGCTTATCTGGCCCTCAGGTTTTCAACCAGAAGTCCTTTCAGTCACCCGAAAATCTCCTCAGAAAACTTAGAAATTTCTTTAACTGTCTTCCAAGCTAACATCTAAACTTGAAAAGCGCAAATGGTGACGTTGCACCCTTCAACAATCTGTTAAAAGTGAGAATAAAACCAAAAATGTATATTTTGCTCTTGAAAGGCGCAACTTACTTAAGGCTGCAAATCAATTGTTTATTTCTGGGATGTAATTGGAACTTACTCCTTTACCAAAAACCCATAAACTCCATGTGGTACTAAAACTTTTACTTAATTGGCCTTTGGTTTTGCCAATAAAATATTTAAACTAATTTAACAAAAGTGAATTCAAGTTGTGATTTACAAACAAATTAAAGCTAATCTAGGCTAATTTTAGAGCTAATCAATGAAAAGATTAGAAATATGAATATTACATTGGTAGCGCAATAAAATTTTGCAAAACTGCATTTCCCGAAGCCATATTAAAAACAGTGTGGCCAATTGCCTGCACATTGTCAATTTTGATAACAAACTTTAGAATAAGTTTTTTAATCCCTGTAGTGATAAATTGAATTAAGCTCACAAGTCATATTAGATAAAGAAAAAGATTTTACGACGTTCCTAGGACAATGACGACATGTAGAGGCTGGAAACGTCATTCACTTTAGGGGCTTAACTTCCCAATGTATAAACCTTTTTTTGTAGGTTTGTATTTTTTGTAAAGTGAAGGTCTGTTTGGAGAACCAAACCTCTCTGAATTGATTCATTCCTCCCTCCGATAACGAACTTCTATATTAGCTCTTGATGATATCGATAGGCTAACTCTTTATTCAGTCTGTAGTAATGTCAAACGTAACTACGAATTTTTTATGACCTCGTAGTCAAAATGTGAATCGCCCAGAAAACCCCTCAGCTTTTTCTTTCGAATCGAAAACCAATGTGTAGTTGTTCAGAAAAACACCAAGTACATTCATTTACCTTCGGCGCCTTCTGGCGTGGACATGCTTCCAGTCTTCCATTTTCTGACCACCTGAAAATAATTTTTTTTTAAATTTGTGTTTCAGAATGTTGTAAGGGCTTAATTACGTCGTTTGGTCACGTGATATGGAAAGCACGCATGGCCACGAATTAGCTCATGCAATACGTGGTACCAACCCTGGTTCTCTGAAAACAGCTGCTTTGCTCTACAAAGGTCGAGAGTTAGAATCTAAGTTTGACGAACAAGATTACTGCAGTGAAAAGCTGCATTTGACCAACTTAGATTCAACTGGAAGTTGCATCGAAAATTTCACCAAACTTTTGCCGAAAGAAAGTAACCAAGTTTCGGCAAACCAATCTGCTTTTTTACCGATCAAGCAAAAAGAAGCGGAAGACGAATCGGTTGTTTCTTCAACAACAAACGAGAAAAAAGTAGAAAGGTTGGTACATGTCGAGTTTAGTTTGGTGTGCTGGCAATTACAGTGTAGTTGAATTTGAGGCTCGAAAGATTTTGACTGTCATTCCAAATATGGTTTAAGTCAAAAGTAATGACAGTAAATCTCGCTCCGCAACCATAGCTTGCTTTGAAATTTTTTATTGAAATCTTTTTCTAATCACAGCATTTCAAATTTCTTTGTGCAAATGCAGCAAGCTACTCCAAAATAAAACTAAAACTGTTTTATTTCAATTTTTGACGGCATGCTTTTAACCGGACTAAGATGAGGTGGGATTGTTTTTTTCCGCTTTTATTCTAATGTGAGAGGGCAGCCCGACCCCTTGATTTTTAATGGAAAAAATCAATCTAGCTTAAAATGGGGCTCTGGTGCTTTTTGATTATTTTTGAGGAAAGCACAAAATTGCAAGAAGTATTGTAACAGTTTTTACCGCCACGTTTCTGCTTTATTTTGAGGATAAGTCATCGCACCGGTAAATTGTACGGTCTACCTTTACGATCAGCTTACAAATTTACGTAAACAGTGACGTAAGTATCAAGTTGAAATGTAAAGTCAAATGAGTTGAATTGACACACCGTAGCTGAAAACATAACTAGGAATTATTTTAACGCAAGGCCGTATTTAAAATGCGGTTTATGTAGGAGGGGGGAGAGGGTTGTGAATGAATGGAAGAAAATGCCTCCGGAGAGGTCTTCAGATGTTTCAGGGAGCAAATTTCCGAGCAAACTAATACCTTTGGTCCGTTTTGGAGGGTTTGAGCATTTCTAACAATTCGAACGCGAGATTCCAAGGAAGAAACAAACACTGGGATCGAGTATGAAGAGCAACCGGCGCGGTGGCGTAGTGGTTAGAGGATCCGCTTTGCAGTCGGTAGACCTGGACTTGATTCCCTAAGTCGAGTCATACCAAAAGACTTTAAAAAATGGTATTCGCAGCTTCCTTGTGCTTGGCGCTCAGCAAAAAAGGGATAGTGTGGAGAACAAGCCGGCAAGCTTGCTTGTTGTGTCCTTAGGCAAGGCACTTAACGGGACGCCTCCATCTTCATGTGGCAGACAGGTGTCGTACCCGTACTTCACCGGGTTGCAACTGTTAAGCTGCTCACCCAGCATGTCGTAAGACACTACTCTTGGGTACCCACCAGTGGCAGTCTGCCTTGTTGGTGGTGGGGCTAGCAGTCACTCATGATTGGTTCAAAATGACCTGCCACCTTTTCCCTAGCCTAATTCAATTAAATTGTCGGCGTGAACCTGGATTGCCGTTCGTGCCGTTCCTCCATCTCGAGAAGGAGAAGGGGTAATCACAACAGCAACAACAACAGTATGAAGAGAGCTCGTACTCCTCAGCCACGCGAAAGAAAATTTCGAAAAAGTGTATTATGCAAGGGCTTAGCAATCCAGTTGATGGTACGTGGTAGCGGAAGGGATATTAACTGAAAGAAAAGCTGTCTCAAAATGTCCTCAAGCGGAGGCTGGAAAAATTTTCTTTTACAGCAATGGATTTTCGTTTTTACGGGAAAAGGGCTGCACTTCTTTTCTAAACATCGTCATCTCCTCGTGTTACGCGCACTCACTCCATCCGCCTTTCATTCACTTGACTTGGTTTTGTTTCGCATTTTTAGTATACACAAACGTTGAAAAAATGGCCCTCAGGCGATTTGCCATGTAAATGCTTCACAGTTTATACCAGTGCAACTTCGAAAACTAAACAACGCACTAAATTACAATATGAATGCTGTTTAAAATCAAATTTCAAACAATTAGTTTATATGATAAAACAAAAGAATTAAAACATATTGTTCTAAATCAATTAAAAGCGTCTTTTATTGTTTAAGTGGTAGTGAAAGGTTCTGCAATGCTTTTTGGCTCATGGTTGATTAGTGATAGTTGCAGTAGACTACTGTACATCTCCATCTAGCCGCAGCAAAAAATCTTACATAGAACAACTAGTGTTTACTCCCGCTTCGGAATTACCAAAACGCACATTTCTACCGCAATCACTGAAACCAAGAGAGAGTTATTACCGCACAATGCCTTTCCCAAAGACCCAGGCATGCTTAGCTCTCATCATGTCTCAAGTCATCGATATTTGTGTTATTTACTAAACAGCATTTTAATTTTTTATCTAAAAAACTTTTAACAAAACTGCCGTCGTTTTGACTGTGTTATTTATTGCTGGTACTGTATCAACAAAAATATACTCTGGGCTCGTTAGACCCCTCCTATAGTACCCGAAAAGCTGGGAAGAAATCAATTTTTAGGTTCGTTGCATTTTGGCAATATATATTGCTTGGCAGCCTATGAAATTGTGTTTCTAAAATAAGATGGACCCAGCTTTATTCTGTTAGAGGGAGGGATTTTCAATCTACTTATGTAACTGATTGTACTATTTTTGTTTTGTACTGACAAAGAGCTACTAGTCAGTCCAGGGATGGAAAGATGCTGCAATGAGTGGATTATGCATAACTATTACCACATCACAATTTTAGTCTGTTTTTGCAAGTTCAACGTTTAAACGACGCATTAAGTTTTGCTCTGTGTTATTGCGAAGTATAATGCCCAATATTTAATCTTTAGACCACTTCCGTGTGAATCATCCTCACGTTTAGATTCATCGCATTTGGACGCTTTCTCTTACAACCATCATAATAGTCGAAGCAAAATAATTGCCGAAACGGCGGCAGCTTCAAGTACAACCTCGTTTGGTAAGTTGCTCTTGTGGTTGTGGTTAAGCTTGAGGCTTCGATTTCGTTCCAAATCAGCTTAAATTTTGAAGCACAACTATAATTCAACAATAACCTCTTCAGTATGGTGCTTTGAAAATTTTTTACAAATGACAAAGAGACAATAAAACAAAGCAATTTTGATGGAGTAGATCAGTGGTTTCCAAACTTTTTCACTCCGGAACACTGTAACGTTAAGCTGACCGGGAACCTCAATACACTAAAACTTTGAAAGGCTCAATGAAAAGTTAATATAAATGATTTAGCAATGTGCTTGCTTTTTAGACTGCTATTACTCTGAAAAGTTTGACTCAACATTTGATCACTGAATTCTCTTATCTAATGTAGTGTCCACTCTGACACGATAGCAGACTGGGTTTTCGTTTGTGGTTACCGGGTAAACCCTATTTGGCACAAGTACAGTTTGTCGGTGCAAAGGGCAATAACTGGACGAACCAACCACTAGCACCGCAAAAAAAGAAGTGCCTTCTGTTTCCACTCTTCATTTCTCGGACCAGAAAGAAAAGGTTATTTTTGTGCCGCAGGCTCTATAGGGTTTTATAGGTCTGTGTATGTTAATATACTGTTAGGTTGCCACTTTTTCCATTCTCCTTGAGATGTCGGCTAGGGAAAATAATATTTTTCAACATCGTGTCGTAGAGAATTACGACGCAGCTGGTATGCCGGTAGCTCATCGGTCATACGTGTCTGCGTTTCATTTTTTCTGGGATTTGCTGGATGAGTTTTTGTCCCTTTGTTTTTGCTCCCCTCTCGCGTAAAACTAGAAGTTTTTTTTCTCAAAAAGTCTGATCTCACGGAATCTTTGTAGATATTTTGTGGAACTCTAGGGCTCCGTCAAACCCACTTTAGGAACCATTGATACAGATTAAACCTCAAGTAAGGATCCCTTCCCGTTTTGATAAAGGGTCGCTGCGAAATAAGTGTCCACTTTTCCTTTTTAAATACAATTATGGCAGTGAATTTGTGCTTTGCTTGTACCGTTTTCCTTTTTCCTGATAAATGTGAGGAAAGTGATATTAACAAGGCGGATTGCCATTGGTAAACAGAGTAAATGGCCTCTTACGGAATGTTGAGTAAGCAACTTTATGACAACCCTTGTAACGAGTTTGTGTTTCATTATTTTCCAAGTAAGTATTATTTTGCGAGAGTTCAGTGATGCTGCAATTGTCATGTTGCTAAAGATGAGTCATGAGGTTGTCAAGTCTGATCAGTAACGCTTTATATTTCGTGCTGGGCGTTGGTTCCAGTTATTTTAGTACCATTATTCTTTCCACACTTCATTTCCTCAAGTTTTAAAATTAAACTTTTGAATAAATTTGGTGTTGACAAAATGCAACTCTGTTGTAGTGATAAGAATATGTATGTCTTGATTTAAATAAACCGTAAATCTATCAAATGCAATCCAATATGCTTTTAAACCACGAGCGTAGTCTAGAGGACAAGAGGATTGGTTTGGGAGCGATGATCATAATTGGATGATCGTGCGTTCAATACATGCATGGACTGCTTCGCTCTTGATAAAGTCACTTTGCTTTGATTTTCCTTAGTGATTTGAATTTCCAGGTGAAACAAATTTATCACTACTAACATGGAAGTTTGAAAACTTTCAAAGCAAGCTTGACAGTTGTTCTACTATCAAGCAAGATTAAATCCAAACAAATGAGCGAGATATGACTGCTTATCTAGATATTCATGAATTTAAGCACTTAGCGATGTTGTCGATATTTTATCACTATGCAATGTCCATGTACTAATTCAGCTGCTAAGCAGTGCTTGTTATTTGCTATTCGCTGTGGCTCTCTTCAAACCTCGCAAGTAACAAAAGGGAGTTCTTATAAACTTTTTCTTTGAATCCAATTTTTGAGTTAGCCTAGTGCTTCCTCTTTTTTAATCCAATTTTTAAACTCCACTTTTGTTTGCTTAAACTTTTATCTGCATTCAATGCAATTATCTCCTGCGGTTGAGTTGATCTTTGTTAGTTTTAGGTTTCCGGACTTTCATACTTCTTCTAATAATAGGTTAGGTGAATTATTTTTTATAGACAGGTATAACACAATGCATATATTTTGGGATAATAGCCGGTTAGAAGGTTCTAGAGTGAATTGACCATAATCTTGGTCTCTTCTGAAATTTCTGTACAATTATGACGTCGTAAAATGGGTCTAATTTCAAAAAGCAATTCGACCTACGATTACCTGACTTCAAAGTCGTCGTTTCAAACTTTTCCATTATACTTGGATTAGGTTGTTTAAAATACTGTAGTGTTGTTGCCAAATTCGTCTTTTACAGTTCACCGGTAGATTACATTCTTATGTTATGCGCTTGAGAAGGGTTGGTTATCGGCAGCGTAGTATCATTATTTAATTTGATACTATTTGTGTGCCACCTGCTACTCATGTTTGTGTGCCAACTAAAATTTTTTGCTGCGGGTGCGAACCACCAAAAGCGTAACCAGAAGGAAGGAGATAAAGTCCCTCCCTAGTGATATTTTATAGCCGGAGGCCCAACAACTCTGCTTTGAAAATCAAGTAAAGTCTTTTCAAAGACGTTTCGTAATATATGGCTCTAAATACTATTTAGAAATCTATGTTAGAGATTCAGAAAGTGTTTGGGCAGCCTTCCTCCATATATCAACGCTCTGCTGCGTGTTTGCACAGTACTAGTTATTAATTAATTCAGTTCAAAGCAACAGCTGTTTTGCTTAAGCAACAGTTACAACAATGACGACATTACCTGATTCTATACAGTGCTTTCTCGATTATCCGGTCTAGTTGGGATAATACTTTCAGAAATTTGAACGGATAAGCAAAAAAACCGGATAACTGAATTCTTAACGTTTAAGTCAAGGAAACAAAAACGAACAAAAACACAACACATTCATGGCTTATAAAGTGATAGAAGTTCAACATTATAATATTCTAACTATCACTTGCAACACTAGATCTACTAAAATAGAAATCAACTTTGGATTGTTTGCGGGAAGATTCGCGTTTTTCAGCAGCAAACTCGCGAAGTCGTACCAATGTGGAAGTGTTTGAAAACTGTTGCTTCCGGATGAATACGGAGCCACTTTAGGCAATGGTCAAACATTTGCATTGCATCTGCACGAGAAAAAGAGCATTATGCTTTTTGCGTTGAATGTTGTGTGTTCTCGTCTGCATCCTCTTCTTCATCACATTCGCTCCCTTCTGCTACTGAAACAAGATCATCTATTCCTTACTCATCCAAATATTCATAACCTGGCCCATCAGCATGAAACCAGTCATCAATATCAGAGGTCGTCATTTCAATGTTTAGTGCGGCAAATTGTTCTACGAAATCGTCATTCAGCCCGCTCTCTGAACTAGTTGCGTTTTCTTCCACAGAAAATTTGCCGACAATGCAGTATTTTAGCTTTTTTTTAGTGGGATTTAGCGTAAAGTTTCCCCGAAACTATTCCTGCAACATCTAGTTAAAAGCAATCTAATTTTGAAATGTTGTAGCAAAATAGAGTAACCGGATAATTGAATGCCGGTTAAACGAAATACGGATAATCGAGGAAGCACTGTACGATACTGTTGCATGAGTCCGAAGATACTAGCGCTCCACCTGGAAAGAGCTGGCGAATCACTGTTTGAGATTTATTAAGTTAGCGTGTCACCTTTATTTTTGAATCACGAGAAAACCTTTAGGGTTGTACGCTGTGCAGAAGAGATTTTATTCAAATCTGCTTTAGCGTTGCTATTAGCACTGTGAGCTAAGTTTGTTTCAGCCTAGCAATAATGCTTTGTTGACATGGAAGAGCTCTGCCGGCAATGAGCCAACAAGCTCTAGACTGTGAGAAAACTGTTTAGCTATTATGACCGAAAGAAGTGGACTGGGAGGGTTTTAGATGATGATCTGCGTTGAATGATTGTGGTATGCTCAGGAACGTAGAAAAGAAAGGACAAAAGATGCATGCCCCCAAAATTATCCTGCACAATCTCAAATTTGGGGTAGTTTTACGTTTAAAAACTTTAAAGACCTTTTTTAAAGATTGGCGTAATTTTTTCATTTCCCTTTTTCCGAATTAAGTCCTGGCTGCGTTTCTGCATGTGATTAATTTTTTGAATACTTGGTTCGTTCTTTTGGTACTACCCAACTTTAGCTTCTTCTTCTTGTCACCCGACTTCTACCTCGCGACGGCAATATAACGGAAAGCGATGGTGCCCCAGGAGCCAGTCAACTGCCAAGACCATCTTTAGTTTTTTACCTATTCAAGTGCAGTGGAGATTGAATTTTGTTTGAGTTACTGTGTGGCGTGGTGGAGTTCTGGTAAAAGCGTGTACCTGGCTTTTGGTACGCGTGCGTCAATTCTTTTATTGAGTTATACCAGACTAAAAATGGTATTTACAGCTTTCTTGGCTGGCCTTCAGCATAAAACGGATTTTGTGAAAAAAAATCTGGCAAACTTGCTTGTTATGTTCTTGCGAGACGCATTTATTTGGATTCTTTTACTTTCACGTAGCAGACGACTGGTAGTAAAACCGAGCAGTCTGCCCGTTGCGGTGACCCATTCTGACTAAAAACGTGTAAACAGTACATGAACTGCTACGCATCTGTAAAACTGTACTAAGTTTTGTGAAAGAAGCCCAACTGCGCTGAAATGTGTCACAAAACGAACCAACAAAGCCGCCGAGTTTAGTTGCATTCAGCTTTTTATTTTCCTGGTTGGACTAAATGTTTTTTCCTCTCCATTGGAGGCATAGATGTTGATTACTTATTCATAGTGTTGTAATGCGACCCAGATATCTCGAGTCCTTGTTAAAGTTTACTTTTGGCCTTTAAGCTTGCGAGCGACTCCAAACTGGTCGAAAATCGAGGCAAATTTTACGATGTGTTTGAACAAAGTAACTGTGGACTGAAAAAGCCCAAGGAGGAATTCTGATTCGTGAAAAAGCTTAGAAAAGTTGACCTAAAAGGTTAAAGCCGCTGGTCTAAATGCATCTGCAAAATTGAGCTTCTTTATTTTTTAATTATTTTTGGTACTTTGCGTCGTGACAGCTAAGTTTTAGAATGGTTTACTATATAACTAAGCTGATTAACCGTTAGTCTATTCTAATCCAGGCCTAAGGCAGCAATGATTTAAATTTTGCACGTTCCATTTTAAGCTAACTATAAACTATTGCAGTTTTAAATTTTCAAATATACAGTGAAAGAGAATCAATGCTTTTTCAACTGCACTTTTATTAGAGGAAGGAGGAAATGATCACATCCTAGAATTCCCTTCCTCCTATCTTGATTTCAACCTTGTCATAAGCTGACAATTTTATCTAAGTTATCGATGGCGTATCTCATTGCTATAGTTCGCAACTGTGAAGTTGCGAGTTCTATTCCCCGTGGATTTTGCGTTTTTTGGCCATTGCAAACAATACGTTAAAATAATTTTTCTTGGTTGATTGTAGTGTTTGTTGTGGAAATTTAATGTGCCAACAATACTGGCTATTGCCCACAGGGTCTACATAGACCTACAGCTTTTGTTGCGTACATTGTGAGTATATAAAAATTTATCTGTGACAATATTATAACAAGACATAACACTTACTAAAATATTGTACTTATAAAAGATTAGAATTTTATGTGGCTTTAGAAGCGATTTGAAGAACATTGAATTTGCTTCAAAACTGGAAGCAATCAAACTGAAGGTCAATTTTTGCTTTCTTGTGAACAATTTAGCGTATATTAAAGCATTTCTTGATGGAGTATTTTGTCAAAAACATGCTCACTGCACTGTAAAGTTTAGCAAAATAAAGAAACATAAATTTCTATTATTATTCAAATACATTAAATCCCTATACTTATTTTTGTTGAGAAAGTTCAGGCTACATGCAATCACTACTAATGGTGTGATAATCTTTGATAGAAAAATGGTTTTCTCCTGGACTTTCTTATTGATTTTTGAACTTGAATGGATTAATCCCTAGTGGTTTATTGTATTTGAAGTCTCATCATTCATCATTCGTGAAAGGTTCAAATATTTATAATTTTACGTCTTGCCACAAAAACATTGTTTGTTGAATTGTCATCGTATTCTTATCCTACACATTTCAATTTCTAAGATTTGGTTTTTGTAGTTTTTCGGTTTCCGACGTTTTAGTAAACAAATATTAAAACTGGAATTTAGTCGATAGTCAATACATTATAATATATTAAATATTCAATATATCATCAAACTATATGATTTTTATTTTTTTGGTTTATGGAGTTTGTATTAAACAATGGCATTTGCCGCTTTTTCCTAAATGCAGCAGCTATATAAACCTCAGTAATACAGGAACAAAAAGTACATTTATTCCCAAACTAGCTCGGAATTAATTTAGGTTTTAAGCTCATTAGCATTTCAATATTCTTTCTTGAATATTTTGCTTCACATCCACAACAAATGCACTAAGCCCACTTCTAAAAAGGTAATATTTGAGATTTTTATTGGCTGCTAAAAGGCTTTTATAATCGCCTACAACATTATTAGAGTAATGAATTATTCAATTAGCGTATTTCAACAAACTGATTACAGTATCTTTGAACCACACTAGAAACCTAAATATACTGCTATAAACTAAAAATGACTTAATGCAGCACTTGCATAATCCGTAATTACACGCTGTAATATATTTTTGTAAATACTCCCACTACGCTCATGCTTTTGATCAAAGCACAATCATTCCAAGTCACAAAGAACTTTATAATCTTAAGGTCGTTGAGCTACTTCAGAATAAGCTTGTCTACACTTAAAATTAGCTTTAGTAGTTCAAATTTAATTTGGCAAATCCTGGTTGTTCAAAAACTTAATCTGTTTAACATAAGGTGCACCTGGCTATATTGCTTGAATCTAAACTTTGTCTGTGTAAGTTACATTTCATATTTGAAATCTCTAAATCTATGAAACAACAGGTGGTTAATGAGTATTACATTTAATCATATGAGCTGTTGTAAAAAACATACATAATTGACAGAAAAGCAGTCAAAAAGAGGTAACCATAATCTGACTACGTTTACATCTCGGAAGGTGGCTGGCACTAGGCTTTTGACGTGCATTTGAAAAAGACTTGCTACAGTTTTCTCTAAAAATAAGCTAAATTTTTTTATTCGTGATGGGAATTTGTGGATTAAAATAGTTTTATCATAGTTTTTCTCTATCTGAGCTAAGGTTACGTTTAACTGCATGGTATAATAGAACTCGGTTCATCTTTTAAAAGCTTGCGTTTTTGAAATGGACCCTAAAGAGAACCTTGTGATACTCCCAATAAGTGGAAGCGATAGTTTATTTTTGTTAGATATCTTATTTCTTTTAATGCACTCGACTTATATCATTTGATAATACGACGAATCAGACATTGGCTTCCGTTTCGATTCAAGTTACAGCTGCTATCAACTTGTACACTTTTATCCTTCATCAGACAGACTCTTTTTCAACTCACCGCCATTATATTAATTGTATTTGGTCCCAATTTTAAGGATAATTTTCAAATCATTTTTGTTTGGCCAATTGCGTTGCATGTGATCAACGTCATTGCTACGCATTTAGGTATATTTAACCTAATGACATGATCATATCTCAGCACTAGACCACCCAAGATGAAGTTTTTTTGCTAAAACAGCCCAGCTTAGAACAGTATCTCTTGCTTCGGCATCTTTTTTTTTAGCCAATTACGTTGTTTTGCTAACTGGTTAAATTGCGCAATTTGTGATTAGTTGTATTTGCTTCATTCTGAAGAAGGTAGTTGTGGTAGAGCAATGCAGCGTTCTGTTTAACATTTCAATTGTCTTGAGAGTGTACACGAAATAGACCATTGTTCAGTAAAAAGTTTAGCACGTATGTTTCATGGCTAGGAGAGACCCGTTTTCATAAAGATGATATTCGAGCGAAATTAGAAGCGTGCTTTGTTTTTTTGCGTCCAACAATGGCTTGCCAAATCACTGATCGGGCGCTTTGTCATAATAGAACAAATAACCGAACCGTGCTTGGGAATACTCGTAAATATTACGCTAATGTTATTGGGCCTTAAGTAATCGAGTTTAAAAGGATGCAAGATTCGAATATAGACATTCAACCAGAGCATATCTAAAGTCAATTGTGCTTGTGACATTGGTTGTTTAGATTTCTTCCTGAGTTAGGTGCAGAGTAACGACTATGGAAATGATCTCATGAAGTACAGTAGCACGAAAGCTCATACGTCATCACCAAAATCCGTACCTAACGCCGTAAGATTGCCGGTTAGTTATTGTGTGACAATAAAATGAAAGGAGTCCATGTTACGACCTAATTTATGAGTGCTGGTAGGTTGCCTGCGCAAAAGGCATTAGCAATAGTCTAAGGAGGTGTGCCTGCAATTTTCTATTGTTGATTTGTGATCTCTGCGGAACGTGTTAGGACAGCTACTGACCCGGCGTGGATAACAACTAGAGTTGTTAGCCCTGCGGCCAAAAAAACAAACCTACAGTAAATTCCTAAAACAAACAAGGCCATAATAATGGGGAGAGAAAAGGGCCAACCTCCTCTGAAGTAGTGTAAAGACATTACTTTGTAGGTATTTGTGTATGTCAAGCTCCTGAGATCTTTACTTGTATAACTTTTCATTGCTGAAACTAAGTTGTAAATGCAGAATCATTGCTCAGTTTAATGAACTCATAACCTGTTAGCTATGTGAATTTGCCACGGGTATTTTACGATCAAGTCGTGGTCGCCTGTGAATCATCGCTATCATACTGTAATTGCTCATTTAACAGTTTTAGCTTACTGTGTTGTGGGATGAATCAGCTCTGGCGTAATTGTAATCTTTCTTGGTGAATGCGAATTATCTTATTGAAGACTAACGAGTCGATTTCTTATATAGACGTCTCTAACAAAAATTACTTCTCGCTTTTTAGCTGGGCAAAAACAGTTACAAAGTAACACCCGCTGGTTTAAAATTTCACATTAAATCACTCAAAGGCTTTCATAAGAATCGCCTGGTGGTTTCTCGAAAATCCCAATTAGGTTATCACATTTTTCTTGGCTGACTCAAAATGGGACAAAACTTATTCTATTCGTAATCTTGAACTAAAGGTCTTGATTTGAAAATCTTTGCATGGTGCTGCTTTATACGAGTACAGTGGAAGATTAGAGCTTCGGATCGGTGCTGTCGGTGGGCCGTCATTTTTGCTGCAGTATTTCAACACAGGTTCGAAGTATAGCGCTTATGTGCCGATGTTATAAAGAGAATAACCTTTGAATTGCATTTTAGATTGATCAATTAGTAAAGAAGTCAGGTTGGTGCAGACCACCTTCATAGTCACCTTGCGCAGCAGCTGAAGAATGATTTATAGACAAGGCTTGAACTTTGAAGCCGACGTTAATTTTTAGTGCTTGGGCCTTTTTGCTTTGCTTTTTTACCCTTGAGCTTCAAAACGAGACATTCCAAATGATATTTTTGTAATTGCCATTGATAATGTAACAAACATGAATGGCGTATGTATGACGTTATCATGCATCCAATGGATGGTTGTGTTACGGATGATTTAACAGACGTGATCGGGGATTTACTGTGTGATGTCAAAATACCGAATGGTTCGTATGGCTGGCAGAGGTGACTTGTCTTATTAAGTTCTCATTTGTATCGTATTGAAAGCTATAAGATGTCGAGATATTGTCATACACGACTTTTTTGCTTAAGTTTGAATTGGTTTTCCGTGGTTTTATTGCTCCTTAATGTGTTTTTTTGCTGCAAATTTATTTTCTTACTCCTAATACTTCAGTTTAACGAAGTTTCCGTTTTCAGTTCAGTTTTCCAACTAAGCACAGGTGTGCACTTTGGCGCACCATAAACAAGCCATGATAACTGGCTAATCCATAACTTGTCATTTTATTACGGTCGCTAACATAAGGCAATGTTTCTGTTACCAGTTTAATTTTGTGTAAGCAAGAAGAAAGTTTTTCCACAGATGTTCAGTTTTCATTGTTAAAGTGGTAGGTTAAATGTCAATAGAATTCTGAATACAACAGACTACAGCATTGCGTCACTGTAGAAAAATTTAATTGGTCATGCCAGACGTATCGTCTCTTTATTTGGGCCTTCTCTGGCTTCCTAAACAATCGATTGTTTCATCGGTGTTTTTTCGTTGAAGAACAGTACATTGACGCTAAATGTCAGCGATAATGAATTCCACAGGCGACGAGTGGTTGGGTTAGGGGGGTGGCACCTCAGATGAAACTTTTTGGGAAATAATAGTCTATCTACTCTTCCCTGGAAAAAGATTTTTCTTTTGATTAGTAATTGCTTGAAGCTATTTTTTTAATTTTGAGAGCTGGGGGGGGGGGGACCCGGGCACTTTTCGAGGCTGACTCGGGTGTTCTGGAGTTGAGTGCGACAATTTAATACTGTTCTATGGGTCAAGGAGTGGAGATCTATGAAGGTACCGATAGATATTCCGCTTTTCTCCAAAGTCACAATTTATTTAAAATGCATTTGAAATTTTCAACTTTTTTATTTTCAAGGAAAAAGATTATCTTTGATGTCTACCGTCGAAATCCGGTATTCTCGAATCAAACATACACTTTCAAAGTCTGCTGACTTTGGCACGTTTATCTATTTTGCTCAAGATTTAAAGTGGTGTCATACCAGTGTGATAGCTCTAATATGTGGTTTCATCTGTGCAATAGGTCTACTACGGCGGCTAATTTTGTCCATCTTGTAAAGGTGGGCTTGGTAATATTTACTTGCTTGACAATTGCGTGACAGGTTTAAAAAGATAAACACCGCAGGAAAAACTACATTTTCTATGTAGTTGATGATTAGATACTAATCTTATTCCACCGCATGGGTCTGTAGACAGAACTTTGTGTCTTGGATGGAATTTTCAATTACATTTCTAAACTAGTAATTTAATGAAAAACACGAGTTTTGAAAAACATAATTGCACATCGAAAACTGCTCAAGATCAATTATTTTTAAGCCTTCAATACTTCTTCTTATAACACCACACAGCCTATATTTTACACTTTTTCGATTTTGGTGTCGATGTAGCTTGACACGTGCGACATGACCAAAAAGAGATTTAAACAATTTGATCATATCTAACAAGCAGCTTGTGCGACATTGCAAGATGATTGAACTAATTTGCACTTTTTACGCGAAGCAGGTCTCATGCAAAACATTACGAATTTCTGTTTGTGGTAAAAATCGTTTTAACTCTTTACCCGCGCGTCTTGGATCAGACGGTTTTTAGGAGTTAGTCGAACAAATAGACAGGCAGACGGAATCATTTCTTTCGTCTGCTTGTGTCCTGAAAACCAGTAGTATTTACAGTACATAATTAATTAAACATATCGTAAATGTTTGCACTTGCACTAGCAATCTGCAGTTTTAATCTACAGCTAGTTTGGTGGCAACCGCTGTAGAATCTTACACTTTTGATTGGTAAAATTTCTTGTTTTGTGGTTTTCGGTTGTTGTTGTTGTTATTGCTGTGACCAAGTATTTTATGAGAATCGAAATTAATTGTATAGTTTCAAATTAGCACACATATTTACCCAAAATCAAAAATCTAGGCCGAAGTGAGAATACGGACCTGATTTAAGGTTTAACCAAGTTGTCAAGATGCAAATTCATTATCATAATTTGTGCTGTTATTTGTTCTACATTTCTTCTGCATTCGAGTGGCAGTTGTAATTTTCTGAGTAGTTCTTGCGTCTAATATTGTTCTCGTTTCCTGTTTAGCGTCAAGTTAGAATTTATGACATAGATATGTTTTGTTTTCAAAATTCCTCGCTTGAAGTTACAGTTTATCCGTGACTTTAGTATGGCACGGTTGAAATACTGTTTAAAATTATAGTCCAACCTCTGCTATATAGAGGCAATAGGGCGTGTTAAGAAAACGAAATTCTGAGATTTTTAAAGTTTTTAAGCTCTATTTAACCCTGGGAAAATTACATTTGTAGCTCCTTACAAAAGGACATTCACTTTCAAAACGGATAGCTCCTATTAAGTTATTTTTATGTCCTCACTTATGATAAAGGGGAGAAAGAATGTGCTATTCGCGATTTATACCGTTGTGGCTGTTGATGATCTCCTCCGGAAAACATTCCTTTCCATCGGATTAAATCTCGTACTCTCCAAAATTCTAATCCTAAACTTTCTTTATAAAATCTGCCTATCACAAATTACAGAGCCGCCTACAAATATTTTTATCTAAATAGACCATGCAATTTCCCAGTCGATGTTCAAAATACCGTTTACTGTTTTGTAGAAAACGACCGCTTTCAAGAGTCGGGATACTTTTATTAACAAGATTTTGCTTTTGTGGTCAACAATAAAATTCTCTTTCCTATGGATGTTATTTTAGAAATTCTGTGTGAATCACAAACGCGATCTTTCCAGTTTCTTGTTCTTTCGACAGCGATTTGATTTCGGCTGTATCATGCTTTCTGAGTATGGCAAAATTACTTGATTACCCATAAGTAGAAGTTTTTCTACATCATTCAAGTTTGTGAGAGTTTTTATTTGGGGTTTACCTCATTAGCGTTATTCGATAGTTGTATTTCTGGGTGGGATGGGGTAGTGATTTCATCGAGTTTACTTAGTTTGTGCTAAAACCTGACACGAAAATCGCAATCCAGCCACATTACTTGGGTTGTTATGGTTTGAAGACACAGCAAAAACTGTCTGTCATCGGACGATTTTGTGTAACTTGATCAGGCGTATACTACCGCATCATGGCTTTTTCTCACTGTGTAGACAGTTATGCTTCGTTGACGTGGAACTGATAGATTGCCTGTCTCAAATCAGGCGCATAAGTCACCCCAAGTGACCAAACAACTCAAAACACCAAGCAAACACGTGCGAATTTTTTAAATCTTTACAGAAAGCAATCTGGGCCAACAAAGTTTTATAGGGGGCGAAGAGCCGATTTTAGTTGGTTCACATTGGTTTAAAAAGCCCAGTTTCTACAAATCTCTTCACGAGTATGGAGGAAGCAAATTTTTTAAAGTAGAGGTTTTCATATTTTTTAAGTAGAAAATTAAAACTTCTCTTTTATGTTTTCTAAAAAAATGGCATTTTAGATCATTTGTCGTATTTGCTCGACTAGCTTTGAATTGTTTGATTGGAAAATTCAAATGTCCACAGATATGTAATTCTTAATAGTAGAATCAAAGTTTTACAATGAACCGTCTGATCATTTTGTCTCGTGAATTAGCCGTGGTATCGCATGTCCATCTTCTGCTGATAGAAATGTATTCCCAACTGTGTAAATCAAGCCAATAAGTTATAGTGTAACTGCCAGTGTGCGAGAATCTAGGCTTTTTTGCCATTGCGCTTAACGGGATTGTCATTTCAGTTGTTGGAACATTGAAGCACTGTCAAAAAATCCCAATTTCAAAACCACCTTCAGGTTTGCTGTTTCGCATTTAAGCATGACTCCATTGCTAGCATTTCAAAGAAAATTATAATATATTGCATTGATGTTGCTTCCAAATTCCAAAATGAACTTAATAACCGAGCATGATCTGGCCTTTTTTTCCAACATTAGAATATAAGCTTATTCTTGTATTTTTACCGGTTGGTAATTTTCACGGTAATTTTCACTCTGGAAAGATTTATATAGCACGTTAATAACAGACAAGATATTGTAAAAATTCGTTATTGCAAAAATGAATGAGTAAAGTTATGTGACCTGTGGCTTTGAGGCTGCTTATTGCCGCAGGCAATGAACAAGTCTACAGTAGTTCAACTGAGAGTGTTGCCTTGCTGACTACGTTTGTTTCTGTTTAAATCTTATGTCATTTATTGCACGTTTATTCTATAATGACGTCACACTAACAGGATCTGATATATTTCTATTCGTAAAGAGGCAATGATAGATTCTTGATAAACAACATCAATATTTGCTTTTATCTGCTCATCCTGGTATTTTTGCTCATTAAAAAGTAATTTATGATTTGTCATTGGATAATTAAGGAACACGTGATTGGCTTTTGTCTCTGGCCGTTTTCAATCACACGTAAAGTTCGTCACGAGATTTTAGTTACTAATTTAAGTGTCTTCCTTATACCATTTTCTCAGCTGAGTTGCCTCTACTGCACCTTTTTTATGCAACAAAGAGAGATTTTTCCAACACCAACTACTATCGAACAATACAGCGTAAGTTGACGCGTGCCCAAGATTTACTGAAGAGAGCCTAATTTTAATCTATCTGTGGTGTGGAGAAAAAGCATTCTTTATTCTGGTCATCTTAAAATTTTTCCTGGTTTTTTCTTGCATTAGAGAAAGTGTAGCGCATGTTTGCCTTCTCTGTGCTTTTGGGTAAATGAAATATAAAGGAGAATTTAGAACCGAGATCTCTTTCTTCATACTTGTAGTTGAAGCAAGTAGCTTGGTTCATGCAAAAGCTTTCTTGTGGCAAAGACGATCTTTCAAGGCACACTGGCTCACGAATTCGTGGACTTAAGTGGGCTGGCTGAATAAAAACAGGCTTTGAACTCCATGTCCTGTCCAAAAATATCGTATGCTTGTAAGAGTTAGTTTATGCTGTTATAGCGTTTAGACATATTAAAGGTGTTATTTTTACATTTTGTAGCTTGCTAATTGCGTTGTCTCCAATCGGCATAAAGAGCAAATTAATTCAGCTTTTTGTTTAGTTATCTGCATTCTTTGAACTGTAGTCATCAGGTTCTACGAAGTCGTCAGCTACTTGTATTCTATTATCGCATTTCCATCCACAGCTGCCTGTCATTTAACGCTAATCAGTAATCCGTAACAAGGTTGACAAGCGAGAATTTGGTAGCATGAGATCTGTGGGAGCTGGGGTCAAAAACGACTTTACGGAAGGAGGTTACTTTTTTTCATTTGAAACGTTTATGATCCATACTTTTTTGTAAGGTTTGCGCCATGGCTTAATGTGGTTGCAGTTATTTACACTTCAAGAACCTTATCAAAAATATTTGAAAAATTTAGTCTCCTCAAAAGCAATTATAAAACGCGACCTTAGTAAGAGACCTAGCCTATGATATCGCAAATATCACTCATTTTGATGAGTTTTGTACCTGTTATCACAAGAACCACAATTTCTGCTGAAAACTTATTGAAATGAGTTATAGACACTTGAAATGTATCACTAGAACCACAAGTTGTCCTAAAAACTTATCATCATGAGCCATAGACACTAGAAATAGCTTGGTGAAAAACTACTAATTCTAAAAAAATTGTATAAGGTCAAATCATTTGGAGCAGCATGTCCTAAGGGACCTAAGACAGTTTGAGATGAGTTAGCGCCTTGAGTTATTCTCATCCCTGCCACTGCGAGGCTCCAGTTTCGTTTATGCCGTAAATGGACTTCCTATATGGTATTGTGTGTCGTCTGACAAATAAAATGATTGTGATAGTTATTGGATTTTGTGAGCTGCTGTTGTTGCAGGCCAACTTCTTAATTGATTATTGTAATTTGACCTGGTTTGATGCTCTTACTTTGATGAAAGATCATTTGTTTGATGTTCTGCGCTTCATTTTTTCTTTTGATTAATAGTTATCATGTACTTGTCGTCATTTGTTTGACTCTTGTTAGTCATAATGCATCACATTTTGTTGACAGCTTACAGTTGATAAGTCTGCAGAACTCTTGGCTTTCGTCGGTCTGACAAAAACCAGCCAGTGAGGCTTAAGAAAGCGTTTTAAGCAGTTTCATGATATAATGGTAATCTGCATTGTTTGCTTGCCGTGATAAGCATTAAACGCTGCGTCCACTAGCGGTCAGAGCAACAAACGTGTCGATATTTCAGCTGCAGGCTCTAAAAACATTTCATTTCAAAAATTTATATGAATAAAACATATTTGAGTCTTTCTGCAAAACAAGTTGTTGTGCGTATTAAACTGGCCTACTGATTAATTGCATTAATTATTTGCATAGCGTAATAAATGAAAACAGATAAAAGGCTAAATTTTAAGGCCATATTAATAAAAAGAGGAAAACTTGAAGTTTAAAGTTTTCCTCCCTAAACTTGGTGAAAACGTTTGTAGTGGATTAAGTTTGCAGAAAGCATGATCAGGAGCTGACTTTTGCTACTGTGGTGGCTCTTTTGCTTCATTGGTTTCAGATCCCACTCTCTGGCAAAACTAATTCTTTAACGTAGCCATATTATGGCTTTATTTTGAAAATTGATCGCTCTTCTGTAATGGTTGGCGAATTTATCGTGGATTCAATTTCAAACTGTTTGCATGAAACTCCGAACAGGAAAATCATCATAAAATGTCTTATCAGTGGCTCAACAACAGCTGAAGAAGATTTTGAAGTCGAAATCTTTTGATTGTTGGTCTTATTCTTGAATACACTCCGGTATCATCTACTAAGAGATAATCATAGCCTTAGCATTTTAAGTTGCAATTGTGGCCTGATGTTTGTTTTTGCTCGTATTTCTGGCGCCTACAAATTTTGAATAATAAGCACGTATATTTCGTTCTGCGAATAGCAAACATTCCAGCCTTAGTTTTGTGTATCAGCTTGCGTTTTAACGCCGCAGCACTCTCTTGGATATTGCTTCTAGCAAAAAGCAGCCTAATTAAACCAGAAGAACTTTGTAAACAGTCAGTTTTTGCTGCAGTAGGTCGTTATTCGTCTTCGAGTTTTTGAACCAGTGAATACTTTTATTCGATGTTGAAGTCAGCCTTCGACCGGATACCATTTTGCTCTTGCTATGGCGATTTGCTTACCGTCAAATTTGGGTCAGAAGTTTGATATAGTATAACTAAGCATGCTTTTCACTTGTGGTTTGCAGAAGATGACGAGGAACGTCTTCAAACGCAGGCCAGTTCTGGTAAGGGAAGACGAGGAGGAATTCTCGATGATGGGCGACCTCCAAGCTGTGGAACTCCTCTAGGTATGTTCTGCTACCATAGTTGCCGACTGGAAATGAGCAAAATCCCCAAGATTGTATAAAAAATCCAAATAATGGTTGTTTTCACTTAAAAAATCCCAAGTTTCAAAAATGTTTTGTGTCGCTTTGATATTTTTGGGTTCCGCCACTACTAAAATTTTTTCGACATCAACAAAATTCTCGTTGATGTGGTGTTAATCACCAAACAAAATAAAGGTAACTTTTTCGCCGCAAAATCCCAATATTTTCCCAAAATTTTCGAGATTAATTTCAAAAATTTCCAAGATCGGCAACTACCGCAGCCACCCACGGATGTTGAATTTGAAATTTCGCGACACATCTGCAAACTTAATGACGTCATAATTACAACATTCACGTTTGATCATCACGAAAAATATTGCGAAGACGAGCCAATCGACATGTTGCAATCAAAGATGTGACAACAATGTTGTTTGTTGGAATTGAAGGTTTCTGCACCACATAATTTGTTTGATCAAATAGCGTTAGGGTGATTATTTTGCAATCCTTGGCTTGCTTTACTTGCTGCTCTAGTGAAGGTTAATGGGCGCCATGTGCCACATACCCACAGCCGGCGCCCCTGCTGCTACCTGTTATGCTTTGCACTTTAAGAAAAACTACTCAACACAATTCACAAACGCACTCTGTAGCATTTCTCGCTTGTTGTTTGTTATTGAAAATACGGTCACTGCAAAAACAATACTTTGTGCGAAATAGATGCTTCAGCTTGCTGTTGTAGAGTGCGTAAGTGGAAACCTTCCTGTATATTTGAACATTCAGCGAAAATTCGTTTGGTCAGCTGACTAGAAAACCAGTCAAGATTTACAAGGAATCTCGGCTCTTCTTACCATGTGGATTGACCCCCATACTTATTTGCTGTTGTGTTCACTCTTCCTTTTGGTACAAGGAAGGCACAGCATGAAATGGAAATTCAGGTTCAAACGTACCTAACGAAGATCCGTCTAACGGCGCGATGGTGTAGTAGTTATAGCGTCTAATTCGCAGTCGGTAGACCTAGACTTCATTCCCTAAGTCGAGTCATACCAAAAGACTTTAAAAAATGGTATCCACAGCTTCCTTGCTTGGCACTCAGCATAAAAAAGCTATGATGTGGAGAACAAGCCGACAAGCTTGCTTGTTGTGTCCTTGGGCAAGGCACTTAACGGGACGCCTCCACCTTTATGTGGCAGACAGGTGGCCTACCGTACTTCACCGGGTTACAATTGTGAAGTTGCCAACCCAGCATGTCGTAAAAGGTGACTCTTGGGTACGCAACAATGGCAGTCCGCCTTGTTGATGGTGGGGCTACCAGTCACTCCTGACTGATTCGAAATGGGCCGCCATCTCATCCTTAGCCTAATTTCAATTAGGTTGACGGCATAAACCTAAATTACTGTTCGTGCCGCGCCCAGATCCAGAGGAAGAGGAGGAGTAATCACAACAACAACAAAATCCGTCTCGGGAAGAGCAGTGGAGTATTTCACATCAATCATGAATACAAAATGCAGGCTGGGAGCGCCACCACCACGAAGGCGAACGCCATGGGTAGGAGCTCAAAAGTCGCCTTTTAAGACGTGCGGGGTGAGGGGTTTTAGTATCTTAAATCGCTGAAGCTAGGGAGTGCTTTATTGTTGTAGATATAACTTAGCTTTTCAAAACTGCAAAATATTTTATCTTTTAGGAATAATAAGAGAAGGCCAGCCGAGTTCAACTACAACAGAAGAAAATACTTGTAAAATAACTAAAGGTACCGGATGTTCAGTACAATCTCACCGATTCTTAACGTTCTGCTCCTACTTAGGCTACAGGCTGCTAGTGTCATTTCCAACATGCTAAGTAGCTGGGCACAACAAGGCGCATTCGTAAGGTTGTGAATACAACGTTCATGTGATTTCTCTATTATTGTGCTCTTACAAAATGCACTATGCCGTAATTTCTTCGGCTTTGGTGGTAGAAATATAGTGAGCATGCAAACTTGCTAGTCCAAAACAGATCTAGACACAACGTTCCATGAAGACCCATGAAACTTTTCCATTAAACGGAAATAGCCTAAAGACATTTATTGTAAAGTATAGTTACATGTATTTCTCAAATCTCAAATTCGCAGTTTTGATATAAAGTTAAATTCACTTTGTTACCTTACCAGCAAGATCATGAATAAAACGAGACAACTATGCACTGCTCAACTACTGATTTGAAGATAAACAAAGAAAAAATTTTCAGATCAACAGAACGAATCAGACTTTTTGAAGCCGTCTGATATGGCAATAAACCATAAACACCATCGTTCAGCAATTAACCAGCAACAAATGAACGACCATCCCATGGAAAGCGAAGACACCAGTGGTAGTATTTATTCTTTTTTCTTAGCATGTTAAATCTTAAAGAGAGTTTGTTCTAAAGTAGCTTTGAAACAATCGGTTATACGTTAAGCAGGAGCGTACGCGAATATCTTTTGAAAGGGGATGCGAAAAAGACTTTTTGCAAATTTTACGGGACAGTTGAAGTTCAAAATCCATGATATTTCCAATGTTCATGCAAAATCGTCGTGAAGACCTTTTTCTTTAGAGATCAATATTTTCAGTTCTATTTCAGGTGATTTAGTTGTTACCGTTGCAATCATAATTACTAAAAACGACATTTAAATTTCCCTGAAGGGAAGGGGGGCATTTGTGTCCCTTCGGTACGCTGCTGGTCATAAGCTTTTTATATCACATTCAATTAATTTCTATCCAGCTTTTATCTACTTTTCGTCGATACTACTCTGGCGTATGAAGAAGCTTAGACAAACAGCAGTTTTACCATTTTGTATTGGAAGTGACCTATTGTTGAAACTTTGAAAACTCATTTTTGGGGGGACCTGGAATCATGGACTTTGTTTGCTTAGAAACTTTGCAGGGGACAAGCTCGATTGTCATTAGCATATTACTGGCAGTTACAGACTACAAATACTACCAATCAAGTAAAATGAAAACAAAATGTCTAAAAGTTGAGCCGGACTTGTCCCCCGCTCTCTCTGAAACAAGTTCTTGTTCAGAATCATTATGAGGGGAAACCGCATCTGCTTCGGCCTTGGTCAATACTTACCGTATAGCACCAAGCAAGAAAATTCTATCTGCTTAGTTGCTTCTCGAACGTGCAAACAAACCTGTTTCTGACTCCTATTTGCTGTGAGATAATTTAATTGCAGTCGATCTCGGTCGTTAAATAAGACAGATTATTTGAAGGCTGGTCATAGAGCACCCCCGTTGCTTCTACGCTAGGTCGCTTTTCTAGTAATGCGGTAAAATGCCTGGTTGTCTATTCACGGTTAAGCGGAACTATACGATTTTGGAATTCGCTAAACTTATGTTGCTTCGCCAGCCGCACATATCGCAGGATGGTTGATTTACAATTTCTGTTAATACAATAAGCACTGTAAATGCCAAATATTGTGCAGACTCGATCTTTCTCCTTCTGTCACGGAAAAACAGTGCAGTTACACGTAGAGCAACGTGCGTTAAGGTCGGTTCCGGAGTTGCTATCGGTATAATGCTGTCGACAAAAGCAGGTGAAATTGCCGAAAGTGATTTTCCATCCAAAAAATCTACCCTGCAGAAGCCAAACAGACACAGAACTAAATTTATGTAAACCATTTTGCGCAGGCCTATTATATAAGACAAATAATTTAAAATATTACTTTTAATGCTATAGCACAATAAACCTTGCATTTGTAGGAGCAAATGGAAATAAAAACAAGGCTCCACATTCTTTCTCTGGAAACATAGGATCCGAAAACCCTGCAAAAGAAGGAGTTTTTTCAATGGACTCCCGCCAAATACAGATGCAAATGTAAGTCGATTATTGCTTAGTACTACTGTATAAAGCTATCAGCCGAGATGTGGTGAGTTCAAGGTTTATATAGAATTTGTGTTGCTGCGCCTTTTGAAATAGCGTTTGCCTGTGGCAGATGTGCACTTTGTTCGGAGTACAGGCAACTCCAAAGCGAATCTGAACACAGATTCTTCTGTGCATAACTCATAAGATTTTGTGGTGGTTCGGGAATGAAGACAACATGACGAACTAACTGAGTTGCAGTACTATGGCTCGGTTTCGAAATGCAGTAAACAGTAGTTTTTTGTTTCAGGGGCCAAGGAATAAATCGCAGTCCCATTTTTTCTGATGTATCCCTTATTCCTCTTTCTCCTCAACCAATTCCTGGGCTTGGTGGAACAAATCAATTCAATCCTAATTCCCCACTGGATTTGTATTTGAGCGGATATGCCTCTCCTACAATGTCTATGCTATCGCAAGCAAGAAACATAAGTCCAAGGCATTCGATGCAAGGTAAAGATTGTCATGAAAAACGAGTCCCCATTAACGGGACAACTGGTAGAGGGGTATTCCAATTTCACTGGTTTAACCTTTCTTTGCCAAAATCAATTTTTTAATGCGATTTTTGTACTCCATGCTGTATGGTATGCCCTGCTTCTATACAAAAACAGCAGTTTTTCTCTTGAGTTTACGTTTGTAGTTGTGCCATTGCACATGCTTGGCAGAAAATTGAATCTGACAAGATATCGTTGCGCTCAGGTGCGTAATCACGATTTTTGTGGAGTAGGCGCTTCCCAAAACCATGGTAGTATTGCTTTGGAAATGTTGCTGAGTGTAAAAAATATTCAATCGTTTTTGAGGCAAAGTGAGGTGACTAAGGAGAATGCTCCATCCTCCTTAACCTTCTTGGTTGACCCCCCCATGATCACACTGTTGCCGAGAATTTCGCGAGGGGTGACCTTAGTCCATTTTCGATTTAATTTGCGGTGTGAATCTAGATAATTGTTTCATGCTCTAGCTTCAGTTTAAGGAATGGGTGAGATAAGCATACACCATACAAACGGTGACATGGTGCTCAAAAAGGATCATCATGGCCACAAATGTGCACTGATATATAAAAGTGTGAAGTTTTACTTTTTGCTTGGGGCAACATAATAAAAAAGATTTAAATAGATTTACCATTGCCGCTTGTTTGCTCTCTATTGCTAATACATGAGAGTTTTTGCCTAATCATTTAGTTAAATATCGAATAATTTCAGAAATTACATGTTTAATATTTTGTTAAATTGTGTTGCTTAGTATTTTTAATTTGTTATGTGTAATGTCAATTTGTTAGGGTTTGAAAAAATGAATCCCGCTTTTTATGGGTCTCCGTTCAACATGGGGCAAGCTGAAAGTGTGCCTCAAGGTCAGATGGGTTCTTTTCCTGGTAATTTTGCGGCTGCCCAAGGAATGAACCAGTTAGCTTACTACCAGTTTATGCAGCAACAACAGCAGAAGTGGTTTGCAATGTCGCTCGAAAAACCAGATGAGCTCGGAAGGCTGTCAAGCCAATTCTCCAGGTGAATGGTCAGACTGACTGCGTTTGTTTCTTTCAGATTAGTCTTCGCTCGCACTCTCGGAAAGCGTAAAATGAGTACTTTGAAAATTACGCCACCGTACGCTTGTAAAGCATTGCATGCATAACTTTTAAAATGGCTCAGCCTACTATTATTACGCGTTGTTTTTGTTGTGGTGCTAACAGTGGATAAGTCTGCCATGAAATAACAAAACTCAACTTCTTCAAAAATCATGTTTTTGAGGGTTTTACCTTTGCTGTCGTTTATTATTTTTCAACAAGAGAACACCGGAGGAAATTATTTTCAGTTTTTCCTTGAACTTATTAACTGTAAGAACATTCATTATTTCTTGCATTTGCATTAGCTTCATATAAACGAAAAGAAATCAAGGTTGTTTATGATATTTCAAATTTAGTGGTTCGGTTTTGCCATATTGCGGCAGAAGTGCTAAGATTATTTATAGAGGCCCATTGTGTTCTTTTATAATGGCAGAGTAGACTCAGTTTGTTGTTTCATCTTCCACACTACTCCTGGCGCAGAGCGCTAAGCAGGAGGTCCGGGAATTTAAATTTTGAAGTTTTTGGTATGACTCATCATATAATTGAACCCAGGTCTGCCGGTAGCAAATTCGACCCTCGAACCACCACACCGCTGTGGTGATTACCATCATCCATTACAGTTATTACTGATTTTAGAGCATTAGTTTTTGAGAAAATTAGCCATCTGTAAAGTAGACATTTTTTTGCTTGAGTAAAGGGTACCCTATTTTTTGTTTATTACATTTTTTAGCTTTAGAGCTGGCAACTCGAAATAAAGTTTGAATTCGAGTGGTTCTGTGTTTTACGGTAACAGTTACCTTGATTAAAAATATACGCAGTACGACTTGAATCAAAGTTTTACTTTTAAATCGCGTTTTCTCACAAACAGGTCTCGGGCTCGCAAGCGACCTTTGTCAATCTCTCCTGCTTTTTCGGATGGCTTTGACATCAATACAATGATACGTACCTCGCCAAACTCTCTACTGCCTACTGGGTATTTGAATGGGAGCGGTCTAGGAGCTTCACGGTGCTCATCAGCTGCTAGTGGGGGCAGCTACGGCCACCTTGCAGCAGGAGGCATAAGGTAGATCAATTAGGCCAACATGTGACATTGTACGTGGTTAGGTGAATTTAGCATTGTAGACTTTATCAACATATTAGGCTAAATTCAACATTAGTGTTAAAGACCTGATATAGAGAAACCAGTGTCATTTTTGCGGAAACATGCCAGTTCTTTACTTTTCTGAATCACTTTTATTTTGCGAAGAACAAAAAAACGACTTAAGTGAGCTGACACCTAAGTACTACACTAAATACCCATATGCTAAAATGTAAATTACTGATGTCACACAGTCGTTTAATATTATTAACACAAAGTTTTTACCGCATTTGTGCTCCGTGCTATATGAATATTCTTTGACAGTGTTTTTAAGGTTTGTAAGGTTTCATATTTGTTTTTAGTCCCACTGGTTACATGTCCGGGTACAATACTCCCAGAATGATGACGTCACCTCAGCTACAATTCTTTTCCCGGCAAATGCCCATGCCCGATTATGTGGGAGGAATGCCGCCCGGACAGAGTATAAAAACCATGGAAAATTCCGATTCCATTCCAAATCCGTTCTACCCTGTGGGCGGATCCCATCGAAACTACCGCCCTCAACAGTCGGTTCCTATTCCAGGAACGAATCCGAATTCAATGCCACAAGGAGGAAGTGGAGTAAAAGTACGTAGCTTAGAGTGATAGGAGATTGCCTGGAAAACTGAAGTCGTGAGTTCAATTCCCGCATTGTTTCTGCGTCTTGGCAGTTTTATGAACGAAAGAATTTTCCCTGAAATTTTAACCATTTCAATGTTTGCAAAATTTTTTTTGATTTTTATTTATCTTCCTTTATTTTCATTTACTTATCTTTTATTTATCTTTTTATGAGATTTGAACTTAGAATCATTCGATTACTTTCGCGATGATACGATCTTTAAACCACGCGGCTACTTTTGCGACGTCGAGCGGGTAGTAATGGTAGCCCCCAAGCAGGTATGAACACGAGTTGTTTATTTTAAGATCGTGAACCATTTTCCAGCTAACGGATGGTTAAAGCATGTTCCTTATGATCAATCTTTTCAGTCAGTTTTTCAATTAATTGCAATTGTGATTTAATTTAGTAGTCGGTGATTAGCTGGACAAGCTGGACTTGTAATTTTAACTTTTTGCATATTTTTTCAGATGCTAAACAAGCTCGGTGCTGAACAACCAAACACGTCAATTCAATACAACACTAGTAACAACAACAGCAATTCAGGTTTGTTATCACCTTCGTCGTTGATTTATTATCTTTTTGTGTTACTTATGTTTGACTGTAAAAGCACAGTGCCGGCAAAAAAATCTTGACATCTATTCGGCAAAAAAAAAATCTTTAAATAAAAAATAACCACGCGTATTTATCTTACTATTTCCGCAAAAAGTTTTGCATCACAATAACACTTATACTTATGTCATAAGCTTCTATGTAGGTATGCTTCACTGCATACTCATTGTTCTTTGGGCTTTGTGTAATTTTACAGCTTGGAGTAGGTCGGTGAAATTGGTCAAAATTTTCTGTTTTTTTGAAATTTCCAGGTCTTGCAAAATTTACTTTAGCCACAAAAGTGGGTGAAAAAAAGATGCAAATGGCAGAACACCTTCGTGCTTTGACATTGTTACAGAAGGGGAATTCTGTGGTTGCTGTAGCTAGAGATATTGAGGTTTCAACAGAGGCAATTTTTTAATTAAAAAAGGTCGGCTGCGCTATTTCCACCCTAGATGATATCAAAGAGGAAGTCGGGCCCTGGCGCTCCTAAGATGACCTGACCAAAAACAAATAAGCTTTTGAAGCGTAAAGTAGCATCATATCCGTCTATAACTGCGGTTGAATTAAAAAACAAGCACCATGAGCTTCTCCACAACGTCTCAACCAGGACAATTCGTCAACTGCTTCAGTGGAATCTTTCTCTACCATGTTGCCGTGCAGCAAAGAAGCCCGTGCTCACTGCAGCAATAAAGAAGAAAAAAATCAACTTTTACCAGAAATATCGACATTGGACAGCTGCAGAATGGAGAAAAGTGATGTTTAGTGATGAGAGCACTTTTACACTGGTGAGGAGAGTCCCAAAGATGGTGCGTCGTTCGAGTAGTGCATCACAATATGACCCAAAATTTACGTTTAAAACCCCAAAACATCCTGGCAGTGTAATGGTATGGGGAGCTTCCAGTGGAAATCTAGGCCGAGCTGGTTTGTATTTCGTTCCTAAAAATCTAACAATCAAAGGAAGTATTCACATCAACATTCTAAAAGAGCATCTTTGCACATTCTGGAGGATTCATCAATGTGATCATTTCATACATGATGATGCCCCAGCTCACGACTCGAAGATCGTGATAAAATTTCTTAGCAACCATAACATCCATGTTTCAAACAGCCTGGTAATTCACCAGACCTAAATCCAAGTCAAAATGTTCGAAATTTTTTTAAAAAACAAAATTCCAGAGACGCGACGCAGCAATATTAATGAATTGCAACAGGACCTGAAAAAACTTTGGGTAACACTAGACTTCACCTACTTTGCCGCCCCTGTTGATTCCATGCCCAAAAGGCTTCTAATGGTCATCAAATCTAAGGCCAACATGACAAACTACTGATTGGCATTATATTTTATCTGCAACAAAGACGAAAATTCTTAAATCGTGTCGTTTGACCTGATTTCAAAAATGTTTGGTCAATGTAAAAAAATTTTTTGCCGGCACTGTATGTTGATAGATTTCTGGTTATCAGTAGCATGTTTACTGCAGTGAGAAATTTCTCTAATGTAACGGCAATATTTCAATTAGCGGACGTTTTTTTGTTAAAAATAACCAATATTGATATTTTTTTATCGCTTGTTTATATTTTTGTATTGTGTAAATACTAGGGTGTTTCATTATTTCACCACTTTCGACTTTTCAAACGGCTACCAATTTTTCTGATTGGATTTTCAATGCTGATTACGAATTTGGCATTATTTTTGTATTATGACGTTATTTTCATGGTGCCCCGTGCGATTATTACGTCATTTTTCGCTGTTTTTTTCGAATCGAATCATTTGCGATAGAGGCATGGGGTTTGTTTCAATTGACGCAGAATGGTCGATTTCCTATCTGTCTTTAATACATTATTTAGTCGTATCTGCACGAGAAAAATAGTTAATAACGAAAACGTACTTTTTATGATTTGGGACAATTTATATGCCAGACAATACGAGTTTAAATCATACTGCATAAAATACCTAGCAAATTGGCATAAACTGTTATAACTTTTATCAATTACACATACAGCATTAAACAAACTTTCAATTATTTTAACAATAACTTGTTTGAGGTGAGGGGCTTAGACAAAAACTTCAGTTAAAATGTTTAGACTGGTCGCTAAACCCATCATAGATGTTAGATTTTGAAAAAATCAGTGTTATGCGTTATAGTATTTAGACTTTACTTATTTATTAGAGTGGATGAATTGTTGCAAGCAATAGAGATTTATTCAAAAATACAACACCAACAACACCACAGTATTTCCAAAAAAACAGCGATAACACAAAAATGGTACACTCACGACCATAACTCAGTAAGGATACAAAATCTTAGCTCTAGCAGAAGTGGCAAGTAGCAATCAATAGATAATGCAATTCATAACAATGAAGGCGAAACTATCATATTTACTAAATAGAAATGGGCAAAGTTGTTAAAAAGCTGGGCTAGCTGTTCGGTTAGCAAAATGCAGACTTACATAAAAAGACAAGCTTGTTAATGGCTTAGCATAAAAGTGATCGTTCAAAAGAAAAATTGCAATACAGTATACTGTAAGTTTGATCTTTGCCTATTAGCTATAAATATACAGAAATTGAACACCAGCACTTACTCCATATTACATAAAAACGCACGCATACGCATGTCGGTTTTATTTGGATGTGAAGAGGAATCAAGAATTGTATTTTGAATGAGACCTTTTAGTTTGCCGATCAACCTTTCTGTTTCTCTGTTGTTATTTTCGATACTTTTCCAATGTGCTACTGGTACCTCGGAGCATACGATGCAAGGAGCGGTTCTGCTCTCACTTGTAAAAAAATCTCTTAGGCCAGCTTTTCGACCTTGAAGTAGTTTTCGAGCATCTACAGAATCTGGATAATGAGATGTTTTCACAGCTTCTATGGAATACGGCGATACTTCCGCGAAAACGCTAAGAGCAACATTTACTGGCGACATCCATTGTACAGCATGCTCATAGAGATATTTCAGAACAACAGCTGCTAGTTCGGAATCAATTTCACGATATGCCAACAAAAGATCATGCTGAAAAAGTGTGATTCTTGGACCTTCAGCTGCCGATGGTTTTAACTGAATCAGCAAAAATGAAGGCACATATACCAAAATTATGTGCAAAATTAGCCCAATTAATTTCGATTTTTGGTAACCATCCAAATGGCAAATATCAAAAATCAATGAACGGAGACATGACTCACTGTTGTGATCCATCTTGCATGACATGTTACTTCTTGCTTGTAAGCCAAAAGAGGCTTCGTATTTTCTAGAACTTCCATCAAAATATAGCAAGATAAAGCAAGTAAGCACATGTGATCATTTCTGAATGAATAATCGTTTCTTTGCTCTTTTTCATCGGAGAACCACTCAATCTTTTTCCTTAAATGAAGGGATGCCATTTTAGTGACATGGACCGCAAGTTTTTTTCGATCTACAAGTTTACTCATGTCAGGCTTCCGAATATCACCAAAGTACTTTATCAATGATCCGTTTTCCACAGTTCCTGGTCCTTTCTTTTTGCCTTCAATTTTTGCAATGGCGTGAGTAAAGTAAATTTTATTCACTTGAAACAAACATTCCAGTGAATGAATATTACGATCATGATGCAAATTGTAAAAGTCAGCCAGCCGCTTATTTACACTGGACATTTTACCTGTGTTTAAGCCATGGTATCCGACATTACTGAATAAACTTTATTTGAAATACTTTGATCCAAATGTTCTGTGATGGAAGTAAAGACAGACTCAGCAGTCACTGATCTTCCCTTTTCAAACGTTTTCACTGCAATGAATTTTTCACACTTTTTTTTCTTTACTTATTGCCCCAATAATATATATCGATCCATTTTATTTATGATTTTGCCATCATAACACAGTTGAATAGCTGCAGCACGGCCCAGCTCTTTCTCGCGCTTCTTCAAGGCTTCCAACCGGAACTGCTCATGCTTTCGAAATACAGTTGCAGGTGAAGCAGATATACATTTTCCCCAACCGTTGATCGTTGTAATGCTAATTGCTGGCGTATTGACATTAATCGCTGGTCCACCTTCTTGCAGTCGCTGGCACTTACAGAAAAATTACGAAGCTTTTAGTATCATTTGCCTCCTGTTATTTGCTTTGACGGAGAATGGTAATCCAAGTCAAATGTTTCAGTAAAGCTGCGTCAATTTGCTACTATTTCATCATCGCTGTCGCCAAAAATGGAGCTGGTGTTAGATTTACGTGGCTTCAGAACCGTAGGAGAGATGGCACTAGGTGTATCAGTGGTTTTTATTGTCTTGCTGCAAATGGGTTGCTCCCGATCAGTTTCAGCGTTATTTCGTGTTTTTGCAAGGACTTGCTGTCTATGTTTGTTGAATACCATATCTTTTGATTCAGATAATATCATTTTTCTAGACGACCGTTGAGCTTTCAGAAACTCTATTTCTTTTTCTGGTATTCTGTCATCAAATTTACATGTGCATAGTAATTTGCCTCGATACGTACCTACTGTTTCAAGAATCTCGCTCCGGCATCTAGACAAGGCGAAAAGTTTATCAAATTAATTTTCATTAATGGAACACTTAAATTTTTTAGCTTGTTTTCTTGCGGTTCGAAACTTTTGAATTACATTTTTTATCTTATTCTGGGCACTCTTTGCCTCGATCACGGCTAAACTAGCTTTTCTCTATAAATCTACAACATCACTAATCACCACCTGTTTTGTGTCATTGAACCCTGGTCCTTTAGCTGAGAATTTAGATTCTGTATCGATCAAAACCTGCCGAACATGATAGAAGTGCTCAATAACCTCCCTATTCGTGGATAATGTATTACCCACCAACTTTTTCCTGAATAGCAAAGATTCTATCTCATTAGATCTTAGAGATGCTATAATAAGGTTTTGCTTTTGTTGAAAGTGTAACTGATGCTGCGATGCTGCCACTAATTTTTTATGCTAACTGGCTAAATGTTATTTTTTAATGTACGTAATTATCGTTTACTTACCAATCAAACATTTGTCTTTGTGACGAAATAGCTACTTCATAGCAAAGATTAGTTTAGAAGAGATTCGATTACGAAATATTTGATTCTTTGTCTCAACACACAAAAATACATAAAAACACGTTTTTATTAATAGCTATTTTTCTCGTGCAGATACGACTAAATAATGTATTAAAGACAGATAGGAAATCGACCATTCTGCGTCAATTGAAACAAACCCCATGCCTCTATTGCAAATGATTCTCGAGATACTAAAAAAACAGCGAAAAATGACGTAACAATCGCACAGGGCACCATGAAAATAACGTCATAATACAAAAATAATGCCAAATTCGTAATCAGCATTGAAAATCCAATCAGAAAAGTTGGTAGCCGTTTGAAAAGTCGAAAGTGGTGAAATAATGAAACACCCTCATAAATACCCTATGACAAAGTGACCCCTCGTTTGCTTTGTATTTTATGTATTGATATTTCCACTGCTTAACTACCAGTGCTTATACTTTTTTTTGTTGCTTTGTGTTTAAATATTGCAGTTTATTCCATTGGGTAGATACATTAACAGACGTTGATGCTTTTTCAAGAGGACATAGATTACGTGTACCATGAATCGAAGAGCAAATACTAGTTATGTGTATTGCAGTAAGTCGAATTTTTATGTCGTTTCGGTAGGTGTTTCACCTGGCTCTCATCAGAATAATGACGAAAATGACGTAATATACGCTACCAATTGCGAGTGGGAAGGATGTACGAAGGAATTTGATACTCAAGAACAACTCGTACAGGTGATAACCTCGATAATCAAAATTCCAGTTCTAAATTAATTGCAGCTTTTGTTGATGCAGCACTCTCAGAAACCGGTCGACACTTTTAAATTTTACACTTGAGTGTTTTTGTTTGTTTTATTTGCCAAAAATCTAAAAGTACATACTTAAACCGTTAAAAACCGTTCAAGAAAACCTTAACTTAGATGCTTTTCCTCTCGGTAAAATAACAGTTTGTTGTCCAGCTTACAATTCGCTGCGCTTTGAACACTTGTTTTTACAGCACATTAACAACGTTCATATACACGGAGATAAAAAGGAATTTGCCTGCCACTGGAAAGATTGCGCACGGGAGAAACGGCCGTTTAAAGCGCAATACATGTTGGTTGTGCATATGCGAAGACATACCGGCGAAAAACCGCACAAATGCACTGTAAGCAAGAAGCGTGCAATGGTTTTGTATCTTGATAGCTGTGTTTTCAAAGTTTTTTTTGGGCAAAAACACATTTGGACAATAGGAAATTAACCCTACTACTCTTACTTTCCAGAATCGAAAACTTTTTGTGAAATAATAAAAGCTTGTAACACAGCAATGACTATGTTTGCGACTTGGTTGTGCTTTTACGTAGCACCCCAGCTTGTGCTGAGTTCAGTTGAGCAAACTCTTTTCTTCACAAGTGTAGACCGTGGCCATCCCTAAAGTCGTAATGATTGATAAACCAGAATAAAATGATTGATAAATATGTGATGGTAATGCTTTAAAAATATGCTGCTGTAAGATTTTCGCTTGCTAACAAGCAGTAATTTAGGAAATAGGTAGAAAATATTGGAGAGGTTCCTAGTTAGCATTGCTGAACGATTTAACTCAATTCTGGTTTATCTACTTTGTATTAGCCTCAAAAAAGTCGAAATCAAGTCAAGACTAATTGGAATCAAACAGGCTACAAACGGCGACTTTGCTTTTCACTTTTCCAGTAACTATGTGATTTAGATTTTAGACAAGGTCGGTTGATTTGGTTTTTAGCTGTTTTATAACCCTAATCGACCGATTTTATTTATAGTCTGATCAACATTTTCTGAAAATTTGTTTTCAGAGGTGTTTCTCCTTTATTAAGAAAGAAGGTTACACTTGCAGAGGCCAGAAGGCTTAGAATCTAATTTAATGCAGGTGAAGCCGTATAAATTCTTGAATGTGAAGCTAGAAAAAAGTAAATATATTTTCCAGTTCAAAAACTGTTCGAAAGCCTACTCTCGACTTGAAAATCTCAAAACTCACTTGCGTTCACATACCGGAGAAAAGCCGTATGTTTGTGAATATCCTTCTTGTACGAAAGCATTTAGTAACGCGTCAGATAGAGCGAAGCATCAAAACAGAACTCACTCAAATGAGGTAGGTCCTAGCGCTACTTTCTTGTGTTTCTTTGATGTTCATGAGGTCGTTGTCCTTTTGAGATAAGGAGGCAGTGTGTTATGGAACGACGAGTTTCGTACTCTATCTAGAGGTTTTGTATTCAAACTTTCTTTGGATATATCTAAGCTGCCGCCATAGTGCGTTCCTATAGCAGGCAGGGCTGCCAAGCAGGAAAATTGTCTTGAAGTGTCTTTCCTAAGAACAACATTAAGTAGCCATCGTGATTTTAAACTCATGATCATTGGCTCCGAAGGCGAGATCCAAGTCATTCGAACACGTTCCTACTTTGGCCGTTTAACTTTCAAAACTCTTTATATTATAAGATAAAGCTATGCAAACGTCGACTAGAAGATGTATGTTTCCTTTGGCTAAAATACAGTCACTACAGCTCGCCCGCTTCGGCAGAAGCAAGGCAAAAATACTTCAGCGTACGCTTGTAAAATACGAAAGAGTAGACAAATCTAAAAAACAATCTTAAAAAATTTTCTACGTAGAAACCTTACGTTTGCAAAATCACTGGATGCACCAAGCGCTATACCGATCCGAGCTCGCTACGTAAACATGTCAAAACTGTGCATGGACCAGAGGCTCACGTAACAAAAAGAATGAAAGCAACTCGAGAACGAGAAGAAAGAAAATCAGAAATTAACGTGAAAAAGGTGACGCTTGAATGAGTTTGGCTAGTTACTAAACGTAAAAGTAAGTGACTACACAGTACATAACTTGAATCAAAAGCAAGAGAAGAAATGATTACAGCAGATCTATCATCAAAATTTACTACTTCCAACATCTTGAAAATAAACCAGGGCTAGGATTTGAACCCGAGGTGTTGGGTATACCAATTTGCTAATTGTATTCATGACTGGTTCGATATGAATTACTGTTCTCTCCGAGCTTGATCGTGACAAGTGTTCGGTTTGAGGTGAATATTGCGTTTCATACCGGCCAAAGGAAGAGGAGAATGAACAAAAAAACATATCGAAGTTAACCTTCCTGAGAAAATGTAACGCATTACCCAAGCTTAAAGTGATAATAAGTGATACGTGTCATTCTTCTACGTTAAGCTGGCAGTTTAGAGTTGCTGCGAAACACAAAAACTGGTTCTGAACACTTCTTCTATGACTAACTCATTTCTGCCTACATAGCACCACAAGTGTATTTTTGATTTATGTAAACAGGAACCTGGTATTGATAAAGACAAGAAAAAATCTGATGAGAATAATTCCAGACAAAATTGTCAACCTGCCTCATATCAAGGCAATCAGCAATATAATGATTCAGTAAGTATTGTGAAACAGGTTTGTGAAAATTATATATCCGTGGAATCATACATAATAATTATTGTTTAATCGCTTTTTTCTTTGAAAGATCGCAGCATTCCTAGCTGGTTTTTTAACTTCAAAACTTCCAGCTATATGTGTAACTCGACCTGATTAATTCGGAACATCGATCAATGCAATGCATTTATTCAACCAATTCACCTAGTTTTCGGGCAAACAAATGTTTTTTTTCTTGTTGTGAGGCTAAAAGTACTCAGTGAAGTGTTTCCCTGTGTGTGTGTAAGGGGGGGGGGGGGGGGGCATGGACAAAATTGTCAAATCAACTCATGTATAATATCAATGTGATATCAATATCAAACCACCTTAATGTGGGAAAGCAACTTATTGACCTTGTAAAAAAGAAATGACAACTGTAACTAAAATGACTGGATCAAATTTACTATACAAAGAAAACAGTACTTAGTAGTAATACTTGGAAGTCGACATGGCATTTCTGTAGGGTTTTTTCAGCGCACTTTTTATGTTGTCGGGCAGTTATAAAGAAGGACCGTTTTTTCATGGCAACTTTATGCACCTATTTTTGCTCCGAGAATTATGATTACTGCGTGGTGTCATGGCACGCAACCAAATGTTAAGTTAATGACATGCGTTAATATTTTTACACGAATTCACTATATTGGCAGATAGAGAGTTATAGACAGCAATCTACGCCATTTGATCTTGCAATCATGAAAATTCTTTCAAGTTAAACTTTGAACAACTCTTTTTTGTTTATGCCCTCTTCAGAGTTTTCAGTTCTTCCAACACATTTGATTTCTACCACCAGCTCTTTGACCAACAACAAATAATTGCCGCCAAGTGCCTTTCCTATGGGCACACGCGACATTGAAATCATCTCACGACTGCCAACCGGAACTTTGTTGAGCCAATGTGCGTCGTTAACACCAGCCGGGCGTTCAGGCGCACGCTTCAATACGATGCAAATCAGTTTTAGGAGATTGTTTGAGACGAAATATATCTTATCACTTTATTCTTACTTGAAGAACCCTCCAAGCAATACCAATCCCAAGAGCAACCAATCGTCGTACACCTCTGGTTCTGACGTCACACCTCACAATTCCCCTCACATGACGTCACAAAACAACGATTCAGGTGTTGACGTTAACGTTGGTGCTAATGACGCTGACAGCGATGGAGACATTGTTGTGGATGCAAATCCCCTTCCAGGTACAGGATCCGTAAACTTTCCGCGTATATACCAAATATTTCTTACACAACCTGTACTGTCGCGCAAACAACTCGTTCAGGCCCGTTTTGCTAGTTCGTAGTGGTCCTGGCACAGAGCGGTTATACTATAAGTAGAGCGACCAATTCTACACAAGTGCTTTTCCGAAGAGACAACAATGCAGAAACAACCTGAGTATTGAATCCACTACGTAACAATTGTGAACTTCATCTGCGTTACCTTGCCTACAAAACGAGAATGAATTACTAAGTTCTAAATTATATCACATTTACTTTCAAACCAAATACTATGAAAGCAGTATTCACAGATCTCTGCTTGGCACTCAGCATTAGGAAAAATGTGGAAAATAGAATAATACAAAACTGACGCAGTCACGATTTAAATCTTTCTGAAGATAATACAGTGATGCAGTTTCAAGTTTATTTAAATTTCTCTTTTGTAGATTCTACCTCTGGAGGTGTTGCTGTACGTAGTCAAAATCGTACCAATCTTCGCGCTGCAAGAGTACCTCGACATTTCAGTAAGAAGATGGCAACACTCTCGCTCGTGGGGCCTGGTGATATCGACCGCTCTATGGGGGAGTACCCGATGCGACACGTGGAAGGGTCTTATTTGGTGAAAGATAAAAGCCCCAACCAAGGTACTGCGAGTGCAGTTTTCATGACAAGGTTGTACGTTATTCATTTTTTTTGAGGATGATGTTTGATTTTACATGCAGCCGAATATTTGGGCTCGCTTCGAGTGGTCACTTGATTGCTTTGTAGTCCGGAACTAAAAGATCACTCATGTCGGTTTGTGAAAAACGAAAAATGAATGCTGTGCCGTATCTACATGAAGCTATCTACTTTACGTCATTCTACTTTAGCCATTGAGCTGTTGAATACTGACATTCTGGCCAATACCAATCGTTACAAAAGTTTTATGCTTCAAAAATGTACACAGCCTCGAAAATGAGCTTTTATTCCTGTCCACTTCCATTGCCCATGTGTTTTCAATTTTTTACCTTTTCTTATCTCACAAGGTACTGAAACAGTAACTGAGGTATCATCGACTACACTAAACAGCAAATTACTAAAAGTGAAAAAATATCTCATGAACAACGCTGTTACAAAACGCCGGCATACGGCGTTAATCAAGCAGGATCGGAGGGACAGTGGCACTGTCAGTGACGTCAGTCGGAAGTCTTCATCTGCATCACAAAGCAGCCGGAAGTCGAGTCAGGTGTGCGAAAAACTTCGAAATTGTAATTTTGATTTCAGTTTGCCTTCTGTTTTGCTATGCTTGTTGCGCACCTAAACTTAAAAACCTCACACTACGTTTGATTTTTTTTTATATTTGAAAGTGGAGGATTAAAATGGGTGAAAATGCACGCTCTTATGACTAGACAATATTTTTGAGGTAAAAATTACTGCAGTTAAAACCACAGCTGGGCAACGTTCCATTTTTATAAAAGTTTCAGGCTTTCTTGCCTCTACAAAGTAAGTTCGTAACAATAAGAAATACCTATGTGTGTAATTTTTGAGACCGCTGCTGATCTTGATCTTGTTTAACAAGGGTGCCTGACATAGAGACCAGTAAGTTATTGTCTTTTCAACAGTTTTTGATCAAGTTTTTATACTCTTTGGCAAAATTGTCTTCTTTTTTTAGATATCGAACGCAGGCATTAATGTGGCGGGATCTTATGATCCTATATCCCTGGATTCTTCGAGAAGATCTAGTTCCAATTCCTATGCACCAGGTATAATTATCTTTTACTTTATAAAGTTAAGTTAAATTCAAATTTTTAAAATTCCAAGTTTAACAATTTTTTGTTGCACTTACATGTATGTTTGCTGCCATGCTGGGGCTGCATGGCTGCCAATGCAGTTACTATGGTTAAACTGACATCTGCAAAAACGTTGGTAAAACTGTTTTGAGATTTCGATTTACATCTTGCCAGACGAAGCAGGATAAAGAATATTGCTATCATGATATGCATTTTACAAATTACTCTTGACGGTAGTTCTTCCTGCGTAGTTGTGGTGGTTGCGACAGATAGTTTTGGTGCGAGCAGCACTTAAACTTGACAGTAGTTCTGAGAAGCACAAGTTGAGCCATGCATATTAAGGTTTTCTGTTTCCGGAGGATAAAGCTTACTGATATACTATTCCATTGTTTTTGTAAGTTTTGACCAACTAAGAATGCATTTACAGCACTTTAAGTCAGAGATCTGATTTTTTTCCTTCCAGCTATTCAAAATCCTAATGGAAGTACTAACGGCCCTTCAATCAACCCGTATGACTTGCATAGCTTGCAGTCGAAGTATAGTGAAATTGCCGGCCTTCCACCTCCGACCCCTATCAGTGGAGAACCATACAACAAGCCACATTCGAAAAGGTATGTGCTTCAATTCAAGATGTATTCAGAAAAAAGGAGTCGAATTTAATCTGTTTTATATAAAACCTTTTGTAACTGTGTAGTAACTCCTGTAAAAAGAATTGTTTGCAGAAATGACTTTTCGGATAATTAAAGTTTTTGAAAAAAATTTTTTTACTGAAAGGAATCCACTGTAGCTGAGGCACATAACTGACAATGCTTGGTTTTGGAGGCATCCTACAGTACGGACTCGTTAATAGAAAACGATGCAAGTAACATCAGCAGCCCATGATTGCAACTTCAATCTTTGTCATGTTTTGTCAAATTATTTTGCCTCTCTGACTTAACATTTTTATTTTTTCACATTGCCTGAGTTTATTTAAACCCGTTTGTGATCGCTTACTTTCCGTTTAGCATTAAGAACGAAGACCATCAAGGATCTGTTAACCTCCATCAAGGAGGGTTTCCAAACCGTAACCCAAAGCTTCAGCCTACTCCTCCTCCCAGGGGACCCAATGGTGAACCTCACACAAGACGGCGTAGCGAAGATGTGTATTTGCGCCCCAATAAGACCCCCGTTTCTGGAGAAATGCCTTGCCAAAGAAGAGCAAGCGACCCTATACGAAAAACAGCACAAGTGAGCTTGGAATTTTTTCAGTTTAGTTTTGCGTGAAAAACGATGTCAAGAGCAGGAACATAATTATCAAGAATAGACAATAGAAAAATTGTAAACCTTACACCTAATTGACAAAGCAGCATACGAGCGTAAGGGGCATTAATAATTTATTGAAATGAATATGCCAGGAAACAATAATGAGTATACCACCCAACCAATTTAGACGAGACCATGTTAATGCCCCTTACGCTCGTATGCTGCTTTGCCAATTAGGTGCAAGGTTTACTGTTTCCATATCTTCGCCTATAATTTTCAAATAGAAAAATGATATTTTATCAGTGAAAGACGAGAGTCACATTTCGGATTTGATGGACACCGTTGTCTACTAGTTTGTGATCCCTAGATTAATTGTGATTGGGTTTGAGATGTGAACTTGGATATTCGTTTTCCAATGTTCCTTTATCACAAAGAAGTGGAGGGACAAACTGCAAGCAACTATTTTAGTATAAACCCTTCACTTCCAGTGGTTGTGGTAGAATATTTCACACGCCAACAGTCAAAAGCTAGGCAAGGCGTTTTTGGTACACAAGTTTCCTAGCTGTATCGATTCTGAGTGATTTTGTGCTTGAAAAAAAGATAACGGCATTTTTGTCTTGGTTTCAGTGCTTGCAAAAAATGCCGTAAAACTTGAAAGCAAGCCCGTACAAAATGTTCTATTTGAGGCGTAATTGCAGACAATGCTTATTTAGTCGTTGTTTCGCTCTGAAGCGATTCGCTGGCCTTGGTTGGTTTACCCCTCCTCTTCCTTGAGATGGAGGTATGGCGCGAACTGCAATCCAGGTTCACGCCATCAACCTAATTGAATTAAACTAGGGGAAAAGTGGTAGCCCATTTCGAATCAGTCATGAATGCAAATTGCCGACTGGTAGCCCCACCACCAACAAGGCAAACTACCATTGGTGGGGGTACCCACAAGTCGCCTCTTACAACATGCTGGGTGAGCAGCTTCACTATTCTTACCCGGTGAAGCACGAACAATTCGCTGGCCTCGTGCACAAATTTACGAAAAGCTGTTTCGCCGTAAATGTAAACTAAAAACCCAAATAATGACTATGCAATGAATCTTTATTTCAGTTAAGGCTTCTACTGCAAAACACGACTTTAAACAAAAGAGATTTTTTTAGATGGATCCTAACAAGCTCCCTTCCGTTCAACGATACAGTAGCTGGAACAACATGAATCCTCTTCCTGACATACAGAGTCGAAATAGTAACTACGATCAAAAAGTGCAGTGCAATTATGAAATGGTCCAGCATAATGTGCAGGTACATTATTTGAAACGAGATTTTTCCTCGCAGATGCACTTTGCAGCCATGCTTCACGTTTATTAATCTAAAATCTGCTTGTGGCGCAGCAGTTTCGAAGGCTACCACGAGGATTTGTTGAATAATAAAGGCTGATTTTCATTAGGCGTAAATTGCAGTCGTGGCGTGAAAAATTCTTTGTGTCTCTATTTTTCTATTTTGGCTGAAGGAAAAACACTTTTTCATTTATCTACCTTGGAAGCAGCTTTAGTCAAAACACTTAAACCAGAGCTGTGTCGTCAGAAAGAATTCCTCTACACTAAAATTATATCATTGATTCGGACTTGACGAAACGTCTGGTTGTCTACCAATCAGAACGTTCCGACATTTTCAACAGCTTCATTCGCTATAAATACCTCGCCATTAACACCAGGCTTCATTCTAGCGATAACTCCTGAAAAGAGCTAGACGAAGACGTTAGAGTTTTCACTTATTCTTTGTAAAAGAGTACAATGAAATGATCGGTAACTAAAGCTTTATTGTCTCTATTCAGGTTTATGCGCGCAGCGCTCTCGCTCGCTCTGCGCATAAAACTAAATAGAGAAACAAAGAATTTTTCACGCTACGCTTGCAATCTACGCGTAATGGAAACCAGCCTTAAGTTTTTGTCTTTAAGGTCGAGACCCTGTACGGAAATTTTCAGTTAATGGTACCACGCTGAAAAAGATTTACAGCCTTTTTTTGCAAAACGTTTTGGGGTTATTCATAGTCGCCAAATGCATTGAATCATCCGTCCTGTACCCCAATCACAGGAAGATAAAGATTCCACGACTAGAAAATTCGCTCGGGAGAGTTCAGGGATTACCTTTTAGGCTTTATCCTTCAAACTAAGGACTTACGCTGGTGTCGCGTAAATAGAATTTTGATTCTATCTCAACTTTAATTTTTTTCTTAAAATTGAGGCGACTTATAGAATCATTCGAATAATTAATTCTGACCGCAACTTAGCAGCTAGGTGAAGATTGGCTTCTACTAAATATTTAACCACGATACTTTAAAACGCGCACTTCTCGATCAAGAACAAAACAAGATATATGCACAAAATACTTCGACACTTGAAATTTTTTCGCTCGTCGATCACATAAACCAATGCACTCTAATATATCAATCAGAAACCAACCAGAAAAACTATACTAATCAATTAACCGCTTGATTCCTGTCATGCTAATATTCCACAACAAACCACCACAGAATAACACGCCATCGATCTCTTTACGCTCTTTTGCACCCTGTCTCTTCTCACTCCACCCTGCGATCCCGAAAATTCAAGAACGACATCACATGAAAAAAAAGCACCGCAAATAAATTACGTTATATCGGCAATCGAAAACTTCCGAGAAGAAAAAGTGTATTCTGTACTAGTCTTGAACGTAAACACGTGATCTACCATTGTGACATCAAAAGAAGCGTGTACAGGAAAATCTTCAATGCTGAAGAAAAAAAAGTTTTTTTTGCAAAAAACAACCTAGATGTGAACTCAAGTTTGGACTCGAGACAATGCTCAATTCACAAATAAAATAATTACAGCAGAACGAAAGAAATAATTTACAGAGACTATACATATATAAACTATTCCAACGAAGCAAATTTGCATATTCGTGACAATTGGAGAAGCTGAAACTATTAGCCCGCTCTTAAACAATACCAATTCTATCGATACATATGTTTGTTGAACACCAATAATCATCGATCACTAACAGCTACTTTCTGCCCTAGTAGCAGATAGCCTCTCTTATACTCTCCCTGGTCTTGCCTTCTAGCTCTTTACTCTTCTCACTTGTCTCTTCTATCGGCTCTTCTTGTTTTGTTTCCTTTTTTTCTTTCTCGTATCTATATACCTTCCATGCGCCACGTAATATAGAAACACTTCCCGAGTCAGCCAATAAAATTGCTAGAAAGTATAATGAATCAAAAAAAATTTGCTGACGGGGAGAATTCCGGAAACAGTTATCAAAAAACAACCCGCGAAAACACTTGGAAAATAAACAAGAAAGGGCTTGTTTATGGGGGGAATACCGAAAATAGTTTACAATACAACTAATAAAATCGTTTAGAAAATAAAATAAGTAACAAAGGATTTGTATTCGAGAGAATATCAGAAATAATTACCAAAAGCAATAAATTTTGTTGAAACAGAATAATGGCGTAACTAATCCCTAAATTATCTTGTGTGATACATACTAGTACAAAATAATCATTCCCCAGAATTATTCCCCAAATATAAATTACATCCATCTTCGGTAGCTTCTGAGTGCACGAATGGTTTTACTGAGTTGACTTTTCATAATACGGGTTTCAGTAATCTTTTGTCACACTGTTGCAAATTGACATATTGTTGTTCACTTTGGCAAAAATGTTTTCATATTTAGGTCCCCCAGAAAACAAACAGCAACGGCAGTTTTTTTGGTGGCAATTCAGTTCAACAACACCACCAAGCGCACTTCAATCAACATGGCTACCATCCACATGCTGGCTTTAATGAACAAACTTTATTAAACAATTTGAACGCTGATACAAGGGGAAATGGACACAGCGGGATGGAAACAATGAATAAAAACCAACATGGTTATGGTCAGTATTATTACTTAATTTTCAGCTTGTTATAGTGATTAGATTTTATTTCCACCCAATTTATCTCCTTCGCGTAGAGATTTTACCAAAAAATATTGATTAGATTATTTGCGATGTAACCTGTTATCCTAATTTTGAAATATCGAAAGAATATCAGTTTCAAACTCTGAATTGAATTAGGCGATTAGTGAATGCATACGACGCATGACGATGGCAGCAGGATCTGCTGCCATTCAAACCTGATTCAGCGCTTATATTGCCTTTGGTATTGCAGGAAATATGATGCCTCCAGCTAACGTTCTCTCTCCTGCAATCAATCCAATGTCGCCTGGCAATGTGATGTCGCTTGGCAATGTTATGTCTTCACCAATGAGCCAAATGACGCAATCCCACGCAATGCAACGCCACTGCCCGCCTGTCAACACATCTACGGCGTATCAAAACGTCATCAATCAGCAGCCTATCATGAATCAACCCGTCATCACCTCTCAGCATCAACAACATTTTTATGACAATGCAGTCATAAACGCAACTAGCTTGTACAACAACAGTTATTCCATGCACGCTCCAATGGTTTCTCACCCGCCTATGGGAGTGCCAATCATGGGCCCTCCACACCAGCCAGCTCCACATAATTTCACTCATGTTCAATCCTTCAACAATTATGGTCAACAGCCCCCATTTTGTCATCCTAACACGAGATCCACCCACCCCGATCAGCATTCGAATCCACCACACTCCATTCCTCTCCAGTCCGGACCCCATACAGGGTATCAGGATACCATAATTCCCCGTCCTCCTAGTCATAGCTCCTCATCCGCATCAAGTCGACTTCGAATGTCCAGACTACGTCATGCAAGTTTTCCCTCAGGCCAACATGTTGGCTCAGGTCCAAGTGGAACAGAAGAATGTGGGAGACCCACTCCACGAATTAATTACACTCCAGACGCTCAGGTGAATGCAATTGATATTAGTTACCGAAAGTTTATCATTCAACAATTCTTTGATCAGCTTTGTAGCCAACAGAATATGATCTCATGTTTGCTGAAAAATAACTTTAAACCTTTTCCTCCCTCTCCTCAACTTACCGCTTGCTTTCGCTTACACTATGCATTTGCTTTTTGGGTAGACCAAAGCAAATTATATGTTGTGAAATATGCATGTATGTTTCCGAGGTTAAACAATGAATTAAAATTATTTTATTCTCTGTGTGCAACTATGCACTGAAGTATTTTTGATCTTAGATACCAGATGAGTTTCTACAGCAAGAATTTATTGATAGCATTCCAGAGTTACAACCTGATTCTATTAACCAACAAAATGAGGTAGGTGTCTGTTGGTCAACTACTAGCCTCACTTTGATTTATTGACGATAAAGTGTCTTAGTCTTCACGGCTGTGAGTGGAAGACATCTTGTTTTGTCAAAAACGTTTTTGTAGCGCCCTCATTAACGAGGGAGTGAGTTATGCCCATTGGTTTCTCATTTCACAAAATTGTACTAATTATGAGGGTGTTGCAACTAAGTGTGAGCGAAGTTTTTCATACTTGTAAGCCAACCCATGCAGAGTCCCCTCAAAATAGGGACGGATAGAGTTGACGGAAGGTCTGTTGTTCGGACTGTATGCAGACTGACTTAAAAGAATTTTAGGTTTCGTTTTGATAAAAATTATTAAAATAAGAGATAAAGATGTTATGGTATTGCACGTTCCGGGAAAGACTAGGACTAACTTTTTCGTCTTTTAAAATAGGCTTTAATTTGCTATTTTGAATTTCTTTTGGTAATCTGTGAACTTTTCGTAGTGTCGCTAGACTTATTCGTTCTTTGCAGGCTCAATCTTACGTGAAGATGGCGGCTGATAGCACTACCGGACCTGAAGGTGATGATGATGAGTATAGAATTTTTAAATGACCGTTTGCAAATGTTTTACCCTTTTTTCTTGTTGCCTAGGTGACGAAAACGATGACGCAATGAGCACAACAAACACTGACGTCACGCTGCCACCCATGTCAGCGTTTTCTTCACGCATGGGTGAGTTTTAAGCGCAGATTTACGGTTGTATAAATACTTGACATGTCTGCATGCATTCAGTATTTGGGTTTAAATGTAAAGTCAAATTATGGTATAGTTAGGGGTTGATTTTTATTATTCATTCATGGAAAGTTTTTTTATTTTGACTGCACTAAAGCACTTATGGAGTTACCAACTGGCCTCCTCGCTCCGGTGTTACCAATACTGCTGGCACAGAGCAATGTTGCCGAAAGCAGGGAAAATTGTCGCTCACTGCTTTTTTGGAGGACGCAAGAGCTTGTGATCATTGTTACCTTAGAACAGCGGTTCAGCCCACATGGCCACGTTGCCAATGAGAAGGAGAGGGAGGTACCTTGCAATCAACTAGGAATAAAACGGGATGACTACATGTTCAATCTATCGAACACTACATTCATGTAGTGTTGTCAAGTTGTATGATCTTTTACTTTTGCAGATTACGTCATGTACAATTTGACGCAGCGACATTTGTCTTGCTTTGTTTGTTTTATTGTTACGTGGATTCGCTTGTAGTGACGTTAAATAACAAAACAATGGACGCGATTTGACTTTAATTTCGCTAGACTATTATCTAAACTTGTCTCTAATTTTTTATTGTAGGCACTCCGCTTATGAACAAATGTTATCCACCTCAACATCCACTCATAGCTTCCAACCAGCATCCTGGTTCCAACATGGCGATCAGCAGCATGAGCTCAATGCTATCTGCTCTCGAAGAAGAAAACAAATATTTGAACATGATGCCCCCGAAGCAGTGACGTCGGATGAATAGCGTCATGCAATTTTTTTAAAAAGCGCCTTTGCTCGTACTAATGACGTGCGGCGATTGATTTTTTGTTAAAGTTACGTGAGGTACGGTGACACAATGCGGTAATGACGTCATCAATTTAAATACTGTTTGATTTCAGTTTTGCGGCTATTTTTTCAATGTGCCAATAATCGTATAACTGACAACATCAACATAATTACAATCATCGTGTTTCACAATTGTTTCTTCTTTATTACACTGAGAGCTGCTTTGAATATAAATTCATTTTGTCTCTTCTCACTTTTCACTGCTTTTTTATTATATTTCTTCTCTTAAAATGAAATGTAGTCTACTAGACTAGTAGTAAATGTTTCCTGACTAATAGACCATTAGAAGCTAGTAACATATGCTTTATAATGTGTCAGTAAAGAGCGTACGTGTTAGTGATTTGCATTAAGTTTAGATCACGAAGCTTTTTTTTTAGCCATTTTGGATCGCTTAGGGTGCTAAACAAAATATTTTCTATTTTATTCTAAACCTTTTTCAGTATAGAGTTAACTCAGCTTACAATTTTTGTACCAAGTTTTATTTAGCTTTTCGCCATTTTATTCGTGTATTTTAATGTTTTGCTGCTTTATTTGCCATTTTGTGCATTACGTTATTGAACGTCATAAATCGCTTTTTGAAGTGCAACAAAGTATTTGTCTAATAGCATGGCTAGAATATTTTAAGAAAAGATATTGCTGTTTTACTCAGTGCCGTCGCTGTGGACCGACATGCCCCTCTCCCATTTCATTACTTGTGCCTTCACTTTTCGTCCAAACTAGTGGCCCAATTGTAATTGCTTCCATTATGTAGCAATGTTTACGTTGTGGTGTGGTTAGTCAGAAAAAGAAATTTGTCCCTGTTAATTGCGCGCACCCGCCTATTTTTATTTGCATCCAAATAAGTAGCTGTCGTGGTGGCAAATTGTTTTTTACTTTAGTCTTTACAGGCGAGGTGGTGTAGTGGTTTGAAAGTGGGCATTGCAATTGGTAGACAAAGGTTCATTTCCTTGTCAAGTCATAACAAAAGACTGTGATAGGTATTTACAGATATCTTGATGGGCACTTACCATTAAGAAGGGATAATGTAGAGGGTGACATGCAAACTATCAACCTCCGTTTTTTTTCGCGTTTCGCAGGATCTCACGCGCTGACTGAGTAAATATCTATCACTACACATCCGCTTTCCAATCAGGCATTTGCTGGAGCCCGTGGCCCTTCAGATTTCGAATGCCCTTCCTGAGGAACACCGAAGATGCTTTTAAAGAATTTCGATCTTCAAATCAGGGATGTGGAAGCGGTTATTTTTCAAACGCTTCCGCTTCCACATCTATCGCTTCCACCAACAAAAAACGACGGTTGACAATTTTTTTAACTTTTGTGGGTCTTTAGCCTGCTTTCTCTGCACTTTATCATTTTGAGAAGACAAAAACCTTCATTTATTGCTATTAATTTACCTACTTCGCTTGAGCTAATTGTTTCGAACTACTCTGTGTTTGTTTTTCTTAGATATCAGAGCTCGTGTTAAATGTAGAACAGTGCTTTTCAATCTTTTTGTCATCGTGGAGCCCCTAATGTACTTTCGCATTTGTCACGGAACTCCCACTAACAAAAATTTAGAAATCACGAACTGCTTGCAAGAAAATCAAATATGTCGTTACTACAATTCAAAAAATAATTAAACACTTCAACAAATGGACAGTTATTACAAGTTTCTTCACTACTTACAACTACAAGGGGCATACCAAAAGTTGTGCACAATAGTTCTGTATTAGGAACATACCAAAAGCTCCTTCCAAAGCACAACAAAAGTTCTGTACAAGGGGCATAGCAAGTGTTCCCTCCAAAGCAGACAATCAATGCTGCCTACTATCCTAGTCTCCTTTACACAGTCAAGTACAAACGGCCAAGAGTCAGGCCTGGAAAGAGTCATAAGCACTCCCGTTTTTTGCAGGACAATGCACGTGTCCACACAGCAAAAGTTTCCATGGCTAAATTACATGAGCTGAAGTGGCAATTACTTTTTCATCCAGCTTTATAGCCCAGACCTTGCTCCTAGCGACTTCCACCTATTTGGGCCATTCAAAGACCCTCTTCGTGACAGAAGATTTGGGGGTGAAAGTAAGCTTTAAATGAGGTGATTAAGACCATGTCAAAAGACTGGTTTGAACAAGAAGTAAAGAAGGCTGCAGAGCATTAGAGAAAGTGCATTGACTTGCAGGGAGATTATGCTGAAAAATACTTTGTTTCATTATTTCATGATTCTTTGTTTTAAAAATATAACAGTTTGTGCAGAACTTTTGGTATGCCCCTCATACAACAGTTAACCTAATGCTTCTCAGATCTAAATCGTATGACCAAATATTACAGCTCTCAACAATAGCCTGTCGTCACAACAACAAATTACACCGTATAGCGTTGATTTTCCCTCTATCCTCAACTAACTCGGACTTTAAGTTAACTTTTAACTCTAATCATCATTACCGACTTTCTGTCCGTCCCCAAAACACGTATTGACTCCGATCTTTTTGGATAGTGAAGTGCGAAATTTTTGTCGTATATATAGTATGTACATGTAAAGAGAGCAAAATTGAACTGCACCAATCAACAGCCGCCTCAACGTGGTGGTGCGGTCCCCGAACCGTTTGGGTTGGGTCAAAATGGCTGTTGGCCATGCTGAGGGTTCCAGTTACCCCAGGCACTCCCCTCACACAAACCATTTTTTCGCCGTGCAGCCCCTTGAACGACCGGAAAGGGTAGCACGCAGCCTCTTTAAAATTGGTCTGTCTTCTCTCTACTCCTGCCTTTCTCTTGCCCGTCTTCTCATTCTTCTCCTTCTCCTGATGAGCGGCAACGTTCATCCAAACCCTTGTCCTGTCTTTCCCTGTTAGTGTGCGCTGGAAATGTGACCTGGCGGGGTAGGTCAGTGCAATGCTGCACATGCTCTAATTAAGTTCATTTAAAGTGCTCACTACTCTCCTTTTCTAGATTCAGAACTCTTGGCAGCTCTCATTTCTGGAGGTACCCTTCCTGTTTTTTTGAGATTCTACACCTACCAGCAGTGTGACTTCCTCCTCGGGCTCCTCCAGTTAGTATACCTTCACTGCTCAAACTGGCCCCCTTCTGCTAATGCATCACTCGCACCCCACCCTCGCTTTCAAACTTCTTATCCTTTTTCCGCCCACTTTGTATCTTCTCCCTTTGCACCCTCACCACCGCTTCATGCTCCTGGCTGTTTCTCTTTACCTCCTGCTTTCTCTTCCCCTCCCTAACTCTCTTAGGGTTCTTCAATGGAATGCTGGCGGTCTCCGAGCCAGGAGGACTGAACTAATACACTTTATTTCGTCTCATCCCGTTGACCTTATTTATATCCAGGAATCTAACCTCAATTTATCTTCCTCTTTCTGGATCCCTGGATTCTCTGCTCTGCAATCCCATGGCACCCACTCCCGATCTGATATTTTTTTTACTGATGTCGCAGATGCTAGCGGCGGCGTCATCATTTCGTCCAGCAGTGCTTATTCTTCTCTGAGCTTCCTACTCTGATTATGTAAAGGTCAACATCTCTCTAAACGACTCCTCCTCGCTCTCATTTCTTTATGTTTATGCTCCCCCCATTCGTTCTTCTACGAAGGATAGCAGAATTAATTTCTTTTCTTTCTCCATTCTTCCCTCCTATGCGGAAGCGGTGGATTTTTCGCGCTTCCGCTTCCACAGAAAAAGTACCGCTTCCACAACCCTGCTTCAAATCTTTTGTTCCGAATCCCAAAACTATTATCACTGGACCACGGTGACTATTAAGGAAGTTAATAGTTCTAAACGGTGCAAAAGAACAGCATAACGTTTTATGTTGTTGTTTCCTTATTTCCCTTTTCGATGTTAGAAGTAAAACAATTGAAACCGTTATGTAGCCTACTCTGATGAAGATCGTTCTCAACGAATCATTTGCGCAGCTGTTCGTCAGCACATACTGCATTTGGATCATTTCAGCTGTCAAATCAAATTTAGTTGTCAAAGATAGGACACAACAGTATCCTATGTGGATTTGAAAACTAAAACTGTAACGGGTTCGTGAATCAGAGACCCTTGAGGTAGTCTCCGAACCCGAGACAGATTGCAGTGAAGCTGAAGTTGTAAATAGATGAAACGCGCTTTTCCTCTCGTCACGCTGTTATTGTCTGACTTTCTTGAATAAATTCTTTGATAAATTTTTATTGATAATACGCAAAACTGAAAATGGAAATAATGAAAATGATAAGCAGATATGAAAAAACAGATGGATTAACTTCGGCGACGTTGGCGTTGAAGCGATGTAGCGGCGTAGCTTTGTAGCGGTTTCAAACTATTTTGACCCCCAAGTACTTTCTTCTTTACTACAGCTCCAACACAATAATAATCGACAGAGAAACAGCTCAACCAACGTTTCTCTACGTTGGCATCTACGGGCTTTCTTTGATAGTCCTTTGACTTCTACTCAAACGTGCAGGTTTTACAAACAACGTAATCCTTCTTGCAACGTGTCTACTTGAGAATAATGTAAAGGTGTGTTAACAAGGCAGTTACTACTGCGTCGCTCGAGGGTCAACCTCGCCAATCCAACAACTAATCAATAAAAGACGATACCTCGAGAGAAACAAACATAACAACCACACAACGCGGGTTCGAATCACAGATTGGCTACGCAAACTAGATTTAACCCTATTAAGGCCGGGCTTTTTTTTGCTTTCTATGTCCGGGGGGGGGTCGATTCGACCCAACACTTTGGCAGCTAATAACTTTTGAACCGCTTACAATAGCAATTCCGTTTTTGCTCAGATAGATGCAGAATTTATTTTTCAATCTAATTATATAGTTTTGGTTATGATCAGATTAATAGCGTACAAGTTATTGCAAATTAAATGCACAGCATTAAATTTTCGATTTTCGACTGAATTTAAAATAAAGAAACGGCCGGCGAATTTTCTTTTTTCGTAGTGTTTGCGCTTCGACGTTGTGGTTGTGCGAGCGCCTAAGCGAAATTTATCAATGTCAGCTACCAGGTAAAAAGTTCAACAACTTGTCATCAATTTTCCATTTTGCTTTTTACGGGAAAGTTACCAGCCGTGATGTTTGTATAACATTTCTTATGTTGGACTACTCGCCATACGCCATATCTCCAGCTAGATTTTTGTAATTTGAATTGACTGTTTGTAAATGTGAAACAGGGTGTCAAATAGCATTTCAACGACAAAAATTTCTTAGCTTTATGAAATTATTACTTTTTTCATTTAGACAAAAGATGCAAGCTATGCTTGCTCATCAAGCATAAATATTTTTATTGATCAAGACATAAATCTCATTCAAATTGAGGAATGCTCACAAATCATATGGCTCTTTTATTCTTTCCTCTCCCTTATACGACGTTTTTGTAAGCCCCTCCCATCCTTGTATGCAGACTTGGACGATTAAATTTTTTTTAGCATTTTCAAATTAAATTAAACTTAGATATAGAGCATTAATGCTTTTCTCAAATTAGGGTAGAATAAAATGAGAGCTTTTCTGATTATCACAAATTAAGTGGAATCGGAATTAGAATTAGAGCTTTCCAGTTTTTCTGGAATTAGTTTGAAATTTTAATTACCAAGCGAATTTTGATGCCATTTAAACATCTTCGCAAAACCACTTTGTATTTGCGACAATTCTAAAACTTTTTCATTTTTGCCATCAAATCATTGTGAAGACCTTTTTTCTTTTTGGAGATCACCTAATTTCGATTTTGATTTTCGGCCAAACTTTTCGCAAATAATAAAAAAGTTCTTGTCATTTTTCAGATTCGACTCTACGGTCAGGAACTTTTCTAAAATTAGATTAGAATTGAAATTAGGGATTTTTTATAATACACTACAATAAGAGACTTTTAGTTTTTTTAAATTAGAATTAGCGACTTTTTGCTGTAATTTACCGAATTAGCCAGCTAGAATTAATCAGTTGTCCAAATCTGCGTATGTAACGAGTTGCATAAAAAAGTGCTCAAGCAAACTTAAGTTTTGGATTTGCTACAAAAACCTGTGACATCGAATGATTGTAAACTTTGATTCTTTTTAATAGCAAGTTTGTCCTACAACGATATGTCTATGTAGCCTATCTTTTATCCCTCTCACTATGATAACACCAATACGGCAGTTTTGTTTCCCTCTGGAGGCGTTATATGATATTTATACGGTCCTTACAATTTTATATCCCACTGGGATCAATTATAATGTCACCAATTTGAGCTTTATCATCGTAACTTGTGCTTTGAGGCGTTAGTGAATTTATAGCTATTAATTAAAAAATCTCTTGCAATTAACAGAATACATTAGAAATGTGAAACAAGCTATTTCTGGATTAGCTAGTACGCAGTCATGCTGTTTCTGCTTATAATTTATCGTCTAATACGAAAATACGGGAACACTACATTAAATTTACGGGTAATATCAACAATACATATATCATCGTCAAAAGCAGCAATACGCTTGTATGCTTCAAAAACAACTACGGCAGTGCAATTTTATCCGTAAGTGTAAGCCTAACAACATTTTAATCTTGCAAGGAGAAATCGTAAATGCGAATAAGACGCTTATTGCACAAAGGCTTTGCGCATTTTTGGCCCTGGCTCAGTTGCTTATAAATTTTGTTTTTCTTTTCTTTTGATCGTTTTCCTTTAGTCTTACTGATACATGCATCGTATCGCCTTCGTTTTTGACTTTGATGAGGAAAAAAGCCACTTAACGTTTTTACATTTTGGAGGATATTTTTTTCCCCAGCACTATCTCAATTTTGCGAACCACAGAAGACTTTATACCAATTAAAGTTGGTTGTGCTATATGTGGGTGAATCAAAGACATAGCTAGATTAAATCCGAAATCTACAGATTTTATGTTTCGAGGCTGCAGATCGTTGTTCATTGCATACCGGTATATCGTGCTGGCGTTCACTCGACATGTGTTCAAAACGTATCAAAATGCATTCATAGTTCAGCGCTTTGATTTCGATGTACAACTGTAGTACCCCATTTTTTTGGTCAATGATGTCTGTTTCGCCTTTTGAAAAGTCTTATAGTTTGTAAATAGCGGGCTTGCTTTTGTTGTCATCTTTTGTAGTTGCAAGTAGCGGTGGCACTGTTCACTTTTTGCTTTTACCACATACGAGTGTAGATTTAATATGACGTTATTCTTTTCCCAATAAATCTCGTATGAGTTTGTTTCTCGGTCTTTGATTTCTCTAATTTCGGCTGGAATTGTTTTTCTATTTGATTGTAAAGTTCCTACAGAAGTTTTTCCGCGGTCAGGCAGCCACAGCGCCATTGGTATTGAAGTATACAATCTGTCATATAACATGCTTCTTGCCACTAAATTTGTGTGACATTCCAAATTTTGAATTAGATATTTTATTGTTCGTGACATCCCAGGAGTGTAGTAAGATGTCGGCTCTGCTTTTGGCTTATCAGAATACACAACAGTTGAAAAGGCAAATGGATAGCGAAAAGAATTGATTGATTTATACAGCATTCCATACTTGGCTGGTTTGCTCGGATTAAATTGTTTGAAACTGATTTGTGTTCTTGTAGGATAAAAAGTATCATCCAGCGACAAATAATCATTAGGAACTAGAAATTTCCCACAGTTTTTGTTAAATTCTTCAAAAATTTTGGGAAAGGTGGAAATCTATCGTATTGCTAAGGAGTAGGACGCGTTGTATGATCATCAAGTAATATGTGGGCAATCAAAAATTTAAATCTATTCCTTGACTTAGCTGCACTAAAAACTGGATTGCCAAATATTTCACGGAACATCGCATTAGTGCTTTGATGTGCTTGTCCTAGTAAGCCTCGCATGTAAATCATTCCAATTAGCGCCAATGCTTTCGAAGGTGGTTCTGATCCCTAACATAAAAGATCTTTTTATTTTTCACACCCGACTCTTCGGTCAGGAACTTTTTCGAAATGAGATTAGAATTGCAATTAGGAATTTTTCAAATTAGATTAGAATTAGCGACTTTTGGCTGCAATTCACCGAATCAGCCAACTAGAATCACGCATATTTTGTTGTCCAAGTCTGCGTGTAAATGTGACGAGTCATATGAAAAAAGTCCTCCGGCAAACTTTAGTTTTGGATTTGCTACAAAAAGCCTGTTATATCAAACGATTGTAAACTTTAATTTGTTTTATTATCAAGTTTGTGCTACAACAATAGACCTACGTAGCCTATTTTTTATCCTCTCCCCCATAATAACACCAATACTCCCCCATAATAACCCGCCAGAGCATTTTGTGCGGCCCTCCAAACTTATACAAACTTCCATGAATTCAATTCAGTAAGAAAGGGTTGGCCGCACTTGCCGTATTGAAGAGCCAAAAACGATAGAAGCCATCATTGCAAGAGCCGCTACGCAATTCTTAGTTTGAACTGACGCATTTTCCGTCCAAATAAAGAGTGATGATCTTTGTTTTTGGACGCCATCATTATCAAAGCCCTGCAATACGTCTTTGCAAGAAGTTATTGCAAGATTTTAGGCTATTGCAAGCTCTTGCATTGCATACAGCTATTACAAGATTTTACGCATTGGCTCTCGGCGAATTCTTGAATGGTCGATGCGGCCCTCGGCTAACTCTTGAATGGTCAATGCTACCCTCCAACTAAAAAGTTTGCCCATCTCTGGTTTAGAAGAATGGAAATAACAAGACGATATTTGAGTCAGCATTCAATCTTATAATGTTGTGACAGTTGACGCAAGCTGTAGTTTGAACTTGAAACGTCAACTTCAATGCAAATGCCATTCTGCTCGGCCATGCAGCAGGCAACGTAATGCTTTTACCAGAGGCGTCTTTATAAAAGTGGATAAAAGAACACGGAAAAAAATCTTCATTTGCTTTTGGAAGTGTGTAGATGTAGAATACAAACACATTGCTTTTGTCACGCGGTCAACAGAAAAATATTTTGGTGTTGGTCACAAACTCAGGAGATATTTCACAGTTCCTTCTCCCCTTAAAAAAAATTAAATTTTGTGATTCACGATTGGCTTCTTGCGTTTTGGATTTGTATTTGCTGATAAAAATTCGGTATTCAATTAATTACTAACAGCTTACTCGTAAAGCAACGGAAATCAAGTTTTATAAAACTCCTAAATTAAATTTTGCTAACTGTCGCCCTGCGTCCCTTAGTCTACCACTGCATATTTTCCATCCAATAAAAATTGCAAGTGCGCTCGTTGCTCTCCCACCAACCAATCCCCAATTTTAATTGGTAACAACATTACAAATCATTATGAAAAGCGCAAACTATGTTATCACGCCGCCAAATTTATTTTCTGGCTTTGCGCTTGAAAACAATTCTTTTTGCTTTGTTACATTTGTCAAGTATCAAAATTACGAAATTTTTGCTTGCATTACTTTATCGGTAGGTTATGGTCTAGCGTCAAGAAGGTATTATTTATTTAACTAAAAGTTACAAAATAGCCGTGTATCTGAAAACACTTTGATGTTTTTGGCTTGTCAAATTAAGAGTTGCCATTCACAGCGAAAAGGTTTTGAGAAGAAAGATTTCTAAGAAACGGTACAGTTTTACAGTCAGTGCTTCACTTCAAACAAGCTCTGTGGTTTACGTAGCTCGTCACGGTTTTGCGTGTGCGCTCTTTCTCCTTTTTTTCTTTATTATACAAAAGCAATCGATGAAGAAATTTGCCCGAGTGGGTTTCGAAATTGCTATGTTTAAGTCAAAACTACAAAAAATATCTTTGTCAGTTTATAACCAACCAAAAGCCAGATAAATTTTAGGAAAAGTCAAAAAATTTCAAAAATTTATCTCAAGCGGTCGCTAAGTTACAACAGTTTTAATTTGCTGTGGGTCGAATCGACCCCCCCCCGGGCCAAATAGGGTTAAAGCATTAAATGTTGCCAAATATTGTAACAATATTTACAAAAACGATCAAATTGGATGTATCTACATAGACACCAACTAATAGTAGTCAAGAAATCCTTTTCCAAACAGTAATTTTTCAGTTTTACCTTGAGCTTATTGAGAAATAGGCCTACCACGTGATATCCTATTTTTATCATCATATCTACACTTTGTAATCATCACTACTTGGTATTTTGTTAAGCCTATTTATGTGCATGATGTTTTGCCCTGTTGGCTAAATTTGATGCATGCTGGGACACAATTACAAATAGACGGTTTGTTCCCAACACTGAATTGTCACGTGAACGTGACAAAATTCCATTCATCATGTTGGCAAGAGCACAAAGCTATGGAAACAGGCCAACTAAAGATATGTTACGGTTCGCCATCACTTGGTCTGATATTCACTCCAGAATCTTCCTTCTATGGAAGAGGTTGTGGATAAGCACATAAATAAAACAATAGAAGTTAATATAACGATATGATTAAGTTCAGACAAGGACATTTTTGGAGCAGGTTCAAAAGAGCAAAACCTTACATGCTGTTAAAAACTTTGTTTTTTAATAAAGCAGTTAAAAACAGGTTGTTGGAAATCATGTTTTTCAAAAAAGTGTTTTTATTCATAACTTTTCAAAAATTTTTTCTTCAACAAAAGCTTGCTAGAGATGGTCCTATACAGTTTTACTGTGAATGGGACAAATTAGATCATTTTTGGTTCAACAAGGTAAAGTTCAGGTAAGAAGTTTCAGGCTGGTTTTCAAACAGTTTGGTTTCTGTTTGAACTTTACAAGCGAACGCCGGCGTAGATTTAGCTGGAGTGCGGTAGACAGCGATTTCGCCGAAACAAATAGCAAATTACATCAACGTAAAAATAATTACTGTAGTTTTCAGCGCACGCTTGTAGAGTGTGTGAGTGGCATGCTAACTTGCATTTAAAAAGCACATCATTTAAATCGTCATCTATTCAAACAAAGGTCTATTAAATTTTATATTCGCAATCACTGCCACTTTATATTCGTAATCACTGCCACACAAATGCTGTCCTTTAAAAAATTAATTTTTCAACATAAGTGCCGCTTGCGGTTCCGCAATTGTATAGATTGAGATGACGGCAGTGTATGCAAAGAGCTGAAATCAGAAATTAAAAAAATGTTGATTATATTGTACGAGAGATCGTAAAATATCTTAACTAACTTCTTACTTTGAATCAGGGTCCCCAGCTGGTTTCAGAGACTTTAAACTTTGAAAAGTCAGATAATGGTTATACAGCTTGAAAATAATCCCTAAGTCCGCTTTGTAACTCGGGCTTAAACCACACATTCAAAATAAACAAAACTTGTTCTCTCGACCTTAAAAAAAGCTTTGCATTGGCTACGAATGCGCGGAAAAGTAAAAAGACAGCGCTAATGAAGTCCCTCTCAAAGATAGTAGGGACAACAAACAACTCCAAATACGGCTAGTAAATACTTTAGAAGCAATCATCATTGGTCATTGAGGAAAATGCAAATGATATCTTAGCATTAACGTAAATCGGCTGCCACGGGAAATGCAATCATTTCCATTTTCTTTTTTAAATAAAACACAGCATGTGTTTTGATAGAGTATACTTCTATCGGTATTCTTAGTTTACAAGATAAAGGAGTAATTTCAGAACACAGTTAAAGTGCTAATGATGTTAAGATTTTGGTTAATTCCTTTTCATAAATTTACTTACGAAATACTTTAATGTTGATAGAGAGCTATTAGATATTTTTTGTGCACAGTAGTTTACAAAAAAGACATTATAATTATCATAAAGTTCGATTTCTTAAAACGACACATCTAACCTTTTACCAGTTGCCACTTTGCGCCAATACTGCAACCACAAATGCGATTCACGAAGGTTTGGGAAAAAAGCTTTTAAGGTAATACCTCAAAGACTGTAGTAAAAACGTCGACTTACATACAAGCTTTTCATTTAAAAAATCCACCTCGCAGCTTTATAGATTAATGTTAGGTCAATCAGATTTTTTGAAAAACTGATTGTTGCACTGTAAAAAAGATGCACTTTAAACGGCCTCAAAACATCTGAAAGAGATGGCAAATGGCCTGTGACAAATATGATAATCTTGTAAGATCACAGGCGATTTTTTTCGGTAAGAATTGAGCCTGATAGTCGATTTTTTACAGAGCAATTCACGGGCAGATTAGAGTAGTTTGGAATTTGAAAAAAAGGCTTGCAAAAACAAATCTGTGAAAAAAATTTTGAAATTCTTTTTTCTCAACTAGGTCAACGCTTAAACGCTTTGTTAAAATTTGAGAAAAGCAGAAATGTTTCTTTATGCTAATGAGCTTAAATTGTTGATTTTTTTCAGGTCATTTTAGTAGCATATTAGCCGGCCTTGCTGGCGTTGCCCGGCAGAGGCCCTCCATCAGTAACGTCGGGATTGGGAGTGTCCAATCAGGCGAACAAGCCGGTTTCACTTATCAGGTTCCTGTATGAAGAGTTACAAAAAGTTTACGTGTTTTCTGCACATAAGATGTTCACGACTTTTTGTGCTCTTTTTCGTAATTGAATATCTCATTTCAAGATCCTGGCTATGCCTTAATTCTATGTACTCTGTTCATTGCTGACACGAGCCCAAGGGAGCCTTGCGTTTCCATTGGAAGTACTCAAAAAGAAAGAACGATAACACAAACTACCATTCGTAATTTTTAAAAGAGTTAGGGGGAGGGAGATGAAATATAGTCAAAAATGATGGCGAAGCCCAAATGGTGGTCGTTTTGACTGATAAAAAAATGAGCTGTTTGGTGGTAGCATGTTCGACGATTTGGTGGGCCCGCTTTGGTATTAATATTGGTGACATTAAGATTTTGTCAGCGCTGTTTGCTTTAATTCGGCCTTAGCATATAAAGGGGTCCTGCCTTTCTATAAGTCATACAATCTATTGCAATAGGCGTCTATTACGCTCTTTTCAAACAAAAGCATTCCCTCTTAATCCAGTGTTACAGATTGATGCTATTGTTTAATTTTCATCTTTTCTTAAATTTGGGATTTTATTACATTTAACTTTGCCCCTAATCCAGACCTCCCTACTCTTTAATGAAGATTGGTGTTTTGTACCGATAGGCCTATTCTTGCAATTACAAATATCAGTAATGGGCTTTACCATTTAAGTTTGCTATCAAAATGATAGTAGATAATTTTGCTGCCTGCTGCTGTTCTCATTACAGAGCGGCAAGAATTGTGATGTCATTTATCATTATGACCTCACAATGCGTTTTGAGCCATTATTATTAGGATTGCTACTTACCACTTCTTTGTCACTGTAGGCGAATTAATATGAACTAACGTCTCTGACTGCGTGCACATTCCTAGGCCCTGGCATAAACGCCGCCATGCAAAGAGCAAACTAACTCGAAATGAAGCACTCACAGTTCAGTTATAGCAGTAGCAACAGCCCCCATCAATAATGTCGAGGTTAAGAACATCAAATCAGCTGGCTGCGGCGGCAGCCTTGCCCAATTGCAAAGGAAATTGCTTCAACATTTAGATCATATGTAGATGGACACTTGCGTTTTGTTGCAAACGATAAGAAAGGACCATTTTTACCCCATCGTTTTTTTGTTGGGTGATCACCAAGTGTTTTGCTTGGAGTATGCTACATAATAAAATTTGTTGACTATGAGTCTTTTGAATATTTTGATGGATAATGCCAAAGATCCATGCTATCGAGAAAGAATAGACAAAATGTACCAAAGGACTTAGTTTTTCTAGAAATTGCAATTTTGTGAACTGCAGGCCTAAAATTTTGGGTGTTTTTAACCGGTAAACTACATTTCATAAACATTTGCAGACTTCAGTTTTTGATGGATCATTTTGAAAACATCGACAGACAATGCAAAAGATCCACGCTTGTGAGGAAAATTAGTCAAAATGTACCAAAGAACCAACTTTGTTTAATTGCAAGTTTGTTAGCTACAGTTGGATAATTGTACAACTAAAAACGAAACATCATGTATGGCAACCAAGTTTTGATCAATCATTATAAACTAATCCTTAGCGTTAAGCAATTGAAGTGACATATTGCTGGAAAGGAAATTTCCTAAGCTTTCAAAGAACAATAATTGTTGGTAGTTAATTATAACGTTTTTGTAATAAAGTCATCTGTTTTCACTAAGCTCACCACTTTTGGTAGGGATAAAAAGTAACACCACAGGTCTTAAAGTGCAGTTTTTTCCATATAAAAACCAATATTAATTGTACATATTATATACTATCGGACTCGCCTTCAAATAGCCTTTAATTTGTTGAATAAAGTTTGAAAATCGGTTGAGAAATGAGGTCGCAAATCAGTTTGTTCGTAAACTGATTTTGTAAATAGGTTTCAATTTTTGAAAACATTTTCATATCATGATCTGCGGTGTCGAAGATTTGTGTTAATCGTACGAGACATATTATGACGTCATAGACCCAGTTTAAACGTGCAAGGGAAAAAGAGAAGAAAAAATGCTTAGATGGCTTAAAGTGCTTAAATAAAAAAGTGCTCGTAGCACAATCAAATAAACATTAATTGTTGTAAAGTTGTTTTTATCAAAAGCAGCTTATTAATATCTTCTGAAAGAACGTTTAATCGCGTTTCTGTGATGAGTACTTTTTGAGAAAGAACAAAAAACAGATTGTTCAATGAATCGTTGATTGTGACGACATTTTAGACCCCAAACAAATGTAAGTTTTTGAAATGTGGTAAGTCGGAAGCTGGTTTTCGTTTGAACAAAAAGCGGTTGTCCTTTGTCAAGTAATGCAAATTCTAAAAAAAATATTTTTGGTGATGACGTCATCATGTCGTCACGAACACCTTTATGACACTCACCACGGGGTGGCGATCAATCGTGCTAAGTTTGGTGCTTATACCTCAAACAGTTTCAAAGGAGTTGAAACAGACGCACTGATACACAGACAGACAGAATTGCGCTTTATATAATAAATATATAAATAAAACTTATAGCTAATAATGTTTTTGTGCTTTTAGAAGTTGTGTTAACTTTATAGGTATTTGCACTAATTAGTTAAGAATAGTTTGTCAGCAATACGGAAAATTCAAGATCAACAAGTATCAGTAACTACATTTTGGTGGGGAAATTAATGGAAAATGTGTCTCACAGAAAACTTAGAACACTTGGAAACGTTTCTAGATTTCTCCGAAACATGAATCATTGGAAAATGTAACTCACAAAAAACTCGCAGCACTTGGAACCGTTTCTAGATTTCTCCTATAAGTGCGAGGTAATCCAAAAAATACCAATTTACTGTATATAGTGATATTAGTACCACAGTAAATAAAATGATGGTAATTTGGGCAAAGGCAGGTATTAAAACAATAGCAAAAAGAATGCGCAGCACCAGTTGAAGCGTGCGTGGGGCAGTTGGACAAACATTTGCAAACTTAAAATTCGAAATACCACTTTCTCAGAAAATACTCGAGGACTGTTTTAAAGTAGTTCAAACAAACTCTGGAATATGGGAGCAGAAGATCAAATTGAAACGATACACAACAATCATTCAATCACGTCAGAAGTAAAACAAGAAAATGTGCAATTTTGTGTCGATCCACGGAAAGAAAGAAATGCTACAATGAGTGGTGAAAACAAGGTATTCCAACAAGCAGTCACGAAGAAGCAGATACGAATTGAATGTGAGCACGACCTAGAAACTGAAATTGTGGCACCGTTTTCTGTTTCCCACGCTGAAAGTTCAAACAATAAAGAAAACTCTCACATTTCTGAGGGCTCTTGCGGTCTATTGGTTTTTGAATATGAACCAGAAATTTCTAGGGCCAGTACATTGAATTACAAAGACTATATTATATCCAATTCACCGCGAAATTTAATAAATGATTCACGAATTACAAGCATCTGCAATAGATTAAAAACCATAGGTAATGCTGCTACCATGATTGTGTCATCATTTATCAGAACCTGCGGTGGAGAACTCGATAAATGATATTTATGACGTTCTACAGCACACAGAAGTTGAATCGCTTATCGATTAAAAGTATTCGAAACTGTATTAAATAATTTTAAGGAAAATCCACTAATATACGTGGCTATTCACTGGGATGGTAAGCTAACCGTGAACAAATTAAGAGAAAGCTACCAAGCATAGTAATTTATAGTTCTGCTGGTGGTGCAAGTGGAAAGTTACTGACCGTGCAAAAAATTGCACCATGCAAATGGTAAAACTCAAGAACAATAAACCTTTGATTTGATGTACATAAAATGTAGAATATGAACAATGTAGTGACCACGTTGGGTTTTGATACCACTGCAAGCAAGAGAGCCTGGAATACGGGAGCAGCTAAACTATTACAAGAACTAATGGATAAAAAGTTATTTCATCATGCACGTCGTGATTACGTTTATGGGTTGACTGTTAAAGCAGTCCCTCACAAAATTTGCGATTGAAACAGCAGGTCCGGAAAATATCATTAATACGAAATTTAAAGCAATTTGGAAGTACATTGGTAAATCTCAGGCATCACAACACAACGCAGCAAGGAGCGAAAACGTGTGAGGATCTTCAAGATATTTTGGCTCGTGATAAAAAGCAGAGTAACTCACTATTGAACCGTGATGAGTATATAGAAAGCACCAAAAATTCCCTTTTGATTTTGAAGCGTAATTGGGAAAGAGATAAGCCTGCTGAAACGGGAAACTCTGTTGCTGCCCTCGCAACAAGGTGGATGAGCAAAGTGCTATACTGCCAAAATATGTACTTGTGACAATAGCATAACAGTGAGGAATCTTTTCAGCAACGGAAACAAATATATTTTTTTGCCATTGTTTTGATGTTCCTGTGTGGTTGCATTCGATCATTGACTCAGATGCCGCTGTAAATGATTTTCTTTTAATGGAAGGTATATCCAAACACAAAGAGTTTGACGCGAAGTGGCTGGAACTCGACAAACTTGCAAAGCAAAGATGGTATTTACAACAGGAGACTGTTATTTATTTTTTGTTTTGTGACAACCCAATCATCACAGATGCAGAGAAACATGAAGTTGCTAGAAAACTTTTGGAAATACTTTGGCCGGAGTTTTTTTGCATTGGTCTGCCAGTTTCAAACAAACCATTGAATTTAGAACGAAGCTGTCGGAACATCGTCCAGAATCATGCTTTATGTTTTATGCGTTTGGTTTGTATTTAATACAAGCACATTAAACCACCATCAATCCGACCAAAATTCGAACCGTTTCAAAAAACTAAATACTTTATTGTTACCACTGAAGTTGTGAACGATGCAGTTGATTTTCCTAATTTTCGCAAGATGACGTTGCAAAAGTGACGTTTTTGAATTACTATTTGTAATAAACAAATTTGTCTCGTAGCTACAAGAGGCAAAAGGGCAGGCCAGAACGCGGTTTTATCAAATTTTCAGCTTTTTACACGTATTATATAAATTTTGAAGAGCGTAAGCTTAATGCAGAATATAAATATTTAGAGATTGCTTCACTTGGCAATTTTTTATTGGAAACTCATTCATTTTCTATACCAGTGAATGCATTAGATTTGCCTTATTTTGAACTTTTTATGTCTTGAAACAGACGGCATTTTTGGTTTTTAGACATTACTGAAATGTGCTAGCTGATTGCAAAAATGTACTGTATATCGATTTTCTTACTTAATTGAAAATATTGTTATTTTGAGAGTACTAACACAAACATCTAAAATGATTTTCTGTGTTGAAAAATGCTGACGTCAGCACAAATACTAACACTTGTATTGATGCAATACTAGCACTAAAGTACAATCCAGTTAATTTGTGCAAATATTCGATCTAATTAGCAACCAAAATGACGCTAAATTGCGAATCTACAATTTAATCAGTCATTATAAGCTAGAGATTGACCTCAAGCATCTAACATTATGCACTATTGAAAAGAAAATTTTTTCAAGCTTGAGGTGATATCAAGTTTAAATAGAATTCTTTGTCACCAAAAATTAAACCGAAGCTTTTTTACCCCCTCTTATTTGTTGGGAGAAAACGGGGGAGAAGCAAATTTTGATTTAGAGAAGCCAAACTTTGGATAAATTTTAAACTTGGAGTGGCTAATCACCTATAGTAGTCTAAACTGTAGAGTGTTTTCAAAGAAGATTTTTATCTTTTTTGTGGCAAAAAGTTGTGCCTTAGAAGAAAAGTGAAAGCGGTTAAACTCCTACCATCATTTACTTCAACCCATTGCCCTACTTGCGTGTGATGCAACGAACCACTATGGCCTGAGCGCATAGTCGCTGGTGGCACCGCATAACAACAACAACAAGAATCCTGCTAATGTAAACAATAAAAACATATTTTCTTGCTATATTTTCAATAATTGCCTCTGAATTCTCGGCCGTTCGTTTAGTTTGACCCAAAATTTAATCTGTAACTCAAAATTAATTCAAGTTAGCAACAAAACTTTTTAGTGTTTACGGTAGAATAGTAGAATAGTTAACGTAGAACAAAGGAAGGGTATTCGTCTACGGGGCACGATTATACAGGTTTCATTTTATAGTGCAGTAATTTTGTGTCGGTGTCGTAAATATTAGGTAATAAATTTCCAACAGTTTCTTATACCTCACCGGAAGGCAAGCCAAAATCGACGTTTGGAAAACGCATCATAAAAATGTCTAATAATTTATTTTTTCAATCGATTAATTAATATTTTTGCCAGAACCTGCGCTGATCCCCGCAAATTAAATATGTTTTTGAATTTTAACATATTTATTTTCTTTCACAATTTCGAGGAATAGACGAATTTTACAATTTTATGCTTTGATGACAAATATTTATACAGCCACACAAATCACTTGAGTTCTGAACTTCTTGAAATCAGTGCTGCTGTAAGAAAATGCAATGCAAGGTAAGCGCCAAAGACCTCACTTGTGCTTCATCGGGCAAGAATAGTAAAGCTGCTCACCCGGCCAATTATACATACGACTTTTGAACACCAACCAATGACAGTCTGTGTTGTTGGTGATGGTGCTACCAGACTGCAATTTGTGTTCATGACTGGTTCAAAATGAACAGCTACTTTTCCAGAACTGATCGTAATTAAATATGCGGTGTAAATCTGAACAGCTCGCATCTGTTTCAGGCCGATCTACCATTCCAGTGCTTCGGCATGACATGTGACTGCTGTTTGGTATGAAAAGAGTGCATTTCCTATAACTACTGACATATTTTATGATGATAGTAGCAAGAGTTTCGAAAAAAATCGGTGCTATTGTTGACATTATTGGATTTGTGATTTGCAGTTAAACATGGTTAGTGCAGATACGTCATTTAGAATCTAGACACATCGTAGTAATAGCGTATGATTGCATCGACGGTATTGAGATTGCAACCGGAAAAACAATAACAGCAACAATAACTTTTGGAGATGGTAACTGTTAATTTTTTTTATCAGCCGCACTTTCCTAAACACGTCATTGAAGGTACTTACCGATATTTTGCCCCGACGTTCTGCTCACAACCATCATTGCCACAAAAACAGTAAAAAGAATGGTTTTCATTATTTCGAACTTTTACGAACTAGACCTAGATATAAAATTGCTAATAATTTTCAATAAGAAGCTGAAAAAGCTCAAGGATTACCAAAACAATATTAGCAAAGATTTGTACCAAAGGGTGCAACCAGGGATAATCCGAGTTGTGACAAAGGGTACTAGAGATTTGCAAACAATATCATAAAACCCCACGTCAATCATAAGATTTTGTAACAGTAAAGGGTGATAAAATTACATTTTTATTTTAACTTTAGAGGCATCTAGCAATTTTTCTAAAATAAATTGCGTTAGGCTATAGTTTTATTTGCTTTCTTTTCCCATTACACAAGTCTTGATTGCGTGCTCAATTGCAATGCTTTATAACTTTTATTACATCACGCACTTCAAATCGTTTTCACAATTAAAGTAATACAATAAAACAAACCATTCATAAAAATTTTATCCCAGGCTCTAAACTTGTACTTGCATTGCTGTTCTCACTCGTCTTCGCTGCTACAGACATGGCCTTTGTTTAAATGCTTATCTTTCCAGAATTGAGATTTCTTTGCGTAGTACCTGCGGTAACCCTTATCTCATTGTGTTTATTCCTGCTTCGGAATCTTTACTACGCACTCTTTTCGGGAATTATTTTCTTTGTTCGAGCTCTGGTATAAGTCGCGGGAAATTGCTCGGCTTCTGGGCTCATTGGCCTTTTGTCATGTACCCATCCCGGCGAAGATATCGAACAACAACAGCATTGCAAGAGCTATCGTATAAAAGCGTTCTAATTGAAGTTATTTAATAAGTACTGACGTAAGATCTACGTAATGTGGATAAATGATGTCTCTTTTTTAGTAAATTGAATTTGATCATGCGACATTTTATACTCTTAAACTCATACCTAGAGATGTAAAATCGGCAATAATGAATATCAAGTTTATGCAACAACAGACTTTGTCACACAAACCTTTGCGTAATAAGTCTATACAACAACAGCATTGCTTACCAGAGTCTTTGAGTACCATATAAAAACACTGCTTTATAGAATCGAACTCAAGACTGCTTAAGTAACAAATAAAATTTTGGCTTCTAGTAGCAGCTGATTCTTGCTATTGGTCTCTAGTCGTGTTTTTTGTATTAAAACTACCTGTTTTTCCTCAACTTACCACTTTTTGTGGGTAAAAATTACACCCTAGGTCTTAAAGTTCAGTTTTTTCAGTATAAAAGCAAATAGGTGCTACTATAGCGTGAGGTCTACCGACATAAGTCACCTACCGAGATGCAGGGTGAGGTCTACCGCTTGATTCGCATCTACCGAGGTGCAAATCGCGTGAGGTTTGGGTTAGGGTTAGAACCACTGCCCTAACCCTAACCTTAACCCTAACCCTAACCCTAACCTTAACCCCTAACCCTAACCCTATCCCTAACCCTAACCCTAACCCTAACCCTAACCCTAACCCTAACCCTAACCCTAACCCTAATTCTAACCCTAACCCTAATCCTAACCCTAACCCTAACCCTAATTCTAACCCTAACCCTAACCCTAACCCTAACCCTAACCCTAATTCTAACCCTAACCCTAACCCTAACCCTAACCCTAACCCTAACCCTAACCCTAACCCTAACCCTAACCCTAACCCTAACCCTAACCCTAACCCTAACCCTAACCCTAACCCTAACCCTAACCCTAACCCTAACCCTAACCCTAAACTTAACCTTAATCGTAACCCTAACCCTGGAATGTATGTGTGGTGTTTGGAATTATTATAGCTATAGTAGTAAGTGTGCAGCTATAGTGTGGCTATAGAGAGGGGAGGGATAAATAATTCATTGGTAGACCTCACGCTATAGTAGTAACCGGAGGTAGATCTCACGCTATAGTGTGGTAGACCTCACGCTATAGTAGCACCAAGCAAATATTAGTTGTACATATTTTACACTATTGGAATCGCCTTGAAATAACCTTTAATTAGTTGAATAAAGTTTGAAAATCAATTGAGCAATGAAAACACAAATCAGCGTTTAAGTAAACTGCATTTGCAAAAAGAGAGCAATTTTTTAAAACATCTCCAAATTAAGATCCGCTGTAGCGAAAGATTTGTATTAATCGTACGAGACTTATTATGACATTATAGAGCCACTTTTAACCGAGCAAACGAAAAAGAAAAGTAATATGCTTAGAGGGCTTAAGTTTACCTTTTGTCTGGGAATAATTGAGCACACATGGTTGCATAAGTTTTACAACTTTGCTAGAAATAATTCACTGAGCATTGAATTCACAACCCTGAATAAGTTTATACGGCGTCAGAAAACAAAAATTACAAAACTATCATGATTTTTAAATGTTTAATTTAAATTTTACTTTTCTTCGTAACACACCTACATCATTCCAGATAATTTCTAATAAACATTAAATATAATCTAAGACACAGGTTTCACACATCATTCCGTTACTCCTCTAATTTTCAGCTCTTCTCTTTATTCTTTAATTTCATCCACCATCATCGTTCTTCCTGTTAAACGTCTTTTATTCTTCTCTCGAACATTGCTCTTAACACAGAATCATGTCTTAAAATCTATTTCTCCCCCTGATATCGGTTAATAGTTGCTGCATTTTATTTACAAGATTTAGGACTTTCTGCAGTTGTCAAATTTTCTGTCCTCTTTACTCTCTCAAGTGTTAGATCTGTGACCTAAGAGAAATTCTTATTGTCAACCTTTTAGGTCATCGTCAGACACAAAACTTTATTGAACAATTTTTTTATTGCAAATTTGAAACGTCCCGAATTACCATGCTTAAAACGGTATCACGCAATCGCTAACCATATAATAGATCAGTAAAAATGTAAAAAGAAATGGATCGTTTGGTTGAATTACAAAGAATTGCGGAAGATAGTAACATTGATTGACGTCATAAGAGGATAGTTTTTAAAGGATGAGCTGTCTAAAGCTCAGACGTCATGAATTACAGTGCGTAAAGACATCATCACGTGACCGATAAACACCCAGTAGATGCTGGTGTAACCAATTTGAATTTATTTGCTGAAAAACGATGTACATAGTTAGCCGGTGAGGGAAATACTCAGAACACTTGTGATATGCTGGTATTCTTCATTACACTAGTTTATGCACAAAATCATTGCCGTTGATTTCCAAGGGTGACCAAAATATGTGTTTTGAAGAAAAGCATCTGTGAATTTGACGTCTTTTTCATTTGAAATAGCTTTAAAGTCTTGAAATGTCATTTTTAACTAAATTGTTATTGTTATAATTTAACTTAGACGAATTGCCACAGCATGACATATTAATTCTAAACGTTTTAATGCTTGAACTGACTAGTAAACAACCAAACATTTTTTTCAGCTCGTAAAACTTGATAATATTTTAGATCAGAGCCGACACCATTTGACATTGAAAAAGAATCTTGCGTCACACACTTTACTACCAATTTTTCTCTGTATATAGCAGTTATCCAGCTTATTCTTTCGAGTCACTTTTGATAAAAGCCTCACCATTTTGAGTTTATCGACTTCGACTTCCAACATGCATCTTTCAGTTATCAGTAATGCTTCTTGTCCAGACATCACAAACTAACCGTAGATTTGAAAACATTACTGCTTGTTTTAGCTAGCATCTTATTAATCACGTATTTCTGCAGTAATCGTTTTCCCATCCACAGTATCCTGCTAAAATCTTCTTCTTAATTTCACTTCCGCAATCATTATTTTCTGGAATGACTAATTCCAAATACTTAAACTTAACCGTTTTTCTAAATTTGATGTCATGTAATTTCATAGTTCTGTACATTAACACACACATATAATATCTTGTGGCTACTAAAACTCATTAGATGCAGATTGTTAGAGATCATTTAGATCAAAATTTTCAAAAACTTATATCAAAACACGATAACTTTTTGTATATAAAATTATCAAGTCACAACTTTTAACAGTGCTAGTCTGTTTGCCAATGTAAAATAATCTGAGCTTACAGTTTCTTTTTTCAACTCTCACGTAAACGCTTTTTACTCAACCCCAAATTTACATCTGCTATCAATTTTTTTAAAGAAAAAACACCGAATTATATGTTATGAAATATTTTGTAAACTTTTTTGCATCTAAAAATAAGAACTAATAACCACACTCACAGCTTTTTTTCAGAGCGTTTGCTATCAACCGCAAATAAAATGTGTCATACAGTGCTTCCTCGATTATCCGGTCCAGTTGGAATGATACTTTCAGAAATCTAAACGGATAAGCAAAAAAACCGGAGGGAACAAAAACGAACAAAAACACAACACATTCATGGCTTAAAAAGTAATACAAGTTCAACATTACAATATCCTAAGAAATTTCCCGCTTAACTATCACTTGCAACACTAGATATACTAAAGTAGAAATCAATTTTAGATTGTTTGCGGGAAGATTCGCGTTTTTCAGCAGCAAACTCGCGAAGTCGTACCAATGTGGAAGTGTTTGAAACTGTTGCTTCCGGCGAAGTACCGAGCGACGTTGGGCAATGGTCAAACATTTGCATTGCCTCTGCACCAGAAAAAGAGCATTGTGATTTTTGCGTTAAATGTTGTGTATTCTCGTCTGCATCCTCTTCTTCATCACATTCGTTCCTTTCTGCTACTGAAACAAGATCAACTATTCCCTGCTCATCCAAATATTCATAACCTGGCCCATCAGCATAAACTAGCCATCAATATCAGAGGTCGTCAATTCAATGTTTAGTGCGGCAAATTGTTCTACAAAATCGTCATTCAGCCCGCTCTCTGAACTAATTGTATTTTCTTTCACAGAAAATTTGCCGACAATACAGTATTTTAGCTTTTTTGGTGGAATTTAGCGTAAAGTTTCCCGGAAACTATTCCTGCAACATCTAGTTAAAAGCAATCTAATTTTGAAATGTTGTAGCAAAATAGAGCGACCGGATAGTTGAATACCGCTTAAACGAGGTACGAATAATCGAGGAAGCACTGTACGATACTGTTGCATGAGTCCGAAGATACTAGCGCTCCACCTGGAAAGAGCTGGCGAATCACTGTTTGAGATTTATTAAGTTAGCGTGTCACCTTTATTTTTGAATCACGAGAAAACCTTTAGGGTTGTACGCTTTGCAGAAGAGATTTTATTCAAATCTGCTTTAGCGTTGCTATCAGCAAATTTACCTTTAACAGATTTTTATTGCATAACTCTACAACTAAAAGCTCATCATAATTTCAGTGTCAGCACCCCGTATAGGCGTTATTACACAAAAATTTTCAGTTTAATTGATCTCGTTATATAAAAGTTTTAACTAACAATCTTTTCATCATGCATAAAGACAACTTTAATGCTCGTCGATTGGCAACTATAAACTACAAACCAAAAATTAATTTATCAAAAAATCTAGGTCTATGAACTTATCTCATTTCTATGCGTTCTCTTGGTAACCGTTTCTAAGCGCTGCAGCCACCAGCTTTAATTGTGTTTGAAGCAAACCAAGTCTGATGAAACTCAACGTGTGGCAATATTTTCAGCTCTTTTTTTCAGCAAACTAAGACATTAACTACCGATACAAAATTTTGCACGAGCTTGCTTATTTTTGTCAAAATCTCTTTCTTACTGGAAGTTGCGCTTTTAGCATTTTATTCTAGTTGATTTTAAAACAAAAACTGTCAATTATTAAAAAATTTTACGTAACATTTTTTCTTGCTGTCCAATCAACCGACATTTTCTATTACCACTAGACCTAGTTTAATATTAAAAAATGTTATTTTCAGCTTCCTACTTGGGACTCAGCACAAAAATGGGATAGTGTGGAGAACAATCCGGCAAGATTGCTTGTTGTATATTTGGGCAAGACACTAAACAAGATGCCTTCGTCTACTGTCTATGTGGCCAACAGGTGGCGCACCCGTGCTTCACCGGATTAGAATTGCGAGACTGCTTACCCAGTACGTCGTAAGAGGCGATCACCAATGGCAGTTCGTCTTGTTGGTGGTGGGGCTACCAGTCAGTGCTTTGCATTCATGACTGATTCGAAATGGGAAGCCACTTTTCCCCTAGTTTAATTCAATCAGATTGACGGCGTGAACGTGGATTGCTTTCGCGCTGTACCTCCATCCCAAGGAAAAAGAGGGGTAAACCAACCAACCAAATGAAGACCAATTAATACGTCACGACCACGAGCAGAATCAATAAATCCTACGTGGCAAGTTACTTGAAAACATTCATAAAATCTTAAATTCTTGGTATCTCTTGAGCTCAATATCGTAAATTTTTGATAGGTTGCCTTGCACTTTGAATCATGTTTAACAAAAGAAGTCATCAATATTTCACGATTTGGCACTTTTTGTTTGTAGACTGCCAATAGACTCCGACTTTATTAGTTAATAGATAAGCCCAAAACTTCTTGTTTGCGGAGCTATTTATTGTGTGTTACGTCGATAATAGAAACTTATCAGCATTCGATTTGCAGATTTTAGCGCTTCGTCATACCATAATTACGCATAGATCAATTTACATTGTACACAACAAAAATCCTAAAACATATGAATAAAATCCGCGCTGCATATATAATTTCTATTAATAAGACTAAATATTGGTCAATGGACACAGGCAAGGCAAACAGTACCCATATATAAAAATGTTTCACGGAAGCTCAAACATTCGATATCCATGATCATGGACCACGACATTCTCACCGGATTACTTAAATTCTCGCCTTTAAACACACTGAACCGCCACTAGTGAACCACGAGGATATAAAAACAATTACGTCATTTTGTTCTATTGAATATTTGATCGAGAACTATCTCCTGACAAGCCGCCTTAGGCGAAACAGACTGTTGAGGTGTTTTTAACTTGAATAAATTTCATTTTTTTGCTCTAATTCGATCACTGAGCTCTCTACTGTCAAATCGACTGACTACAAAGTTAATATAACGCTATAATTAAGTTTAGTCAAGGATATTTTAGAGCAGATTTAAGGTGAAACCCCCGAGTAATGTTAAATGCTTACTGTTAATAAATCAGTCATAAACAGGCTGTTGGAAATCATGTTTTCGGAGAAATTTTTTGATTCACAACTCTTCAAAAATTAATCTTTTAATGATAGCTTGCTAGAGATGGTCCTGTAAAATTTTAATGTGAATGGGGCAAATGAATAAAGTTTTAACAAGGTCATTTTTGGCTCAACTAGGTTAAGTTCAAGTAAGAAGTTTCAGGCTGCTTATTGTGCGTTTAGTTTCTGCTTGAAAACTCTACAATGCAGGCTGAAGTAGGTATTGCTAAAATGTAATAGACAGCAATTTTGCCAAGACCAATAAAAAATACATCAACGTATAAATAGGCTATTTTCAGCACACGCTTGCATAACACTCCACGTTAGCTTGTAAGTTATTTCAGCGTAGTTTGTAGAGCATGCGAGTAATGTGCTAACTTGCCTAAGAAAACAATTCGGTTTAAACGATATCCAAACAGATAAAGGCGCATCAAATCTTGTATCCCAATCACTGCCACACAAACATTGTCCATTAAAAAATTTGTTATCCAAGATAAGGGAGCTTATCTTCGTTTCCGCAATTGTACAGGTTGGGATGACGACAATATATGCAAACGGCTGAAATAAAAAAGGTTGATTATACTGTACTTTACGAGAAATCGTAGAATATCCCAAATAACTTCTCACTTTAAATCAGGGTTCCAGACTGGCTTCAAAGGCTTCGAACTTCGAAAAGTCAAAAAATGCTTATACAGTTTGAAAATAACCCCAAATCTCGCTCTACAATTCGGGGTCTGGGGAAAAAGCACCCATTCAAAACAAACCAAACTCGTTTTTTGTACTTTTACCAGAGCTTTGCATAAGCTACAACTGAGCAAACTGGGTCAAACACGCTCGAAATTTAGTAGGCACAACAAACAGCCTAACAAAATGTCTTTTAAATCTTGAGGAGCAATTCTCATTCGCCAGTGGGGAAATGTCAAATGATCTCTTAACATTACAACAGATCGGCTGCCGTGAGAAATGAAGACATTTCTTATTCTCTAACTTAAATAACACAGAGAATGTGCCTGGGTAGACTATAATCTCATAGGTAGTCGTAGTCTATAAGATAAAGAAATAATATTCGATCATATTAAAAGTGCCAATGAGGTCAATATCTTTGTTATTTGTTTTTCATATATAAGTTTACTTCCAAGTGTTTCACCATTGATAGAGAGCTATTTGATACTTCTCGAATACAATAGTTAAAAAAAGATATTTAAATAGTCATAAAATTTGATTTCATAAGATTAAACATCTAGTGTTTTGCCAGTTTTCATTTTCTCACAAAACTGCAGCTAAAAGCACGATATAACAAGCTCAGAGCAATACGCTTTTAAGCTAATACTTCACAGACTGTAGTTAAACAATCGACTTACCTATATGGTTTTCAGGTGCCTCCTCGCAGCCTGCTAGATTGATATAATGCTCATCAGATTTATTGCAAAAGTACATGTTGCACTGTAAAAAAGATGCACTTAGAATGGCCTCAAAACAGTCGTAAGTGACCGCAAAAGACCTGTGACAAGCACGATAATCTTGTAAAATCTTGTAAAAATTTACTACCTGGCTCGCTCAAATGCTACTCCCAAGTAATTTCTTGAGATAACAGTTTAGCGAGCCAGTTAGTAAATTTTTTCACTAAAATTTGTGTTCAGACTCATTTCGGAGAGTCAGTAGGCATGCCACTGACATAACGCATTTCTATCACTAGCTGTGCAGTCAATTAGAAGAAGTCGTTACGGAGCCGTTCTAAACATCATGACCACGTTTAAACATAGCAGGAAGTGAACTCACGACCTTTGAATTGTTGGTCAGCGTGCTGTATTAACTTTGAGAGTTTTTTTTATGCCATTGAAATTACTTTAATAGCACTTAGTACTCAAGCGACAGCTGGTCCTTTTTCCGTGCACTAAAATCAAATATCATCGGAAGTTTTGGTCACTTTTTAAACTGCAGCATTTATTTAGTTGTAAAATATTTTTATTTATGATTATTATGTAAATTGGGTCTCGCCAGGTACACTAAAAATGACAATAATTTGAAATCTTACAGGCCTACAGCAAAGCATAGTTCTGTCTGGGTTCGTGATGTTTTTCTGTCTGTTTTAGCTCCTTTAAATCTACTAGAGATAGAAACGTGGAAGCTTGCAAGATTGGTTACAACCCTGACCCAGGGTAATCTGTATCTCTTGAACAAGAAAATGATTTCTTGCTAAAAAGATACCAGCAACCGACTCACCGATTTGCAAAAACTGTATTCCCTTACGGACAAGATGACGTTAAAACAAGCGTCCTTTTGTGAAAGTTGTTTTCTGTATCAGATATTTTCTCAACAAGTACCGAGCGTAGAAACGCTGTAGAAAGCTTGTACGAGAGATATTTAAAAGCTGTCTCCGATAAAAAAATCTAATACCATTTGATCTTTTGTAATTTCGCAATATATCATAGCGTTTATCATAATTACCTCAGCTATGTTTAATGAATTTCTTTGTTGGTACTTGTTTGGTTTACCAAAAGCTTGTTTACAAAGGAATTTAAATGTGTTTTTGCTGCTTTTTTCTATCACGGTTGTTTAAAGTTCTGTTTTTTCACAGTGCACAGCAACAACAACACAATTCGCAGATATAGCCTCCTGTAAGTTTAAAGTCAGGCGCGCGCAGTTAGGTTCTTAAAAGTCTTTATTGAGACATAACTAATAGGTCATGGTATCAAGCCGATGCGTCCTGATTGACACTAATTTAAGGGTTGACGTATTTCTTCACGCAGATGATACGTTACTTGCTTTAGAATTAGAGCTAAGTGTATGTAATGGCAGGCTGTTATTTTAAGAAGCTAGTGCTATGTATAAATATATTTAGTTAGATCTGTCGAGGTGGTCTGCTACAAGGAGAACCTTAAGTTTTTGTTTGTTTTGATGAAAGTCAGATTTGTCGCAAGATTTTATTTTTATGTGAAATTCGATTGCGCTGGCTCATAGCTAGACCAAATGCCTTCACTCTCTTTTTTCTTGAAACTCCCGACTCTCACACTTGTTTTATTGGTTTCTTTTGCTGGTGAGCCTAAGAGTAACGTACTTGGAGTAATTTTAGATTGTATTTTCAGAGCAAATGAGGAAAGCTCGAGTATAAAGATATATTTTTGGTATTTCATGCATTTTACCCGATTAATCAAATGCTAAAAACAAACGTGGTAGAACTCCAACTACAATAGTAAGACAGTAACTATCGACTAGTCCACCACACTTCTGTGAATTGCTAATGGTGGCCATTGTAGGTTTCAGTGGAAATTATTAAGAATACTTGTTTTATTTTGAAGGACGGGGGGAAAATGAACCTAGAAGTGATCCGCGCTAGGTTGAAAACCTCGAAAATTTTGTCCAAAGTTTTCATTTCTGAAAATATCAAAATTTGCGGGACTGGGAAGATCAGCATCGTAGTCAGGACGGTGGAAACTAGAAGGATCGTGGCCCACTAAAATTTTGGACTTTCGACAACGCGAGGCAAGTTTTATAAAACCAGGAGAGGACTAATCAAACCCATACTGGTTTAAGTTGTAGGGTGTTTTTTTAAATAGTTTTAATCTTTTTTTGAGGCAAAGAGTTGAGTAAAAGCGGTCAACTCCCTACTTTCACTTGCTTCAGCCCATTACCCGACTTACATGGAATGAGATGAACCACTATGGCCTGAGCACGTAGTCGCTGATGGCACCGCACAACGACAACAAGAAGAACCCTGCTAATGTGAGCAATAAAAACATATTTTCTTACTATTCCTTTAATAATTTCCTCTGAATTCTTTGCTGTACGTTTAGTTCGACGCAACAGTTGATCTGTAATTCAAAATTAATTCAAGTTAACGACAAAACCTTTTAGTGTTTACGAAGTAGACAGGTATCGTGCTACAGTACAGTATTTTTGTGTCCGTGTCGTAAATGCTAGACAATAAAAATCTAACAGTTTCTCATACCTAACCGGAAGGCAAACCAAAACCGACGCTGGGCAAACGCTCCATAACAACGCTTGACAATCTGTTAGTTCCATTGATAAATTAATATTATTTCTAAAACGTGGCCTGATCAGCGCAAGCTAAATGTTGTTATCTTTTAACAAATTCATTTCCTTTCACAGTACCAAAGCATAAGTTTAGGAATAATGAGTCTATAACTTTATTCTTCGATGACAAGAACAATTTTACAGCCACACAAATAACTTGTGTTACAGCCTACTTGAAGTTGATAAAGCATATTTGTAGCATTTGTTGTAAACCACGAATAAAAAGTTAGTAAGTCATTTTATGTTTACGTATAGTTTCATCAGTAATAATCTGAACCAGAGGTGTTGCTACGACTTGGATTCGAAACGAGACAAAAGAACTTTTATTTGCTAATGCAATATTTTTTCAATTTCAACGGTGTTCTTTAAAACAAGTACACCTAGCTGGATAATTTTCATCGATAACGGATAACAGAACGACAGCCAATTACGTCTGTGCATGTATTTGTGGCCTTATACACAACGAAAAAAGTGATTTTGTCACAGAAAAATCGTTGCCAAGCAAAGAAATCACTGCTATGCAATGTAAGGTGCAAAGGCCTCGCTTGTGTTTTATCGAACTAGAATAGAGAAGGTGCTCACCCAGCATGTTATAAAAGCAAATTTTGAGCACCAACCATACTTCTTCTTCTTCGTCGTTTGAGTTATTTGTTATCAGCATTATGCAGGAAGATGCAAATGCACTGCGTTAGCGCTCAAGCTCGATTTGCAAATCTTTAGTTAGACTGGGGCCACCACAACGGGTAGACTGCTTGGCTCCACCACCTGTCTGCTACATAAAGATGGAGGAATCCCGTTAAGCTCTTTGCCCAAGGACACAACAAGCAAGCCTGCGAGCTTGTTTTCCACACACTTCCTATGTGCTGAGGGCCAAGCAGGGAAGCTGTGAATACCATTTTTTAAAGTTTTTTGGTATGACACGACTTGGGAAATGAATCCCAGGTCTACCCCCCACTGCGAAGCGGACGCTCTAACCTCTGCGCCGTCGCACCAACCATTGACAGTCTATGTTGGTGATAGTGCTACTAGTCGGCGGTTTGTATTTACGACTAATTTAAAACGAGTTGCTACTTTCACAAGCCTGTTTGTGATTAGGTATGCGGTGTAAGTCTGGACAGCTTATATCTTCTGCAGGCCGAGCCATCACTGTAGCGCTTTGGCAGAACTGGGACTGCTGTTTGGTATGAAAAGAGTGCACTTCCTATAACTACTGACATATTTTATGATGATAGTAGCTAGCGTTCCGAAAATAATCTGTGTTATTGTTGACCTTATTGCATTTGTGCTTTGTAGTTTGGACATGCTTCGTGCAGATACCTCACTTAGAATCTAGACACGTCATAGTGATAACGCATGACTGCATGGATGGTATGAAGACTGCGACCGGAAAAAACATCAACAGCAACAATAACTTTTGGAGATGGTAACTACTATCCTTTCCCAACCGCATCCTCCAAAACACGTCATTAAAGTTACTTACCGATATTTCGCCCCGACATTCTGCTCACAACCATCATTGTCACAAAAATAGTAAAAAGAAGGAATTTCATTATTTCGAACTATCAAAAACTAGACCTAGATATAAAATTGCTTGTGTACTTAATAGGTTTGGAGTTGGATAATTTATGAAAATAAGTTAAATAAAATTACAAGGATCATTAAAACGTTACTAGCGAAGGTTTGTAACGAAGAGTGCAACCAAAGGATAAATACCCGAGTGGTAACGAAAGGTAGGGGAGAGTGGGGCACCATAAGCCACTTTTACTTTTTGTATCGTAGACAATCTATGTGTTGCTCTATTGAAACACTTTTATTTTTAGAACACACTATGGCATATTGTGTCTGTATTGGTAAATTTTTAAGAATGGGTTATTACTCTAAACCAGTTTTATATTATCTTAAAATGTTTTCTCAAATGGCTCAAGGTACCCCTACCTTGGGGTACCTTGAGTAGGGCTTGGGGTACCATGAGCAAGTACATCTAACACACAAATTTCAATAAAATTTTACTTTATTTTCATTATCGTTGCGCATCAGTGAAAGGCACATAACTTCTCAGAAAGCTTGCTGAAGTACTGGCACGATTGAAATGAATTACCGACGGATCATCTAATATATCCAAGACGGGCCACAACGCTCAACTCTAACAATAACAGCAGACCAACAACTCAATTTCACGCATATTAGTGGTTTTCTCCTAATTGTATTTGTTAACATTTTTAGCCTACCATATAGGCCCACCCTTTTGTATGAAAAATTAGGGAAGAAAACACGCTAACCTGTCTTGTGTCTAGTTTTGGAACCAGGATGTTCTTCTCGTTTATTTGACCATCTCTGAATTTTTTTACATATTTTGTAAGAGTCATTCTATCTACTTGCATGTCACGAGCAACAGTTCGAATCTTGCCACCATACTAAACCACTTCATGAACAGCTCTCTGCATAATGCTATGGCGACCTTACGGGATACAAACTGTGGATCATTAATGTTTTGCTGAAATTGTGTTTTGCTGAAATGGTCTGACCATTTTCAACAAAAAATGTTTTGCTGAAATAGTCACCAAAATTGTGACAATCGAGTTTCCACAGCACGTCTGACTCCAAGAACGAATGTATTTAATCACAACACGACGTTGAATGCACGAATCTTGATTTGAATTTAAGCGAATCGAATTGAATTGAAGCCAATGAATTTTGAATTTTAATTTTAATCGAAAAAACTGAACGAAAATAGCAATGCTTCTTTTTATATGCTTGTTTACTAAGTCACTCCGCCGCACGTCAGACGGAACCACGCCTGGCCATACGGCTTAGTCACCCAGTATTGTTGCAGCATGGTAGATAGCTATGTATGCTCTTTTAAGACCTGTTGTAGGCCAAGGGATGATTTACAATAACGATCATCGTACAACAACGAGCGCACGAACAGAACGAGAACGTTTATGAGTCACCCACATGATTTCAGCAAAACATCAATGATCCACAGTTTGTATCCCGTAAGGTCGCCATAATGCTATTGTCGAAAACACCTTTACCAGACTTACGCTTATACTTTCGAACCATTTTGTCTGGAAAGAGAAAAATGAAGTCATTGATTATATTGCAAAGATTTATACGCCACATAGATCTTTTTTCGACTACCCATCAAGTTTTAGTGAAGCAAATCCATGCAGCGAGGTTTGCAATATAAATAGGTTTGCCTACTGTACTGGTTTCTGGTGAATTTTGCATTTCGCCAAACAATGGATAGGTCGACTCGTTTACTGTACAATCTCCAAGATTATGTCTAAAACACAACGCTTGCAAAAAACTGTTTAATTCAAGCCGCTCTGCACAACACAACTTCGCAGCTAAGGTACTCTTTCTTCAACAAGTTTCATACTCATTTATCAACAAAAAAGAGCGCAAAACAAGGTTTCACGACCTCGGCCATTGTACTAAAAAACAGGTTTTTAAGTTTTTTATGTGCATTAGTTCAAAGGAATGCGTTTATTAAAATTTTTATTTGCTGCAGTATATCACGAAAGAATTTTAATCATTATAATTATCGAATAATGTAGTATATTAGAATTGCTTGTTACCATTTTCTATGTTCTATATCGCAGAAGGTCGCCAGTCGTCATCATTTTGCGGTGATCGGCTATAGAATGCGCTTCTTTCAGTTTCATATGATCTACGTCCCATAGCACTCAACGGAAGTAATTTCATTATATGCGGGTGGGTCAGTGATATAAAATGATCCACTTAGCGTCAATTGCGGAGGAGCTGGCCCTAACCCAAGTTCCAACCCTAACTCTAATTCTAGTTCTGACCCTAATCCTAATCTTGGTTGTAATCCCAATTCTAACCCTAGCTCTAAACCTAAATCTAATCCTAGTTTTAACTTTTATTCTAAACCTAATCCTAACACTAATCCTGGTTCTAACCCTAACTCTAATCCTAACCCTAATTCTAGCTCCAACTCTTACCCTATATAAAGAAGCTAACCCTAGGTTTCAGGATATTAATTTTTTGTGGGAGAGCTAGCCATAGTCCTAAGGGAGCTAACCAGAGGTTTGAGGGTGCTAACTCTAAGTATAAGGATACTAATTATATGTGAGGGAGCTAATCATAGTTCTATGTAAAGGAGCTAACCCTAGAACTAAAGATATTAATTTTATGTGTGAAAGGTCCAAGTGAGATAATTCTAGTTCTAATCCAAAAATGGTGTCGATGATAGGTCCGAGCGAGTTAGTTCTTGTTCTGAGGGAGCTATACTATTTGAGGGAGCTAATTCTAGTTCTAACCCAAACACGGTATGGATGTCATTAGGTTTATTAGGTTGTAGAATATTTCAAAAAGTTTGCTGGGGTGCAATCCTTGCCACCTTATGATAGCATTTGACTTGCTTTATGAGAAGTTATTGCACAACAGTTACGCAATTTTTATACAGTTGTTTGCTGGGTATGGTGCAATTCTTATCTCTTTATGGTAGCATAAGACTTACCTTATATACTCAAGTATACGTCGATCTCATGTATAGGTCAATAGGTATTTTAAGACAAAAAATTACATCATTGTAAGTATTACTCGTGTATAAGTCGACTCCGCATTACAACATGTTTTGATGGACTTGAGGTATTGAGGAGTGGACTGAACTGTTTTGGGATAGCAATACCGATGCTGAGAATTGCTTTGAAGGATTGAAATAAACTTTTTATTAGACTACTATTACATAAATGTTGACTGTTTGTTGGATTTAAAATGTTTGTATATTTGGATAATTACCGGTATTTATAGATCAAGGTCTATTTAAAGGTACGAGCATTAGACTTTATTCGAAATTGACAGTAATAAAATTTCGTTAAATAGTTTCCCAAATATATTAATTTGTTAAACTCAAAACCAATAGGTGGCAATACAGCACAATAATGACGGTTCCCAAGTTATGATTGAGCATTCCGTCGTAAGCTTGTTTACTAATAATATATACCGTATATTTTAAGCTAATTCAACACCTCTACAGTAAATTTCACCGATATTTGACAATTTTGTGAAGTAACGTTAACCTTTATAAGGTGAAGCACCATATTATCAGCGTTTGTTAAGGCTTCATACGCGGTGTGTATATTGCATGTATAATAACCGAGTTTTATTTTCGTATTCACATTCTATACCACTCGGCAGCAACATGTCCATAAACATTACTCTTGTATAAGTCGATCCAAAAAATTTTACCTTAAAATCGTCTCCCAGTAATTCGACGTATACAATGAGGTTAGATAATATTGCACAATGGTCTCATAATTCCGTTGCAATTGTTTGCTGGAAGTGATGCAATGACGTTGAAGCAAAGCGGTGGGAGAAGGTCAGCAAAATGCAACGTCGCATTTCGGACTATCCAAAGCATACGGTTTTGAGGCAAATATTATGAACTGTTTTTAACATTTTACGGTTAAGATCGTTTTATGTCTGCTGCATATTTGTTTCCAAAAATGTTCACGGGTTTTTATAATCAAAAGATTTATCAATTTAGCTGTTTTAAAGCTACTCATGAGATTTCTGTATTACGCAATTACAATGCCAACGTTTCAGGAAGACGCAGTAGCTTCTACCATTGTTCAATTCAGGAAGTTAAATTATGCAAAAATCTTGTTGGTGGTACAGAATTTTAATATACCTTTGAAAAAAAAGCTGTTTGAGCCATAAACGTCACGAAAAGCTAATGGCTCAAAAATTTTTTTTCAAAGCAATATTAAGTTAAATTACCAAACGCAGCACGAAACTACAAAAATAGAAGCACGGAAGATGTAATTTCGTGCAGTCACCTGACAATGAAATGGCAAAAAGACCATCAGATCATCAGAATCAACTGCCGCGCCTATCAAGCGGCAACATAATATACTAATTTTAGTAATACGAAACCGAAAAAAATTGCTCCCTCTGTGGCACTAAGGCCACTCTTTCCTTTTCAGCAGGCCCAGTATGCTCAGGTTTTTGTGCTGAAGCCTGCGCCATTCTGCATGCTCTTTGCTGGTTTCGGTAACACCGACAAGTCTGCCACTTCTCTTATCTTCTCCTCCTATCTGGCTCTCGTTCTGTCCTCACCACCCTGTCCTCTCTTCCATCTTTTCTTTTACCTCAATCTCTCTGGCAGATCTGGCAGGAACTGTCTTCTCTCTCCTTCTGTTCTATCAGGTTACAATGGGCCCCTCGGACACTCCTTTCGTCTTGGAAAACGATGCGGCTGATGAGCTGGCCAGACGGGGAGCGCAACTCGTGCCCTCTGCAATCCCTTGTAGTCTATCTCTATTTATCTCTCGTATCCACTTTTCTTTTTTCTCGGACTGGAGGCGTACTGTATCATCAAAATTCTTCGACACACAGGTTTCCTCAATTTCCACCGAGGACCTTGTGCTTCCTCGTCACGCTCGCTGTGTTCTCTTTCGTCTACGCTGCAATGAACATAACCTTTTGTTAAGCTTTTATCTCTCTAGGATTGGCAGAATCGAGAATCCTTCCTGCAGCGCATGCGAACACTCGTCTCAGGACACCTCTCATCTCATTCTGCACTGTCCAGCTAAGGACTCTTTGCGCCGCTCGCTCTTTGGCGACTCTCTGTTTTTGCACGATTTTTGGTCGAGGGCTTGGGGAGTTTCCCGGCTTATGGGGCTTTATGGTCTTCCACCATGCTCACATCCCTGGGGTCGGGTAACAAAAACAAGGTGGTGATTGAGAAGGTTCGCCATATTGTGATGAAAGATCGCTGACTTACACTCAGGGAAATTGCGAATATGCACCAGAAGGCCAAACAATTAATAAAGAGTACTACTTGAGATTTTACATCGCCTTCGTCATGCTCCGCGAAGAAAACGGCCATACATGTGGACAGGTAAGAGCTGGTAGCTTCACCATAACAATGCTCCCGCTCATTCCGCACATGTAATGAAAGGTTTTTTCGCCAAAAACAATACGGCACTTGAGCGATAGCCTCCTTATTCTCCTGATTTGGCACCATACAACTTCTGGCTATTCCCCAAGTTAAAAACTACGCTGAAAGGGACGCGATTTCATTCACTTACGGATATTGTGGAAAAAAAGACGGCTGAGCTCAGGAGCATTTTAGTAGAGAAGTTCAAGAGGTGCTTCCAAAAGTGGGAAGGCGCTGGGAAAAGTGCGTGCACTTGCAATGGAAGTATTTTGAAGGAGATTAAATGAAATTTGTGATATTCATTGTGTTGTGTGTTTTAAGTCTAAAGATCGGATACTTTTTGGACAGACCTCGTATGTGTCTACAAAACAAAAAAAAAATTCTCTGCACACCAATTTAAACTCTCGCGCTATGTCTCAATCTCACTATCACTTATACGCATTTACAAAACAAAAAGAACTTCAACTTAATTGGTAATTTACACAAATTTACTTTTAACAGATTTTTATTGCCTAACTCTACAACTAAAAGCTCACCACAATTTCAGTGTCAGCACCCCGTATAGGCGTTATTACACAAAAATTTCCTGTTTAATTGATCTCGTTATATAAAAGTTTTAACTAACAATTTTTTCATCATGCATAAAGACAACTTTAATGCTCGTGGATTGACAACTATGAACTACAAATCAAAAATTAATTTATCAAAAAATCTAGGTCTATGAACTTATCTCATTTCTATGCGTTCTCTTAGTAACTGTTTCTACGCGCTGCAGCCACCAGCTTTAATTGTGTTTGAAGCAAACCAAGTTTCATGAAACTTAATACCTGGCAATATTTTCAGCTCTTTTTTTCAGTGTAGCGTTTCATTCTTAATACTGTTCAATATTCCCATAGATTAATGCTAGTGGTCATATGATTTTCAATGTAATTTAACCTAAATAATATTTTTTCATACTTTGTATTTCTTACATTTTTAATACGTGGCTCCGGCAATAGTTGACGTCTCGCCAAGCAACGCTTAACATTTACAGTTTGAATCTGTATGAAGCCGGGACAGACGTGACTTCTAAATTCCATATAGCTACTTTTCAAATACTGTATGATAAATTACTAACTGATTTTTGTATTTTATGTTTATGTGTAATTCTATTTGAATAAGTTTGTGGATTATTAATTAAGTAGATTTAAACTAAGTGTGATTGCTTAACCTTTGAACATGCTAAAGCCCACAATTGGTGACCCCGACGTACAAATGACAACCCTGACGCACATTTGGTGAACCCAAGTTACAATTGGTCAACACGACGACAACCCGACGGGTGCCGACGTACAATTGGTGAACTCGAAGTTGGCGACTTCGACGACAACCCGACATTGGTCATCTCCACAGCAACCTCGACGTGCCATTGTTGGGCGACCCACAGTTTGTGGCTCCGACGACGACCAAAGACCGACGACCGCCTTACAATTGGTGACAACGACGTGGAGAACAACCCCGATCTACACAAGACGCTGTCCAACGTACAAGCAATCCACTTGACGACAGACTGCTCGGTGAGTCCGACATCTTTATACATAAAATCTGGGGATAATTCGTTAAGCCACGATATCACCGATTGCAAGAAAAACTCGAGCACGAACAACAAAATGTAAAGAGATGACAGAAGTGCCAGCGGCAATAAAAGTTGCAGAAGAGAGTAAACAGTCCCCTAATGTCAGCAGCACAAAGTTTTCTACTTTAAATCAGGACAATAATTTTTTGATAAGTAATGACATAAATGCATCTAAAATGGGGCCTGAAAAACAAGTCTTGCCCATTTACTTTAAACTGTTGAGAAATATTTTGAATCACGAAATGCTGTGGACGAAAAATTTACGATTTGTTGCTATTACTAATAACATGACCATCGAACAATGGAGTGAGGACAGCTCATCGCTAAGCACCGCTGCGAAATCGGATCAACTCTACACTGCCCTCAAAAATTCAATTTTAACTGCGGTTGCAGACAATTTTAAAACAAACTGGATAGATGCTTTAAACAAAATGTTATATAACAGTAATACTGAAAAACCATCTACTCTGATCGCACAAATAATTTCTACATGTCGTATGAACCCAGAACAAGATCAAGGCCCCCGCGATTTAGCCGAACGCACTTTCATTCAATTGCATTCCAAAAATATACAAAATATTTTAAAAGCCCAAAAATTTGAGACCTTGCATGACCTAGGAAATTTTGCTAATCGATATCACAATTAAATAAACTTTGGTAATTTCCATGATACGGCATCCACCAAAAATGAAATCACACAGTTGAGCAATAAAATTGATAAACCTGCCGTGGAATTGAAACACGTAAAAGGTCAAAGGCAGCGCCAATTAAATTTTGTTCCCGAAAGGCAAACACGCATAAGAAACGCGCCATTTTAAAAATCTTCAAGTACCAGTACATATAAGCAATCCTACTAACATAATTATCGCTTTCCTCGTAATCATATAAAAACCAGATTTCCTGATCCAAAAACCGGATTCTGTTTTTATCATTCAAAATTTGGCAATAGAGCAAATAAATGCTCAAAGCCATGTACGTTTAAGGAATATCAAATCTAATCAATAAATGCAATTGATCGACCTGCAAGTGATATCCCTTTGTCTGAAGCGATAAGTTTACCAAAAATTCTCCATAAAATTTTTGGTATGCTGTTCTTACTTAAGACTGGTGCTTGTTGTAACTATTTGCCTTTGCGTGACTCTGATATCAACAAAGAAGAGACCTACTCTCAATTTCTTACCGCAAATGGTACTCCGATAAAATGATTTGGAAAAGCTGATCTCGAAATTGATATCGGGTTTGGAAAAACGACAGCAACTTTTCATATATATGCGATAGAACAACCCATTTTAAGTTTTCACTTTATGCACCAAAATCAGCTTACTCTTGATGCTCAATTAGGTTGTTTACGCTGCCTAGATAGTGAAACAAAAGTAAACACTATTCCCATGCCTGTTAAAGCGTGCTGAACTTTGCCTGTCCACGAACTCAAATACACGGACCTGTTCGATCTTTACCCAAACTTAAAGGCCCCATCTAATTACGGAAAGCCCGTAAAGCATGACATTGTGCATCATTTACTTACAAAAGGTCGACCGCCAAATTTTAAAATACGCCGTGCTTCTCCCAAGAAATATATGAAAAATAAGCAGCAAATTGATGAAATGATTGCATCAGGTCTTTTAATCCCCAGTACTTCAGAGTTTGATAGCCCTTTACATGTAGTATCAAAGCTAACACTACAAAACTACGCTTAGTGAGTGATTACAAAGTTTTAAACAAAATGTTAAATCCCGACCGTTACCCTTTGCCACATGTCTGCACAGCTTATAAACTGTTGCATGGTAACATTTTATTTTCTACTGTTGATCTTAAATCAGCTTTTCACCACGTACCAATTGCACCTGAAGATGTTTACAAAATCGCACTAAGGACTCCAGTTGGAGCCTATGCTTTTACGAGAACCCCTTTTTAATTGTTTATCAGTGCCCAAGTATTTCAAAGATTGATGGACACTGTTATACGCGGACTTCCATTTGTTTATGCTTATGTAGATGACATCTTGATTTTTAGTAAAGGTGAATCTGTCTATTTTAGTAAAGATGCCAAAAGCAATTGGTGCACCTGTCTATTTTTTTCAACGTTTAAACAACTTTGGTTTGACAATAACCTAAAAAAATAGATTTGGAAAGAATGAAATTCGGTTCTGAAGGCATGTTATAACACCTAAAGGAATTTCTCCGGCAGCTGACAGGATTGAAGCAGTTTGCAATTTTTTACTTCCAAAAACCGTTAAGGCTTTACGTCGCTTTACAGGAATGCTACAGTTTTATAGTCCCTCTACTCCACGCTTGTCCCACAACTTGACACCAGTGTACGACATGATAAAAGGCAAGCGCTATTCACAGTCAACGTTGAAATGGACTTCTGCATTAAAAAAAATTTTTGAAGCTTCAAAAGACTGCTTAGCACATTTTACCGCATTGACATTCCCAGCACCAAATGCAAAAATATCACTGGTAACAGACGCGAATGATGACGCAGCAGGTGCGGTGCTACAACAGGAAGTTGACAACAACATTCAACCTTTGGAATTTTTTCCAAAGTATTCTCACGCATTGAGCGAAAACATTCGGCATTTGACAGAGAATTAACCGCCATTGTCAAGGCATTGAAACACTTTAGGCATTTTTAGGAGGTCAAAAATTTACTATTTACTCTGACCACTATCCTCTAATTGATGCTTTACTTTCCGTGGCTGACCGTGACAATGCACGCCAAGCACGACAATTCGCATATGTCAGCGAATACACTACAGACATCCAACATTTGTCTGGGACGTCTAATATTGTAGCTGATGCTTTGTCTGAAAGAAAAATCAACTCAGTTTTTCATCAAAGTTTCTACATTGACTGGGCTACTTTGGCAAAAGCTGAACTTGTTGACCAGGAATTACTGTCGTTTATTGAAGGTAACCACTCACTCAAGATCAAACGTGTATCAGTAGCCTACACTAACATAAAACTCCATTTTGATGACTCTTAACCAGGAATCTTGCGTCCTATTGTACCAACAGGTTTTCGCCAAACGATCTTCAACAATATTCATAACTTATCTAATCCTGGCTCAAAAACAACTTCCAGAGCAATTTCCAAATGCTATGTATGGCCCCACATGAAACAAGATGTTTCATTTTGGTGTCGGAACTTCGCTTATTGTCAATGTGCAAAAGTTAGTCGACACAACTACGCACCACTTCAAAGATATCCCCCACCATCTCAAAAGTTTCGACAACTTAATGTTAATAAAGCTGGTCCACTTCCGAACTCAAATGGTTACACCTACATTTTGATCTTAGTTGATAGGTTTTGACGATGGCTTGTGGCAGTTCGAATGAAAGATTCACGTACACAAACTATCATTAATGCACTCATGCACAACTGGATTTCCCTGTACGGAGTTCCAGAAACAATAACTTGTGACAGAGGCTCACAGTCCCTTTCTCGGGAATAGAAGAATCTTTTAATATTTTTAGGCATTCGACACATACAGTACATACCACTGCATATCACCCTCAAAGCAATGGCTTAGCTGAGAGAACAATTCAAACAATAAACAAATCTTTACGAGCCATGCTCAGTGCCATCAATTAGTACAACTACTTACCGCTAACAATGCTTGCCTTGCGATCTCAAACCAAAGAAGACGTAGACGCTACGTCAAGTGAGATAGTTTTTGGCACAAATCTCCGTTTACCCAAGGAATTCTTTGAATTTGGCAACATATCATCTAAAGATGCATTATCTAAATTTCTCAACTCCCAAAGTAAATTTTATTCACAATTTAGATATTGTGAGAGTCGTTTTCCATCTACACGTCGTAGTTTTGTGGATCCTAATTTGAACAAGTGTCGAAATGTGTTCATAAGAAACGATGCTACCCATTCTTCTCTGCAACCAACATACGATCGACCATTTCTAGTATCAAACAAAAACCAAAAATACTTCACAGTACTACGCAATGACAAAGAATGCAAAGTTTCTATAAATCGACTAAAAGCTTGCAATCTTTTAATGGACTTTCATAAACAACAAACCAAGCCAGTTGCTAATATGCCATCCATTTCAGGTAACACTCAGTTGACATCTAAACCTGAATCCAGAGAGCGCTCACTTCAAACTAAAATACTAACCAGATTTACGAGAACATGACAAGTTAAAACACCCAAGAGATTTCCAGATTATGAGCTCGAATAATTGGTTAGCAGTTTTATTTTTATTGTTTATAATTGTGCCTTTTTCTTTTTCATCCCTAGAATTTACTTTTCCATTGTGCAGCGAAACGCATGTCAAAGCTGAATGCGCTATTCAAGAACTAGTGCCTTGCAAACAACACCAACACGAACATACAAAAACATGCGAAGTTAGTGTATTCTATTTGGAACATAACATGTTTAACATCCCTGCCATTTCTTGTCAACAAATCACCACCACCACAACGGCAACCTTTTATTTTTTTGGAGCTCAATCGATAATCGCATTCTTCAGCAACAGATTATTCTCAAGTACCTTCGCTTTTAGAACGTTCATTGCGGAATAGAACCTTAATAGCAACCAATCTAGGCAAACTTGTAAAAAAGTCAAACATCGTTTTTACACAGAAAGCAAACCCTGCTTCGAATATCGCTGGCCTACCATACGACACCACACCACCTCCAACGACATTTTGTCACGTTTCATTTTGTTGTATGACCCTTACAAGTACAAATTATTTACGCCATTTCAACAACTAGACCACTGTAATGTCCACCATGGATTTTGCTTATTGAATCACATAATTTTTGTATGGAACCCTCCACAAAAAATAGGTTGTCCTCAACTTAAACATGTCAAAACACATCCATGACTTTACACATGTCAGATATCAATAGTGCATACAGATTAGAAATTTCTTCTTTAGGCATTTCTATACATCATTGGGACATATGCTCTGCTAAAACCGAGTGTCTAGAATCCGACGCAATATGTGTTTTTTTGCAATTCGTGATCATTCCAATCACATGCCGCTTAGAACGACACCAACCGTTTGGCAAAAATAGATCAAATAGAAAATAGATCAAAAAGAAAATCAACGTCAAAATTATTCGCAGCGTATTTACAAGACCTTGAAGACAATGTATCAGATGCTATCAAGCATATCGGACAATCAATGGATGAAGTACCTGGTAAACTTCAAACTTTGCTATCTTTGGTATTGTCAAGTCAAGCTCGTCTACAACCTTCCGCAACTCTTAGTGCACTTTTGGGAACACAGCGAGCTGCCATGTTAAGAGGCAACACTATAAGCAAATTGTCGTGTACCTCATTAAAAGTACAACTAAAAAGAAGTCTCGTTCATAGCGATTTTTTTGCTACTAGACCTTTATTTGAAGCTGTAGAGAATGGCCAACTCGCGGTTTCCTTTAAAAAGGTTTTATAACTGAACGACGGCATATACCTTTCCACAAAAATCATTTTTCTCGAAAAATATCGCCCAAATCGAATTTTTCGATTTAAAATTTCAAAAAACGTTTTATTTGTTCATCAATTACACCTTAGCAGGTACAGCTTAAGACATTGCTAAGCTCTCTCCAACACTATTTTCCATCAACACTACGTTTACTTCAACAGACTGTGTTGCTGCTGCTTCTGCGATAGAAAATCACAATTTAAATGCCATACTTGATACTCTTTCAACTTCATCTCTTTACAACCAACGTGTTCGAATGTTTATTGATAGCCAAGTAGCTTCCACTTTCACTGAATCATCAAGTATTCAATCATCAGACATACCTCATTTGCTACACAATAGTTTTCTAATGCTTCTTTCTAACATTTCCAGTTTATTTGTAAATAGGATTTTGGCTTTCCTTACAATTTTAGCTTTAGCGTGGGGATTTATTCTCACTATCATCACTTGCCGTTATGTTTTTCTCATTGGCAAACGTAGATTTTTACGTACTATACACGATCGTTGAAACCATTATCTTATCTCTTTTTGCATACAAGCAATAGTCGTAGCGATAACCATACAGACCAATCTCAATATCAGGAAGCAATTGAACTTCGTGATTTATCCGATCGTGGTGCTAGCGATGAGCAGGCCTAAATATCTATCTCAATTTTTTGAAAATGGAAATTATTTTTTATGGAGTATTTAGCACCCTGTGTATTTCTTATTTATTAATCAGATTTGTAAACAGAAACCTGCAATTCACGTGTCTCTTATATGCTATTGTGATAATCGTATCATACAGATTATTGCTCCATTTTGTTGTTTTGCAGCAAACCACACCCACCATATCAAACTCATGTTCCAACAACAACGGATAACGGTAAACGGTGAAGCATTTCTCATGACGATGGTATCAGGCAATCCAGCCAGACATAGCGCAGCCACACCCACCTACTTGCGGTGCAAACAGGCTGCATACAAGAACGGTATTTAAATGTTGTGACGAACCTCATGCAAAAAAACACAATATATTTTGTTGTCTTTGATCTCTGACACGTTAAATGTGTTGATTATGCTATTTTGTTGTCTGTGTTGATTGTTGTTCGTTAATTGCTTATATATCACTTTTCCGTCCTTTCTTGCATCACCGTGATCTATCTGATGTTGTTGCTAACATGTCATCACCATTTTTCACTCACTTTCTTACATTACGCATGCGTGTCATGTATACATAGGCACTAAAATCATTCTATTTTAGTTTTTTTTTCGTTCATTTCTTTTTGCCAACCTTTTTGCTAATGGTTTATTCCTAGTAGGCTCCTTTTGCATTTCAGATATATTAAGAAATGTGCTTTTCCCTCTGATGGGGGATATTTGTAGCGTTTCAATCTTAATACTGTTCAGTATTCCTATGGATTCACGCTAGTGTTCATATGAATTTCAATGTAATTTAACCTAAATAGTATTTTTTTCATACTTCGTATTTCCTATATTTTTGATACGTGGTTCCGGCAGTGGTTGACGTCTCGCCAAGCAACGTTTAACATTTGCAGTTTGAATCTGTATAAAACCGGGAAAGACGTAACTTCTAAATTCCATATAGCTACTTTTCAAATACTGTATGATAAATTACTAACTGATTTTTGTATTTTATTTTTATATGTAATTCTATTTGAATAAGTTTGTGGATTATTAATTAAGTAGGTTTAAACTAAATGTGATTGCTTAACCTTTGAACACGCTGAAACCTACATCAGCAAACTAGGACATTAATTATCGATATGATCTGCACATACACAAAAATTTTGTACGAGCTTGCTTGTTTTTGTCAAAACCTAACTTTCGTACTAAACGTTGCGCTTTTAGCGTTTTTGATCCTAATTGATTTTAAAACAAAAACCGTCATGTATTTGAAAGGCAACAGGCCAGTTCCCCCCGGTCACTTACCCTCCTAGGACATTTCCCCCGGCCATACACCCTACGGTAACAGGGCAGTTACCCCATGGACATTTACCCCAGTCTTTTGGTTTAGGTTTAGGGATAGAGTTAGGGTTGAAGTGTTCGTAGGGGGGATATATGACCGAATGTATGTCACGAGGGTAAATGTCCGGGGGGTAAGTAACCTGGAACCCATATTAGTTTACCTCTATTTTATACTACACTAGCAGATTTACCCCGTCGTTGATCGGGTAAAATGCAAAGACTGATTAAATTTTTACATTGAATACCCATATTTTAACTCTTTCGATCCCGCGCGGGTATAATTACCGGCATGCGATCTTTAAGCGTTCGCTCCCGCGACGGTATATATAACGGCAATAACAGAAATGGCGGACATGCGCGCAATTGTTTGCGTACATCTCGTTCAAGCAAAAACATTTATATATAAACCTTTCTAACATTCTGTTTGTGGTTTGTAACTGAATTTTTACATTGACTAACAATATAGCTTGAATAAATATAGGCTCGTAGTCCCCCATAGACGATTCTGATCGAAATCAAAATACCGTACTTGGCTTCCCTGGAAAAAGTTATATAAGATTCATATGTTTGTTTGTATCTAAATGTCTCCAGTTTTATTTCTGTAGCGGACATACAGACAGACAAACTTTGAGTTTTATATATATAGATAATGGGGGGTAATTGTCCTAGGAGATATGTTGCTTAAAGAGGTAATTTCCCGGGAGTATATGACCGGCGGTATGTAACCGGGGGGTACGTGTCATAGATTCATTTGAAAATTGTACATAAAATATTTTTCTCACTGTGTAATCAACTGACATTTTCTATTACCTCTAGACCTAGTTCAATACCAAATAATATATATATATATTTTGCTAAATCGGCGCTATGGCGTAGTGGTTAGAGCGTCCGCTTTGCAGACGGTAGACCTAGGGTTCATTTCCCAAGTCGGGTCATATCAAAAAACTTTGAAAAATGTTATTCACAGCTTCCCTGTTTGGCACTCAGCATAAAAATGGGATAGTGTGGAGAACAAGCCGGCAAGCTTGCTTGTTGTGTTCTTATGCATGACACTAAACGCCACTGAAACTTTGAAGATTGGACGCTTTCTTCCACTGGACCAGTGCTTTTGTATGATTCCGATAGAAGCCAAATTTTAAAAACTTATATGGGTTTACAAAGCAAAAAATAAATTGCCTGTACACCAATTTAAACTCTCACACTAAGTCTCAATCTCAATACCACTTATACGCATTTACAAAACAAAAAAAAACTTCAATTAGATTGCTTTCGCGCTGTATCTCCATCCTAAGGAAGAAGAGGGGTAAACCAACTAATCAAATAACCATCAATCAATACGTAACCACCACAGGACAGAGTTAATAAATCTTGCGTGGCAAGTTACTTAAAAACATTTACAAAATCTTAAATTCTTGATATCTCTTGAGCTCAATATTGAAAATTTCTGATAGGTTATCTTGCGCTATGAATCATGTTTAACACAAGAAGTCATCAATATTTCACGATTTGGCACTTTTTGTTTGTGGACTGCCAACAGAATTAATTACCGTAGTTAATTGATGAGTCAACAACTTGCCTGTTTGCCCAGCTATCTATTGCATTTTACTTGGATGATAGAAACTTAGAATGCATGCAGCATTCAGTTTACAGATTTTAGCGTTTCGCCATACTATAATGACATATGGATCAATTTACATTAAACACAACAAAAATCCTCCAACATATGAATAAAATCGGCGCTGCATATATAATTTCTATTAATAAAACTGAATATAGGTTAACGAACACAGACAAGGCAAACAGTATCCACATGTGAAAATGTTTTAAGGAAGCTCGAACATTCGATATCCATGATCATGGACCACGTCATTCTCACCGGATTACTTGAATTCTCGCCTCAGGGCTCAAAGGCTCAGACTGAATCGCCACTAGTGAATCGCGAGGATATAAAAGCAATTACGTCATTTTGTTTTCTCTCACTGTTTCGAGAATGCCGCTGAAGCTTTGAAGATTGGACGCTGGACCAGTTTTCCACTGGACCAGTGCTTTTATTTACAGTGCTGGCAAAAAGTTTAGAAATTTTTCACTAAAACATTAAAGAACATACAAATATTGTTTTATATCATATTTTTATTCCAGAAACTTAAAAAAAACTTGTCATATTTTTGGCAGCTTCAATGTACATCAAATTGTGTCATTAAAAGCAATATTTAGTGTGGTAGCCTTTGTTTTTGATGACATTTTGAATACGGCGATGCATAGAATCTGAGAGGGTTTTGCACAAATTTTTGTCAATTTCTTTACACCAAACTTCTTTAATAATCTTTTTCAGTTCTTCCGAGCTAGCTGGATTAGATTGAGCGACTTTTTTTACCCAAGGTCCACAAATTTTCGAGAGGGTTTAAATCCAGAGAATTTCCGGGCCATTGCAGCACGTTGTCATTTTTGTCTTGAAACCACTTGGTGACCGCTTTGGCTTTATTGCAGGGTACAGAGTCTTGCTGGAATATCATACAACCATGGATGTTCATGAATGCCAGCAAATGAATATCCAAAACATCGATGTAGCGGGTGGCATTCATCGTTTGGACGTTTGGCAGAAAATAGATACCACCCCGTCTATGACTGGAAAAGCACTCCCAAACCATAACAAAAGGAGGGTGCGTGACAGTGGCTTGAATGTAACGTGGATTCTCTGACAATGAGCCAATTGGTCTTCGGACATGGGAACTGTGCCTGGCAAACTGAAAAAAAGTTGATTCATTCGAAAACATGACTTTCTGCCAGTTTTCGCTGGTCCGACCTTTGTACTGCTTGTAGAATTCAAGCCTTTTCTTGGCAATTTTTGGAGTAAGAAGCGATTTCTTCAAAGGTTTTCGAGAAGGAAACTTCAAGTCTTTGGTTAAACTGAAGCGAATCGTTCTCGTAGAAATCTCAGCCAGTAAGCAACTGATCTTTTTACATCTCTGGATGAAAAAAAGGCTTTGCTTGCAAAAGCCTCCGGATTTTTCAGTCCGTCCTTGATGTCGTCTTCCGAGGCCGGTCACTCCTTTTCACTGGAGACAAAGTTACATTTTCCTTGTTTCGCTTAAGTATCCGACTTACAAAATCTTCAGAAAGTCCAAATCTGCTTGCAATTTCTTTATTTTTGTATCCTTTTTCTTTAAGCAGAGTTACATTACTTTTAGAAGTTGTAGAAATATGGGCTAACTTTTCCATCTTGATACCAAAAATATTACAACTAATCAATATTTTAGTAATTACAGATAAACATCAAAATGAACTCAACAAAACCTGTGAAAATCAGCAGGAATACTGAAAGCTAACTTGGGATGAAAAGTTAACAAAATGAATTACTGAATGGAAAAACGGAGATTTAAAAAAGTTCTAAACCTTTGCCAACACTGCAGTTCCGATAGAAGCCGATTTTTATGAACCTGAATATTTAGCAACCTCTTCGTGATTGATAGCCTTTGCGTTAAAACTAATAATAGACTTCTGATGCAGATCTGGAAAGCTTGTTCTAAATTTGGACATAGCAATGGATATGAAGCTAAGTAAAAACCGGCGCGATGGCGCAGTGGTTAGAGGGTCCGCTTCGTAGTCGGCAAGCCTGGGTTTTATTTCCTAAGTCGAGTCATACCAAAAGACTTTAAAAAATGGTATTCACAGCTTCCCTGCTTGGCGCTCAGCATAAAAAAGGATAGTGTGGAGAACAAGCTGGCAAGCTTGCTTGTTGTGTCCTTGGGCAAGGCACTTAACGGGATTCCTCCATCGTTATGTGGCAGACAGGTGGTTTACCCGTACTTCACCGGGTTACAATTGTGAAGTTGCTAACCCAACATGTCGTAAAAGGCGACTCTTGGGTACCCACCAGTGGCAATCCGCCTTGTTGTTGGTGAGGCTAGCAAACACTTATGACTGGTTTAAAAGGGGCTGCCATCTTTCCCCTAGCCTAATTTCAATTAGGTTGACGGCATGAACCTAAATATGGCCATTCGGGCCGTACTTCCATCCCGAGGAAGAGGAGGGGTAATCACTACAGCAACAACAAGATAAGTAACGTAATTCGCAAGCTGTTGCCTCTATACTATAAAGCGCAATTCTGTCTGTCGGTCTGCGTGTCTGTTTTTACTCCTCTGAAACTGCTAGAGGTACAAACATCAAACTTGGCACGACTGATCACCACCCCGTGGTGAGTGTAATAAGATGTTCGCGACGTCATGATAACGTCATAATCAAAAATATTTTTTTGGCATTAGTTGACAGAGAACAACCGCTTTTTGCTTAAACGAAAACCAGTTTCCGACTTACCACATTACAAAAACTTTCATTTGTTTGAGGTCTTCTAAAGTGAGGTCACAATCAACGATTCATTGCACACCCTATTTTTTGTTAGGAGCATGAAAACAAACTTTCTTTACTGTTAGAGCGTCCGCCTCGTAGTCGGTAGACCTGGGGTTCATTCCCTAAGTCGAGTCATACCAAAAGACTTTAAAAAATGGTATTCACAGCTTCCCTGCTTGGCGCCCAGCATATAAAACGGATAGTGTGGAGAACAAGCCAGCAAGCTTGCTTGTTGTGTAGGGTTACCATATCTGGAAAAGCAAAAATCGGGACAATGGATGGCGACTTTTCACGAGACCAAATTTATGGGCTTTTCAATTTTTTGTTTAACAAAAGCGGGACGCTGAGACGCAGCTCTAGACCTTGATTGTTGTGTCAGAGGATTAGCCTGTGAAAGATAAAAAAAAAGGAGTCATCTCCAAAAAAAAAAAAGGTCATCACTTGCTTGGATTAACGTTTTGTGTCATTTTCAGGCCAATAACTGCACAATATGTACAGCGAAGCAGGTGTTGACCTTTTTTTTTTTTTTTTATTTTGGAGATCACTCTCCCGATTTCATACTGCCCTGCCTTACCGAGACTCAAAATTGCATACCCGATATCAAACTGTTCTGTTTCACTGAAGCAAAAAGCGGGATTTTCGATAAAAAAGCGGGACGTATGGTAACCCTATTGTTGTGTCCTTGGGCAAGGCACTTAACGGGACACCTCCACCTTTATGTGGCAGACAGTTGGTTTACCCGTATTCACCGGATTACAATTGTGAAGTTGCTAACCCAGCATGTCAGACGACTCTTGGGTACCCACCGGTGGCTGTCCACCTTGTTGGTGGTGGGGCTACCAGTCACTCAAGACTGGTTCGAAATGGGCTGCCATTTTTCCCTAGCCTAATTCCAATTAGGTTAACGGCATGACTTTCTTTACTAATCTAAGTAGAAATATGATAGCCAGTAAACTAGTAAACATTTTTATTTGAAAACATTTCGCTTTATACTTAAAGCATCATCACTCATACATGTAATTAAAATGCTACCTACTAGGCTAAGTTGAATATTGTAAGCAGTTGTACCGCTTAGATAACTAAAACTACCACGATTGTTATGTAACAAAGGAAGACTAATACTAACGATTGCAATAACTTGGCTACGAAAATTCTAATTAAGGTGATTTAAAATCTAAAACAGTAGAACGTACTTGAATTTCAATATAGTTCAGGTATTTACACTTCTATATTAAAGAGTTAGAGTAATTTATAGCTAAAATCAAGATAATCAGTGAATCACGTATTAAATAAATAAATTGGATGGGACGTTTCATCCAGGTTCAACAGGCTTCAACAACAATACTTATTTTTGGATAAGTATTGTTTCTTTAATGCGTAGTTTTCTATTGCTGCTGTTGCGTCCAATTATTTCTGGAGAGTTGAAATCAATGCTGTGACTAAGATTTAGTATGAGGTGCTTTGCAACGTCCGATTCTTGGGTAGGTTTTCCATGTGATTTGTGGTCGTTGATTCTTGTGATAAGGCTACGACGAGTTTGACCATGTAAAATTGACCAAAAGAACAGTTTAGTTTGTATACAACTCCTGAATTGTGCAAGACTGCTTGACCTTCTTTAAATTTAAATTGATTGGCAATATTGTAAGTGTCGTGAATTAAACAAAAGCGAAATGTTCTAGGAAGTTTTTTAGCAATGAATTTTCGAATTTTGTTTTTCAATTTGAAGTGATACTTTGCCAAGATAGTGAAATCGCAGAAGAAAAAAAGATTTCTTTTTTTGGTAGTGGCTCCAAGATTATCCCAATTCTATTCTACAGGGTGCGCCAAAAAGACCTGACACATTTGAAAATTTAATAGAAATCAAACGCGTTGACGAAAATAATTGATGTTTACATTTTTGGAAAGCGTAGAGCATGCCATTTTGTGCGGTGTCCAAAAAACAATCTACAATGCATTTGTGACGTCATAATGGTTGATTTTTAAATTAATGTAATATTTAAAATTGTGCTTTATTTGCTAAAATGAAGTGGTTGGGCTCACACCGTTCTTTTGTAGTGGAAACTTTTTTTTCGAACAGTGGATCAATAACTGCAACTCAAAGATTATTTCGTACGCACTTCAAGCTTGGAAGACACGATCCAGTGCCAAGTCGAAACACAATTTTGTTGTGATAAAGAACTTTAGAAAAAATGGATCTGCACAAAAACGACGATTAACCGGCCGACCTCGGACTTCCACAACTCCAGAAAATGCAATGGCAGTAAAAGCGTCAGTTCAACAATCTCCACAACGTTCTGCGAGAAAACACGCAGCTGCTTTGAGGATCTCCGCAACCAGCGTAAGAAGAATTCTTCATAAAGAACTGCAAATGCATCCGTACAAGATTATGTTGGCACAAGAACTAAACGAAAATGACTTTGAAACCCGAAGAGCTTTGTGTTTGGAAATTCAACAAAATGTTCGTATGGATGCTTTGGTGCTATACAGCGATGAGGCTCATTTTCACTTGTGTGGTACCGTTAACAAGCAAAACTTTCGCTACTGGGCTGAATCTAACCCTCGTTCGCTGCATGAACGTCCGTTGCATTGTCCCAGAGTGACGGTGTGGTGTGCAATAGCAAGGTTTGGCATATGGGGTCCGTATTTTTTTTGAAGAAGAAAACGTTGTGGCAACTGTAAATTCTGATCGATATTGCACAATGCTAGAGAATTTTTTGGAACCAAGATTGAACGAGCGTGAAGATCAACACCAACTTTGGTTTCAACAGGATGGAGCAACAGCCCACACTTTCCGAAATGCAATAAAGATTTTGAAAGAAATGTTCCCTAATCATTTGATTTCCATGCGTGGTGACATTGGCTGGCCACCAAGATCACCTGACTTGAATCCATGCGATTATTTTCTCTGGGGTTACCTGAAATCGAAAGTGTACACTCAACGCCCACGATCAGTAGAAGAGTTAAAAGACGCAATACGACATGAAATTGCTGCCATAACACCCATGATGATCAACCGAGTAATCGACAACTTTCATAAGCGTGTTAACCTCTGCGTAAACAATCACGGCAAGCACCTAACTGATTTAATTTTTAAAACCTAATAAAATGCATCGTTGTTATTTTGTTATTTTACGTTTTTATTTAAAAATGTTGTAGTGTTTGGTTTTTAGTGTTATTTTGGTTGTTATATTGCATTAATATAATTGTTATTTTGCATTTAAAAAGCACTTTGCTTACAAAATGCCATAATTTTCAACATCAACTATTATTACGTCACAAAATGTAGTGTTCATGTTTCGCGTATTCCACACAAAATGGCATGCTGTACGCTATGGGGCGCCATTTGTTCACCGCTGATTACACATGTTTTAGGACAACATTTATGACTGAATCAAATGCATTTGTTTAAATGCACAAATACATTTAACATTTGTTTAAATGTTTTTAACATTTGTTTAAATGCACAAATACATTTAACATTTGTTTAAATGTTTTTAATATTTGTTTAAATGCACAAATACATATGTCACTCAACCGTATCATTCACATATGTCACTCAACTGTATCGTATCGTTCTTTAAAGGGAATGTACTGCGAATAACGCTTTTCCGATAGATTTGGTCATTGGATCATCACGTGATAGGTTTGCGACAGACTCGTTTGAAATGGGCGACAGGCGCGACATAGTTAATAAGAAATATTGACCCAACCAAATCCAGAGAAATTTAAAATCCCTAATTATTTACTTAGAAGAATATTTATGTTGTCGAATTTAGCCAAGAGTTTACATAATAATATATCATCAGCAGAGGAAAAGTTTGGCGAATGATAAATCGCTCAAAGATGTTGTAACTTATATTCATAAAAAGACTGCGAGTTTAGCACTTATAGTTACATTGCATGAAGCATGGCCAAAACGAGTCGGCATTTACCGTAAATTGATTAAACAAGATAATAAAGAAAATATACATCATAGGATATAAAATGAAAAAAGTTTTTTAATGTTCTATCCTATGATTAGGGTGGCCATACGTCCCGTTTTAGGCGGGACAGTCCCGCTTTTTCAGGCCTGTCCCAGTTAAATTATCGAATGTCTGGTGTTTTCGCTCGGTCATGCAGCACAGCTTGACCTAGGGTATGCCAAAGTTAGCCGTGATAAACTAGGGCATGTTGGCAGCGAACCCTACCTGAATGATGATTCCGGCCGAAAATGACAACAAACGGGCAGCGAAATAGGTGGTGACCTTTTTTTTTTGGAGATCCACCCCACCGTAGGCGCGACCGCGGTCTTGAGCGTCCCGATTTTGATCTAGAGTCTATAGTAAGTCCAACTATTTGGCTTCGTGAAAGGCGGCCATCCACAGTCCCGTTATTTGCTCATGCAAAAACGAGACGCTCAATTGGAGGTCTGTCCCGCCTAAATCGAACGTATGGCCACCCTACCTAGTCATAATAGCAATCTGCAATAAGCGTCCCGGTTTTGCATTTCGAAAAATGGCCAGCCTACCTATGATATATATATATACATATATAGTCTTTCATAAGTATCATTATTTTCTGCAAAAAACTGGCAAACTGAGTTCATTGACTAACAGCATAAATCTATACAGCCTATGTTGCACTTTTGCTTCCAGCAGTCACCCTAAATCCTATCCAGCAGACATCTTGTAGTAAGAGACTCGGACTTTTGCGGTTGGTGGTTTAATTTGCTGCAGACCACATGTTTCAAGAATTTTAACTATGTCGCGCCTGTCGCCCATTTCAAACGAGTCTGTCGCAAACCTATCACGTGATGATCCAATGACCAAATCTATCGGAAAAGCGTTATTCGCAGTACATTCCCTTTAAAGAACGATACGATACAGTTGAGTGACATATGTAAATGATACGGTTGAGTGACATATGTATTTGTGCATTTAAACAAATATTAAAAACATTTAAACAAATGCTAAATGTATTTGTGCATTTAAACAAATGTTAAAAACATTTAAACAAATGTTAAATGTATTTGTGCATTTAAACAAATGCATTTGATTCAGTCATAAATGTTGTCCTAAAACATGTGTAATCAGCGGTGAACACATGGTGCCCCATAGTACGCTTTCCAAAAATGTGAACATTTCCTGTTTTCGTCAACAGGCTTGATTTTTATTAAACTTTTAAATGTGTCAGGTCTTTTTGGCGCACCCTGTATTTACTGAAGAACAAAGTAGCTTAATGACATCTGAGTATTTTTCTTTTGGATGCACAAAAGGTCTGACCACACAGTCCCGACGCAATCGCGGCTCAAGTAAAGGCGTCGACCTTTTTTTTAGAGGCCACCTCCAAATAGCCCAAATCACATGAAATTAAGGCCTGGTTGCAACGAGAGAAAGACAACAAACTGTTTGATATTGAAAATGCTGTTCTATTGTACTAATAATGGCAGCAAAACTATGCTGATAGCGCATTAAAATGTTTCTTGACAAGCGCAAGAGTACATCAGGAGTTCCGAGATGTCAGAAAAGTTGAAGAGCACTGATGTACTGTAGAATGCTTACAAAAAATCGCTTGTTGCATTTAAGTAAAGCTCATATTGTTGTCAAAGTTTTTTCAGCAAAACCACCTCGTCGATGTTTCCCGAATCAGGTTTCAACCGTGTTTCTACTACCGTCAGTATCTTTAGAGAAAATGAAAAAACAAATTCTGCAATCAAGCGTTACTAGTGACGTTGTCTTAACCACTAAATACGTAAAACTTAAGTTAGTTGGTAAGTTGAGAGCTGGCTGTCGTTTGAGTAAAACAAAGACCTTATTTTCCGTCAAGAAATGCAAATTAAAAAAGTTATATTTGATTTTGGCGACATCAGCCCCTCATGGCACTTACTCCGAGGAAGTGATCAATCGCGTTAAGCTTCATGTTTATACACCCAGTAGTTTCGGAGGAGGGAAATCAGACACAGAATTACGTTATATAGTACAGATTGAATTGAATTGGGCAGCAGACGTGGCGCAGTAAAAAAATTTGAAGCTGATTTATTTGTGATAAAATGGAATTGAAACAGCGAGGCTCCGAGTTCTATCACAGTAGGATAATTGCAGGTGGTAGCAGTGCAACACAGGCTAGAGGAGATAGGTGAAATGTTCCATAGTAAGAGCAAAACAACGCTATCTATTTACGCCTTAACACGTCACATGGCAAAATTCTTGCTGGTTTTGAATGACAGTCATGAGCTAGTTAAAGCAACCACAAAAACCTTTAAGTAACTATACTTACTAAACAGGTAGTATTGAAATATTCAAAAATTTAAAAAAGCGTAGGTGCGTTTCTTTTTTATAGTTTTGAGAGGTGAATTAATGATTTAGTTTGAGTAATGAAGGCATTTACGAGTAGTATTTCTTCATCACTTTGTTTGTGAAATTATCATAGATTGCAGCTGAGAATTATCAGTAGTTACTAAATGGCAGAAAAAGGCAGATTTCAGCCAACAGCGGCAGGAAGAGTTGCGCCTTGTGGCTAAACTACCCCTGGATAATTTCATTCGATCAAAAGTTTTGTTTTTAAAGTTTAGTTCTAATCAAATGTTGTTTTGTTGACAAACAGAGCTAGTTACGTTTAAGCCCATGTATATTAAAGAATCGCTTTCACTTCTGTTGAAAAACATCAAGTAGAGCTTCTCCAAGTTCTTTAAGAAAAGCAAGACTAGCAGTTCAAAATGGTTCTAGTATTCGCTGTGCAGCTTACAAGCACTTCATCAACAAGTGAGGTTGAAGCGATGTTTCACAAAAAAAACAAAATAACTCGTCTGCAATTAGACTACAGCTTAAGTCAATTGCAAGATAAACAATATGATTTTTATCCCCAACACGGAGGCAGGTGTAGCTGCGCACTTTCAAGATTTAGCAAACAACCACCATGGTCTATCCAAAGACAAACGTAGAAAGTTGGCCTATGAGATTGCGGTAACAAATGATGTACGAGTTCCTCAAAAGTGATTTTGCAACAAAAAACTGCTTAAGATTTTTGGTTGGAATTTAAACACCGTAATGAATCGTCGATTCAGGCTTCTGAAGCAACTTCATTAGCCAGAATATCTGCATTTAATCTTCATTCTCTTGGAATATGTTTTGACAATCTCGGTAATGCTTTAGACCAACATCATTTTCAAACAAAGAATATATGTAATAGCGACAAAACTGGCTGCACCACAGTGCAAAAATCTAACAATGTTGCATTAAAGCAGCGCTTCTCAACCGATGGGCCGCGAAACGTTCTGCCATAAATTAAAGATTTTTTTGGAAAAAATTATGAATTACGAAAGCCAAAAATGTACTGTAAACTTAACACTCTTGCGTTTTGTAACAACTTTCTTCCTGGAATAAATGATTGTTCTGACACAAATTTTTTATGAAGTGGGCCCCAAAACAATGTCTCAGCGAAAAGTGGTCCATGACAACAAAAAGGTTGAGAAGCACTGCAGTAAAGAGTGTTAAACTAGTTGGCGCAATTTCATCTGCCGAGCTTGGCGAATTGATGACAGTGATTAACACCAACTCTGAAAGGGCAGTTTTGTCACCATATTTTGTTTTTCCATTTGTCAAATGCAATGAGTATTTTCTTCAAGAAACACGTCATGGATCAAATGAAGTCGCTGCAAGAACCAGAAAAATAGATGAAATTCTTTTCTAATATCTTTGTCATTTTGTCAAAGGCACAAGATGCTCCACCAAACATTCTGTGCTATTAATCATGGACAATCTTAAATCCCACATATCTATCAGAGCTATCGATGTAGCCAAAAAAAATTCGTATCGCCCTGTTAACAATACCTTCAGTCACCAGTCCCACACTGTAACCGTTAAGCAGAACAATATATGAACCCTAGAAGTAAACATTTTATCAAGCAGTTGATGCTTGGCTACACAGCAACCAGGCAAAACACCAACAATTTACAATGCTCCCGAATTATTAAGTAAAGTACACGTTACAGTGTGTGTTCCTGGGGTTATCTTATCTGGATTTTAAAATTGTGGTATTTATCCAAATAATAGGAATATGTTTAGTGAAATAGATTTTCTTCCGGTTGAGGCCACCAATCGAGATCTTCCTCAAACTGCAACTATGACCCTGACCCATAGAATGCTTATGTCGCAGCTTCAAATCGACATGTTTTTCAAGAAACAAACAGTAAAATGAACCAATGCTTTTTATTGCGGGAATTTTAAAGTCACATAGAACTACTTGTAAATAACTTGGAGTCGGCAGAATCAACAAATTCATAAGTGATTGTAATTTCTTTGTTTAAAGACCTATGGACAACTGGTATTTTGTCAATATTTTACCATTTGTTGCAGGGTACAATAGCGCTTTTCATTACGCCTAACTAAAATGCAATGCTTGCTTTCAATGTGACCTCGGTAAGGGAAACCACTCTAATTTTTGTGGCTATTGAATAATTCCAAAACTTGAATTTGTTGGTTACACCTTTTCGCATAATTCTAAAATAATGAAATTTTTGCTTGTGATTGTCTCAAAATTGCTTTGTTTTTGTTAAATGGTGCTGATGTTTCATTGTCCCAATTAAAAAAATGGAATTGTTTTTGTTTTACTAAATTATTTGCTTAAATGCTACAGATCAACTCTGCCTGAGCATACGATCAACCCTTCCTTAGTCATGGTAAAGCTCCCATTTGACACTTCATTTTCTCTGAGGATTAATTATTCAATCAAATGATTTCATGCAAAATGTTTGTCTTAGTAAATAGTGCAATGCTTCCACTATATGGAATAAAAAAGAAGTTAAAAATTCAATAATTACGCAAAATCATCGAATTTTGAAAAAAGAGCGCAACTCTTAAGCATCTACATGGTAAAACGCTTCTGTGGTTACAAAATCATGATTCACAAAAATTGATTGGAAAAATCTGACTAACGGTGTTTTCGGTGTCTCCTGGTTTGTAAATAATAATACTTCTTTGCGTGTGTGTATTTTTTCATATTTTCATTGCATTGTATTTGCGTGCGCGTTTTTTCAGACGAACAAGCTGATAAGCTGAAAGTGAAATTGATCAATGACGTGTAAATCAAACATTTTTGATTCATAAATCGGACAAACTATGTTACTCAAAGCATTTTTTTTAAAACGGCCGCTTTGAAAGAAAAAAGATTTAACTTATTTGCATATGTTTTTGTGCTTATTTATATGGCAAATCGGAAAAACAACGTGTGTTACACAAACCGATTTGGTTTGGTTTGTGTAACACCCCTTTTTGTCCGATTTATAAATCTGACAAATTGTGCCATAAATAAGCACAAAAACACACAAGCAACAAAATTGATCATTTTTCCAAACGGCGCCACATATTGTGGACAGAATCGATTCTTTGTCGTTTCAAGTTTTGTTTTCTGCTCTCAAAAAATTTCGATTTTTATCAAAAAGTTTACTGCGCATAGTTTTCAAATGGCGGTTTAGTTTATAGTCTTTAAGTGATTCATTATTCAGTAATTTATTGCAGATTACTCACAGCGGTTTGTCGATACTTTTTTCAACTAGAAATGTAAATCCGTAAATTAAGTATTCGCATTTATAATTTCTCTAAGAAGCCATTGTTAAACCTGTTAACAAAGGTATAAAGTAAGATTGTAAGTAAGGTAAGATTGTAAGTATGTAAGATTGTAAGTAAGATATAAAGGTATAAAGTTAGCAAAGGTATAAAATAAGATTGTAGAATTTTCTTGTTGCTCCACCCGAACTATTGTTTAGTCCACTGTAATATAGGCCAAATAGCGCAAGTGGTTTATCTTGAAATAGCAACATGCTCTTTGGTCAGGCTCTACATCTAATTCCTTACAGCCAATAGGCCATAATCGCGCTTTTTCTTTGCTATCGTTTTCGCAATACTGCACATGAAGAACAATAAATCAATAAAGTAAAGAGTAAAAAGCACTCATTAATAAATCTAACCAAAAACATCAATGAGTCTCAAAAAAGATTTAATTTTCTCAGATACCTTAAGTGTAAACCGATGTAATTGGCGACCCAACCAAATCATACGCCTACACACTTTCCGGTCGCGACCCTTGGGTTGAAAAGCACTGACGTAGAGGATAAAATATATACTGTCGATTTTACATTCTTTTTTCGCGTTTTGTAGTCTCTGACGTGCTGATTCAGTGTATGTCTACCGCTACACATTCGCTTTCCAACCAGACTTTTTGCTGGAGCAAAGTAGCAGTTTGAATTCCGGATGCTCTTCCTGAAGAATACCGATGATGTTTTCATAGATCTTTCTTTCCGAAACTCAAAACAATTACCATTGGATCTCGGCGGCTATTAAATTAAAATACAAACTGCTCTAAAGGGCACCAAAGAATAGCATAACGTTTTATTTCGTTATTTCTTGAATTCACTTACAGGTGGTAAAAGTAAAACAATTGAAACCGTGATGAAGCTTACTGTGATGACGATTGCTCTCAGCAAATTATTTAGTAGTAGTTGGCAATTTATTTCGCTTCTGTTTTCTCAACACAAAAAGCTCGACAATCGCATCAAAACAATGAGCGAAAAAGGAATGCAGGTGACAAAATGAATTGACGTTAAACATACCCAAATTTTTTGAAGTTACAATAAAAAGATTATAGAAAGGGACATGGTCACCGCACCTGACAAAAACATCAAGCAAAACAATTAAAATAAAAAAAAAAAGAAACTAAAAAAGCAGTCAGCCAAAAAATCAAAATTTTACCGTATGTAAAAACACCCAATAATAGTTAAAGAAATACATTCCTCTCAGTACCAAACTGTTGCTACCCTAACGAGGGGTACTAGCAGGTTCTACATCTTGCCCAAGGGTGACCCGGGAGCAACGACAGTTAAAGAGTTAGCTCCATTTAGACTCTAGGCAGGACCCCGTTGCCGGATCCAGTTATAGTCTTACTGCCGAGGACTATGCAATTTGCAGATAAATGGTAGCGCTATAGCATTGCGTTTGAATCTTTATGGCCTGATTTTAATCACTTGATTGTGGATAATATAAGTAAACCATTGGCAGAGCCGCTGTCTCTTTAACTAAAATAAAAGTTAATCATTGTATCTAATGAATTGACTGAAGTTTCATGAACCTATATCGCAGGTGAATCTTCCTTATTATTCTTCTTCATCAGAAAATATTTTGAGGAACACTTTTCGCCTGAAGTTAGAAATGAAGTATAAAATGATGATTCGCTCTTTTCTAAATGGTAGTTCGAAAGTGGTTGCCAGATTCTGAAAAAGAAAGACAGCAAATACCTAATCTTTTACTTCTTATCCTACTTTGCAAGCTCGTTTAAAAATTATACTTGTTAAATATTTTCTTCACTCGTTGGATCTGGAACGCTCTGACCGCGAGTAGCGCCTATTGGCAGAACTGTTGACTCGCTGCAGTTTATTTAAGCCTTGAGCATCAATTTAACGAGTTTGTACGTGCAGTAATGATTTGGTTTGGTGATTTGAGCAAATCTATTTATAGAATCTCTAAAAGCATTTTGTTTGGAATATACTTGCATGTTAATGTTGTTTTTTTCTATTTGATTAAGGTGATAAGTTGGTTTCTACAATAAGTGTTGATTGTAGTTAGTGTATGCAATAAGTCGCATGTTTGTTGACCTATCATTTGGAATACTGGAAGAACTCGCTGGGAAAATAGTTTTGGTATGTGCGGTATTTTTTGCGTGTAATTGGCCCCCGCCCCCATATAGTGTGGTAATTCAGCGTTTTATTTTTTGTAGAAACCGGATAATTCAATTGGCCTGAAATTTTAAAAATTACTATGACGACGATTTGAGCTGGTGGCCGTCACATGGACTTTGACTGAGGTGTCATAGCCTCAACACTGATTTCCCAATAATTGATTTAATTTGAAATTGTATTGAAGAAACCGTTATCTACAAATAAGCAAATCATAAGCGAACAATCATAAATTAACAAATAGAACGAACTTACTGGCAATTGTGACACTTCGTTTTCTTTTTTAAGGCAATAAATTTAGCACAAATTTTGATACATATAAATTTAAGGTTCTGCACAATAAAAATACAAAACTTCATTACTAAATAACACCGTAGATTTTAAAATGCTTGTGTTGTCTAACAACCGAGCTCTATTCACTTGTTTGTTTAGCGAGGTTTCCGAAATAATTGAGAAATGAGGTACGCAGACAATTTAGCTTAAAACAAAACAATGATTGATCGAAACAAAAGGAACTGATTTATTCGAATTTAAAGCCTAATAACAAGTGCCATTATAAGGCAGTAACAATTCCAAAATAAAATCAACTGAAATCCGCGTTGAAGAGTATTTACGAAAAACGGAGAAATCTTTTACTTAGTTCTATTAACGTTTCTAAGCGTCCCCAGCTGTCATTAAAAGAAGCGTTAACAACATCTTTAAGCAATCAAAAGAAGTAGGCTACCAATCTTAAAACATAATACATATTAATCTACTGATTTATAATAAATTCTTTAAAGCATTTGATGAACTTGCGAAGTGATTTAATATCTCTGAGTGCTACAGGTAGTTTATTCATTACATTGGGCCTCTAAATTCTAGTGTTTGTTGGGTGAGTTTTATTCTGCAGTATTGGGGACGCAATTAGGGCTTGGATCGAGTACGAAGAGTGGCTTTCTGGCTAAGAAAGTTGGAATCAAAGATGTTTGAAAAAGCTGGAGGAAGAGATTTATTAAAATATTTGTGCATAAATTTGGCAATTTCAAGTTGTCGTGACTGTGTATTGCTAGCAGATCGTGTTGTTGAAAAACGTTACTGTTTTTCTGCTTCTCAGTATTAATCAAATTAATTGCTTTGGTTGAAACTTTTTGCAACTTTTGAATCATAGTTATATTGCCATGGCACCAAGATATTGCACATAGCTATCAATAAGAGAGTGATATAAGGTTAGCAATGAACTTTTGTTAAGATACTGTTTTACTTTATTAATTACATGGTAGTTCTATCTGAGTTTTTGCAGCAGCCACTGCATATGTGGCTTCCATGAAAGTTGTTTATTGATGGTTAAACCCAAAAACTTTCAAGTGCTTACTCGTTTTAGATGTTTGTTTTTTAATTGAATTGACAGCGCAGTAAGTGGAGGAAAACTATTTAGAGTTCTGAACGCAACATATAAGGTTTTATCAGTATTAAGCGTTAATTTATTTGCAGAAAGCCAAGCCTCGACATGTTTCAATTGAGTATTTGTTACCTCATATAATGCTTGATAAAAACTGCTGTTAAAAAAGAAATTGGTGTCATCAGCAAATTTCATGGCTTTGCCTGACGTTAAGCATTTAGGAAAATTATTTATGTAAATCAAAAATAGAAGGTGGCCAAGAATTGATCCCTGTGGCAGCCCTACCACAATTGGCTGGGAATTTGAAATTGTTCCATCAATTTCCGTTGCATCAAGTGACCGTTCAAATCGCTTTTGAATCATTTCTTTGCTACCCCCCTAACATCAAAGCGATTTAGTTTAGCCAAAAATATACTATGATCAATGGTGTCAACAGCATTGGACGTAAACCAAGAGTATATTCTTTATCTTCAAAAGATTTGCTGGTTTATTTTGCAGTCAACACATCTTCTATTTAAATCACTTTGTCAAATCCACTTAGAACACCACAGTAGGTCAATCAGTTACCATACAATAGTAGTCAACAAAGTTTTTTGCAGGCTGCGCCGCCGTTACAGATAGACGGTTCGTTTCTATCATCTATATGACACGTAAACTTAACGAAATCTTGCTCACCGTTTTTGCAAAAACGCATTTGATGCGAATTCTATCCACAAGACCATGGAGGCAAACCAGCTAAAACTAAACTTAGAACAACAAACTTTGTTTAGGCTTAATGTCAACTTCTAAGTTTGAACGTAGAAGTTTAGATGTTTGGCTAAAAGGAAACTTAAATTTTTATTTACATAGTATGCAAACCAACACAGACGAATAATAGAACAATATGTACAAAATACAAATATGTTAGGGTATACAACCCATTGATCTGCTATTCATGGTAGAAGAAATTGTGCATGAGCACACAAATAAACAATAGAAGTTATTATAACAATACAATTGAGTTGAGGCAAGAACATTTTTAGAAGAGGATAAAGAAATCAAACCCCTTATGCCGTTAAAATCTTACTTTTGCTAAAGTAATCCTAAATAGGCTGTAGGAGATTATGTTTTTAGAGAAATTTTTTTATTTATAATTTTTTTAAAAATAATCCTTAAACGTGAGATTGTTGCAGATGGCATGTACAATCCTGCTGTGAATGGAACAAACCAATAAAGTTTAGACAAGATCATTTTGGTTTCAGTCGGGTTGATTTCAGATAAAAAGATTTAGGCTGGTTTTTGTGAATTCAGTTATTATTTGAAAACTCTACAAGCGGAGGCTGTAGTAGGTTTTGCTAAAATGCGGTATAGAGCAATTTTGCCAAGATAAATACAAAAATAAATCAGCGTACAAGGTACAAATAGCGTACGCATGTAAAACACTGCAGCGTAGTTTGTAGAGTGTGCGAGTATTATGCTAACTTGCTTTTAAAAAACACATCAGTTAAATGATTATCCAATGAGATAAAAGTGTATCAAATTATATATCCGTAATCACTGCCAAACAAACATTGTCCTTTAGAAAATCCATCACCCTAGTACGGAAGTGTTATCTATGATTCCGCAGTTGTAATGTTCGCGACGACGGCAATATATGCAAAGAGCTGAAATCAGAAATATAAAAAAGTTGATTATACGGTACGAGCGGTTGTAGAAGACTCTAACTACTTTCTCACTTTGAATCAGGGCCCTCGGCTAGCTTCAGAAACTTTGAATTATGGATAATAATAACATTAGAGAGCATTTTTGCCACAGATTAAAGTGGTCGCTTGATGCATTGTTGTACATGTCATCTGAAAGCCGCCCACCAAATTTTAGGCTAATAGGCGTAGGTTTCGCCTACCGACTTTTGGACTCAAAATTCACAATTGACCCCATTTTATGAGACTATACTAAAGCAATGATACTGTATCAGCCACTTCTTGGCTCATTGCCAATCAGCACGCCGGTTGTTCACTGTGTAACTCAATTTTTCAGCACTGTTTCGCTGTAATATTTTTGAGTTATCTCTTTCCGTTCATCTGTTTCATGTTTTTTATGACATAGTCTACAGCTGTTGGCCGTTGTCAGAATATCATTGCTTTGTGTCGCACTTTTTTGTAATGCAGTGCTATCAGTTGTCACGCATACGTTTAGAAGTTTTAATAAAATGTAATGTAGTTTTGACACTTTGAAAGTAAAATATTGTATTGATATTTCAGAGATGAACTAGTTTGTAAAGAATATAGCAGTAATGACTGAGATAAAGAGAATAACCAGGAAAGACACAGAGCATGCAGTGTTTGGGCAGGCAGATCCTCTTCCTGCACACAAACTTCCACTAAATGGTGAAGTGTTAAGAAATTGTTGGAGGTACAGAAGTGAGGCTGGAAGGTTTGCAAATGCGAATGAGATTGTAAAGAAAGCTGTGTCGGATTGTAAAGACCATTCTGTCATTGACTTCCAGCCAATCACCTTTTCTGATTATCCGGTTTTCTCCGAGAAATAGGTAAATTATTATTGTTTGACTTACAAGCGTTTGTTTTGACTTGGCTAAGCCTTAGTATAGCTTACTAAACCAAGCTGTTAATCAGTTATGTTTGTTTTTTGTAGGTAATCGATTTATCCTGGGACCAAAAATATTTGTACAGAACGTGGATTGCGGCTATAGTAGAGAAAGTGGATGATGATCTCGCAGCCATTGAACGTGTTCCTCCCTGTGTGTCTTGGTGGAACACTCTCTGGAGCAGAGTATTGAGGATATGTTGCCACTGCTCAACCAAGCAACCAACTTCAGAGGATCGCTAACATGGTGGTGAAATTCTCTGTGTCAATGTGGTTCCAGATCAAGAGACATTCGTACATGACAGATGGTCCGCGCAACACTTTTGTATCCTTGCAGTTGCTGAAATATCTGCACAGCATGGAGATAAACATTTTGAAGAAAGTGGGGCAAAAAAATGCCTTTTTTGCTCATCCAGACCAACTCCTGCTTGCCATGAGTACGGATAGAGATAAAGCCGTCGGAAGAGAAACTATTAATAAAATCAGGATACTGAGGGATCAATACATACCAAACACTGAAGATGAAGCATTTTCTGAGGCTGAAGAATTTCCTGAAGTTGAAGAAAATGTTGAAAGGCCCCACATTGATGAAGATCTTCTTATACCAACAAATGATGATGCGGAGGAGGATGCAGAGGCGATAGAAAAGACACATGACATGCCTTCCAAGAACCTTAGGAAAGTAATTCTTCCAAAGCTGAAGTTTCACGCATCGACTTACCATCATGTAATTGACTGGGACGCAGAACTGAAAACTGAGCCTCCATTTTTGACAGCCCTCAGTGATAAGGAAGTTTCAGGTATCCTTGAAAAATCGCTGAGTGTTCCGAAGCGGCCAAACCACACTCAGTCAGTTGAGGGGGGAATATATGTCATGACTGCAGCTTGCACAGAGGTGGCAGGCTACAAGGCAAGATGTGGTTACATCAGGCAGCGACTTAGCAGCAGACGGATAAACCAAGAAGCATTTCAGCTTCAATTATTAATGCTAAGACATCGCAGTGCTTGAATAAAATTGTTTTTCATACATAAAAGTCAGCTAGTGTTAACATTTATCAGCGCTTTGTACTAAACTAGGTGTATATATAGGCAAAATTAGCCAAAAATTGACATGAAAAGTCGGTGAGGAAGATGAGCTCATTTTAAGGCAAAATTTGGCCTAGACGTTTATCTTGCCCATAGCAACAATGCACTAAGAAACCAAAGCAAAATTCAAAAATTTGTATTTTTTTATTGCGCCCTGTAGTAACACTGCTTGAAAACAACCCTTAAGTCCGCTTCATAGTCCGGGGTTCTGGGAACTAAACCATACATTCAAAATAAACAAAACTAGTTCTCTCCCTTAAACAGCGCTTGGTATCGCTACAAATGCGAGAAAAGCCAAAAGGACAGAACAAATAAAAACCCTCTCTAAAATTAGTAGGGACAACAAACAACCCCGGAAAATTGTTTTTAAATGCTTGTGAAGCAATTTTTATTGGCCAGTGGGAAAATTTCAAATGATATCTTAGCATTAAGGCAGATCAGTGCCACGAGAAATAAAACCACTTCCATTTTCTTGGTTAAATAAAACACAGCATGTGCTTGGATAGACTACAGTTCTATTGGTATTCTTGATTCAGAAATAAAGAAGTAATATCAGTACAAATTCAAGTGCCAATGAGCTCAAGATCTTTGTTTTTTGTTTTTTATAAATTTACTTACGAAATATTTTATTGCAGATAGAAAGCTATTAGATACTTTTTTGTGCACAATATTTTAGAAAAAAGACATTTCAATGATCACAAAGTTTGATTTCTTAAGACTTAACGTCTAGTCTTTAACCAGTTTCCACATTGCACCAATACTGCAACTATAAGTGCGAAACAGAAAGGTTAGGAAAAAACACGTTTAAGGTAATACAGTACCCCAAAGACTATAGTAAAATAGTTGACTTACATACAAACTCTTCTCTAACATCAACCTCGCAGCTTGGTGCATTGATGTAACGTCCATCAGATTTTGGGCAAAAGAATTCGTCGCACTGTAAAAAAGATGCACTTTAAACGGCCTCAAAACAGCCAAAAGAGATGGAAAATGGCCTGTGACAAACATGATGATCTTGTAAGATCACAAACGATTTCTTGCGGTAAGAATCAAGCCAGATAGTCGATTGTTAACAGAGCAATTTGCGTGCAGAGTAAAGTTGCTCAGATTTTGAAAAATACTTTCAAACTTTACGATGTCGAGCTTTTTTCCATGATTTGGACCAAACAAACAATATCTGTAAAAAAATTCAAAATTCGGTCTTTTTCGATCAGCTCAACGCTTAAAGTTTTTCGTTGAAATTTTAGAAAAGAAAGAATTCCCCTTTGTGTAAATAAGCTGTAATCGTTAATTTTTCGCAATTTAGTGTCATTTTACTAACAAGCTACATCAGGTAATACAAGAGGCCAGCGATGCACTTTGAGCAAACTGTAAACAGTGTCACTGTCTGCAATTTGCTTAAAGTTACATCAAATTTGCATACAGCTACTGGATTGTAGTTTACCGCTAGTATTGCATCAATACTAGAGTATTTATACTGACGTTAGCATTCTCTACCAACTTTGCCCATTTAAGTTTGGTTTCTGAGTGTATGAGTACACATGGAGAATAAACAATACTTGATTGACGCAACGTAACGCTAAGCATTGATAAAGATTTCCTATTTTGATATTTCTTATCTGCTCGTTATACAAATTGTTCAACAGCCTATAGGTTCTTTCTTTTTAAATTCGCTTTGGAAAGCAGCATCATCCCGCTTTATCATTGTTATGATATTAATCACATGTTATGATTGACGTTTGGTGTGTTTCGTTCGGAGATAGAGCGTGTAGACATTGTCAGGAAGAAACAGTTGCTTTTGTTTCTTTAAATTTTCTGGGATATAGGAACAGCAGATGAAATTGAAACAATACATAACAATTGTTTACTCACGCCAGAACCGAAACAAAAACATATACAATTTTGCATTAATCAGCAAAATGAAAAATTGCTACAATGACTGGCAAAGAACTAGGTATTCCAACAAGTAACCAGGAAAAAGCAGATGCGATTTGAACGTGAACACAACCCAGAAACTGAAATTGTGGCACCGTGGCTCGTTTCTGTTTCACGCTCAGGCAATAGAATAAACTCTTTCTGTCACTGCCGTACGATGGCTGTAACAAGTTTAATATATAATTTTTATTTTAATTCAAGCCAGCCGAGTATCGAACTCAGTTTTTGTTTCAGATCGTTATCGTTAATTTAATTTGCGTTGCTGGTAATTGCGTTCAGTTTCAGGCGTAATTTGCTTCAATTCTCCTACTTCTTTATTTCGCAAATCCTACCAAACGACAATTGAACAGAGCCAAGAACGGACTGGAGTATTTTCGGATTTGTGTAATGAAGTTTTACATTTTTGTTGTTTAGAATCTTAAAATTTACATGTATATCAACTTGTGCTAATGTGCTTAACTTTAAAACAAATAAAGTGTCACAATTGCCAGTAAGTTCGTTGTTTTTGTTAAATAGTGATTAGTTGTGTATTTTTTGTTTGATCGTAGATAACGGTGTCTTCAATATATCTTTGACACAACCAAAATATTTGAGATCAATGTTGAGGCGGTGAGACTTTGATCAACGTCCATGTAACGGCTACTAACTCGAATCGCCGTCACACTCTCATTTTTACCGCTGAAGTTGTAAACGATGCAGCTGAAACAAACGTAAAACCGCATACTGATTATTCCGGTGTTTTAACTGATGATTCGGAAAACCATGAATGTATTATGCAAGCTGCGGAGAAATATCAAAGAGACTCCCCTGATTTTTGCAAGATGACGCTGCTAAAGTGATATCTGCAAAATTGCTTGGCTAATTGTCGCAAACCAATTTGTCTCGTAGCTACAAGGGGAAAAAGGAAATGGGCCAAACCGCGTTACTTTTGAATTGTTATTTTTTTATCATGAAAATTTTAAATGACGAAGACTTAACGTAAAATATTGACAACTTTAGAAATTTCTTACCCCTCCCCCAAGAGCTATTTTCAGATAGAAAGCCATTTTTTTCCTATAGCTAGTGCATGCACCAGACTGTATAGTGCGTCGTACCTGAAGTAAAATAGTGAGCAGCGTACAATTGACTAATCATGGATTGTATACTATCGTGAAGTGATCTTCAGATACTTTATCTAAAGGCTTCACATGTGATCAAATTGATAAACACTATGACTACTAGCTCTATATTTGTAATCTGCGACTGATCGTATAAAACATTTGGTGTTCGTTATCTAATTGTTGCTGCAGATTTTACCACAATAATATATAATCAAAACCGTATGCGGCATGATGTGCTACTGCTTGATAATTGCGAGCATCCAATTTCAAACACATATTTCTCATGTTATAAAATTCCAAATACCTTAAAACAGATTACAAAGTATACCCGACGAATGTAGATACCTTGGCATTTTTTGCTTTTTAGACTTTATTGAGATGTGTTTGCTGATTGCAAAAATATACATGAATCCTGTGACTTTACTAGTGCTATTGTTATTTTGAGTGTATCAATACAAACAGCAAAAATGATTTACCGCGCTGAGAAAATGCTGACGTCACCATAAAAACGTACACTTGTATCGATTCAATATTAGCGCTGAAGTATAATCCAGTTGATTTGTGCAAATGTGCCACCAAAATGACACCGAATTGCGAAAAAATCAACAATGATAGCTTATTGGCAAACGGAAAATTCCTGCTTTTTGCGTCAACAAGAAATTTTAAGGGCGTTGTACTAATTAAAATGGAACTAACTTCAAAATGATTTTTTTTAGAGATATCAGGTTTTTGGTTCGAATAATGGGCAAAAGTGCCACCTCGCAGAAGTGAAATTCTTTTCAAAAATTTGATCAGCTTTAATGCAGACTCGTTTCGGATGTGTGTGCTGGCCTACCAGTGCCAAAGCGCATTTCTAACTCAAGCAGTGCAGCCAATCCGAATAAGTTGTTACGGAGTCTTTTTGAACACCCTGAAAATGCTAAACGAAAGCAGAAGCTGAATTCACAACTTCATAATTACTGACCTGCGTCATATCTCACTGAGCTAAGTTAACTTAAGTGTATTAAGGCATATAGGCTAACTGCAATCAGTTGAATAAAACACCACTTCCACGACCGGTTTCGTTCCTATTAGAACTCGTCAGGTTGACTCAGGTATTGAACCGACGATCACATGAATTGCTTCATGCGGTTTGTGCCACTCCAGCATCGGTCCTTTCAACTGATGCTGTTAATTTTAAGCTTATATATGGTGCACGCTCACTACAGTGAGCTTGATGCGATATATGCTTTTAATTCCCAGCCAAGCCAGTGCCTTTATTACGTTATAATATGAATTATAGGAGCTGGTGTTAGCCTGTTTAAGATATTACTTTTAATTAATTGATATTAAGGCATATAGGCTAACTGCAATCAGTTGAATAAAACATACCACTTCCACGACCGGTTTCGTTCCTATTAGAACTCGTCAGGTGGACTCAGGTATTGAACCGACGATTAAAAGCTGGGAATTAAAAGCATATATCGCATCAAGCTCACTGTAGTGAGCGTGCACCATATATAAGCTTAAAATTAACAGCATCAGTTGAAAGGACCGATGGCGGAGTGGCATAAACCGCATGAAGCAATTCATGTGATCGTCAGTTTAATACCTGAGTCCACCTGACGAGTTCTAGTAGAAACGAAACCGGTCGTGGGAGTGGTATGTTTTATTCAACTGATTGCAGTTAGCCTATATGCCTTAATATCAATTAATTAAAAGTAATATCTTAAACAGGCTAACACCAGCTCCTACAATTCGTATTTTAACTTAAGTGGTTTCGCATGCTACTAAAATTATTCCATTAGCACTTGGTGCTCATGCCACTTTTTCTACTCAATAAAATAAATATCACTAAATATCATTTTTCCACTGACTAAAATAAATATAAAGATCACTAAATATCATCAAGTTTTTTGGATGCTTTTTAACTGCAGCTTTTTTTAAAATTCAGAACATTTCTTAATCATAACTGAGTAAATTGGGTTTCACCAGGTGCTCTAAAAAAGACAATCATTTGAAATGTAATCCGCGGTTGTAAAGACGGGTTTACACGAACACAAATTTTGAATAGCGGCGTATGGGGCGCCAACTGTAAAGTACGTGGTAAGTAAAATTTTGTAAAGTTTAGGACAAATCATACAGCAACGAAAACGTTTTTTCTTTTTAAAGACAAATCATACAGCAGCGAACACTCGGTGAAGTGCGAGCTGCAAAACAGCGCCACTTGTAAAATAGCATCTCGCGTAAAATATGTTCGGAAATTTTCGTGGCAATTTAGAAGCGGCAAGTTTTGGTTCACAGCAAAGCAAAGCCTAGGCCTACCCATAAATAACCAGCACATGTTACCGTAAACCGAACCTCGCTGCTTCTAAATTACCACGATAATTTCTAAACATATTTAGCACGCGGTGCTATTTTACAAGTAGCGCTATTTCATTGACCGCACTTCACCGTGTTTTCGCTGCTGTATGAATTGTCCTTCGAAAGAAAAAAAATGCTTTGTTGCTGTATGACAGGGGTGGGCAAACTGCGGCCCGCGACGAAGTTTTGTGCAACCCCTCGAAAGCCTCAAGCAAATAATTTAAAAAAATTAATTAATGTAGAAGAACGCGATTGGGTGCATTTTTCTCATTGATAAACTTTGAAAATTATATGTGCTTGCATTTTCAATTGAATAAAAATACTTTTATTCATTTGTCTAATAATTGTCGGTTTTTACTGTTATACCAAATTTAAAATGCAAATCAATTAGGATAATATACCAATGCGTTCGTTAAAAAGTGCGACCCTCAGCTAGCTTCCGTGGCCGCGATGCGGCCTGCAAGCCAAAACAATTGCCCACCTCTGCTGTATGATATATATTATCTACCTATTTCTTCTTGATCTTCTTGATTCCACTCCACTGTTTGCATATTTTATAAACATGCTACCTCTCACTACAGGCTTCACTTTAGTCTTGGAGTAAATGTCAATAGTAAACGAGAACGTTTAAAACGATTAACCAACAACTCATTAATCACGTATTTTATATTTAGATAGCTTGAATATGCTTACACCGAAGGCCTACATTGCAAATTGTTTCATAAATATGTTAATTCAAAGTAGATGTGTCTTGGAGGAAGAGTAGAAGCGGTCAGCCCTAACTTTCATTTGCTTCAGTCCATTACCGGTACCCGACTTACGTGGTATGCAATGAACCACTATGAGCTGGGCAAATAGTCGTTGGTGGCACCGCACAGCAACAACAAGAACCCTGCTAATGTAAGCAATAAAAACATATTTTCTTACTATTCCTATAACAAGTGCTTCTGAATTCTCTGCTGTACGCTTTGTTCGACCCAAAAGTTGATCTGCAATTCAAAATTAATTCAAGTAAACGACAAGACAAAACTTTTTAGTATTTATGAAGTAGACAGGCACCATTCTACAGTACGATAGTTTGGTGTTCGTGTCGTAAATACTAGGCAATACCAATCCAACAGTTTCTTGTACCTAACAGGAAGGCAAGCCAAAACCGGCGCTGGGCAACTGCACCATAAAAACGCTTGATAATCTGTTTTCTCCATTGATAAATTAATAGTTTTGCTAAAACGTGGACTGATCAGCGCAAACTTTAATGTTTTTGTCTTTAAACAATTTTATTTCATTTTACAATAACAAAGCATGAGTTAAAGAATGATGACCTCTAATAACTTCATTCTTGGATTTACAAGAACAATTTTAGAGCTACGCAAATATCTTGTGTTTCGACTTTCTTGAAGTTGCTGTTGCTGTTCAGGAAAACTTGTAGTATGTGTTATAAACCACAAATAGAAAGTTAGCAAGCAATTTCATGTTCATATATAGTTCCAGCCATGCTGAAATAAATGTGGGTGTAACCATGACTTTAATTCAAGAAGAGACCAACAATTTTTATGTACTAAGTGGCTCATTGATGTGCTGGCGCCGTTCGTAGGGCCCCTCATTAGTAATGCCGAGATTAAGTGTACACTGTATTGGTTCAGTCGGCCGGGCCCGCTTCACCCAATGGATCGTTGTGAAAGCCGTGGTCAAAGTTAACATATTTTTAACATAGCCAAATCTCGTTCCGAAACAAAACCAATGTCTGTTTAAAGAGAACCAATTAAAAAATATGATGGGGCCTGCGCATAAACGCTACATGTCTCCCGAGGTTCTCGAGTCCCTGGCAACAACGTATTTACCCTGTTTTCACCATAAAGATCCTTAAACTTAACAAACTTCAGTCTTTAAATTCAGCAAGTGCTTGAAAGCATATCAATGTTGTGGGAGGAAGGTAAGGTAATTGATATCTATTTTCGCAACTAACAATTAAATATTTGAGCTACTGCTTGCGACTTTTTTTGTGACTGTAGATGAGTTTGTATCAACAATAAAAGCCCCTGGCTGCAGATATCTTTCTTCGTCTGGACATGAACGCAGCTAGGGAGGAGTATAATAACCTGAAATTGTGCACTAGCAGCTAAGTTATTGTAACTGCAGAGTCCCCTTCAGTAACGTCGGGGTAAAAAATATTGTATGAGATCGATGCATTGGCTTCGTTCAATTGATAGTTGCGAGAACAGTAACAAAAAGTTATTTGTGTTTTGGCAAACCCAATTATTTTTCCAAAATCAAATGGATCAAAAAGCATCGAGGATTGCGCATAGCTACTGTATTTCTCCCAAAGTTTCTCAAGTTTCTGGCTACGTCTTGGTTGCCATGTTTACAGCATAAGCGTACTTAGAAACTGAACTTGCTCACAATTGCAACAGCCCAGGATTTCTCAAACGTTTATGTGTTCATTCGACAAAATGCACGGAAGTGCGATTTTACGATTGTGGTAGAGCGTCTAGGTTAGCGGTTCTTAACGGGGTCCCCACTGAAAAATCTGGGGTCCGGAGAAGGAATGCCAAACTGTATTCTTTTAACCCTCAAATGCACAAACAACAACCACCACCACTTTGACCAATAATAACAATGGTTTTATAGTAACATACTGTCTGTAGTCAAACGCACGCAGTATGACATCGTTCTAGTGGCGAACAAATTATTTGTTTTAGTCTAATGCAATAGGTCGTCATTTTTAGTTTTATACTACATATTATGATGCAATACTATCTCACTGCTACACCTGTTTCAAGGTTATGTAATAGAGTGACTGACGTTTGTCGCTTCCACATTTAAAAAGCAGTTAGGTGGATAAAGCTATGTAGTGGTGATTCTTTTATCAAGAATGCAGTTATGTAAGTTTAGACAATAGCATTGAAGAAGTAGTTGCAAATTGACTGCAGTAGCAAAGATAATTCTGGTGAAAATGATGCAACTCACGCCTCTGTAGAAGCATATGATCATCCAACTAGTTGTTTCTGTATTGAGGGTTAAATATTAAATCCCTAGTCATGAGAGATAAGGTTTAATGAAGCATTTGAGGGTTGAAGTATAAAATTTGCAGTTGCGGTACTTGCTCTTCTAGCTCTACCCATGACCCACAACCCCACTGAGTGTAAGGAAGAACAGAAGACTTCAGATACCGCGGGATACCAGAGTGCCTATTTTTCTCCCAGCAGCTATCTGGTATCTGATAGCTAGTTGCTACCGGCCTGGATAGAGTTTTACAACCTAAGCAATGAAGGAGCCGAGGGAATTTAAGACAATCACTATGTCTGTATCCTTTTAGTATTTGCTATATCATTTTTACATGCAATTTCTACGAAAGTATTTTATATGATTTAGCCACTTTTAGTATAACGAAGACTTTTCAATTCTTCATTATTTTCGCTTCCTTAGGTCATAATCATTTTGTTTACTAATGGTTGCGAAAAATAGACAAAAAACGTTTCTGGGACGATTCTTACGTTGAGTATGGTTTCGCAAAAGTTATTGGTTGTGATAAACTTGACAATGCTCAGTGCACATTGTGCAATACCATTTTGGGCAACGATTCCTTAAAGCCTTCGAAGTTGAAGAAGCACAAAGAACTGAAGCATAAAAAGAATACGGACTCAGTTGAAACGTTCAAAGCGAAAAGAGCTCGTTATGATATGAGAGGAACGCTCCCTGCGTTAGGCTTTTCCCTAACTTCTCAACCTCTCCTGCACGCTCCAAATGAAGTTTCTTTGATAATAGCAAAAGCAAAAGCACTTCACACAGCTGGTGAGAAACTAATAAAGCCAAGTGCGGTAAAAATGACAAAAATATTACTAGGCTGAAACGAGTTTCCTGGTCCGATGACACTATATATAACAGAATTGCAGGTATAGTAAATGACATTTTGAGTCAGTTTGTCGCTCAAATCCAAGATAGCCCATGTAGAATAAGTCTTCAATTTGATGAAACAACGAATATCAAGACAATAAGCCAATTAGTAGCATACGTGAGATTTGTTAAAGAAAACGCGATTGTGGACGAGTTTATATTTTGTCAAGAGATGAAGGAGAGAACTAGAGCTAAAGACGTCTTTGATTTTGATAATGCATTTTTTCGTGGAATAAAGTGAGATCGCTATGCACAGATGGTGCGCCGGCTATGATAAGGCATCGATCCGGTTTTGTAGCCCCACTGAAACAAGTTGCTCCGCATATAGTATCAAATCACTGTGCTATCCATAAATACACCTTAGCTTGTAAGACACTCACTCTGGAATTGAAAAGTGTTCTTGATTCTTTAGTAAAGGCCGTGAATTTCTGGTTATTCAAAGCATTTTGCGACGACCTTAAAAAGGAGCATCAATATCTTCTTTTCCACACTGAAGTGTGATGGTTATCGCGGGGGAAAGTGCTCTCCCGTGTTGCAGAACTTGTCACTAAAGTTTGCCGTGTTCCTTCGTGAGCATGGGTCAGTGGAACTTGCTACATTATTTGATGACAATAGATTCCAATTGAAGGTCTTTTATTTGGCAGACATCTTTAGTCTTTTGAATGAGCTTGGTTATTCTCTGCAGGGAAAACACAAATCTCAGATAGAGACTGCAGAGAAGGTCTCCTCCGCCTTCAAAAAGAAGTTATTCCTATGGAAAAAGAGAGTAAGAAATCAGAATTTTGCGATGTTTTTACTGTTGGATAGTAAAATTGGTGATCAGGAAACTGACGAATGGCTGACTGCTTTAATTGATGATCACATAAGCAAACTCAAGAAAAAAGATGGGAGATTACATCTGAACCTTCTTCAGCATGGATTCTGCAGCCTTTTATTGCTGAGATGGACGACGATGAGCAGCTCAACCTTCATGAGCAACGTATTGAATTGCAAGGTTCTCAAGCTGCAAAGACCAAGTTCAGCTTCTCCTCATTGATAGAATTTTGGTGCAGTATGTTGCAAGAATATCTTGAATTGGCAAAAAAAGCTCTGGAAGCATTAATTCCATTTCCACCAACATACCTCTGTGAAGCTGCCATGTCTGCTCTAGTTAATATCAAAACTACGCACCGTAATTGCTGTAGAGTTGCAATTGACATGAGAATTGCTCTCAGCAATATAAATCCTCGTATTGATGAGCTTGTTTCGAAGAGACAAGAACAGAAGTCACACTGACTATCATTTGCGCTGTGTTTTGCCGAGTAAACTGTGATATTTCACTAACCACTTGTGTAATGCTTTGATAAAGAGAGTTTTTTAATTAATTAGAGATCCAGTAGTAAACAAATCCGTCTTATCACAGTAGTGTTTGTTGTTTCAACATACCTGTACACAGTCCCGTAGCACTCCAACTTCGGGCCCCCCCCAAAGTAAGCGCAAGAGCCCCTGCGCACAGGTCATATCACTTTAGAGGTGTAAAATTGAAAAGCTGCATTAAGAAAATACACCACAATTTGTACATAAGTAAACAGGCTAATGTCAGAATAAATCATGCCGATACCGAAGGTGCAAGTCATAAAAAATTCGGCACCGATGCCAGAGTTCAGTAGGACATTTATGCAGACACTGCGAAACGAAAGCAATGACACTGAAAAACATGAAAAAGTTATAAAAACACACTATCATTTAAATAGTCTGGAGCGAACCTTTTTGTTCGCAAATGCTGTTATGACATTGTCATAATCAAGAGATCGGGCGCAGTCATTTTCGATTGACAACATGGCTAATGAAGATAGTCTACTGTCTGTCATAGACGTTCTATTAAAAGTTTTGATCAGTTTCAATTTGCTGAAGCTTCTTTCAGCGCTGGCAACAGTCACGGGGCAAGTTAGTAAGATTCGAAGTGCGATGTACACATTCGGATACAATTCAAATAAATGAGTCTTTAGAAGATAGTTGAGAAAGTCTTGAGCCGTATTGAGATTGCGTTTTTTTTATGAAAAGGCGGAAGAAACCTCACGTAACAAATTAAAGCGCTCCTTTATCGACATAATAGCCTGGTCTACTAATGGATAGAAAAAGTTGCTTTTAAATTTCAGTTCAGGAGTAGCTCGTTGTTCCTCTTCACCTTGGTAATCAAACAATCTTCTTTTCTTTCCACTTCTTGACGGAGGAAAAGAAGGATCAATATCCAATTCCTGTGCTATTTCAACAGCAGATGTTGCGGCACTGTCATAACCCGTTGTGCGATAGTTTTGCAAAAACTTTTCAGTTGCCTGGATTTCCGTTTCCATTGTATGAAGGGAGACTCCATACGATTGAAGAATCTTGCTTGCTTTATTGACTTGGAATAGGATATCATACCAAATAAACACCGACAAAAGAAAACTCCATTTTGATAAATGAGCTATCAACGATTTTGTTTCTGAGGCAGCTCTTCCATCTTTTCTTTCTATGGAAATGGCTTCCAAGTCTTTCAGTGCCAGCAACACCTCTTTTAAATTGTATCGAAGAGGTTTGATGCATTTAATTCTGCTTTCCCAACGAGTATCAGATTGTGACTTTATGGACAGCTCCACATGTTTCTTCAAAATTTCCCAACGCTGAGCAGAGGAAGAAAACAGCACATACAACCTTGTAAGTACTCCAAAAAATGTCAATGCTTCCGTCGATGAATTAGCACTGTCAACAACAACTAAGTTAAGGGTATGGTTTGCACAGGGCACGTAAACAGCTTTGGGATTGATGTCTAGCATTCTTGCTTGGACCCCAGAATGTTTTCCTTTCATGTTAGCACCATTATCATATGACTGACCTCGACAATCAGACAATTCGAGTTGCAGTTCGGTCGCTTTTTCTAAGAAAGCGTTCAACAAGCCTTTCCCACTACTGTCACTTATTCTCAAGTAGCCAAAAAATGTTTCTTTAACAACAGCAGCTTCTTCATTACATAGTACATAACGGAGAATGACAGACATTTGTTCATGATGTGACATATCTGGAGTGCAGTCCAAAATTATAGAAAAATATTTTGCCAATTTCAATTGCTGTAAATTTTCTTTTTCAACTTCTGTCGCTAGCAATTCAATTAGTTCATTTTGTATGGTAGGACTCAAATAGTGATCTTTAGTGTTTTTATTCTTGATTCTGTCTTGAAGCTCTTTTAGGATCGGATCTCTTCTTGCCAAAAGCTCAAATATACCCAGAAAATTTCCATTGTGAGGAGATCCTAAGACTTCTTCAGATCCTCTAAAAGCAAGATTCCTTTCCGATAGAAACAAGGCAATGTCGATAAGTCTCTCTAAAACATTTCTCCAAAAACGTCTTTCATTGAAAAAAATATTCATCTCGCGTTTGTCGATAGTGGATGAATTTCTTATCCCTTCAGCTAGCAACATCCATTGACTGCAGCATTGTTGGTGGGAAATGCCGTTTTCATGGTCTTTCAGTTTTTTCGAAAAACCCTCCCATGTATTTATACCACTACAAAAGGGGCTTAGTGTTTTTCCAAATAGCTTACAACAAAAGCAAAAAACTTGATCTGATTCCCCAGAATAAACTAGCCACGACCGTGAAATACTTTCACCATTAGGTAACACACGTTTATAATGGTTGGAGGAAAAACGTCGCCTTGGAGTTGTGTTATTATATGGAAAATTCATTATTAGTTGATGTGGTCCACGCTTTACTATATCACATCGTTGAGCATCAGAAATACTTTCAGGCCATTTACATGGGTCATCAGGGATAGAGGTAAATTGAGATTCAGTTATTTTTGATATTGAAGGTTGCGTATTGGCAGGTAAATCACAACTTACATTTTCTGGAAATTCACAATCACTTTGATGCTGATCGTCATAGTCTTCTTTTTCTTGTACACTATAGTTTTCTTCATCCCTCTCGGTACTAGTGCCAGGTCTACTCTGCTCAGTAATCTTAAAAAAATCTGTCATCTTGGGCAATTTCGCTACAGCATCTCGAGCAGTGGCTGCTTCTTTTCTCTTTTGAGCACCACTTTTTGAACGTTTCATTCTATACAATGTCAATAAAATACTTTATCTGCACTCTGCAGTGTATATATAATGTCCCGGTATTTATAGCCAAACAAAATTCCAGACCATTCTATGATTGTTGCGTAACAACGGCATTGTTACGTCAATCGAATATTCAAGATTCTACCAGAAAATCAATCGAAATATTCTAGATTCTGCGAGATAAAATGACGTTGCATTCACTTATGATGTCACAAGCCAATTTCTTCCTACAGTTTAAATCGGTTGTAAACAAGTCTGCTGAACTAAAAATAGTCACGTAGCCAAAAAGCAATTTCAGACTAACTTGGGCCCCCAAAGTTGGCCTGGGCCCCCCCCAATTGGGGCGTTTGGGGGGCGGCTGCTACGTCTCTGCCTGTACACCTCCTTTGCAGGTTGCACAGACAAGGAGTCCCCAAGTCAATATCTTTAGGAATAGGGATCCCAGGAGTTGGAAAGGTTAAGAATCACTGGTCTAGGTGATCAATAAGCATTTTCAGAAATACGGTATTAAATATTAGGATGTTTTACTACGACGTCTTTGTAGTTGTATGCGTATTTGTACCACATAATGCCTCTAGCTTTGTGCATGTTGCTTGGCTCTGGCATAAACGCAGCCAGGGAAGGGCAAACTAACCCGAAGTGACGTACTTGCAGTTAGTTATTGCAATTGCAGCGCCCCAATCAGTAATGCTGAGGTTAAGAATATTGGCAATTGTGAGAACAATGATTAAAAGTTAATGTGTTTTAGCCACAAACAATTCTCGTTCCAAAATCAAAAGTACAGTGTTTTAATACAAATCGGAGGAAAAACATCAGGCGTGATAGCGTATAGCCGCTGTATTTCCCCCAAACTTTTTGATATCCCAAGCAATGTCTCATTTTCCCGGTTTCCAGCATGTAGTTAAGAACTGGACTTGCTAACATTTGATATAGATAAACATTCCACAACTTTTGTTGTTTTTTTCACCACTTGTGTGGAAGCAAATTGTACACTTGTGGGGGAGAGGGGGCACCAAAATGATTGTTGCGTAATTTCCAAACTACTAAATATTTGGCATCGCTACCAACAACTTTTTGTAATGTAGGCACATTTATATAAACTAACATCTCCTCTTCTTCTTGTATTGTTAGGTCCTGGCATAATCGCTGCTAGAGAAGAGCAAACTAACCCAAAGTCAAAGACTTACAATAAAGTTATTACAATAGGTTTTGGTTTAAGAGTATAAGCAAGGTCTTCTATTACTACAGGCCTGGAAGCAAGCAATCTGATTTACAATAATTAACGAGGTCACACACATAGGCCATCTGCGGCAGCCGTGTTTGATGTGAAGCAAAAGATTCAAAGCTGTGGAGAAACGCCAAGTAAAGGCGATAACTGACCAGAAGAAGCGAAGCAAAGAAGGAAGTCTTCTCAATAGTTTACAAATACCTGTAAAGTATCTTTGTGGCTGTTTTACTGGCAGATCTGCAATATCATCTATGCTGGAAAGATTATGAAAGAGCATTGCCAGAGTTTTTGAGAGTTGTATGTATAATATTTTGTAAGTCGTTATAGTGGTCAGTTTTTGGAATATGTATGTAGTTACTAGTTACAGCTCTACAAAAATGACCGATATTACATAAGTATCGGTTAAAAAACTGAACGATTGGAATACTTCTTTGTGCATCAATTGCTGAATTTGAAACTAATAATTGACGAGAAGCAAGGATGACCTTGAAACAAGCTGCAGCACTATCATGAAAAGAGTTGCACTCCATTCCTTGGAAAGACAGGATGTCAAATTAGCTTTCAGAGCAATGGCAGCAGCTTTTAAGTTTTGCGATCCTCTCGATTCCAAAATAAAAAAACTGGGAGAGCACAGCAAGTTTTATCTCGTTTATTTGGAAATGGTAGTGTGTGATAAACGTTTAACATCCAATAAAAGAAACAAACAGGAAACATCTACGCTTGCCCTGTAAGCAGCAGCGACCATGGGATTTAAAATTTTTTGTTTCAATTATGGAATCCGCATTAAAATCTTGATGTGACAAAACTCCAGTTCTCAGTGAAGGCTTTTTCTCAAAAAAATACCTATCTAGCTTGGAGCCACTCTTTGAAAACAATTATATCAATGCTTAAATATCTATTAGATAACCTAAAGTTTGATATTTTTATTCTTGGAAAGTGTCAAACAGACAATTTTGAAAGTCGATGGGGTCAATACACACAAAAGTGTAGGGGAAACACGTGGGAGTTAATCCAAAAACTTAAAGAAAGCGAAAGAAAACTGAAAGTGAAGCGTTTGCTAAAGTTGCATTCTTCCACCATCACTGCTTCAGTAACGAAATATCTTACAGAGTGTGCAGATGAATCTCTTGCCACCATCTCTAAAGTAGAAAAAAATTACTTCAAGATTTTTCTTGCAGTAAACTTGACTTTGATGAAACTCAGCTGCCAGTATTGCTGCATGCAGCGAAAAAACTCCCAGCAAAATTGTAATGCATTGTTGTAACCAACAGTTTGCTGATGAAAATAGCGCTTTTCTACAAATTGGCATTGACCAAGCTGTTATTGCATATTTTGAAGAACTTAATAGAGAAAGTCTAACATATGTTTTCTTGTTTGTTTTGCATGCATTTCAAATCGCTCATGTAATTTTCGCTATTTGTTTTTATAAAAATTTTGAAAATGAGTTTTTAAAGCTCCAGCACAAGAAAAGTTTTTTGCTCAAAGCTAACGTTAATTATTGAGCATATTGTGATTTTTTACACTAGTCAATAAATTGCAATCTGTGCGCAAAAGATTAACACATTACTAAAACATTGCATTAGCAAAAAATAGCTTTTTTGATCCACTGCTATGCTGATACTGTGATGTATTCATGTTCTCTTACAGACTATATATCACCTGCTTGCTTTCGATAGAACAGTGAATGACAACTTTACGCGTAGCTTTCGTTTTTACCGTTTTTTCACTTTAAACTTACAGACACATCATGACATCATAGAGCGAGTTGGAAGTGTTGAAGAAAAAGAAAAAAACATTCTTTAATATCCTTAAAAAAGATTTGCTCGTTCCATTGTCAATTGAGCTTAAATCGTAGTAGAGTATTTTACTGAAAGTACAGGGACGGCTCGTGTATGGTACTGTGGAACTGCAGCACCCCCAGTCCCCACTCCATCTTATCGATAACATTCGATTTAAATAATTAATTTTTTTTTCTTTATTTTTTTTATACTTGTAGTTACACTATATAATACATAAGGTTAATCTCAACAACCATCCTAAGTTTATGAAAAAAATATAAAAATCTTTTTGCTTTAAAGTCCCTGTGATATGGTGTTTGAAATTAGCACTAGATTGCAATGCAGCTGTAAAAAGAGAACTGTCGCTCATGCGGTACCGACCCTTGTGTGCTGGTGTAATAAGGGTTTCTTTTTGACGTACAACTGGCGAGCTGTGTATGTATGTGTGTGTGTAAAGTTGATATATAGGGACAAAAATTAGGCCTATAGGGTGATTTTCTGAAGCAGCCCTCCCATTAGTTTTAGCTACGAGCCGCCTCTGTGAAAGTATCTTGTTAATAGTAATTCAAGAAGCTACTATACACTTAACAAACTGCAGACGGTGACATTGTTTTGACCTATCAAGTCTCTTCAGTGCAGTTGCTAGACTGCGACAGCATAATTGTTGTAGCCGTTGCTAGACTTAGTGCACCTGCGACAACCGCCACTCATTCACGAGTGATACGGTTTCGCAGAGTACTGACAGACCTTCCACCAAAGTGGATCTAGTATAGTTCCCACAAGTGTGGCGGTCTAAGCTATGCTTATTAAAAGCCTCTAGCTTCTTGCCAGTCATCAACTGCACTCAAGAGATCTGATAGGTCGAAACAGTGTCACTCTCTGCTGTTTGCTAAGTATCTTGTTAATCTTATCCGAAAAAGCGTTTAATGGTGTTTCTACGTCGATACTTATGGAGAAAATATAGAGAGGAAATTGTGCAATCAAACGTTAGCTGTGACGTCAGTTTCGACTCTAAAAAAAGAAATTTTTTGTGAGTTGGCAAGTCGGGGGCTTGCTTGACCAAGGGAGATTGTTTTCTATTATTTTTTTCTTAAGCTTGATCAAGTCCCTGGTAGCTGGGCATGGTGCTACATGTTTTTTTCCTGCTTAGAAGCGCCTAGGTTTAATTGAAAAGTCCTTGCTTTTCTCATAATTTTCAGGTATAATGCCGGCATCTGCATAAAGCTATTATCAAACTAAATAGAAAAAATATGGTGCGATTTTACCCTAGCTGGGTGTGCCATCACCCGGGCCCACTAAAAACGCATCAATTACGGCAGCTGCGCTGACTTCACCGTACAAACACTTGAGAGTGTAGCAACAGGGAGTTTCCGTAAACAAATGCCTTAGTTCTTGTACACGTACGCAATGATAATCATCTTGGTCTATTAACCAAGACTGATAATATTTACAAAGAAGGAATGATGTTACAAACTATCAGTCGTGCTTTTAAAAAATTTGAAAGGGGTGAAACACAGCTAACAATGATGTCGACGCCTAAATGGTAATCGCTTTGACAATTAAAAAATAAGCTAGATAATAGTAGGCCTGTTTGATGATTTGGTGTGCCCTCTTCTGTATTTACAGTCGCGCCCAAAGGTTTAAGACCACCCACGACTTTTCACTATGTTGGCACTTTGCCGCATTCTAACTAATTTTATTTTTGTCGTATGCGCTTGATTTTTTGTCTATCTACATGTATTCAAACTTAACCGATCAAACAAATAATACACCACAAATGTAAGAAAACATCATTTACTTTATTATTTTAATATTTGGTAAAGCCTACTCTGTTTTTCACCACGACAGCGATTCTGCGGGGCATGCTATCTATGAGATTGCAGCCGTATTCTAATGTCATTTTTTGAGCCCATACAATCTTTATGGCTCTCTTTGATGATTTCATACAGGTAGGATGCTGATCAGCTACTTTATTCTTCATTACATACAATAAATTTTTGATCAAATTCAGCTTTGGACTGTTTCCTGGCCAGTCGAGAATATCAACATTCTTCTCCTGTAAAAAGTTTTTCACTGAATTTGCCTTATGGCATTGAGCGCCAACATGCATGAAAACATTGCAATCATGCACCATCAGGTAAATCTCTTATCTTATTCTTGATCATCTCTATCTCTAACTAATCCTTGAGCAGATCTAGATATTTTGCGCCATTCATGGTGGTATCTGGCTGGAGGAAATACCGACCAGCTGTACCATGGGCAGACATTGCTCCCCAGACCATAATACTTGGAGGGTGTTTTATGGTTTGGATGGTGTAGCGGTCTTCGCATTGGGCACCCAGAAATCTTCTCACTAATTGCTTGCGAGATGTAAACAGCTGCACAGTTGACTCATCAGAAAATAAAACTTTTTTCCAGTTTTCAGGGGTCCCTTCCAGGTGAGCCTTGGCAAAAGCATATCTTTTAGCTTTTATGGAATGGGTAAGCACAGGTTTTTTGGTGGGTTTGTGAGCTTTTAGACCAAATTCATCAGTCAAACGACGTTTCATGGTGGTTTTACTGACAACTGTATCTTTGAGCAACAAAGTTGATCTAATTTTTTTGTTTGAACTCGTAGGTGAGCGCACTATCAATCTTTTCATCAGGTAATCATTCTTTTGGGACGTAACCCTGGGTCTTCCAGATCTGTACAAAGCCTGAAAACCTTCAAAATTTCAAAATCTGACGATTGCCTGATAAATTGCTGTTTGGCTAAACTTCAGTTTTTTTTGATATTTGCCTTTCATTCAAAGTGACAATTTTTTTCCCTTTCAACAACTGATAACCCCCTCTTTTTGACCATATTTCCAGAATTATTATTAAAAAAAATGAACGTTTTTGCTTCCAAAAAAAAACGAATTTCACGCAAAATCTTATCATTGAAGGCTTCACCAGAAGAATTGTTGCGCAACAATGTTCTTAAAACATGAAAGCTAATGTGACATAGCATTAGCAAGAATTTTGTTATTTTCACACAAAAATTCAAATTTTATGTAGGGATCTTAAACATTTGGGCGCGACTGCATATTTGTGATATGAAGTCCCTTGGCTGCGTTGTTTTCCTTAATTCTGCCATATTGAGATAAGGGACAATTCCTTCTCTCAAACTTATTTACCATATTTAATTAGCAACAGTGCTTTGTAAAAGAATTTAAGACAAAAGGAAGAGGCAGGCTTCCAAACACTTGAATTAATAATTGCTTGATGCATCTTGAGCAGAGTAAGATATTAAAAAGTTACTTTTAGCGGAGCACCTTTTTATTATTTGCTAAACCTGCTTTAATCGCGTTTCTACAGGCCATATTGCTTAAGAAAATAAAGAAAACAAAATTTAGAATTAATGTTTGATTAGGACGTGATCTTTGTTCCTAAAAACATTAAATTTCGCAAAGTTAGCGAGTCGATTGCTGACTTTTATTTCAGCTCAAAATAGCATTCCTACATCAAACAATACGATTTTCAAAAGCAATTTCTTTGATTGTGATGTCACCAAACCCCTTATGACACTAAATCTGCGGTGGTGATCAATCGTAACAATCATAATGAGAGAGTGAGAATTTATATAATAATTAAGTAGTCACACTCGAACAATAAACAACCACCTGACCGGTTTCGCCGTTATTGGAGGTCTTCAGTGGCGCTGAAGAGATTAATATCAATCCTCACTCTCTCATTATAATTCTTCGTTCGGCCCTTCAATGTACTTGTATAGTGCGATGCTTCCGTCGTGTTGTGGTGAAGCCTTGATCGTGAGGTGCCGCTGTGGTGTTACAGCATAGTGGATTCTATGCACTCCACAAGTAGCAAAACCAGAAAGTCCGGCCACTCACTTAAAAAAAAAAACAGCAATAACATCTGCAACGGCGTCCAGTCAGGTGGTCGAGTGGTACTTACCATAGATTGAAGGTCTACATCTTGAAGGTTCGGTTCCCTTTTGGTCAGATACGCGCCACTGAAGAGCCTCAATAATTGCAAAACCGGTTTGATACTTTTTTATTGTTCGTGTGTGACTACTTAATTACTTAATTAACAATCGTAACAAGTTTTACATTTGTAGGCGCAGTGGTCTCGGAGGATTTAAAGCGTACATATTTACACACGTACGTACAAAGCAAAAGTTTGCATTTTAGTATAGGTGTCACGTCATCATGACATCGTGGACCTCTGATAAGAATCGCTCCGGGATGATTATCAATCGAGACCAGTTTGATGTTTGTATGCTCAGTAGTATAAGATCAGTAAACAAAAAAAAATCTTTGCTCTATAGTATGGATGATAATGACTCGTAGTAACTTGCGTTCCGAAAATGATCCTTGGTATAACCGACACTATTGGATTTGTAGTTTGAAATTAGACCGGCTTCAAGGTACCGACACACGTTTGCACACATACGTCACTTAGAATCTAGATCATGTCATAGTGATAGCTGCGTACGGCTGCATCGATGGTATTGAGGATGCAACAGGAGTAACTGCAACAGCAACAGTGAATAATGGTGCCTAATACCCTTTTTTCTGCCACACCCTCCTAAACACATAATTGAAGTTACTTACCGATATTTCGCCCCGACGTTCTAGTCACAACCATCATCGCCAGAAAAACAGTAAAAAGAATGATTTTCATTATTTTGATTTTTTACGTACTAGACCTAGGTATAACAATGCTAATCCCCTGAATAGGTTTAGAGTTGACTAACATCAATAATAAGATTAGCAAACTTATAAGGTTCATAAAAACGATATTAGTAAAGCTTTGCAATCAAAAGTGCAACAAGGGGCTAAGTACCCGAGATTTGTTAACAAGACCATAAAGCCTCCGATACATCATGAAATTTCGTGTCAGAGAAGGGTAATAAAATTATACTTTTACGTTCACTTTAGAGGCGTCAAACAATTTACCTCAAAAGTACTGTTGAGTCATAGATTTAAAGAGTTTACTTTCCCAATTACACAAGTCCTGGTTGCGGGTTCAATCGCAATGCTTCACTACTTCCATTACGTGACGTACTACAAGTAGTTTTCACAATTGAAATCATAAAATAAAACAAACACACAAACAAACTATTTACAAAAGTCTCACTCAGATTCTCACTCTGTCCTTGCATTGCTGTCCTTTTCATTGCCATTTTTTCCCTCTCGTACTTTATCATTTATCTGAAAGGAGTCTCTCACCCTTGTTTTTCCCATGTTCTTAAGCTGCGTAAGTCCCCGGTTAGTCATTTTTTTCTATGTAACAGCGCGGTAAATAAATTAGCCAGACCGGGTGCGCTGCTTTAGTCATCCACAATCCCCAATCGCACCCTTTTTCTTTCAACTTTCTCGTCGGCGCATCTCATCTGTCGGACTGGAAAAGTATTTTAATCGTTAAATTTTTTGATACACAAGTCGTTCCAGTCCACGCGAAAAAATTTGTATTTTCTGTCTGCCTCTTTCTCTCTCTGTTCTTACCCGTCTTGTTTCAACAGACATGGTTTTTGTTTGAATACTTATCTTACTAGAAATTGAGAATTCTTTGCATAGTAGCTGCGATCACCCGACTCATTCGAAACCTCTCTCATCTCATTTTATTCAATCCTGCAACGGAATCTTTACTACGCACTCTTTCCGGCAACTATTTTCTTTATTCGACTTCTGGTATAAGTCGTGGGGAGTAGCTCGACACCTGGGACTCAATGGCCTTTCGTCGTTTTCCCATCCCGATTGCGATTTTGGGCGACAACTGCCAGAACAACAACAACAATATTACAAGTGCTATTGCATAAAAGCGCTCTTATTGAAGCTGTTATTTAATAAGTACCAGCCTATTTTACCGATCGTATGTTAGATGTGCGATGATCAACACTGTTCCACTGTAGAGCGTGTTGTATACTGATAGTTTACAAAACAACTTTGAAATACTTGTAACACCACTTATTTCCTTCCTTCCTGTAACTTTTTTCATGTCACAGTAGCTTGTTTCTAAATTTTTTGAACAAACCTTTTGACTATTGTTAATGTTAATTGGTTAGGCGTTTGTTTATTGTGTTATATAGACTTAATTTCCTTGAAAATTTGCACTAAAGCACGTGCTGTACACTGCTTCAGTGGAAATTTTCAAGAAAAAGAAAATGATTTAATGGTCTTGGAAACTTTTGATCTTAAGGCGTAAACGTCCCTAAGACCATTGTTATACTTCGAAATGTGTGATTATCTTGAAATAAAACCGTTTTTACGCTTCCGTGGAAATTCTAAGAAAAAGAAAATGATTTAATGGTCTTGGAAATTTTTGATGTTAAGGCGAAAACGTCCTCGAGACCATTGTTATACTTTGAAATGTGTGATTGTGCTCAATTAAAACCACTTTTACGCTTCCGTGGAAATTTCCTAGAAAAAGAAAATGACTTAAAACCGTTTTTATTTTTATGATGATTGTGTTGAACCATTTCAGACTAAAAAGTTTTCAAAAATTTTACGACGATCAATTTTATAAACCTTTATCCTGGTATGATTTTTGATGAAGTTTTTATGCACATGTAAAGAAAAACAAGATTTTTTGTTTTTTGTTAAAAAGTGTCACCCTCCAATTGCAGAAATTGATTTCAACTCTCCCACAAGTAAAAAATTTACCAATATTCACAAAAAACTGTACGGTTTTACTATTTTCATTAGCAAATAAGAGAAATTTCTATCACTATCACACACTGGTTGGAGGAAATTTAATATTCAGTTTTTAAGTGGATATGTACAGTGAAAATAAGTCTTGCAGCACTTTTATTGCACGCTCTGCACAGAAATTTGAAGGCTGCTTTTGTATAGGTGTTGGATTCGGGGACCAAAACTTTTTCAATAACTGCAAAGACTTTGGGTGTTCTGTGCAAGCATCTGACTAACTGCCAAAGCAGCAGAATTCAGGTATTAAACAAGAAATCAGATGTCTGCTCATAAAGCACAATCAAAATCAAATGTTAATTTAGTTTCCTGCTGGTACTTTGGCATCAAAATTGCTCTCGAGTTCCATCTTGCATCAATGAGAGCAAGTAGTGATTGAAAATATACTAAATGATGAAAAAAGACGATGTCACTTCGCCACTGATCTTGATCGCTTGACTTCAGTAATTTTCCCGTTTTGTTAAATGTTGTTTTGAGTTAATAGAAGTCTTTTGTTATTTTTGAAATAATTAAGCACCTGAGATTTAGCGACATTGATGCTTTACCAAAATGATGATTAAGAAAATGTTTCAGTATCTTTTGTGGATTATGGTATTGACATCCAATGAATACGAGTTTTTTTGTCCAACATCTTCAAAGTAATTCTGTAGTCGTGTGGTTGCACTTGAATATCTTAAGGTGTTTGCTGCAATTGGATCAGACAGAGCCATTTTTGTTGACGGCCAGAGTTTGTTTCATCAAGTTCACGTTTCACTCCTTTAAATATTGCTTCTTCTTTTCCATCTCTCAGTCAAAGAACAATAAGTTTGACTTCTTGATTTTATTTTTAAAAATTAACTCCTGATATTAAATTTAAAAACTAAAACCTAAACAAATTTTTGTATGATCTTTCCATGGAAATCCAAAGACCAGCGTTCATTTTTTAGGCTTTCTATAAAATTCATCTTTAATTCTATCTTTTTTGGGAATACAGCTTTGTAAACACCACTTTGAGAGGGAGTGGGTTTAGATAAACAGCTTTGCGACAATTTTTTTCCGAATTTTTGTGCTTTGCTCATTCTTAATTTTGCTGAAATCACTAAACGTAAAGCATACTCAGTTTTTGCTCTTTAGAGAAAGATGGCTTTTCAAAATCTGCATTGCCACAGGAATTTTCAAAGTCTTAATTATAACTGGAATTCTAGTTTCGCAAATAAATTCTTCACTTGTTCACTTCCAATTTTTCGAGTAAACTGCATCGCTTCTGATCTACATTTGACGAAACACAAAACTGGTAAAGTTAAGCTTTTCATAATTAGATTTTGCATATATGCAAGTGCAGACACAGAAAGCGGTGCAATTTACTCGAAAAATTAATATGTTCTTTAATAGCTTGTGTTTATAGCTAAATATAGTACATTACACAGAAGATGAAAAATAAATCGCATCCCAAGAACTTACGCTCAAACATACGCTGCTTACTACTATTATGAGCTAAAAAAAGCGTTTTGGCGTCAGGGTAGTGTAATTTTCAAAAAAGAAATTGTTGTATTGTGCAAAAACAAATATGCTTACAGCGTAATAATGACTAAACCAGCAGTATTAAAATCGCAAATAAGTCAAAAAGTCTCAATGATAGCAAAATCAAAAAAACTGATGCACTGATGCAAAACAATTTTTTGGTTCAGGGCATCTAATATTGATAGAAGCCACTACTTTTATTAATAAACATAGAAAAAATATTATTTCGTTACACGGTGTGGACCGTAAGTGTACCATTCAAAGTGTAATCACTGAAAGCGTTAGGTCGCATGCGGCTGGGCTGAGCAGAATCGGCATTTGCATCAAAGCTCACGTTTTGACTCAACTACATCAAAATATATTTGCTGTGTCGTTGACTTGCAGATTAAACCAATGACATGTCGGGGAACATACAATCGATATATTTTATGTTGCTAGCTCCAAGTGGTTACGATCGATAGAGAGCGTCTTATAAGCAAGTAACCAAACAACAAAGCGAGTGCTGAAGGCGCGAGGCTTCCGAAGGAAGCAATGCTATTAAGAGATATTTTCAAATTTAGAAAGCCATCCCTGGACGCGTTTCGTCTTTTTGGACTCATCAGCAGGGCTTGCCAAGGGCCAAGAGATCCCCCAATAGCATTAACGTTGACTTTTATAAAACAAACTAACACAAAGCACAAAACTTACGCGTCGTTTACTTTTGAACGAGATTCGTTTTGACGTACTGGTAGCCGCTCAACTACGGACTAAAACTGATGTCCTTATGTAAAGCTGATCGGACAAGCAGTGATTAGCCATAAAAAGATCTTCCAAAGCTTACAAACGAAATGCGGTGCTTTAGGGCAGGGCAGGCAGCACGTGGTGCATGGCAGCGAAACTCGCCGCGCGAGGAAGCCAGTTCCAAAGACGCGGGCCGAATCCCACAGACGCGTTGCATCAACGCTGACGTTCAAGAATACAATGCACGCGTAACGTTAAAAGGGCGCTTAACAGATTTCTGTGGATCCCAAATGCCTGCACCGTGGCTTATATAGTACCCAGCCGCCAAGAGGTCAACCACTTCGCCTATTCCACTTCGAGCATAGCTAGAGATTCCGACAACTAGCACACCGCACGGATAATGGCTAGTGTGCTACATAGCGCGACCCGATAGACGACGTTACTAGCGCCAGATACCACTTCACAATCACACGCGGAGATTCCCCCTCGCATTTCTTCGGCAGGGTTTGCCTATTTTGAACTTCTGATTTTCACATTGTCCGTGCCAAGATTTTTCGCGAGAAACTGACTGGTTGAGTTCAGAGGCTAACGGCATAAATCTATACTGCACTTGCATTACCTGCGATATCCTGCAATTATAAAATTAATAGAGGAGATTTGTTTGGAGGCAACTGCCCCCAGGCTCCTCCGTCGCTACGTGCCTGTATGAGACTGGTAAAAATATCAATTACTTTGCTATTTTGTTTATATTACCAAGTATAAAGACAATACGGTTAGAAGTTTATCTACAATTCAAATACAGCAAAACATTGCAGGCGCTGGGCACAATGATCCGGATTTTACTTTATTCATTCGTTCTAGACCAGGGTTTATTAAACTTTTTGTGACGCGACCCTTGTTGGTATAAAATAAAACAAGATCAACAAAAAAATGACGCCCTCTTGATAACATAAAATAAAACTCCTGTCCTTGTAAATTCTTCACCAGCTTTTTGTTTTTTGAATGTCAGCCAGATTTCTGGTCATAATCCCAGAATTCCTGTCAAAACCATCATGAAGTCCTTTTATATTTTGAGATTAACTATTTCAGAATGCCTCTCACGCTCCTGGTAAACTTCCACGTCCCCAGTTTAAGAACCCTATTCGAGAGACTCTGTACGTTTTAGAAAAGGCGAACATTGATGCAAAGATTAACAATTGATGACCTTTTGCTTTATTAGGTCAACCGTATCTTAACCCAAATATAAATGCCATTCCGAAATAAATTCATCAATTGAAAACTAACTAATTTCTAATCATAAATTTCTCATTTTACTTCTGGAATAATTCAAAGCATTTTTCCAGATCTTTTCAAAATGGTGCGTTTTTCCCCTCCTCTCACTCTTTTTCTCAACTCTTTAAACTAATAGGCAATCTTGGTATTACACAAGAAGTTGAATATATTTCTTTATTTCAGATCAACTATCAAAACTTCTCAGCCAGGTTAGAGATACAGGTAGAAAACAATTATGGTTAAATAACCACTCAACTCTGACTTAAACCTAAAAAGTAAATGCCTACCTTCTGATAATGAAGCGTTCGCTACAAACCACAAAAATAAAAACTAGAACGAAATTTTTATCTCTTTCGCACGAGCAGTGTTATTATTGGTGGCTGATTGCAAGATCATAGAAAATAAGAGGTTTGAATTTTACCGGTTGAAAAGTCAAATGTTTAACTGCTTCAGTAGTCGCCGCGAAGTTGGTAAAAACACCTAGAAATAGGAAGATATTTCTGTCCTTCGTTTATGATGTTGAACAAAAGGGGGTGTAGAGGGACAAGCAGAGTTGAGATGTGTACCTGAATTACGATGTAAATGTCGATGAAGAACAATAACGGCGCGATAGCGTAGTGGTCAGAGCGTCCGCTGTTCAGTCGGTTCACCTGGGATTCATTTTCGAGTCCAGTCGAGTCATACCAAATGACTTTAAAAAATGTAATTTTTAGCTTCCCTACTTGGCACTCAGCATAAAAATGAGATAGTGTGGAGAACAAGCCGGCAAGCTTGCTTGTTGTATTTTTGGGCAAGACACTAAACCAAATGCCTCCATCTTATGTGGCAGGCAGGTGTCGTACCCGTCCTTCACCGGATTAGAATTGTGAAGCTGCTCACCCAGTACGCCGTAAGAGCGACTCTTAAGTACCCACCAATGGCAGTCCGCCTTGTTGGTGGTGATGCTACCAGTCAGTAATTTGCTTTCATGAACGGTTCGAAATGGGCTGCCACTTTTCTTCTAGCCGAATTCAGTTAGGTTGAAGGCGTGAATTTGGAATGTGGTTCGCGCTGTACCTCCATTCCAAGGAAGAAGAGAAGTAAACTAATAACCTAATGAATACCAATCAATACGTCACCATCACGAGACAGAGTTGATGAATCCTACGTGGCAAGTTACTTTAGAACATTCATAAAATCTTAAATTCTTCATATCTCTTGAGCTCAATATTGTAAATTTCTAAAAGATTGCCTTGCGCTATGTATAATGTTTAAAACAACAAGTCATCGACATTTCACGATTTGGCACTTTTTGCTTGTGGACTGCCAATACGCTCCAACTAATTAAGTGATGAGCCGAGAACTTCCTGTTTGCAGAGCTATTTATTGTATGTTACTTGGATAATAGAAACTTGTCAGAATTCAGTTTGCAGAATTTAGCGCTTCGTCATACCATGATTACGCATAGACTAATTTACATTGTACATAGCAAAAGTCCTCCGACATATGAATAAAATTCCTTTTATGATAATAAACTGAGTATTCGTCTACGGACATAGGCAAAGCAAACACTACCCATATATCAAAATGTTTTACGGAAGTCAGAACATTCGATGTCCACGATCATGGACCACGTTATTCTCACCGGGCTGCTTGAATTCTCGCCTTCAAACACACTGAACCACCACTAGTTAAGCACGAGAATATAAAAATAACTAGATTATTTTGTCCTCTCTCACTTTTTTCGAGAACGCCGCTGAAGCTTTAAAGATTGAACGCTGAAATCACTTTTTCACTAAACCAGTGTTTTATTTGATATCGATGGAGTCCAATTTCTAATGAATCTAAACATATAGCAACCTCGGGATTGATAGCTAATGCAGTAAAAACTGATAATAGACTTTTGATGCATATCCGGAACGCTTGTTCAAAATTTGGACCAAACAATGAATACGAAGCTAAGTAAAGCAATTTACAAGCTGTTGCATAATGTATATATAAAGACGATGAAAATAATATGAAAGATTTTTCTCTTGATTGAAATAATGAATCAAACTCAAATTGGGGTGACATTATTCTTTATTGTTTTTAAAGATCCGCTCAAATTTTTGCAATTTGCCCCCGTCAGAAATTCTCGGAATACTCTGAAGTTTACGTTACTTTAATTTTAAGTTGCAAGCAATCGCTGAATTTCAGGTTCGACATTCTGCTACTTGCCACAACAAGTAGTTTACATTACTTTTGTTTCACGTGCAAGTAATCGCTGAATTTCGGTTGCAACGTTCTGCTGTAGCAAGTAGCAGAACGTTGCACCTGAAATTCAGCGATTGTTTGCAAGTCAAAACAAAATTGGAAAAATGGAGATTTTTACAGTTTTTACTGCTTTCATGAGTAATTCCATCGTATACTTTCTTTCACCTACAGCGTGTAGTTTTTCAAAACTTAAAGATGGCATATCCTCTTTTGCTTGGCCAGCAACTGCTGGTTTATTGTAGACTTAGTTTGGGCGTTGTCGTGTTTTTAAAAAAAGCACTCCACAACGTTGTTTCCTGTTGTGGACTATACTAGGAAAAATAACTGACAAATCCGAAATATCTGACAGAATTTACCAACTGACTTCAAAAACAATGATCCTATACCCACTTTGCAGTATGCTTCCCTCGTACAATAATTTCTTACCTCATTTTCAGCGAACGCTAACAAGAATTTAGGAAACTAAAGCTCTCTCTAAAAGATTTAATAGACTCTAAAGAATCAAAAATATTTAGTCTAGTTGAGTTTTTATGTCTTTCAGTACTCGGTTTAGTGTGCCACAGAGTTCCAAATTGTAACTTTGATGGTTTTAATTGCCCCTTTTCTGGAAGATGAAAAGTTTAGTTCAACGTTATTACGACTACTACGTGATCTTTTCATGAAGACTATCGATACTAGCAATGCCTATTTGTAAAATACTGTTTGATGAGACACAAACAAATGTTTATCAAACTTCGGCGTCATTTCGATAAGTTTCAAACTTCAAAAGTCGTTATTAGACCGTACCACTGCCACAACCGATAATGAGTTTATTGGTCGAAAAATAGTCAAAACTCTTGATTTTGAACGTTAAAGTACTCGTACTTAAAGTGTAAATAAATAAACTTCAGCAAGCGCAATATGAGAGGTAAATGACTAATTCTTGCCGAGAATTTCGTGTTTCCTTTGTTATATGATTAACCCGACGATCTGTAAACAGACCAGGACTTTGGTCCGTTACTGCAGACCTACTGATAGGCATTTCCTGTTAATATTTTGCTTCTAATATTTGTAACCGGAAAGGCCTAATGCTTATGTGGGTAGAATGAGACATGACTTGCAGTTCGTGCGGTAAATAAAAGAATAAAATTAAAATTCAAAAAAGAATCAAACTCAAATTGGGGCGGTATTATTCTTTATTGTTTTTAAAGATCCGCTCAAATTTTTGCGATTTGCCCCCGTCAGAAATTCTCGGAATACTCTGAAGTTTACGTTACTTTGGTTTTAGCCCTAATCAGCTCAACGTTGGTCTGCAGCGACCCAATAAATTTTCAATCGTTAAATAATACGCGATATTCTTTTCAAAATTGTTTAAAATTCCCTGACTTTTCTTACTTTTTGTTATATTTTAATATGAACCCAAAATCATTGTTTTACCTTCAGCATATTTTGAATAAGGAAACATTTTTTGTCATATGCTCCGAAATTTTTGCCAAGAAAACAGCTATGACGCAAGTTAATCCGATTACGTGTGACGTCGCGTTGTTTGTTTTACTGCCAGTTCTCTGTTTAGAAGGTGTGCGTCTCTTCCTCACGTAGTGGCAAGACCAAAATCAGATCGTAGTAAGTAAACGAACCCTAATTACTAACTTCTTAATTCTTCCTTTGTGTTCACTAACGTATGCAAACAAAACCATGTTTACATCAAATTAAGTCTTCCAACAACGATTTCTTTCTTTGTATAGATTTTTTCAGAACTTCCATTTTTTTAGCAAAGTTTTCTTTATGAAGCTAGTTCAGAAACATTGATTGCAGAATCAAAATTTTTCAATAAAAAGAAGCAAAATTTGAGATATAAACTAGCAATTTTTATAAACTTTTAACCGTAGGCCCTACTACTAACTAATGAAATAAAGCAGATAGAAACGATCTGGCCTAAAAAAAAGAGCTACACCAGATATTGAAGTAACTGAAAGATTGTTTATAATAACTCTTGACTGAAGAAAAAGCAATAAAACACCATTTAATTGACTTATTATAATAATTTTCAACTGGAATAAGCTGTTACAGGTTGTGTATGGGCGAACACCTGCTGTAGAGATTTTTGTTTTTTCAAGAAAAACAAGTTATTTGTTCGGGTAATCCATAGCAAATTTTTACCTATTCAAATAGTAACTAAACAAACATCTATTTGGCCGCTGCTCGTCATTGGTGCATGGTAAAACATACAAAATGTTTACATCTGGAGGGAAAATAGCCGGTCAGATATTACGACTTCGGGGTGGTTTTTGCTCAATAAAAAGTTGATCTGCAAAAAATATTTTGGCCTCCAGCGCTCTTAACGCCACTGTTGATGGTTCTCTAAAGTATGGGTCTAGGATTCGTTATACTACAATAACCGCTCTCGGTGACCTTGGTTCTCGCTTCATTGCAAATTAACGTAGACATGAAATATTAATCATCAATACGCTAAAATAAATTTAAGAGATTTTCTGCAGAAAAATTTTTTAATATGCGTTAATATTTGTTAGTCAATAAAATTAGTTATGTATCGACCCCACTATACAACTGAGGAAGTTTTAGAAGAATTAACTGCAGAATTTGACTCTCACGATGGAGTAGAGCCTGGAGTAGAAGCTCAATTTTTCGGAGAAGGTAATATTTTGGAATCAAGTTCATCAGAAAGTGAGAGCGATTAAGAGCTTGATCTGCATGAACAACCGCAGCTTTCTCGAAGACGGAGTTTTGCCACAAAATCGCAGCGGTTGGTTTGTTGTCTTACTTCAGCGCTAAGCCCCAAAAATTATGAAAATGTACCACCAGTCGAAACAACAGCACAGTACACTAGCTTTTTAGAAAAACCATCATCGAATGCAACAACTATTTCTTGGATCAATGCCAAAAGAGTTGCTGTCGGCAGACAACCTAGAGCATCAGTTATACTGGGAAATCCAGGACCAACTAGCGAAGCTTCATCAGCAATGGATTGCTTACAATCGTGGAAATTCTTTTTTTCTCAAAGCATGATGGATTGTGTTGTACAATGTACGAATAAACGAATTGAAATGGCACGCCGAGCATTTCAAAAGGTATCAGCTTCTCTTTTGTCGTTCACAAGAGATACTGACGACATCAAAATTTGTGCATTTATAGGATAAATGTACATACGTGCTTCGCTGGCATCAACAACCATGATGTTGCTCGTTTGTATGATCCGATCGTGGGACCTCCACCTTTTGGAGCTACAATTAGTAAAAACAGGTTTTAGTTTTTGTACACCTGCATATCATTTGATGATTTCAATACAAGAGAAGAGCGATGGAAACATCATCGTTTCGCAGCTAAGCGAGAATTGTTTGAATGCTTCAATAAAAATTGTTCAACTAAGGTTGTTCCTAAAGAGTATCTGTGCATTGACGAAACCTTGTATCCCACAAAAAATAAAATTAGTTTCAAACAGTATAATCCGAGTAAGCCTTCAAAATATGGTTTATTTTCCAAGTCTATAAATGCAGTCACTTATGCCTACACGCATCACATAATTGCATATTGTGGAAAACTTAACGAAGAAGCAACTGCCTATGTCAAAGGAGTGGCAGAGACAGTGAAGTATCTTGTTCAAAACTTTCAGAACTACGTTGATTTGCAAGGGCGCAATATTTCCTTTGACCGCTTGTACACTAGTGTATCTCTGGCACAATGGCTTCTTTCTCAAAACATAATATGTGTGGGTACTCTTCAGTCAAACAGAAGGGGTATACCTAATGAAATCAAAAACGCTGCAGAAAGAGAGCGCTTTTCTTATGAATGCTTTTGGGAGTCATCGGAAAATAAGCTAGTGCTTCATTCTTATGTGGTTCTAACAAAGAGCTCTGGCAAGCGCAACGTTTTGCTGCTCTCCACAGTACAACCTATCCTTGGAGTAACCAAAGATGATGGTAAAAAGAAACCCGCTATATATAAACTATACGATTTTACGAAAGGCGGAACGGATGTCATGGACCACCGCATCGGTGCCTATACTTGCAAAGCCAAATCAAACCTTTGGTCTTTGACAGCATTTCTTACATATTGGATATGTGCCGCATCAATACCAGCACTGTTCTTGCTTTCAACAAAAAGATTGACCCATGCAAGCAAGATTCTTATGATTTTGGTATGAACTTGGGATTTTTCATTGATTCGTTCGCAAATCCAACGACGACCTTTGGCTGGCCTTCAAGTAAACGTAAAAAAGAAAATGTTCTTGCTTCTCGGGGAAGAAGTCGAAGCAAATCGATATCAACAAACCATGGCTTCTGAAACAGAAAGGTCTGTGGAAGAACTGCACCCCAAAAAATGTGCTAAATTATCAAGATGCAAGCAATGTGTAAACCGAATTGCTAAGCCGGGAAATCGTAAAAAAGTGCAAAACATGTCCAAAAGTAAAAACCAATGTCAAATCTGTTTACTAGCTACGTGTTCAGATCATACTGTTCAGATGTGTATGCAATGTTATAAGTCATCACAGCTAAGAAATTTACTATAGTAATTTTATTTTTCATTTCGCTGTTCACTCTACTGTTGTTTACTATATGAAATTTACTGGCTACGGTTTTGCTAATCAATTTTTATTGCAGTAACTCATCAACAAGCACCAGATGATGGCTAATTGCAGTAAATATTATAGATGGCAACAGAAGTCGGGAATTGTAGGAAAATCGATACCATTTCGAAGCCGACTTTCAAAGTCTTTTTTAATTTTACTCCGACTCCCAACACGTAAAGATTTCGACTCTGACTCCACAAAGTCAAACATTAAATATAAGCCTTCTTATCAATTGACTATAAAGTCATTGAAAATAGTTTTTATCACCTGGGTGGTTGTCTGTTTCTACTAAAAATACAAAAATCTTTTTATGTTTTAGTGTTACTTATATTTGCTTTGCTGCGTGTTGAAATAATAATTTTTACAAGTGCAAATTTCCAGCTAACAAAAAAGAAAAAATTTGAATACACAAGCAGCCTCAAATTCAAACCTGTAGGTTCATCTAGTAAAAAGTGTCGTTTGATAAAATTAAGTGCTTGCAAACATTTTGTGCTAATGAACGTGGGAATAATTTGAAGTTGCATTGAGTTGAAAAATAACTGCGTCAAGAAAAATACATAGTTGCGTTCGCGCTTGAATTTGCTATTGATATTTCAGCAAGATTTGTTGCGGAAAATTCTTCAGTGACTAACTTTGCCTCTGGAATCGTGAAATACATGCAAAGTGCCAATTTTTTCGTATGATTCAGCTACTCCACCGCGTATACATATCTAACAATCCAACACGGCGTACGCTGTTGCGGATCTCGTTGCAGTTTCTTTGGTCAGGATAGGCCACACAGCCGGATATAATTTGCTTACCCCGAAGTTAGAGAAACCTGCTAACCAGAAAAATGGGCACTAAGTCTTTTACAGCCCAACTCGAGTATCGTACTGAGAGCCAGAAAACTCTCAAATACTCAAGCAACACCCTGACCAACTGAGCTGGAACTAAAGATACGCCGCGGCCCTAAAACAGAACTGGGAGGAAGTGTTAAATTTTATGCACACAATTGCTTGATTTTATCACATTTACGTCACATTCATCGTGAAAGCACAGTTTACACGCTTATTTTTCTAGGATGGTGAGGCAGTAAAATGTAGAACTCTAAATTTAGATTGCGGGTGCAATTCTCTCAGCTCTGCGAAATTCCCTATGATTTCTAGTTATGAGCTAAGGATTCATCTTTGTTCTCATTTAGACCCCCTCAAAAAGAATTGCCTTTTTTTCGATAAACATGATCGTTTGTAGCTCTAAATTTTACAGATTGCTCTAAATGCAAAAAAATTGTTAAAGTTGATAACACAAACAAACCATACAATGCACTTTGTTTTGATAAATTTCATGTTATTTAACTGAGAGAGGATGCCACTCTTTCTAATATATTATTGAAAAGCAATTTATCATCAGGAAAAATTGTTGAAATTTTGTTAATAAGTAAATATAATATAACCGTCATGCTCAATTTTTATAACCTAAAGGCTATAACTTGATTCGGGATAAACCACTTTGTGCAGGGATTATCGTTATTTCCTTGTGGCTGGGAAGTCTAGTTTCTTTCTAGACTCGGCAAAATCGAAGGCAGTGCTGCCAGAGCTTTGGCACTGCAGCAATGTTTTCTGCATAAATTGTTTTTTAATTGAGGCTCAGTTGTTGTGATGAGCTTGAATGAAGCTATTTCTTACATACTTTGGTGAAGTGCAAGCGAATCCAACAGTGCCGGCGCCAAGAAGGGCTGCGAAAATGGGCAATTCCACTGCTTTTGCGGCTTTGCTTCACCAATTTTGTCATGATTCTGCTGCAATTCATTAGAATTAAAGTAGATTTACAGTTGCACTACGAAAGACGAGTAGTTCACTTCAGTGAGTTTATATGACTAAAAAGTGCATAGGTTGTATGCACCAGGAAATAAATTCAACCACTTTGGCCAGCGCAAAGCATATTCTTTCTTATAAATAATTATTTCAATCAATAAAATTGCAATATTTTTTTCAGGGGCTGCAGCTCTTGTTGTAACCTCATCCACAAAAATTTTTTCAGACGAGGTTTTTTCAAAAATGTCTCTAGACATGCATTGGCTTTATATGAATGTTTTGCCCCTGCTAACAAATGTTTTCGACTCTCCTTCCTGAAACATTTTTCTGGCTGCGGTTCTTCAATGACAAAGTCGCTTTATCATTTTTAATCAAGGTTTTACTTTAGGTTACGTTACATGTCTGTTTTTGTTTTGCTTTCGTAAACTGGCACTGTCCATTGAAATGATACCATATATCATGGCATTAAGCTTAGTCGAAAATCAGATTATTTATAAACTCGGGCTTCTGGTAATCAGAAAACATCTATAGACCGTAGGCTACAACACAAACATAACGTCCCATAACAAGAAAGATTCATTATCCTAGATTTTTGTTACTCATTTTTTATTCTTGAACGCGTTGTCAAACAATCAAACAATATAAACAGGACACTGCATTGATTTATGATTTGCAAAAAATGCCCATTATTCTTTTAAATCTATCATATAGAACTATAAAATTTATTATAGATCAACTGTTTGATTCAGAGTATTAGTTGTAGGCCAGGTTGATTTGGATACATTCTATTTATAAAGCTAATGCATCATAAAATAGCTGCTTTGTAGAAGTTATACAGTACACACACATAAAGAAAAGAGTTTTCCTGCAAACATTAAAAAATCATTCTTGCAATATCAGTAAGCAATTCGCAAACAAACCATTTTCTGCAAAGAATTTTTAGTCAAAGCATATTTTAAAAAAAGTTGGGAATAAAAACATAATAATGTCCGAAACATGTGCATACGTGATGTAGTAGCCTAGCATTTATACAAATAATTGAAAATTAATTATCAGTACACAAATTTTGCTCTGATGCAAGCGTTTTGCAATTTTCAGGTAAAACAAGTTATTGATCATAAAAACAATATTTTTTGTGAAATGCAGAGCATCTAAATTTTGTTATACTGTGCAGCTGCAATAAATCAACATTGAACGTTTACTGTTTGCCAAAGTCCTTATGTTACAGTATGCGTCATGGTTTCAGCAGTTGCCACGTGACCTATAATCCGATAATTGCTGATTAGCGACGAAAGATAAATAGAAAACATAAAATTTCGTATACCTTCACAAAAAATTTAATTTTTCAAGTTCAATAAAATTTGTATTGCACAGCAAAGAAGTTTTACATGTTAAGATATAAATTTAAAATACAGTGGTGAAAAAAATTTTGTGAAATTTTTAGTGGTATTCGAGATATAAGCGTTCAAAGTTTGTTGTACTGCTGCAGTACAAAGTTGAATAGACTAACCGAAAAAATACCTTGAGCTTTTTAGGGTTAAGTTGCAAGCAATCGCTGAATTTTGGTTGCAACGTTCTGCCATAGCAAGTAGCAGAACGTTGCAATTTCTTCTTCTTCTTCTTCTTTTGGAAGGGTTCCACATTTTCAAATGCTGGCAGTGTTGGTACTCAGCCAGCATCGTGTGTCGACATCCAAAACCGTCAGTCCACGTATTCCTGTGGGTGCCCGATGTACGGGGCATGTCAGAATGATGTGTTCTGCGGTTTGTTCTGCAGCGCCACACTCGCAATTCGATGTAGGAGCAAGGCCTCATTTGTGCATGAACGACTGAAAACCCCCAACACCAGCCCGCAAGTGGTTGAGCCTGACCCATGATGATCTAGGCAGGCCCATCCCCATTGGCCTAGTGCTTGTCCTAGGGATGAAAGCACGGAGATCAGATGAACACTCCGAGTATTCCGTGCTCCATTTAAAGTCAGTCCATTGAGCTGCACGAATATCCAATTCAGTTAGGTCTTGCAGTAACTTCCGTGCAGCGGGCACAAAGGGGCGTCTGGATTTTAATCTCTCTCTGTAGCCGTGTGTGGACCTAGCCAATAATTCATAGAGAATATGGCCAGGGTCCAGGCTGCCACGATATGCCAGAGAGAGCGTTGCTTCTAATCGGCGAAGCTCAGCCGGCTGGATACCTGCGAGGACGGGTAGATAGTCTGTTGGAGTTGGACGCAGGCATCCAGTGACAATGCGCAATGCGTCGTTGAGAACACTATCGATGAAGCGAGTGTGTGCACTGCGACACCAAACTGGTGCACAGTACTCCGCAGTGGAGTAGACCAGAGATAGGGCGGCTGTACGCAGTGTTTTAGCTCCAGCGCCCCAACCTGAGCCTGCAAGTCGTCTCATCAGTGCAACGCGCGTTGTTAGTTTTTTGCGCAATGTCTCAAGATGATGACGAAACGTGAGTGATCTGTCCAGTTTAACTCCAAGATAGGTAGGGACTGGACAGAATGGCAGGTGTTTGCCATTGTTGTAGACATTAAGCTCACGTTTGGCCTCTCTGTTGTTAAGGTGAAAGGCCGACGTCACCGTTTTAGTGTGGCTGAGCTGTAGCCTCCAAGTCTGGAGATATGTTGAGATTGTAGTCATGTCTTGGCTTAAGACTCCCTCCAGGTCCTTCCAGTCATCAGAAGAGTATAACAGTGCCAGATCATCGGCATAAGCATACCTTCTGGAGACCGTTGAAGGAAGATCGTATACATAGATATTGAAAAGAAGGGGTGCCAAGACCGATCCCTGTGGGACGCCGTTTTTCAGACGTCGCAAACTGCTTTGCTTGCTGTCACCGGTAGTAAGGGTAAAACTTCTATTCTGGACAAGTTCCATGATCATACGAACCATGTGCTTATCCGGGAGAAGTCTCAGCAGCTTGCAGGTGAGGCCACGATGCCAGACAGTGTCATATGCAGCTGTCAGATCTACAAACACAGCACCGGCCTTCTTTTTTGCCTCAAAAGAATCCTCGATGTTTTGTGTTAGTAAGACAACTTGATCCACTGTCGATTTACCATGCCGAAACCCAGCCTGCTCGCCTGGGAGCAGGGGGTCGACAATTGGTTCAATACGAGCGTAGATCAGTCGTTCGAGGATCTTGTAGGGGACACAGAGCAAGGAGATGGGACGGTAGCTCTTTGGGTCCTCTACAGGTTTCTTTGGCTTTGGGATCGCAACTACAAGTGCTCTTCTCCAGACTTTGGGAATTTTGAGTTGGCGCAAGCAGGAAGAGAGGAAGCCACGTAACCAGGACTTCAAAGCAGTTCCAGCATGGATTATAAGCTCCGGACAAATAGAGTCAGGGCCCGGAGCTTTCCCTGGCTTAACGTGTTGGAGAGCGGCAGCGAATTCTCTGGGCGAAAAGTCGCCAGAGAGATTCACTGGAGATGGTATCAAAGCCCTCCAACGGTCAGACACTTCTTGAGAAATGAGTCGAGACGACTCACGATCAACACCCTCGTATTTCCCGTTTCTTACCAGCTGAGCAGCAATGGCGTTTGCTGAAACGGGACAGTTACGGGGGCTGTGTCGCGACCTGCCTGTAAGGTTGTTAATTATGCTCCATGCCTTTCTGCTTGAGTGTGAGAAGTCGATATTTCGGACTGCCTCCGACCATCGGTCTCTGCGTTCCTTGTCAAGCCAAGTTATTAGGGCTGTAGCAGCCCTGCTTGACTGGTCTCCAGCAGGAGATTGCAGAAACGTTTGGTAGAGGGCCTCACACTTAGCGTCCCAACACGGTACGTAGGTGTTACGACGACCGCGTGGGATAGCTTTCTTGGCTGCTTTGCTGATGGTATTGCAAAGGTCCTGGTAGGCCTGATTCACATTTGTTAAATCAGGTGATGGCAAATTCCTTGCAAGCTTATTTGTCAAGGAATTATAGTGGCTCCAGTTGGCCTTGCGGAAGTTCCATCGCTTTACAGGCCTTCCCGGTACTGGAAGGGAAAGCCTTGGTGGTGTTAGAAGTGAAGGTCGATGTTGTGACCTAGGAAGTTTCCCCAAGACGTGTCTATAAGGCAGGCGACTATCAGGACCGACGGTGGTAAAGGCAAGATCCGGGTTAGTGCCAGTGTTCCAGCGCCCAGAATGAAAGCTAGGTTCATCCTTGGGATCGTGAAGAAGGGCAAGATTATTGGAGCTTGCCCAGGAGAGTAGGCAGTCTCCATCCACGCTGTTGGTGTTATAACCCCAGTCGACATGGGGGCAGTTGAAATCACCCGCATACAGACAAGGGTGAGTGAACACTGGGAGATCGGATACTTGCAACCGCGTTGGTGGAGGTTTGTAGATGTTAACGATTTTATAACCGGCAACATCCACGCACAACCACTCAGTCTCCGATGTCGTGGGAGATTGATTGTATAAGGTCCATTTTAGCCGCTCATGGACAAACGTGGCAAGGCCATGCTTCCTGCTGAGGGAGAACCCAGCTAGTTGATAGTTTGATAGCACTAGCTTTTCTTCAGATATGCAGTGGGTCTCCTGTAGAAGGATGACGAACGCCTCAAGCTGAGTAGCAAGATGATGAAGAACGTTCATCTTGCTAGCTGTGAGGCCTTCGATGTTCAGTTGTAGTATTGAGGGCCCACGGAACTTTTGGATGATGTGCCCTGAAAAGGGCAGTTTATGTGCAACGCACCCATCATCCCGTCCTGAAAAGGACGTTTGCTGATTAGCAGGCCCTTGAACATCGGAATGAGTGAATACCCTTCCGGGTGGGCACATTCGGTTTCCACAGAACATTAGAAAAACTTTCCAGTTTCTAAGTGTACTCACGACCCGCGCTACGTGAAAGCATGTGCCATGCGGGCCAATTGAAATTCAGCGATTACTTGCAAGTCAAAACAAAATTGGAAAAATGACGATGCTTTACAGTTTTTACTGCTTTCATGAGTAATTCCATCATATACTTTCTTTCACCAACAGCGTGTAGTTTTTCAAAACTTAAAGATGGCATATCCTCTTTTGCTTGGCCAACAACTGCTGGTTTATTGTAGACTTAGTTTGGGCGTTGTCGTGTTTTTAAAAAAAGCACTCCACAACGTTGTTTCCTGTTGTGGACTATACTAGGAAAAATAACTGACAAATCCGAAATATCTGACAGAATTTACCAACTGACTTCAAAAACAATGATCCTATACCCAATTTGTAGTATGCTTCCCTCGTACAATAATTTCTTACCTCATTTTCAGCGAACGCTAACAAGAATTTAGGAAACTAAAGCTCTCTCTAAAAGATTTAATAGACTCTAAAGAATCAAAAATATTTAGTCTAGTTGAGTTTTTATGTCTTTCAGTACTCGGTTTAGTGTGCCACAGAGCCCCAAATTGTAACTTTGATGGTTTTAATTGCCCCTTTTCTGGAAGATGAAAAGTTTAGTTCAACGTTATTACGACTACTACGTGATCTTTTCATGAAGACTATCGATACTAGCAATGCCTATTTGTAAAATACTGTTTGATGAGACACAAACAAATGTTTATCAAACTTCGGCGTCATTTCGATAAGTTTCAAACTTCAAAAGTCGTTATTAGACGGTACCACTGCCACAACCGATAATGAGTTTATTGGTCGAAAAATAGTCAAAACTCTTGATTTTGAACGTTAAAGTACTTAAAGTGTAAATAAATAAACTTCAGCAAGCGCAATATGAGAGGTAAATGACTAATTCTTGCCGAGAATTTCGTGTTTCCTCTGTTATATGATTAACCCGACGATCTGTAAACAGACCAGGACTTTGGTCCGTTACTGCAGACCTACTGATAGGCATTTCCTGTTAATATTTTGCTTCTAATATTTGTAACCGGAAAGGCCTAATGCTAATGTGGGTAGAATGAGACATGACTTGCAGTTCGTGCGGTAAATAAAAGAATAAAATTAAAATTCAAAAAAGAATCAAACTCAAATTGGGGCGGTATTATTCTTTATTGTTTTTAAAGATCCGCTCAAATTTTTGCAATTTGCCCCCGTCAGAAATTCTCGGAATACTCTAAAGTTTACGTTACTTTAATTTTAAGTTGCAAGCAATCGCTGAATTTCAGGTTCGACATTCTGCTACTTGCCACAACAAGTAGTTTACATTACTTTTGTTTCACGTGCAAGTAATCGCTGAATTTCGGTTGCAACGCTTTGCTACTTGCCATGGCTAGGGCACCTGCAACATATCGTAGGGGCCATGCAGTTACGCTCCATACAACCCAGCGAAAGGCAATTTAAGCACCGTCCCGCACCAACAGCAACACGCACTTTATGTTCGTTCGCAAAGGTCTTAAACGTTTTGCGATGTTTTAGAAAATATTTCGACAAGCACTCATTGCACCAAAAGCAAAACTTGGTCGGTTTAGTCGGTTCTGGGTACTTACATTCGGTTAGGGTTTAGGTTGAGCACTCTAACCCTAGCCTAACCCTAATACTAATCCTAACCTTAACCTTTACCCTAACCCTAACTCTTACTCTAACCCTTATCCTGATCCAAGAGATCGGGGGTAACTGCCCTGATACCGGTTTAGTCAGCTGAGGCCTCTGATCTCCTCCAGCATTATTACGCAAACCAGGTCCTTTATTATTTTAGTTTGCGATGTCTGCACCACAGGTGCTTTAACCGCAACCAGTGGAACATGAACAGAACCACGTTTTTCCCCTGACTCGCTCAACTTTTTTTTATCATTTGATTTAAAAAGATTTGGCCATAAACTGATGTCAGTACGCCTAGTTGTTCAACGACGAATTTGCGCTGAGATTCGAAGCCAGGAAGGTACAATTCAAGACCCGACAGTTCAAATCAAGACCTTGACGTTCAAGATACGCTTCAAAACTTATTGTATTAGAAGTAAGGAGATCAGTGGCGGTCTCTTAACGCTGCGAGGATGCGGCCAGGCGCTACCCCGGATCTGCACGGCAAGTCCTTTCAACTTTAGGTGTGATTTCTTCTAAAGTGCTCTAATAATTGAAGGTTTTGCTCACTGCCAAAGCCGGCTGTCCACTTGCAGCCGCGACGTTGACACTTTCACAAAAATTAACATTTACACATTTTCGATTTAAGTCAGTTTTGCAAGTGTCCATAGTTTTGGGGACCCCGGATGTAACAACGTTATTTAAGCGAAGTTTATGCTTATGTCTTCCCGAAACCGCCATTGATGGGCCGCCTACAGAAAGAGCAATGTATTTTTCTTCAGCTTTGAGTTTTGTTTCCCCGATTCGTAACCTAGCCTTGGCGTAAGCATCAGCAGCAGCAGCATCCGCCTTCACGCTGACGAAATCACGGGCGTAAATAGCTAGAAGTTCCACGTGCTTGCAATTTAGATCGATCCAACGAACCAATAATTTACTAGACGTCGTACTCATGGCACCCAGACAACTAGCGACCTGAGAGACGCTGTCTTCCGGGCTCAGATCAGTCTCCGACGGGGAATCCTTAAAAGGATCGCGCATTGCATCACCCATACTGTTATGCAGTTCCCGACACCGGCTTAGCAAGTCTTCCTGATTGTTAAGTAGTAGCGCCATTACCTCCGGATCGCCTTCATTATTATTAATATTAACGCGAGTTTTATAATCCGCAAAAGATATTTTCACTTCTTGGAACTGAGTCGCAGGATTGTCAAGGTCATTGCGTCTAGCTCATTCCAATTCCTTTTTTAGTTGTTTGAATTGACTACCAGTACTCTTTTTGCAGCCAACAGCTTGCGATATAAATTATCCTGAACTGAATGAGAGGCATTATTATCATAGAGCCAAAAGGATATGACCCAATTAGACGTTTTTTCTTTATCATTACCGACATCAAGGATCCCAATAAAAGACATGATAAATAAAAGCTGCAAGAAAATAAGATTAATAATAAAAGACAAATTACTTTTTCCGACGAAATCCAGCTCTGGTCTTCCGCGATTGCAGTCTTCGGACCAATGGTACTCGAAAAGAAGAAATTAAAAATTTTCTAGAAGATATTTAACCCAAGTGAATTCCATCGAAATAAACGTAAGCTTCAGTGTTGACAGCTTCCACAACATAAGTTTCAAACTTACTTAAAGTTGACGATGGCTTCAGTAATGAAAACTTCCATAAACTAAGATCTTCAAAGTATTTAGCGGGTCCAACGTCGCAAACGGAAAAGAAAGAGGACACCGGTGAATTTTCTTACGTTACCAATCTTCAGTCAACGAAAATTTGTCCACAAGTGCCCGGGAGGAACTCCAGGGCCTTCGCTCCTTCTTCACCACAACTTCTTTTTCGTTGTATGGCAGGGTATCTATGACCCAGGTCAGACACAAGAAAAGGATGGGAACCGAGGGTTTATCCTCTTACCACCCCTACCTGCTCTGTTGTCTAGATCAGATGCTGGCAGTGACGGAGTTGAGCCAGCACCTTGTTTCGTCATCCAATAACATTATTCTTCGAGGTACCCGATGTATGAAACACGTTAAAATAATGTGGTCTGCAGTTTGTTCACAAGCGCCACACTCGCATTTTGCTGAAGAAGCAAAACCCCATTTGTGCATGCACGAACCAAAACGCCCAACGCCAGTACGCAGGCGCTTGAGTTTGACCCAAGCTGTTCTGGTCAAACTCATTCCAATGGCTCTTTTGTTGACCCTAGAAATGTAGACACCGAGCGCTGACATACTCTTGGAGTACTCTGTATCCAATGTCAAATTCGTCCATTGGGCAGCGCGGATGCCCAACTCAGATAAGTTGTGGAATAGTTTCCGCGCGGCAGGAGCAAACGAGTATCTAGATTTCAGTCCCTCCTTGCTAGCAGCCTGCGATTCAGTCAGCTGACCATGCAGAATGTGGCCAGGGTCCAAAGAACTGCGATTAGCCAAGGAGAATGTCGCTCCTTGGCGGCGAAGCTCAGCTGGCTGGATGCCCGAGAGAATTGGAAGGTTGTCCGTTGGAGTGGGACGTAGGCATCCAGTGACAATTCGCAAAGCGCCATTAAGAGCGCTGTCAATGAGGCGAGTATGCGCGCTGCGACACCAAGCTGGTGTACAGTACTCAGCAGTTGAGTAGATCAGGGACAAGGCAGCTGTGCGCAATGTCTTGGCACCAGCGTCCTATTTTGAACCCGCAAGTGAACGACGCCTCAGCATGAAAACGCGCGTAGATAGTTTTTTGCGCAATGCCTCAAGGTGATGACGGTACGTGAGCGTTCTGTCCAGTTCAACATCAAGATAGGTCGGCACTGGGAAAAATGATAAGATTTTACCATTGTTCTTAACTTTTAGCTCACGCTTAGTCTCTCGATTGTGGAGATGAAAGACTGCCATCACCGTTTTAGCATGGCTGAGCTTTAACCGCCAAGTCTGGAGATATGTAGAAAGTGTAGTCATGTTTTCGCTCAAAGTTCTTTTCAACACCTTCGAATCTCCAGATGAATAAAGTATCGCCAAGTCGTCAGCGTAGGCATACTTTTGGAGGTTATGGAAAGCAGATCGTATATGCATATGTTGAAAAGAAGAGGAACTAAGACTGATCCGTGTGGGAGACCATTTTTCAGGCGTCGGAGCCTGCTTGGCTTGCTGTCACCAGTGGTCAGGGTGAAGCTTTTGTTACAAACAAGTTCCATGGTCATCCGGACCGAAAAGAACCAGAAAAATCTCCGAAGATATTTGGTGCATCTGAGGCAATAGCCATCCAATAGTCAGACAATTCCTGCATAACGAATCGAGAAATCTCTCGATTTGCACCCTTGTATTTTCTGTATTTTTTACCAGCTTGCTAGCAATAGCATTTGCTGAAACGGGACATTGACGAGGAGATTGTCGTGACCTACCAGTAAGATTGTTTAACGTACTCCATGCTACCCGGCTAGTGTGTAAAAAGTCAATGTTCTGGACAGCCTCAGATCATCGATTTCTCCGTTTCCTGTCAAGCCTGGCAAGCAAAGCTGTAGCAGCTCTGCTAGATTTATGTCCTTCAGGGTATTGCAAGAATGTTTGGTAGAGGTTTTCACACTCGGCATCCTAACATGGTATACAATTATTTCGTCCGACACGTGGGATACATTTTTTGCCGCAGTGCTGATGGCGTTACAGAAACACTGATATGCCTGATCCATAGCAGGTGAATCAGGTGGCGTCAAAGTCCTGGCAAGTTTGTTTGTGAGAGCAATATAGTGGCTCCACTTGGCCTTGCGGAAGTTCCATCGCTATACAGGCTTGCTTGGTACAGGACGAGCAAGCCTGGGTGGAGTAATAAGCGAGGGTCGATGTTGAGACCTTGGGAACTTTTCTAAGACATATCTGTCACGTAAACAACTGTCCGAATCATTACTGTCGAATACAAGATCCGGGTTGGTACTTGTATTCCAGTGGCCAGAGTGGAAGCTGGCGACATCCTTTGGGTTATGGAGTAGGGCCAGATTGTTAGCATTTGCCCAGCCAACCAGGCATTCTCCATATGCACTGTTGGCATCATAACCCCAATCAACACGCTGCCAATTAAAGTCGCCACCATAGAGACAGGGATGTGGGAATACTGGGAGATCGGATACTTGCAAACGAATCGGTGGAGGTTTGTAAACGTTGACTATCTTATATCCATCAACGTCGACGCACAACCACTCAGTCTCCGATATAGGTGGAGATTAGTCGAAAAGGGTCCGCTTCAGACGTTCATGGACAAACGTAGCAAGACCGGACGGCAGATGTTTTCTCGTAGCCTGTTCCGTGAGTACGCCTGTCCTCCGAACTTGTATGACAGACCAAAACCAAATCTGCCCAAACAGTAGGGCATCTACTGTTACCGATGTTCTGACAAGACCTTGTGAGTGGCAAACGCCCTTTTCAGGGCAGGGCGATGCAATAAAATGCATCGTCAACGAGTTCCGAAGGCCTGCCATCCTTCAGCTAAACATCGAAAGCTTCACTGCAAGAAAGATGAGCGTTTTTTTATCATCTTGCTGCACAGCGTGAGGCATTCGTCATCCTACTCCAGGAGCCCCACTGCACGTCTGCAGACAGGTTAGTTTTACCGGACCATTAACTAGCTAGGTTCTTTTTAACCAGGAAGCATGGTCTTGCTACGTGCATCATGTAATGAAAGTAATAAAGCATTGCAATTGAGCACGCAACCAAGATTAGAAGAGTTGATTTGTGGTACAGAATTTGAAAATGGCAGAAAGTAGGGTATTCATTCTCGAAGCTTTCCGTCTGACACTTTTCATGAAAATCCGTCAGAAATAGAGTGAAAAAGATGAACTGAGTCGCTTATATAGAGACACAGTTGACGAAAAGGAAAAAAGGAATTAAGCTCCATCTTCATTAGTAAAAGGAATGACCAACAGAAGGAGCGGAAACTAATGGTATTGGAAAGAAAAACCGGCTAAATATCTATTTTTCCAGTATTCCATCAGCAATCCCACTTGTTTTACATTCTGACGAATTTCCAACTCCAGTATTTAATGGTTTTGTGTCTTCTGAAAATAAAAAAACTAAGTCTGAAGAAGAGCACATAAAAATGGAGTATAAAGAATACATACAGAATCTGAAGACTCATCTACCGAAAGCAAAAAATCAGTTCCCCAGCAGTTTAACCAGTTAGAGCTAAATGACTTGGTGCGTGATTTGGATCTATCCAAACAAGCAGCTGAGATCTTAGCTTCTCGGCAGAATGAAAAACATGTGCTGCATAGCTCCGCAAAAGTGTCATTTTATAGAAAAAAGAGATGAGCTCTTTCTGCCTTATTTTAAAGAGGAAAAACAACTTGTTTATTGTGACAATGTACCAGGACTTCTCGGCGAATTGGGTATCCCATCATACAACCCAGAAGAGTAGCATCTTTTTTTGGACAGCTCCAAGCGCAGCCTCAAGTGTGTGCTTTTGCACAATGGGAATAGGTACTGAGCTGTTCCTGTTGGTCACTCCACTCTACTGAAAGAGCAGCAGGATGACATTAGAACAGTAATGGATCTACTTAAATATCATGAGCATGGTTGAATCATATGTGTTGACTTAAAAATGATTATTTTTCTACTGGGTCAGTAAAAGGCTACACTAAATTCCCATGCTTCTTTGCATGTGGGATAATCGAGATCGTGAAAATCACCGGACCCGAAAGGAATGACCCAAACGTGACACCCTTAAAGCTGACATGCCAAATTTATTTATGATCCGATTGTAAGCACAGACAAGATAATTTTTCCTCCTCTTTACATCAAATTAAGCTTGATGAAACAGTTTGTTAAAGCATTACGTTTGGATGGCAAATGTTTCCAGCATCTTCTGCCTACATTTCCTGGATTATCCTACGAGAAAATCAAAGCAGGAGTATTTGATGGACCACAGATCCGTACACTTGTGCGTGATCAAGCTTTTGTTCAAGCAATGAATGATAAAAAGAAGACAGCATGGTTGTCTTTTGTGGATGTGATGAAAAATTTCCTTGGAAATAAAAAGGCAGAAAATCATGAGGATCTAGTAGGCAACATGCTCTCAGCATTTCATGATTTGGGATGCAAAATGAACATCAAAGAGCACTTCTTGTTCAGTCTTTTGGACAAATTTCCAGACAATCTAGGAGCTGTGAGTGACAAACAGGGAGAGAGATTCCACCAGGACTTGATAGCAGTAGAAGAACGCTACCAAGGTAAATGGGATCGCCATATGTTGACAGACTACTGTTGGAGTATTAAACGTGACTGTCCAGGAATAGTGTACAAGCGCAAGAGTTATAAGCGCCAATTTTTTTCCCTGATACAGGTGCTTACAAGTAATTTGTATCTTAGCAAATTGTTTGTACATGTAAAAGTTGATTGTCTACCTCTTTTTTCAATGGCGTTGATGTGCAAGTATTATTCGCTGGATTTCGTACCATTTTACTTGTTAACAATCTCTATTTGCTTCCCATATTTGGTGTAAATTTGCCTGCAAGTGACTTTTTTTTGGGATATAATACTCACTATCTTGCTCCACATTGTTATTTTTTGGATTTTTGTTTTACATGCTAGCCATAACTCCAATTCATTAAAAATGTCGCTTTGCTAAAATTTTGGATACTGTCCTATTATAGAAAAACGTCAAACGGAAAGTACTATAGTGACAGAAAACTGAAAAGTACCAAAAAACTATAGCTTACAGAAGAAAACTAAGGTCAGATTTGAATTCAGCACCCCCAAATTAGGTTAAAACAAGTGTTTGCATCAATGCAACAAATTTTTTGTTGACCAATGTTATCGCTACGTCGATGATATCTTTGCAACTTTCAACGACGACGACGAGTGGAATGAGTTTTTCTCCCATCTAAATTCTATCCATCCATCGCTTCGTTTTACTTTTGAAAAGGAATGCCATCAGACTTCGACCTTTCTTGACATCATGGTAGAAAAGAACGATCACAAATTTGTTGCATCTATCCACAGAAAGCCGACTTTCGTGGCCAATACATTCGCTGGAACTCTTTTTTGCCCCATGAAACGGAAGACCAATTTGATTTCGACTCTTGTCCACAAAGCTCTAGCCATTTGTTCGGAATCTACTCTTCAAAATGAACTTTACTACATTCGTACAATCCTTATCAACAACGGTTACCTTGAAGCTGTAAAAATAAGGAATAAAAATAAGGAAAACATGGCCGTTTTATATAGGCAACAACATAGTGTTGTTAATTGAGCTTGAACGTCGTTTATGGAAAACGTGAAAAACAAGCAAGACTACATAACCATTGACTGGTGTAGTGTCTCCATGGCAGTCGTTTGAGTTTGATGGGTAATTATCCAATCCAACATCTCATATCGAACACGTGCTTCACCGGGATAGAACAGTGAAGCTTTTCAATAAGCATGTTGGAAGAGGCGACTTTTGGGCGACCACCACCTCCACACTAACTCGCAGGTGGTGGCGGCATGACAAACATGCACAACCAGTTATAAAAGCAGATTGGACACTTTTTAAGCAATAGTGTGAGAATATTTGATTTACCACACAATATTCCTCACCTACAATATTATTTGACGATTGCACTAAACGGTCAAGTTGATGTCTCTCCACTTTTCCCAAATAATACAGTGGTTCCAATTCAATGCATTTTTGTCGCAAGGTGGCGCTAACTTCATCCTAATTACATAAAACAGATAAGCGCATCTACCCAGCCTGTTGATTACTGGTCAGATGGTTTACCGGTTGAACTAATGACTTTGTACAGCTAAATAGCTTGTATGTACTTTGCACACAGCTGTCTGCTACTTACGAGCAACTGGTTTAATGCCATATGATAAGTAATGATGTGTCAGATTTATATTAGTTACTAGCCGGCGTCGCCCGACAGGGGTCCTCATCAGTAGCATCGGGGTTTAGTATTTCGGATCAACCGGCTGCACCAGCTTCACCCTTTGGACCTTTTTGTAAGCTGTAGCCAGAGACGTAGCAGCCGCCCCCCAAACCCCTTAATTGGGGGGGGCCCAGGCCAACTTTGGGGGCCCAAGTTAGTCTGAAATTGCTTTTTGGCTACGTGACTATTTTCAGTTCAGCAGACTTGTTTACAACCGATTTAAACTGTAGGAAGAAATTGGCTTGTGACATCATAAGTGAATGGTACGTCATTTTATCTCGCAGAATCTAGAATATTTCGATTGATTTTCTGGTAGAATCTTGAATATTCGATTGACGTAACAATGCCGTTGTTACGCAACAATCATGGAATGGTCTGGAATTCTGTTTGGCTATAAATACCGGGACAATATATATATACACTGCAGAGTGCAGATAAAGTATTTTATTGACATTGTATAGAATGAAACGTTCAAAAAGTGGTGCTCAAAAGAGAAAAGAAGCAGCCACTGCTCGAGATGCTGTAGCGAAATTGCCCAAGATGACAGATTTTTTCAAGATTACTGAGCAGAGTAGACCTGGCACTAGTACCGAGAGGGATGAAGAAAACTATAGTGTACAAGAAAAAGAAGACTATGACGATCAGCATCAAAGTGATTGTGAATTTCCAGAAAATGTAAGTTGTGATTTACCTGCCAATACGCAACCTTCAATATCAAAAATAACTGAATCTCAATTTACCCCTATCCCTGATGACCCATGTAAATGGCCTGAAAGTATTTCTGATGCTCAACGATGTGATATAGTAAAGCGTGGACCACATCAACTAATAATGAATTTTCCATATAATAACACAACTCCAAGGCGACGTTTTTCCTCCAACCATTATAAACGTGTGTTACCTAATGGTGAAAGTGTTTCACGGTCGTGGCTAGTTTATTCTGGGGAATCAGATCAAGTTTTTAGCTTTTGTTGTAAGCTATTTGGAAAAACACTAAGCCCCTTTTGTAGTGGTATAAATACATGGGAGGGTTTTTCGAAAAAACTGAAAGACCATGAAAACGGCATTTCCCACCAAGAATGCTGCAGTCAATGGATGTTGCTAGCTGAAGGAATAAGAAATTCATCCACTATCGACAAACGCGAGATGAATATTTTTTTCAATGAAAGACGTTTTTGGAGAAATGTTTTAGAGAGACTTATCGACATTGCCTTGTTTCTATCGGAAAGGAATCTTGCTTTTAGAGGATCTGAAGAAGTCTTAGGATCTCGTCACAATGGAAATTTTCTGGGTATATTTGAGCTTTTGGCAAGAAGAGATCCGATCCTAAAAGAGCTTCAAGACAGAATCAAGAATAAAAACACTAAAGATCACTATTTGAGTCCTACCATACAAAATGAACTAATTGAATTGCTAGCGACAGAAGTTGAAAAAGAAAATTTACAGCAATTGAAATTGGCAAAATATTTTTCTATAATTTTGGACTGCACTCCAGATATGTCACATCATGAACAAATGTCTGTCATTCTCCGTTATGTACTATGTAATGAAGAAGCTGCTGTTGTTAAAGAAACATTTTTTGGCTACTTGAGAATAAGTGACAGTACTGGGAAAGGCTTGTTGGACGCTTTCTTAGAAAAAGCGACCGAACTGCAACTCGAATTGTCTGATTGTCGAGGTCAGTCATATGATAATGGTGCTAACATGAAAGGAAAACATTCTGGGGTCCAAGCAAGAATGCTAGACATCAATCCCAAAGCTGTTTACGTGCCCTGTGCAAACCATACCCTTAACTTAGTTGTTGTTGACAGTGCTAATTCATCGACGGAAGCATTGACATTTTTTGGAGTACTTACAAGGTTGTATGTGCTGTTTTCTTCCTCTGCTCAGCGTTGGGAAATTTTGAAGAAACATGTGGAGCTGTCCATAAAGTCACAATCTGATACTCGTTGGGAAAGCAGAATTAAATGCATCAAACCTCTTCGATACAATTTAAAAGAGGTGTTGCTGGCACTGAAAGACTTGGAAGCCATTTCCATAGAAAGAAAAGATGGAAGAGCTGCCTCAGAAACAAAATCGTTGATAGCTCATTTATCAAAATGGAGTTTTCTTTTGTCGGTGTTTATTTGGTATGATATCCTATTCCAAGTCAATAAAGCAAGCAAGATTCTTCAATCGTATGGAGTCTCCCTTCATACAATGGAAACGGAAATCCAGGCAACTGAAAATTTTTTGCAAAACTATCGCACAACGTGTTATGACAGTGCCGCAACATCTGCTGTTGAAATAGCACAGGAATTGGATATTGATCCTTCTTTTCCTCCGTCAAGAAGTGGAAAGAAAAGAAGATTGTTTGATTACCAAGGTGAAGAGGAACAACGAGCTACTCCTGAACTGAAATTTAAAAGCAACTTTTTCTATCCATTAGTAGACCAGGCTATTATGTCAATAAAGGAGCGCTTTAATTTGTTACGTGAGGTTTCTTCCGCCTTTTCGTTTTTGTACACACGAGACAAACTTTTGCTTGTGCAACAAGAAAATGCTCTTACTTGCTGTAAAGAGTTCCAAAAAAAGTTCGGTGACATTGATTCTGATGAAATGAGCGCTGAGCTACAGCGGTTTGTTTTAATTTTACAAAAAAAACGCAATCTCAATACGGCTCAAGACTTTCTCAACTATCTTCTAAAGACTCATTTATTTGAATTGTATCCGAATGTGTACATCGCACTTCGAATCTTACTAACTTGCCCCGTGACTGTTGCCAGCGCTGAAAGAAGCTTCAGCAAATTGAAACTGATTAAAACTTTTAATAGAACGTCTATGACAGACAGTAGACTATCTTCATTATCCATGTTGTCAATCGAAAATGACTGCGCCCGATCTCTTGATTATGACAATGTCATAACAGCATTTGCGAACAAAAAGGTTCGCTCCAGACTATTTAAATGATAGTGTGTTTTTATAACTTTTTCATGTTTTTCAGTGTCATTGCTTTCGTTTCGCAGTGTCTGCATAAATGTCCTACTGAACTCTGGCATCGGTGCCGAATTTTTTATGACTTGCACCTTCGGTATCGGCATGCTTTATTCTGACATTAGCCTGTTTACTTATGTACAAATTGTGGTGTATTTTCTTAATGCAGCTTTTCAATTTTACACCTCTAAAGTGATATGACCTGTGCGTAGGGGCTCTTGCGCTTACTTTGGGGGGGCCCGAAGTTGGAGTGCTACGGGACTGGCTGTAGCGAAGAGATGATCCATTTTATGCACTTTTAAAATTCCTGTACATGAAATTATGATCATCATGTTTTCTTAATCATGACTGGTAATGCTCACAAAGAATCTTGCCACAAATTATGTTAATACTTTTGAGGGAGAAACTATTGAAACAGAGTTAAAAATAATGGTAGCGGAAAAATGATGGTTGCTTTCACAAATACAGAAACGAATTATTTATTGGTACGCTTATTTTTTGATGTGGTACTGATCCTTTCTTATTTATATTTGTGGTATCGGTCTTGTTTTGGCTGCGCTATTGGTCTTGTTGACAGCATGAGGACAAAAACGGCTATGGCTTCCCCCAAATCATGCAGGGCCACCATCAATTACGTCGAAATTAAGAATGTAGTTTCAGCCGGCCAAGCCGGCTTAACTTATGAAGCTCTTGTGTGAAGAGTGACCAAAAGGTTACGTGTTTTCTGCACTCAAGATTTTCACAGCTTTTTGTGCTCGTTTTCCTAATAGAATATCTCATTTCAAAGGTTCTGACTATGCCTTAGGTGCTCTGTTCATTGCTTATACGAACCCATGGGTGGCCTTGCGTTTCCCGTAGTTTGGGAGTAGGAAATACATTTCTGATATTTAGCCATTTTCAAGCAAAATGGTAAAAATGTCTTTCGTGTGGTGCGATTTCGCACAATGACGCTGTTTTCTTTTAATTTCCCTCAAACTTTCTCAAATTCTCGCTGGTTACGCATTATGCTGCATGTTCTTTTCTCCCTGCTTGACGAGCCCAGGAGGGTTGAAAGAGTCTTTGCTTTTCCCCAAAAGTTTGGTTTGATCCCGGTAGCTCTATAAAGCTATTATGAAGCAAAATAGAAAACATGTTTCTCCTAAATATGGTGCGATTTTACTCCGGCAGGGCATATCATCACCCGTTCCGATTCCAAACATGTCAATTAACGCAGCTGCACCGGTTTCACCGTACAAACATTTATAAGAGCAACAACGAAATGTGTTAGTAAAGATAACTGTGTATGTAATGGAGATCGTGTTGATCTAAATATAGCAGGCATTCCTCGTATGTCGAGTGTAACGATATTTCAATCAGATCACTTCGTTCTTTCGACAATTTTCTATTTAAATTTAACGTTTCGCTCCCCTTAGTTACCGGGGAGCTTCTTCAAAACACGGTAGATGTTAATAATGTGACATACAAACTGTACAACATAAAAATATAAAGACTACCTGTATTACTAAACACTAAAAATTATTTATCAACAGGGCAGGCAATCACGTAATAACAAAAACATTGTCACATCACAGATACAGAAGTGGCCAAGTGAAAAGTGTAGTGAAAATTTTCAAGCGTAGACTCAATGGAGAAATAGAACGGGTGAAGAAAATATTACTAGACAATGGTTATCATAAAAACGTCATCAACACTCAGCTCGCCAAGAAAATCGTTCAGTTCTACACCCTTTAAGCGATTCGGTCCAGAAAAGTGCCTTGTGTACTTGAGGGTCCCTTGGATAGGAAAGCCCTCCACAAATGTTAGCGCCACTTCGCTCTATGTGTACATTGATCCTTTGATAATGTGTAGAGTTAGTATTTTCCGATTACCACATATAGTTTTGGCGTGGTTAGTGATTTCGTAATCTCTTTGTTAGTCACTATCAAGTAATTCAAGGTAGAATCTGTGCTAATTTAGTGTAATTAGTAGTGATGTATCTATTCATGATATAGTTAGGTATGGTAGCCTACAATGTATGGTATATCTAGAAGTGTGCTTTATAGTGCTGGGCCGGGCTTACCTAGGCCTAGCATCTTTACCAATTTGTTTTCTTTCTAGCTATAGATTCAAGGTGTTTTAGCAGTGGTTACTAGTGATTGTTACCGGTCTTTTGCGGTTCCGGTAGTTGATACCAGTGGTTTCTGGTGGTTAGTGGTGACTACTGGTGGTTTATCTACCCATAACTACTTTGGTTGTGGAAACCCAGCCTGCACTACTCAACTTAACACATTGGCTGCCAAGGGAAAAATTGCCGATCGGCTCACCAGGCCACACGTTTTATTGCTTTTTCATATGCCAGAATAGGACTTAGGTGGTCTTAGACCCGATTGGAAAAAAGAACGTGAGATATTGAACCTTTTGAAAAATATAAAGAGCAGTTGTTCGTGTAATATATGAATGTAAATCATTTTTATTGATAGACTTACACAACTTTTATGTATATGTCTTGGGCATATAGATAATCCACACAAGGAAAAAAAAAACATCTGTTCGTGTGTGCCCACATATGTGGATACATTTTTTTTATGAAAAATAATGTAATTTTAGATGATAGAATATCAAAATAAGTTATCTTTTTTCTTTGCAGGGAATATAAAAGTATAATTTTCAATAATATTTAGTAAACATTTTGTTATATTATTATTAAAAATGGATAAAGGTGCAAGGAAAAAAATTCCAACTCCCAGAAAAATGGCAAGATTTTTTGATACAGAGGAGGAGGAGGTGAAAAAATTTAGTGACAGTATAAGTATAGCCAGTGACGATTCTGTGAAAGAACCCGACTTCGAATACTTCTCTGGCTTTAGTGACAATGAATTAGAAGGTGAACTACATGACTTATGTTTGGAAGAGGAAAACCTTTCATCCTCTGATGATGATGAAGTTCCTACCGCTGGAGAAACAAGTGCAGAGGGGCCGCGGTGGTCAGATTTTGTCGGCCGGCAAAAGACTTTTCAATTCACTAGTGCTCACGGGATCCAGGTTCCAGTATCAGAAGAAGTAACGCCATTTGAAGTATGGAACATGTTTGTTGATGCTAATATTATGAAGCACTTGGTAGAACAAGCAAATTTATATGCAAGGCAGCAGAAGGAGAAACGAATGCAACTTAATTCTCGAAGGCACCTTACTCCAAATTCAAGACTGCAAAAGTGGGTAGATACTAACGAGGCAGAATTGAAAAAGTTTCTAGGTATAATTCTGTGGATGGGATTGAATAAGAGAGGCCGTATGGAGGAGTATTGGTCAACCGACCCACTCTTCGTAACCCCCATAATATCAAAAGGAAATACACTTTTCAGAAATCGATTTCAGTTATTGCTAAATTGTTTTCATTTTGCCGACAATAAAATGGTAGAAGAATCCAATCGATTGGCAAAGATTCAGCCACTAATAGATCTACTCACTAGAAACTTTCAAGAAATTTATGTCCCTGGCGAAAATTTTGTCACCGATAAAACTCTCATCCCATGGAGAGGGTGACTCATCTTTTTCCAATACTTACCCAACAAGACACATAGGTATGGTATCAAGCTCTTCTCAGAGAAAGGGTACACATACAATTTGTCTGTGTATTCTGGACAGTGAGTGATAGGGGAAAGGGATGTGGGCTTAGCGGAACAAGTTTGTGAGCAATTGTCCACAAACCTGCTCAACGATGGCAGAACTTTGTATGAAGACAACTTCTACACAAATTACAACCTTGCTCACAAATTCCTACAGAAGAAAACCCATGTAGTTGGGACAGTGCGGAGTGGAAGAAAGAAATTGGCCAAAGAAATGCATGTTGCGAACCTCAAGAGGAGAGAGGTAATTGCCAAAAAGGACCAGAACGGAATAGCATTCCTAAAATGGAAAGATAAGAGAGATGTGCGCATGCTCTCCACAAAACACACGCCCGAATTATGCGCCATCCCCAGAACATTTAGAAGAGGCAGAAGGCAAGCAGAAGAACAGAGGGGAATTGAGCAGGAAAGCCCTCATAATGGAGAAGAGAGAGGAAATGAAGAACAGGAAGAGCAAAAAGCAGCAGGAGAGAGAAGATGATGGACAGCCTCGAAGAAAAAAAAGAAGAATAGAACCTTTGATCCAGAAACCGATGATGACTCTCGCTTATAACAAATGCAAAGCAGGAATAGACATTTCCGACCAGCTTGCTTTATATGTTACCACTTTGAGAAAAGGAGTGAAGTGTTTCCGAAAATTGGGAATGGAGTTACTCTTGGGTGTGGCAATAGTAAATGCCCTACTTATTTATAAGGAAGTGACAGGCTCAAGAATCAACATTAGATCATTCCGAAGTAGTATTGCTCGAGCTCTTCTTGGAGTTGGTCTTGAGCAAAGACGCTCTCCCAAGCAAACCCACATACCCACAAGAAGAGTAGATGAGCAAGGAAAAAGGAAAACTCTTGCTTGCAAGCCTTGCTATAAATAACTGAGCAACAAACAAGAGAGAGAAACAACAAAGAAAAAAAAGAAAAAACTATATACTATTGCCTTGCCTGTGATGAACAGCCCCAAATGTGCATTCCGTGTTTCAATAGAAACCACTGCGTGGGGAGTGCTAAAGGGGGACATCAAGATGAATAACTAAGAAATAAAAGAATAAACATAAATTTAAGTTGTTTAGTTAAGTTATTGTATAAGACATAATCATGAGGAACATTATGACATCAACAAGGAACATTTAATTATATTGAGGGTACATGATATTTTTATTAATTTATATTTTTGTAAAAATTTTGTTTTATTTTGTAATAATTTTTGTTGTAACAATTTTGTAATACTTCGCTTAATTAGTTGGTGAATATTCTAATTTATATGTATAATATATGTTTTTTAATTATATGTTTGTGTATAATTAGCCTAAATAAACTAGTAACACACTCAAAAAAACAAAGACAAGAAAAAATTAAATGCGCTAGTGTGAGCCATATATTCACTTTTATGGATACAACTTATACTGAAAATCTTCCCCAGAGACCACGAAATTTAAGGCCATAGAAAATTCCATTTAAATGTATCCACATATGTGGAGAGGCCTTCTTAATCAGAAAAAATCTGTATCCACATTTGTGGATACGTGGCACATATAGATTATGCCATGTCTCCTCAAGTGTGGAGACGTGGCAGCCAATGTGTTAATAGTGGTGTATTGGTCTACGTGGTGCATGCTGTTGGGTACCTTTGTGGCGCTGTTGTTAGTTCGCTGTAGAGCAATACATTGTTTGATAATTATATCCGTGTGCTGCTGTGAGCTGACACTATGTTATATACCAAGCTGCTTTGCCCCTGTAACTTATTTCTCAAATAGGATAATTGGAACAGTCGCATAGCTTACATAGAGCTAACAACAAACTTAAAAAAAGAAGACGAAACTACCGTGGAAAGCTGCTATTGTTTCGTCAGCACCGGCTTGGTTTTTACGTCTAAGCGCATGCTGCCAGTGGCCAGCAAAGATGTTCTACCTACCACTCAGAAAAGTGTTAAATATAAATGTCACTGTGAGAGTCGGTACGTGGGGCAAACATCTCAACGACTACAGGATCGCATCAAGCAACATGCTAATGGTTAAGAAAGCAATTGACCCGTCCACTCCGATCTCAACCACACAGATCGCGCAAACAAAACTATATCAAACCGGACTGTGACTCTACCATTGGTCAGCATCTTTTAGATAATGATTAAGGGGTATTAAACTATGATAATAAGCGGTTTTCAATCCTCGCCGCAGCACGCAGCTCTTTTCATCGTAATCTCTTAGAGGCTGCTTATATCAAGACCGGCGCCCGGTGTTATGCAGACAGAAAGAGTTTGTTTACGCACTTAAATACTTTCGATAATAGCGGCGTTCTTATTTGGCCTCTTTCTGCGTTTCTTTAGCACTTCACTATTGCAAAATCTTTCTTTGGCGCGCTTTACAATACTAGCGCTATCATTAGCTTGTCCAGATTGCCTAACGTCCAAATTATTCACATAAAACACTTATTCACTCTAGATCTTCCCCTTTGACGCAAAACTGCCACTGATGAGAGCGTCACGAAAAGCGTATGGCTTAAACAGCTTTTTTGAAAGCTATATCAAAATTTTGTTTATTTTAAAACTATATTTTGTACCGCCAACAAAATTTTTGTTTAATTTTATAACTACTACCCTTTCCCAACCGTATCCTCCTAACACGTCATTGGAGTTACTTACCGATATTTCGCCCCGACGTTCTGCTCACAACCATCATTGCCAGAAAAACAGTAAAAAGAAGGAATCTCATTATTTCAAATTGTTACGTACTAGACCTAGGTTCAAAAATTGTTAGTGCACTTAATAGGTTTAGACTTGGATATTTTCTAGTAATAAGATGAATAAACTAACGGATCACCAAAACGATATTAGCTAAAGTTTGTAGCGAAGGGCGCAATCAGGGGTAAGTTCTCAAGATTTGTGAACAAGACCATAAAGCCCCGCGTCAATTAAAAAATTTTGTATTATATCAGTAAACGGTGATAAAATCATATTTTTATTTTAACTTTAGAAGCATTTAATAACTCTGCTACAAGAATTTTGGTTTGCAATAGTTTTGATTGGTTTTCTTTTCCCATTTTACAAATCTTGGTTGCAGAAAGTAGGGTATTCATTCTCGAAGCTTTCCGTCTGACACTTTTCATGAAAATCCGTCAGAAATAGAGTGAAAAAGATGAACTGAGTCGCTTATATAGAGACACAGTTGACGAAAAGGAAAAAAGGAATTAAGCTCCATCTTTATTGGTAAAAGGAACGACCAATAGAAAAAGCGGAAACTAATGTGTAATTTTTAGGCCATACACGAATTCCTTTTGTTTGCATAAATTTGGTTTGGATTTTTTAAAAGTAAGTGGCTTCAAGGGTGGAAAGATGAAAAGAAAAACGGACACGGGCAAGAATAAAAAATTTGTTATCATTGTATTCACGTGCGCATGTAGGGTTTTGCAAGAGATGTTGTCCTATAGCGGAAAAGGAAGTTTCAGCTCTAAGGCTTCTGATTGCCTTGCAAGAGCGGGCCAACGTGGTTCGGTCCTGAGAAATATGTCCCTGAAGAATGGTTTTAGGCACGTGCTGCTTGATCCTTTGTTGCAGCCTTTGAGAAGTACGACCCACGTACCGACTATCGCAGTGGCACAGAAACTGATAAACAATGTTGCTTTGATGTGATGCGAGTAGTACATCCTTTTTGGCTGCAGGCAGAAGTTGTCTGGTGGTGTAGACAATGCATGGTTCAACTGTAAAGTAACAGCGTTTGACGGCTGTTTTGATTTGCATTTCGTACCTCATCGAAACATTGCCTAGCCATGGCAAGTGAAGATAAACTGTGCATTTCCTCGGACCTAATTGTGTTGGTCTGCGAAACTGATTCATTTTTTTGGTTATAACAGTGTTGATTACAACTTCAAGGTAACCGTTGTTGATAAGGATTGTACGAATGTAGTAAAGTTCATTTTGAAGAGTAGATTCCGAACAAATGGCTAGAGCTTTGTGGACAAGAGTCGAAATCAAATTGGTCTTCCGTTTCATGGGGCAAAAAAGAGTTCCAGCGAATGTATTGGCCACGAAAGTCGGCTTTCTGTGGATAGATGCAACAAATTTGTGATCGTTCTTTTCTACCATGATGTCAAGAAAGGTCGAAGTCTGATGGCATTCCTTTTCAAAAGTAAAACGAAGCGATGGATGGATAGAATTTAGATGGGAGAAAAACTCATTCCACTCGTCGTCGTCGTTGAAAGTTGCAAAGATATCATCGACGTAGCGATAACATTGGTCAACAAAAAATTTGTTGCATTGATGCAAACACTTGTTTTAACCTAATTTGGGGGTGCTGAATTCAAATCTGACCTTAGTTTTCTTCTGTAAGCTATAGTTTTTTGGTACTTTTCAGTTTTCTGTCACTATAGTACTTTCCGTTTGACGTTTTTCTATAATAGGACAGTATCCAAAATTTTAGCAAAGCGACATTTTTAATGAATTGGAGTTATGGCTAGCATGTAAAACAAAAATCCAAAAAATAACAATGTGGAGCAAGATAGTGAGTATTATATCCCAAAAAAAAGTCACTTGCAGGCAAATTTACACCAAATATGGGAAGCAAATAGAGATTGTTAACAAGTAAAATGGTACGAAATCCAGCGAATAATACTTGCACATCAACGCCATTGAAAAAAGAGGTAGACAATCAACTTTTACATGTACAAACAATTTGCTAAGATACAAATTACTTGTAAGCACCTGTATCAGGGAAAAAAATTGGCGCTTATAACTCTTGCGCTTGTACACTATTCCTGGACAGTCACGTTTAATACTCCAACAGTAGTCTGTCAACATATGGCGATCCCATTTACCTTGGTAGCGTTCTTCTACTGCTATCAAGTCCTGGTGGAATCTCTCTCCCTGTTTGTCACTCACAGCTCCTAGATTGTCTGGAAATTTGTCCAAAAGACTGAACAAGAAGTGCTCTTTGATGTTCATTTTGCATCCCAAATCATGAAATGCTGAGAGCATGTTGCCTACTAGATCCTCATGATTTTCTGCCTTTTTATTTCCAAGGAAATTTTTCATCACATCCACAAAAGACAACCATGCTGTCTTCTTTTTATCATTTATTGCTTGAACAAAAGCTTGATCACGCACAAGTGTACGGATCTGTGGTCCATCAAATACTCCTGCTTTGATTTTCTCGTAGGATAATCCAGGAAATGTAGGCAGAAGATGCTGGAAACATTTGCCATCCAAACGTAATGCTTTAACAAACTGTTTCATCAAGCTTAATTTGATGTAAAGAGGAGGAAAAATTATCTTGTCTGTGCTTACAATCGGATCATAAATAAATTTGGCATGTCAGCTTTAAGGGTGTCACGTTTGGGTCATTCCTTTCGGGTCCGGTGATTTTCACGATCTCGATTATCCCACATGCAAAGAAGCATGGGAATTTAGTGTAGCCTTTTACTGACCCAGTAGAAAAATAATCATTTTTAAGTCAACACATATGATTCAACCATGCTCATGATATTTAAGTAGATCCATTACTGTTCTAATGTCATCCTGCTGCTCTTTCAGTAGAGTGGAGTGACCAACAGGAACAGCTCAGTACCTATTCCCATTGTGCAAAAGCACACACTTGAGGCTGCGCTTGGAGCTGTCCAAAAAAAGATGCTACTCTTCTGGGTTGTATGATGGGATACCCAATTCGCCGAGAAGTCCTGGTACATTGTCACAATAAACAAGTTGTTTTTCCTCTTTAAAATAAGGCAGAAAGAGCTCATCTCTTTTTTCTATAAAATGACACTTTTGCGGAGCTATGCAGCACATGTTTTTCATTCTGCCGAGAAGCTAAGATCTCAGCTGCTTGTTTGGATAGATCCAAATCACGCACCAAGTCATTTAGCTCTAACTGGTTAAACTGCTGGGGAACTGATTTTTTGCTTTCGGTAGATGAGTCTTCAGATTCTGTATGTATTCTTTATACTCCATTTTTATGTGCTCTTCTTCAGACTTAGTTTTTTTATTTTCAGAAGACACAAAACCATTAAATACTGGAGTTGGAAATTCGTCAGAATGTAAAACAAGTGGGATTGCTGATGGAATACTGGAAAAATAGATATTTAGCCGGTTTTTCTTTCCAATACCATTAGTTTCCGCTCCTTCTGTTGGTCATTCCTTTTACTAATGAAGATGGAGCTTAATTCCTTTTTTCCTTTTCGTCAACTGTGTCTCTATATAAGCGACTCAGTTCATCTTTTTCACTCTATTTCTGACGGATTTTCATGAAAAGTGTCAGACGGAAAGCTTCGAGAATGAATACCCTACTTTCTGCCATTTTCAAATTCTGTACCACAAATCAACTCTTCTAATCTTGGTTGCGTGCTCAATTGCAATGCTTTATTACTTTCATTACATGATGCACGTAGCAAGACCATGCTTCCTGGTTAAAAAGAACCTAGCTAGTTAATGGTCCGGTAAAACTAACCTGTCTGCAGACGTGCAGTGGGGCTCCTGGAGTAGGATGACGAATGCCTCACGCTGTGCAGCAAGATGATAAAAAAACGCTCATCTTTCTTGCAGTGAAGCTTTCGATGTTTAGCTGAAGGATGGCAGGCCTTCGGAACTCGTTGACGATGCATTTTATTGCATCGCCCTGCCCTGAAAAGGGCGTTTGCCACTCACAAGGTCTTGTCAGAACATCGGTAACAGTAGATGCCCTACTGTTTGGGCAGATTTGGTTTTGGTCTGTCATACAAGTTCGGAGGACAGGCGTACTCACGGAACAGGCTACGAGAAAACATCTGCCGTCCGGTCTTGCTACGTTTGTCCGTGAACGTCTGAAGCGGACCCTTTTCGACTAATCTCCACCTATATCGGAGACTGAGTGGTTGTGCGTCGACGTTGATGGATATAAGATAGTCAACGTTTACAAACCTCCACCGATTCGTTTGCAAGTATCCGATCTCCCAGTATTCCCACATCCCTGTCTCTATGGTGGCGACTTTAATTGGCAGCGTGTTGATTGGGGTTATGATGCCAACAGTGCATATGGAGAATGCCTGGTTGGCTGGGCAAATGCTAACAATCTGGCCCTACTCCATAACCCAAAGGATGTCGCCAGCTTCCACTCTGGCCACTGGAATACAAGTACCAACCCGGATCTTGTATTCGACAGTAATGATTCGGACAGTTGTTTACGTGACAGATATGTCTTAGAAAAGTTCCCAAGGTCTCAACATCGACCCTCGCTTATTACTCCACCCAGGCTTGCTCGTCCTGTACCAAGCAAGCCTGTATAGCGATGGAACTTCCGCAAGGCCAAGTGGAGCCACTATATTGCTCTCACAAACAAACTTGCCAGGACTTTGACGCCACCTGATTCACCTGCTATGGATCAGGCATATCAGTGTTTCTGTAACGCCATCAGCACTGCGGCAAAAAATGTATCCCACGTGTCGGACGAAATAATTGTATACCATGTTAGGATGCCGAGTGTGAAAACCTCTACCAAACATTCTTGCAATACCCTGAAGGACATAAATCTAGCAGAGCTGCTACAGCTTTGCTTGCCAGGCTTGACAGGAAACGGAGAAATCGATGATCTGAGGCTGTCCAGAACATTGACTTTTTACACACTAGCCGGGTAGCATGGAGTACGTTAAACAATCTTACTGGTATGTCACGACAATCTCCTCGTCAATGTCCCGTTTCAGCAAATGCTATTGCTAGCAAGCTGGTAAAAAATACAGAAAATACAAGGGTGCAAATCGAGAGATTTCTCGATTCGTTATGCAGGAATTGTCTGACTATTGGATGGCTATTGCCTCAGATGCACCAAATATCTTCGGAGATTTTTCTGGTTCTTTTCGGTCCGGATGACCATGGAACTTGTTTGTAACAAAAGCTTCACCCTGACCACTGGTGACAGCAAGCCAAGCAGGCTCCGACGCCTGAAAAATGGTCTCCCACACGGATCAGTCTTAGTTCCTCTTCTTTTCAACATATGCATATACGATCTGCTTTCCATAACCTCCAAAAGTATGCCTACGCTGACGACTTGGCGATACTTTATTCATCTGGAGATTCGAAGGTGTTGAAAAGAACTTTGAGCGAAAACATGACTACACTTTCTACATATCTCCAGACTTGGCGGTTAAAGCTCAGCCATGCTAAAACGGTGATGGCAGTCTTTCATCTCCACAATCGAGAGACTAAGCGTGAGCTAAAAGTTAAGAACAATGGTAAAATCTTATCATTTTTCCCAGTGCCGACCTATCTTGATGTTGAACTGGACAGAACGCTCACGTACCGTCATCACCTTGAGGCATTGCGCAAAAAACTATCTACGCGCGTTTTCATGCTGAGGCGTCGTTCACTTGCGGGTTCAAAATAGGACGCTGGTGCCAAGACATTGCGCACAGCTGCCTTGTCCCTGATCTACTCAACTGCTGAGTACTGTACACCAGCTTGGTGTCGCAGCGCGCATACTCGCCTCATTGACAGCGCTCTTAATGGCGCTTTGCGAATTGTCACTGGATGCCTACGTCCCACTCCAACGGACAACCTTCCAATTCTCTCGGGCATCCAGCCAGCTGAGCTTCGCCGCCAAGGAGCGACATTCTCCTTGGCTAATCGCAGTTCTTTGGACCCTGGCCACATTCTGCATGGTCAGCTGACTGAATCGCAGGCTGCTAGCAAGGAGGGACTGAAATCTAGATACTCGTTTGCTCCTGCCGCGCGGAAACTATTCCACAACTTATCTGAGTTGGGCATCCGCGCTGCCCAATGGACGAATTTGACATTGGATACAGAGTACTCCAAGAGTATGTCAGCGCTCGGTGTCTACATTTCTAGGGTCAACAAAAGAGCCATTGGAATGAGTTTGACCAGAACAGCTTGGGTCAAACTCAAGCGCCTGCGTATTGGCGTTGGGCGTTTTGGTTCGTGCATGCACAAATGGGGTTTTGCTTCTTCAGCAAAATGCGAGTGTGGCGCTTGTGAACAAACTGCAGACCACATTATTTTAACGTGTTTCATACATCGGGTACCTCGAAGAATAATGTTATTGGATGACGAAACAAGGTGCTGGCTCAACTCCGTCACTGCCAGCATCTGATCTAGACAACAGAGCAGGTAGGGGTGGTAAAAGGATAAACCCTCGGTTCCCATCCTTTTCTTGTGTCTGACCTGAGTCATAGATACCCTGCCATACAACGAAGATGATACACGTTTTGATCACTGAAGTCCTTCGAAAACAAACCATTCATAAAAATGTATCCTAGGCTCCAAATTTGTACTTGGATTGCTGTTCTTACTCGTCTTTGCTGCGACGGACACATCTTTTGTTTAAATACTTAACCTACCAGCATTGAGAATCCTTTGCGCAGTACCTGCGGTCACCTAACTCATTGGAATCCAGTTGCACATTCTGTCTTTTCTTTTTTGAAAGCATGGCTTTTTGGCATTATCTATCAAAGTTTTCACAAAATTCATCCATAATTAAAATCACTCAAAATTTTAAAATGTAGCCAACTCCATCCAAAACATTGGTGATCTCCATAAAAAAGGAGATGTAATAAAGATGGTTCTGATTTATCTTTTGCAACAAAATAGTGTTCTCTAGTTACATACAAGTTCTGGTTGTGTGCTCAATTGGAATGCTTTATTACTTTCATTACATGATGTACGTTTTCATCACTGAAGTCATTCAAAAACAAACCATTCATAAAAAAAATTATCCCCAGGCCCCAAATTTGTACTTACTTTGCTGTCTTACTCGTCTTTGCTGCAACTGACATAGCTTTTGTTTGAATACTTCTTCTACTAGCATTGAGAATCCTTTGCGCAGTACCTGTTGTCGCCTAACTCATTCGAGTCCAGTCGCACATTCTGTATTTTCTTTTTCAAAAACATGTTTCTTTGGCATTATCTATCAAAATTTTCAAAATGATTTATTCAAAATTAAAGTCTCTAACAGTTTTGAAAAGTAGTCTACTCAAACCAAAACATTGGTGATTCTTCTAAAAAGGGAATGTGATAAACATGGTGCTGTTTTATCTTTTGCAACAAAATAGTATTCTCCAGTTACGTATCGTTTAAATACTTGAGCAATTTCTTATGTAATTATGTGAAGCCGGCACAGCCGGCTGACGTGATATTTGTAACCTCGACATTACTGATTGGGTCGCTGCTATTGCAATAACTGAACCCTAAGTGCTTTATTTCGGGTTAGTTTGCTCTTCGCTTGGCTGCGTTTACGCTAAGGTCAAGTAACATGCGTCCAACCAGAGGCTTTAGGTCGTACAAATAGATATACAATTACGAAAAAGTGGTAAGTAGTGGTCCTAACAAACACTAGCAATTCTCCCAAAAGCATGCCGTATAAGAAGCAACCAGAAGATGAGAATTATAGCAATCTTTCATGCAAATGCTTTCTTTGTTTCTTTGCTGTTTACTATTTTCAACAGTTTACTATTTTCACCACTAAGTCGTAAAATATGCATACCACCAAAGAAATGATTTGTGTTATCGTAAAACAAAAGCATTACGGCGCCCATTCCCAACTTTGTATTTATTCACCTACATTTATTTGAAGGAAAAAATAAAATTTGAAAAAAGATGAGAGAGTTTCTGAGATTTCTTTTAATTAAAAGCAATCGCACTACAATCGGGCTTAGACGCATAGTGGGGATGACGCCATTAGTAGCCTACCAATTTATTGCTTATGGTCTTAAAAACAATTTGGTTGTCGCCGGCGAAGCTGTTTGAACCCGATACAACAGACTAGAAAAAGTAGAAGCCCTGCCGGGCTAAGCCGGCGGAGCCAGCTAGTGTAGGGGATAAAGTATATACTGTCAATTTTACGTTCTTTTTTCCGCATTTTGCAGGATATGACATACAAAATTTTGTTAGAGCAACGAAGCTCTTTAAATTTGGGATGTTTTTCCTGACATATACCAGCGATGTTGTAATAAAGTTTCAAGCTTCAGATCTTTCGTTTTAAAGCTCAAAACGATTACCATTGGACCATAGCGGATGTTAGACAGAATGAAATACAAACTGTTCTAAACGCCGCCAATACCATTTCATTATCTTATTTTTTGAATTTGCTTCCGGATGTTCAAAGTAAAACAATGGAAACCGTAATGGAATTTATTCTGATGACGATCGTACTCAGCAAATCATTTGTGCTGGTGGTCGTCAGTATATCTCGCATTTTGTTCGCTTAATCATCAAATATACATAGAACGCTGCAGTGAGTCAGTCAGGGACGATCTAGTAGTAACTGCTTTCCAAACAAACTGCTTTTCAAACGATAACTACTTTTTCAGTCTTAGGTTGATCTTATTGAGAAATAACCGTATTCTATTTCTGTCGTCATATCTACACTTTGAAATCATCACTAACTAGTTCTTTGGTAAACCTATTTGATCATGCACATGATGTTATGCCTTGTTGGCTGAGTTTTCTGTCGACTTGGCCGCCATTACAGATAGACCGTTCGTTCCTACCATCTATCTGGCTCGTAAACGTGACGAAACTACGTTCACCGTTTTGCAAGAACACATTTGAGGCAAACTTTATCCACAAGATCATTGAAGCAGGCCACTAAATCTAAACCTTAAAACAGTAAACCTTCAAAGGTCATCTGATGGAGTTTGAAGGTATAAGTTGAGATGTTTGACTAAAAACAAACTTAAATTTTTATTTAAATAAATATGCAAACTAACACAAACAAATATTAGATCAATATACATATGTTACGGTACACAACCCTTTGATCTGATATTCGCTCTAGAATTTTTCTTCTACGGAAGAGATTGTGCGTAAGTACATAAATAAAACAATAGAAGTTGATATAACGATATAATTGAGCTCAGGCAGGGACATGTTTAGAGCAGGTTCAAGGGATCAAACTCCCACGTGCTGCTAAATGCTTACTTTTGATAAATCAGTCATAAACAGGCTTTTTGAGATCATGTTTGGAAGAAATTTATTTTTATTCATAACTTTTCAAAAATTAATCTTTTAATAAGAGCTTGCTAGAGATAGTCCTATACAATTTTAGTGTGAATGGAACAAATTAATAAAGTTTAAACAAGATCATTTTTGGTTCAACCGGGTTAAGTTCAGGTAAGAAGTTTCAGACTAGTTTTTGTGTGTTTAGTTTCTGTTTGAAAACTCCACAAGCGCAGACTGTAGTAGGTATTGCCAAAATGCGCAAGACTGCAAATTTGCCAAGATAAATATAAAATACATCAACGTATAAATAGGCTATTTTCAGCATACGCTTGTAGAACACTCCACGTTAGCTTGTAGGTCACTTCAGCGTAGTTTGTAGAGCATGCGAGTAATATGGTAACTTGCCATAGAAAACAAATCGGTTAAAACGATATCCAATCAGATAAAGACACATCAAATTTCAAATCCGTAATCACTGCCACACAAACATTGTCCTTTAGAACATTTATCATCCAAGATAAGGGAGGTTATCTATACCTCCGCAATTGTATAGGTCGGGATGACGACAATATATGCACAAAGCTGAAATAAAAAAGGTTGATTATACTGTATTGTACGAGAGACCATAGAATATCCCAAATAACGTCTCACTTTAAATCAGGGTCCCAGACTGGTTTTAGAGGCTTTGAAATTCGAAAAGTCAAAAAATGGCTATACAGCTTGAAAATAACCCCCAAAATCTCGCCCTACAATCCGGGGTCTGGGGCCAAAACCACACATTCAAAACAAACCAAACTCTTTTTTGTACTGTTACTAGAGCTTGGCATAAGCTACAACCGAGCAAACTAAGTCGAAGCACGCTCAAAATTTAGTAGGTGGAACAAACAGCTTCACAAAAGTTCTTTTAAATGCATGAAGAGCAATTCTCATTCGCCAGTGGGAAAATGTCAAATGTTCTTTTGACATTACAACAGATCGGCTGCGGTCAGAAATAAAGACATTTCTTATTCTCTAGCTTAAAAAATACAGAGAATGTGTCTGGATGGACTATAATGTCATAGGTAGTCGTTGTCTATAAGATAAAGAAGTAGTATCCGGTCATATTTAAAGTGCCAATGAGGTCAATATCTTTGTTATCCGGTTTTTATAAGTCTGGTTACCAAGTGTTTCACCATTGATAGAGAGCTATTTCATACTTTTTGAGTACAGCAGTTAAAAAAACATATTTAAATTGTCATAAAGTTCGATTTCATAACATTAAATTCTAGTCTTTTGCCAGTTTTCAGTTTCTCGCAATACTGCCACTGAAAGTGCAATTAAACAAGCTTAGGACAAAACGTTTTGAGATGATACTTCAAAGACTGTAGTTAAACTTACCAATATGGTTTTCAGGTGCCTCCTCGCAGCTTGGTGGATTGACGTAATGCTCATTAGATTTATTACAAAAGTACATGTTGCACTGTAAAAAAGATGCATTTTGAATGGCCTCAGAACAGTCGTAAGAGATCGCAAAGGGCCTGTGACAAGCACGACAATCTTGTACAATCACAAGCAATTTCTTGGGGTAACAGTTAAGCGAGCCAGTTAAACCGCAGAACCCAAAAGGCCGATTTTTCTGCCTTTCCGGTCATTTACATCCACATCCGCATACTGGAGATAAGTGAAGAAAAGGACACATTTAATATTTATTCATTATACATCAAAGCATTGTTGCAGGACAAAGTGTCATAAAGATACATGAGTAGTAGTGTATAGTACTGTATTTGCATGTATTACCTGCTGATAATTCAGGGTGGCGTGTGCACAACTCCTTGATAATTCAGGGTTCAAAGGGTTAATAGCTAGAGGTATGTATTTAGTTGTATTTGTTAAGGGCCCTGTTACAAGAAAAGTTCATGTATTTTTACCCAATTAATTGAAGTAACTTTCTACGAGTCCATCATACTTCAGTGAATTGCTCGTGATGCCATCATAGCTTTTAGTGGAAGTTATTAAAAATACTTGTTATATTTTGAAGGAGGAAAGAAAAATGAATCTAGAAGTGATTTGCGGTAGGTTGAAAACCTCAAAACATTATCAGAAAGTTTTCATTTTTGAAAATGTCAAAGTCTGTATGATCAGGAAGATCAGCGCTGTAGTCAGGACAGAAAACTAGAAGGGCCGTGGTTCACCAAAATTTTGGACTTTTAACAGCGGTAATATTTACCCCACTTTTCATCAGAGGCTGGTTATTTAAAACGAGGAGAGTACTAATTAAACTAATAATGGTTGAAACAGAAAGATGTTTCTATAAAAGGTTTTAATTCTCTTTTGAGGCAAAGAGTTGTATCTCAAAAGAAAAGTAGAAGCTGTCAGCCCTCTACCTTCATTTTCTTTAGCCCACTACCCGACTTACGTGGTATACAATCAACCACTATGACCTGAGCACATAGCTGTTGGTAGCACCGCACAACAGCAACAACAACCCTGCAAATGTAAGCAATAAAAACATATTTTCTTACTATTCCTTTAATAATTGCCTCTGCATTCTCTGCTGTGCGTTTAGTTCGACGCAACAGTTGATCTGTAATACAAAATTAATTCAAGTTAACGACAAAACTTTTTAGTGTTTACAAAGTAGACGGGTGCCACTTTTGTGTCGGTGTCGTAAATACTAGGCAATAAAAATCTAATACTTTCTTATATCTAACCGGAAGGCAAGCCAAAACCGACGCTGGACAAACGCACCATAACAACGCTTGATGATCTATTTGTTCCATTAATTAATAACTATTTTGGCTAAAATGAGGGCTGATCTGCGCCAACTCAATGTTTTTGTCTTTTAACAAATTTATTTCCTTTTACCATACCAAATCAAGGGTTTGGGAGTGATGAGTTTTATAACTTTATTCTTGGATTACAGGAAAAATTTTACAGCCACGCAAATAACTTGTGTTACAACGAACTTGAAGTTGCTAAAGAATATTTGTAGCATGCGTTGTAAACCACGGATAAAAAGTTAGTAAGTCATTTTATCTTCACGTATAGTTATATAGTAAGTCGTTTTATCATCAGTAATAACCTGAACTAAAGGTGTTGCTACAACTATCATTCGAGAAATGACTAATGAACTTTCCATTATCAATGCAATATTTTCCCAATTTTAATGTTGTTCTTTAAAACAAGAACACCTAGTTGGGTATATTTCATTGAAAACGAAAAACACGTTATACTTGACCTCTCCCCGTTGCCAACGGCTCTAACAACAACTGTCCGGCCAGAGTCATCATTGCTGACCAAAAGTTCGAAACCCGTTTACGGTGATATTATTTGCATCTTCATCTGAAGAAGTGGCTGATTACATTGAGGGGTTGAAGCTTCGTTAGAAGGAGGTTACTGTAGCATTGACTACAAATCACAAATGTCGGTATAATCTAAATACAAATCCCGGTACGGAGAACGCAACATCAACTTTACATAGCTTTTGTGTGGGAAATTATTTATAATCGCATGAAATTAGTAGAGCATTTTATTAAAGTATAAATTCAATTTACTTTTGTATTTGGCCTTCACCATCAGTTCTATAACAGCTGCTCACTCAACATTTATAAAAATAAATTTTGAGCACATTGACATTGACAGTCTATGTTGTTGGTGATGGTGCTACCAGTCGGCAATTTGTATTCATGACTAATTTAAAACGAGCTGCTACCTTAGCAGGGCCTGATGGTGATTAGGTATGCGGTGTAAACCTGGACAGTTTACACCTGCTGCAGGCCGATCCATCACTGTGGTGCTTTGGCAAACATCCGACTGCTGTCCGGTATGAAAATACCGGAATTCATAAGATCGGATATATAAGAAGTGCAGAAAATAGAAGAACGGAAATGCTTTGCACTTCTCATAACTACTGACATATTTTATGATGATACTAGCAAGCGTTCCGAAAAAAATCGGTGTTATTGTTGACATTATTGCATTTGTGCTGTGTAGTTTAGACAGGTTTCGTGAAGATACGTCACCTAGAATCTAGACACGTCACAGTGATAGCGCATGACTGCATCGACGGTGTTGAGGCTGCGACCGGAAAAAACATTAACAGCAACAATAACTTTTGGAGATCGTTACTATTACCCTTTCCCAACCGCATCCTCCTAACACGTCATTGGAGTTACTTACCGATATTTCGCCCCGACGTTCTGCTCACAACCATCATTGCCAGAAAAACAGTAAAAAGAAGGAATTTCATTATTTCGAACTGTTACGTACTAGACCTAGGTTCAAAAATTGTTAGTGCACTTAATAGGTTTAGAGTTGGATAATTTCCAATAATAAAATGAAAAAAACGTCAATAATAAGAATCATTGAAACGATATAAGCTAAGGTTTGCAACAAAGTTGCCAACCAGGGATAAGTACTCATGATTTGTTAACAAGACCATAAGCCTCCACCAACCATGAAATTTTGTCTCAGCAAAAAATAAAACAATTTTTTTATTATTTTAACTTTAGAAGCATCTAATAATTCTGCCTCATAAATACCGTTAGCCTATAGCTTGAATAGCCACGTTTTCCCATTGTACAAGTCCTGTTTGTGCGTCCGATCGATTTACTTTTTTACTTTTATGACATGACGCACTTGAAATCGTTTTCATGATTAAAGTTATGCAATAAAACAAATAAGCGAATCGTTCACAAAAAAATCTCTCTCTGACTCTCGCTCAGCCCTTGCATTGCTGTCTTCGACACCGTCCTTTTTCCTCTCTCCTATTCTTTCGCATATCTGATAGGAATTTCTCACTCTCTCTTCTACTATGTTCTTAGGTTGCCTCGGTCCTGGGGTAGTTATTTCTTTTTAAGATACCAACGCGGTAGATAACTAACCTGACCGAGTGTGCCGCTTTATTCATTCACGATCTTTAATCATTCCCTATTTCTTATTCATTTCTCATCGACTTATTTCTTTTCTTGGACTGGAGACGTATTTTTGTTTCTAAATTCTTCGACACACAAGCCGTTCAGTCTCCATTAATGCTTGGCTTCTCTATTATTGTGTCCTTACTTGTCTTCACTGCAACAGACATGGCCTTTGTTTGAATACTAATTTTACCAGAATCGAGAATTCTTTGCGTAGTACCTGCGATCACCCGACTTATTCGAAACATCTCTCATTTCATTTGGTTCATTCCTGCAATGGAATCTTTACTACGCACAATTTTCAGCAAGTGTTTTCTTTATTCGAGCTCTGGTATAAGTCGTGGGGAGTAGCTCGACATCTGAGACTCAATGATCTTTCGTCGTGTCCCGATCCCGGGTGCGATATTGGGCGACAACTTCCAGAAAAACAACAACAACATCACAAGTGCTATTGTATAAAAACGCTCTTGTTGAAGCTGTTATTTAATATGTGGCAGCCTATTTTACCGATCAAGTAACCTCACATCTAACGTAAGTGATTTTTTATTCCAATGATCTACACTATTCCACTGTAACTTGTGTGCTGTAGACAGATTAGTTTACCAAACAACTTTAAAGTATTTGTAAGACTACTTATTTCCTTCCTTCCTGTAACTTTTTTCATCTCACAGTAGACTGTTTGTTAATTTTTTGAACAAATCTTTTGACTAGTGTTTATGTTTACTGTTTAAGCGTTCGTTTGTTGTGTTATATTTGCTGTTACAAAAGTACAAAAGCTCATTAAAATTATTTCTTACAATGCATTATATTGCTCCAGTACATGTTTCGCTCACTAAAAATTAGATGCCATAATTTTTCTTTATATCCATATACACTTAGTAAGATTGGGATGACATAGTGTATCGTTCGAGCAAGCTGTGTAGGAATTTGCTATTTCAGAAGCAAATAATGTTAACGTGATTTATGTGCCCTGTCATTGGTTTAATTGTTTTGTTCTTTAGTAAAGTAACTGTTAATGTTCTTCATATGATAAGTGTTCCGAAGCTTTCGCCTTTCAAGCTGTTGTGTTTACCACATCACTTAATAGATCGTCATTTGTAATAAGTGAGGAATAGGGATGTTTTGTTGTATGTGATGACTGATGAAATCGTTTTTATATTTCACAAACTGTTTTCAATTACGTTCAACCTCTAATGGAAAGAAACCTTAAATTTGGTGCGGTGAATCTATACTATAAAGCACAATTCTGTCTGTCTGTGTGTGTTTCTGTGTGTCTGTTTTAACTCCTCCGAAACTGCTGCTGGTACAAACATCAAACTTGGCACGATTGACCATCACCTTGTGGTGAGTGTCATAAGGGTATTTGTGACGTCATCATGGTACCATAATCAAAAATATTTTTTAGAATTTACATTACTTAACAGGGAAGAATCGCTTTTTGCTCAAACGAAAACCAGCTTCCGACTCCCACATTTCAAAAACTTTCATGTGTTTGGGGTCTAAAATGACGTCACAATCAACGATTCATTGAACAATCTGTTTTTTGTTTTTTCTCAAAAAGTACTCATCGCAAAAACGCCATTAAACGTTCTTTTAGGAGATATTCGTCGAACATGTCCACCACTAAACAGCTCGTTTCTTTAATTGTCAAAGCGACACTCCATCAATTTTGACTACGTTTTATCTCCCACCCCTTACTCTTTTAAAAAGTACGAATGGTAGTTTGTGTCATCGTTCTTTTTTTTTGAATACTTCCAGTCTTGAGTAATAAACCAACATGATCATCATTGCATGTACAGGAGCTATAGCTCATATTTACTAAAACATTTCGTTGTGGCACCAACAAATGTTTGTACGGTTAAGCTGGCGCAGCTGCATTAATTGATACGTTTTAAATCGGTACGGGTGATAGCATGGCCTGCCAGGGTAAAATCGCACCAAACTCAAGAGAAAGATTTTTTTCTATTTTGCTTGATAATAACTTTATAGAGCTACCGGCATCAAATCTGAAAATTTAGGAAATGCAAGAACTTATTTGACTTCCATGAGCATGCCTAAGCAAGGAAAAACAAATATGAATCATAATGCGTAGCCAGCAAAGACTTGAGAAAGTTTGGGGCAAAATCAAAATTAACAACGTCAATGTGTTGAATCGCAACACACGGAAGATATTATTGGTATTTTGCTTTATATTAGCTTCATAAAGCTACCGGGGTCAAACCAAACATTTGAGGAAAAGCAAAGATACTTTTAACTCCCCAGGGCACGTCAAGCAGCGAGAGAAGAACATGCTACATAATGCTTAGCCAACGAAGACTTGACAAAGTTTAAGGGGAAATCAAAAGAAAACAGCGTCACTATGTCAAATCGCACCACACGAAAGACATTTTTGCCCTTTTTATTTAGAACAGCTTAATATCAGAAATGTAATCCTTACTTCCAAACTACGGGAAACGCAAGTCTACCTTGGGTTCGTGTCAGCAATGACAAAGCGCATAGACTTGAGGCATAGCCAGGATCTTGAAATAAAATATTTTATCAGGAAAAGGAGCACAAAAAGTCGTGAGCATCTTATGTGCAGAAAACACATAAACGTTTGGTAACTCTTCATACAAGAACCTGATAGGTGGAGCCGGCTTGGATGGCTAAACCGACACTCTCAATCCCGACATTACCGATGGGGGCTCTTCGGGTGACCCTATTGTATATACTATAAAGCCAGGATTTTTTTTTCTTATGCTAATATGCTGCCTGTTATAGTATTTATGTCATATATGTCTATACTCTACATCATTGTAATAAAATCCCAAGTTTAACCAAAAATCAACACAAAACCATTACCATAACAATTTGTAAAACTGAATATAGAGAGAGCAATAGCCGCTTTTGTCGCCATGCCGGAAACAAGACCAATAGCGCAGTCAAAGTAGCAACTTAATACCACAAATGTCAATCGGAAAAAGGCAGCACCACATCGAAAAATAGGCTTACTAATAAATAGCTTTTTTCTTTAATTGTGAAAGCAACCACCATTTTGCCGCTACAATCAGTTTTGATTACGTACAATCTCTGCTCCCTCACAAATATGAACAATAATTTATGGCAAGATTCTTTGTGAGCAATGCCAGTCATGATTAAAAGGATATGATGATCACAATTTCGTGTATATGAATTGTGAAAGTGCATAAAATTCATTAACTTTTCACTCCTGCTCACACAAGAGGTACATGGGTGAAGCCTTCGCAGAGGGTTGAATCGAAATACTAAACCCGGACATGACTGATGGAGGGCTCCTGCCGGGCGACGCCCGGCAAAGCCGACTAATTATTTATAAATTAATACGGAATATTGTTTTCTTTTTACTTAACGCCTTTACTTTGATCGTTTTATATGCCATTCTCGTTTCTTGTCAATGCCTATGTGACGATTTCGCTGATTGGTTTCATATCTATTTGTTGTCTTTAATAGGTCTGGTGGCCGTTTTTAAGCTTCCTCTACTTTTGGCAGTGTTTTAGTATGGGGTGGTAGCGAATAGAAAATCTGATGTTTTATCAACAGCTAATGCTAGTGGCAAGTTGTTTCTAACAGCGCTTGCATGTGTCTTAGCCCAACCGAGAAACAATGAACAGCTTGTATTGTCAGCTAATTCTAGCCTTAATTCGATAATATACGCTTGTTTCGCATTCGCTTGATATCTTTATTGGCATAGATTGTAATTTAGAAGATTTTTCATTTGTCTTTAATATCTTGTAATAACTAGAGCCAGATACGCCTAGCGCAGTGATTCTCAACCTGTGTGCCGCGGCACACTAGTGTGCCGCGAGGAATTTTTTAGTGTGCCGCGTATATTTTTGTCTTTGATCGCTTATTTTTCCGCAAAACCAAATTGATCAATTCTTTGATCGCATTTTCGATTCTTAATTCTTTAAATTGCTGTTCGTTTGAAACCTTCGAGCGTAGCCAGTACAAGCCTAATCGTGAAGCAGCTTATCGAAGGATGCAACAGCGTGACTTGTGTGACAAAAAAAAGGGTGAAAGAAGAGAGTCTGATAATCTTGGTCGCAGATCTAGCTCAGCTTAATGCCAAAATACAAGATAACTTTTTAAAAGTCAAAATACAATACAGTGAGCCCTGAAATAGTCTCGAGAGCTGCTTAAAGCCTAAGTAGGCAAACTAAAGCTATGCCTGATGAGAGCGGTTTCTCAGAGATAAAAGCAGTTGTTTTATAAGCTACAACTGCATTAAGAAAAAAATCTAATCTTAATAAAAATAGCAGAGCCAAGTTTACGGTATTTGATCATATTTATTAAAGTAGACGTTTAGAATAAATTATAATTCTATGCCACTGTTATTCAAATAGTATCCGTATTAAATATATTTAAAATAACTTTGGCTCTGCTATTTTTAGTGAAACAGATTAATTCAAGTTTAAATAATGCATGGACTTAGTTTTAGTGACAAAATTTAGTCATTAGTTTAGTAGTCAAACCATGGAAAAGTATTTAAAAATAAGCAGTACCAGTAACAAAAGTGGTGCATTGCAACAGAAAGTACCTGCAAAAAAAGGAGTCAAGCGTAAATATAAAGAAGACTACATAAAGTACGGTTTTGTTGCTTCTGGATCCTACGATCACCAACTTCCTTTGTGTATTATTTGCAATCTTTCCTTGTCAAATGAGGCCCTCGTTCCTAGCAAACTAAGCAGACACTTAGAAACCAATCACGAATCTTTAAAAGATAAACCAAAAGCATACTTTGAGAATCTCTTGTTACAAAAAGATATAGAAGCCAAACGATTTAACAAGTACATGAAGTTGCCAGAAAAGGGGTTAGTTGCCAGCTACAAAGTGGCTCATTTGTTGGCTAAACGCAAAAAAGCTCACACTGACGCCGAATCTGTTATTGCACCATCAGTATCCATTATTGTAGAAACTATGCTTGGAAGTGATGCTGCAGATACGGTAAGCAAAGTTCCATTATCAAATGACACAATTTCAAGAAGAATTGAAGACCTATCTTCGGATATAAATGATCAAATTCGTGAGCATTTTGATGTGCAAGGACAAGATGACGAGTTATCTCAACTTTGGGCACTGCAAGTTGATGAATCTACTGATAGTACAGGAAAAGCGCACCTTTTAGCTTTTATTAGATTCGTAAAAAACGGGTCGTTTGTAAACCAATGCCTATTTTGCAAAGAGTTAAAAACCACTGCTAGAGGGGAAGACATATTTACACTGGTCGACGAAAACATTTTGTCGTTGAACTTACAGTGGAAAAACTGTGTTAGCATTTGCACTGATGGCTGCCCATCCATGCAAGGGAAAAACAGGGGATTTGTTGCTTATGTTCGCCACCAAAATCCAAACGTGTTTGTAGTGCATTGTATGATACATAGAGAAGCTCTCGTCTTTAAAACATTGCCAACAAATTTACATTCAGTTATGAAGCAAGTTATTGAAGTCGTAAATTTCATAAAAACTCGTCCCCTCCAAAGCCGACTTTTTACGCAACTTTGTCAAGAAATGGATTCAAAATTTAAATGCTTGCTGTTTCACACAGAGGTCCGATGGCTCTCGAGAGGAAAGGTACTGAAACGTGTATGCCAACTAAAGGCTGAAATTTGTTCTTTCCTGGACGCTCAAAAAAAAGACTTCGGGTTTTCTGTACATGACGAACTGTGGTGGTTACGAGTGCAATTTATAGCAGATTTATTTGAAAAAGTGAATGTTTTGAATTCAAGCTTACAAGGGCCATCCGAAAATACAATAACAGCTACATCAACATTGATTTCTTTTGACGAAAAACTGTCTTTATGGAAGAGAAAAGTATCTGAGGAAAATGTAGATGCTTTTCCTACAGTCAACAAGTCTTCTTTAAAAAAAAGAATAATTCCGGAAATTTTAAACACTTTGTCAGATCTCCAGTTTTCACTCCGAAACTACTTTCCAGAATTCAGTGTTAAAGATTACGGGTGGGTAATCAATCCATTTGGAAAAAATAACGACACAACGAATCTATCTACCGAAGAAGAGGAGCAGCTTATTGAGCTACAAAACAATTGTTTTTATCGGTCCAGTTTTTCCGAAGAAAACCTACATGACTTTTGGTTGTCCATCGTAAAAACATATCCTTTGCTAAGAATAAAAGCAATCAAAATTCTTCTTCCATTTGCATCATCTTGGCTTTGCGAATTTGGATTTTCCGCACTCACTGAAATCAAAAGTAAAAAAAGACAACGCCTTCTTGCTATTGACGATGAAATGAGAGTATGTCTTACGTCATTAGAGCCTCGATTCGAATTGATTTGCTCGAAAAAGCAAGCACAACCGTACCATTAAACATGTATGTTTGGAGTATTTTCATTTTATTTATGTATTCATTTCAATTCAGTATTTCATTTCAATCTCATTTCATTTATGTTTGGAGTATGTTTGAGTTTTAAATTTTGTAATGTGAAAGTGTGCCGCGGATGAATTTTTGATTCTTTAGTGTGCCTCAAGCACAAAAAGGTTGAGAATCACTGGCCTAGCGGGTCGCGATTGATGCATTTGGTACGATTGATGAATAACGATTGATGATCTTATGCGATATATAGAACAAAGAAAATGGTAACAAACGTAATCCTAACAATCAAGATTCATGTTTAATATACTGTAGCATGCGGGAATTTTAATAAATGCATTCTATTGTTCTTAAGCGCATGAAAAACTAAAGAAAATATCCTTTTATACAGTAGCCAGGGTTGCACGGGTAAAACATTAAGTGTGGGAAGGCTACAGGCGATAAAATTATCAATGTGTTACGAGTTTGATCCTGCAATCCAGTCCATTGTTATTCTACAAATATGTAGAGAAAGGTATCCATGGTTGTGCAGATTTTTGTCTTTGAGCCACAGCTGGTTTCAGTCGTAGCGCTATTGATCAAAACTATTTTTCATGTGCCCGTAATCAAACGTTGATGTCCATGAAAAGATATCTATACTTGTTTAGAGACCAAAATTGGAAAATGCTCTGTTTCAAAAAGTTTAACTCCCTTAAAATGCTCTGTCCTACCCTCTCTTCCCTCAAAATAAGACAGAGGTTACTTATGTTATAAGACTGCTTAATCATATGACTGAATTTCTTTAAAGTTTCGCCCACTCTCCCCCTAAAACAAAAAATATATTGTTTCTAACTACGTCACTGATTTAGTGCAGTAAAATCGCGCAAAAATGGGAAAACTTTTCATTTGTGCAAAAAGCATAAAATTTGGCATAAATATGTATGTGTTGGTATATTTTGGAAAAATAGAAAATCGTGATATAGGTATTGCTGTATCATATTGTTTTGTGTTGCATCTTTTTTTTAGCATGTTTACTGTTGAGTGTTGTTTGCACCTGCCTAATGAGACCCAATAAGGTCGAAACCGGTCGCGGGTTATTGACATGATGTAATAGATTGCTGTATGGTATCGTATGATGATGGTAATTATATTTTTGAGCAAAATTTTTTATTTTACCTTAGTGTGATGCTGGGGGCAGATCTTCTCGCCTTGAAAATTGTTAATTAGCAACTAGCAAATTCTATATTGTGGTATAATTTGAAAAGCAAATTGGAACCAAAATTTTGGCCATCTTTAGTGGTGTTTTATCCCAAAATCGGTGGAAAAAGGACCAACTTTGACTTCCGAAATTATTTACTGATAGGTTTAATATTTACAGTGTGGGTAGATCTTATCCTCTAGTTTATAAAACTACTCCATTTAACCCAATCTCGTTACTATTTTTTGATAATGGGATGAAAATTTTAAGAAATTTGCCAAAATAAATAAAAATAACTTTTTTGGCGAATATCAAAATTAAAATGTTGCACGCAAAGACATTAAGCATATAAAAATTGTTTAATGTTGTTTACATAGTTTTTCCAACCGGAAAAAGTTACTGCAAAAGCCGAAGAAGATTATTAAACAGCTGCTGTAGCCTATTCTTTTCAATGTCTCGCAGATGTAGCTTCAATATCTCTTGTTACTTATGCGAGGAAATTGGAAAAATTTATTAATATTTGCATATATTCAATTTGTATAAAATTTATGGTTAAAGTGGTAGTAGTGGTAGTAGTAGTAGTAGTAGTAGTAGTAGTAGTAGTAGTAGTAGTAGTAGTAGTAGTAGTAGTAGTAGTAGTAGTAGTACTAGTAGAAGTAGTAGTAGTAGTAGTAGTAGTAATAATTATAACGTTGTAACATCATCGATTATGTTGCCAATTGCAGTATGCATCATCAAGCAACTCTGCCTGATACGGCTTTTCGCTTCGGCCTCATCACATTCAGTCACACATATTAAGTCAGTTCTAATGCCATAATAACTAACTGATTAGATAATTAGTTCATAAGTCTATTAGCTCTGCATGACATTTGTTAGGAATAGCGATAAGGTATAATATTTGCTACTCGTAACTGTAATATGACATTTGATGGTGACGTGGAAGCAATAATACTTCCGCTGAGCTGTTCGCCTTTCGAGTTAAGTAACAGAATAGTTTAGAAAACCAAAATATTAAGTGATAGAGAGAACAGCAGCTTGCAATACACTACACTAGTATAAAATAGCATAAACATGAAGCGCAGTCAGCAATTTGCTTATCCTGCAAAAGATTGGCCAGCAAAAATATTTCTAATGTTGACAGGGAAAAATGATTAACATGTCAAAAGGACTTATCCAAAAAACTTCGCTGTCCACTGATCACTAAGTGTAGTAACCCACAAGATATTATTCTGGCCTTGCATGGAAAATTTACAAATACAACAGCAACAAAAACCACCGATGCAAATGAATCTACAGGTATTGTCAGCTGGAAATGTGTTGAAGGAGACGCTCCTTCAGCATGGCGCAAAGTATCTTAACAAAAGCTACGAGATATTTTCGAATGCAAAGTTGGAACAAATGAGTACGAGCTGTGAGGAAAATTTCAATGCTTTAGCAACAAGATCATCAGCAGGTAATCAAATAATACTGCATTGTATCTGGGATATCTGACGCTCACCTGGAATTTAGTGCAGCAAAGTTAGTTCATTCTATTTTTCCTTATCCCTAATTGCTAAATTTCTACAACATATGCAACTCAGTGATGTTTATGCATTAAATAATTTCTTCAATTGATTGATAAGGTTGATGCAGTGAAATTAACCAAACTTTGTTTAGGTTTCAGAGAAGCAAAACACTACAGCTTCCAATACATCTGTGTGGTGTTTTTGTGACAAGTAGCAAAAGAGAATGATGGCCCACTGCATAGTCGAATCATTTTGTCTCGACCGCCATGTTCGTAAATGCGCAGAAATTTTACAAAAGCGTTTGCTTCAAGCCAAGGCAAATACATGGAATGGCTCTGTTTCTAGTGGTTACCAATACACAGCAAATGAAATGCCAATGCAAGCTTCTGACAAAAAATTTTTTTTCAAATTGTCAGAGTTCAAGAATGTCAGAATAAGCTTTATTGTCGATATTTCAAAGAACTTAGCATTGAAAAGTATAGGAGAATATACAGCGCCCGATCAAAAAATCGATTTCTTGTACAGTTTATGGAAATGAATTCATTTGCTGATAAACGAGATGTTTTAGTTTCTTTTAGTGATGCTGTTGGTGAAGTAGGTCTATTGTAATTGGAAACTCACTAACTACCAATTATGATTAGGAAGGCTTATCGCGGCAAAAGCACCGAGATTCAAAGGAGGTAAGATAGAAGCATATCACATTGTTCAATGACTTATTACAGGTATTTTGGTTATGACAGGTATTACAGATATTTATTACAGGTAATTTTTGGAAACAAGAGAAAATAATACCATGCACTTGTGATAATCGAAAAAAAAAGACTTGTTTTATGACCAAAACATACATACTGGTAAGAAGGTACTTTGTAGCTATAACGTTTTTTTTTTATTTCAGGCACTTGTTGGAGGTCTCGTGCAAATCGTTTAATGGACGATATGATAACCAGGGTCAAGATTCTTCTGTATCTCGATTATTGAAAGCACTCATTGCAATGGTATTACGAGGTGCAAACGCCGATATTGAAAAAAACCCATATTTTGATAAAATTACATTGACGATTTCACAACTGATGCTATTCAAATTAACTCTGCAGACACATGAAACATCTTTCCAATTATTTCACTCCACTAGTCCAGAGCCTTCATTAGCTGTATATTTTAGTCAATTGCTCCATTCACGAAAAAGAAAATTGAATCTAGTGCAAAAGATATTTCATCTTGGTCTCTGTATCTCTCCAGATCGCTTGCTAGATATTTTAGCTATTATGAGAAATAAATAGATTGAAGTTTTTGAGAAAAAGGGGGTTGTGTGTCCTCTGAATCTGAGATATGTTTTTTTACTACCGCTGCCACTTACAATATTGATATGAATCCAAGTTCTGGCACATCAACGTCAGCTTTACATGGGACTTAACACCTTACACGTTGACAGAAGATTGTCTGAGAAAAGATGGAACATGGCTGGAATATAAGCGATTGATGCAGGATAGTAATGCCGAGAGCTGCTTAGAGCATGCTGTTTAACATGCTAATCTTTCCATGCTGCTTAACATGCTAATCATGAGCTGCTTAACATGCTAATCTTTCCGCAGAAACAAAGCAGCATTTGAATCTATGTGCGCTACTGCCTCTGTGGAGAGATAACTCTACGTCACCCGCAATCATCCTTAGATGTAGTTATGGATGCGGAAACTTCTTAAACTTAAGTCAGACATCGGCTGTTGCTTTTGATCAACCACTTTTTGCCATTGCGAAAAAGATGCAGTGGCATTATCACCCTACTTACGTTCGCCTGGAAATGACGATGAGCTTGCTGCATACAGAGATGGCGTCTATGGCTGCGATGGGGCACATGCTAAAAAACAGTAGATGTATGCAGTGCTCACTAATGCATAAGTAGCACGTCTTGGACCGTCAGAAGCACTTTTGTCAAGATATTACGTTTTGCAAACTAAATACTGTCACCAAGTGACTGTACCCACCCTTTTCTAACTACAACACATTGCCTACATGAAAAGCCATGAAAGGGAAGCTACACTCATTTGCGATGAATGACAAAGCGTAATAGAAACAAAAAGCCCAACTCCTCAGTTTTGGTTGATTGTGATAAAGTTAGAGCTTATATTGTCTAACTTTCTTCGCTCAATTCGTACAGGAAATTTTCATTTGTATGTACTGTCAACAGAAAAAATACTACCATGTTTTTTCCATATGAGCAGTTGCAGTGAAAAAAGCTTTGAAAATAACGTAAAAATATTTTCTCAGCTTTTCATTGCATCATAAATCTATAAACTAGCGCTAAGAATTGCAAAAGCTTAAAAACCCTACAGCGATGTGAAATGTTATCGAAAGACTGCATTCAAAATGTTTGTTTGGAAGTCCTCGGTGAAGCGGCAGCTACAAAGATTGCAAAAGCGACTCTCTCAAGCGACACTATTGCACGACGGGTTGTTGATTTGGCTGAAAATATGGAAATTCAACTCATTAATCAAATTAAGTTGGGTAAGTGCTATTCTCTACAGGTGGTCGAGTGGTACTTACCATAGATAGAAGGTCTACATCTTGAAGGTTCGGTTCCTTTTTGGTCGGATACGCGCATTCACATTTGTACGTTCGGAGGATTTAAAGCGTACGTACTTACACACGTACGTACAAAGCAAAGGTTTGCATTTTAGTATAGGTGTCACGTCATCATGACATCGTGGACTTCTGATGAAAATCACTCCGGGATAATGATCAATCAAAATCAGTTTGCGGTTTTAATGCTCAGTAGCATAGGATTAGTAAACAAAAATAGAAAAAAACAAACTTTGTTCTGTAGTATGAATGATAATGACTCGCAGTAACTTGCGTTCCGAAAATGATCCTTGGTATAACCGACACTATTGGATTTGTAGTTTGAAGTTAGGCCGGCTTCGTGGTACAGACAAACGTTTACATCACTTAGACTCTAGACCATGTCATAGTAATAGCTGCTTACGGCTGCATCGATGGTACTGAGGATGCAACAGGAGTAACTGCAACAGCAGCAGTGATTTTTTGAAATGGTACCTAATGCTCTCTTTTTGCCACACCCTCTTAAACACATAATTGAAGGTACTTACCGATATTTCGCCTCGACGTTCTAGTCACAACCATCATTGCCAGAAAAACAGTAAAAAGAATGATTTTTATTATTTTGATCTTTTACGTACTAGACCTAGGTATAACAATGCTAATTCACTAAATAGATTTAGAGTTGGCTAATATCAATAATAAGGTTAACAAACTTATAAGGTTCATAAAAACGATATTAGTAAAGCTTTGCAACCAAGGGTGCAACAAAGGGGTAAGTGCCCGGGATTTGTTAACAAGACCATAAAGCCTCCGATACATCATGAAATTTCGTATCAGAGAAGGGTAATAAAATTATACTTTTAAGTTCACTTTAGAGGCGTCAAACAATTTTCCACAAAAGTACTGTTGAGTCATAAATTTGAAGAGTTTACTTTCCCAATTACACAAGTCCTGGTTGCGGGTTCAATCGCAATACTTCACTACTTCCATTACGTGACGTACTACAAGTAGTTTTCACAATTGAAATCATAAAATAAAACAAACACACAAACAAACTATTTATAAAAGTCTCTCTCAGACTCTCACTCTGTCCTTGCATTGCTGTCCTCTTCATTGTCATTTTTTTCCTCTCGTATTTTATCATTTATCTGGAAGGAGTCTCTCACCCTCGTTTTTCCCATGTTCTTAAGCTGCGTAGGTCCCCGGTTGGTCATTTTTTTCATGTAACAGCGCGGTAAATAAATTAGTCAGACCGGGTGCGCTGCTTTAGTCATCCACAATCCCCAATCGCACCCTTTTTCTTTCAACTTTCTCATCGACGCATCTCATCTCTTGGACTGGAAACATATTTTTATCGTTAAATTCTTTGACATACCAGTCGTTCCAGTCCACGCGAAAAAATTTGTATTTTCTGTCTGTGTCTCTCTGTATATGTTCTTACCCGTCTTGTTTCAACAGACATGGCTTACTTATCTTACTAGAAATTGAGAATTCTTTGCATAGTGCCTGCGGTTACCCGATTCATTCGAAACCTCTCTCATCTCATTCTATTCAATCGTGCAACGGAATCTTTACCACGCACTCTTTCCGGCAACTATTTTCTTTATTCGACTTCTGGTATAAGTCGTGGGGAGTAGCTCGACACCTGGGACTCAAAGGCCTTTCGTCGTTTTCCCATCCCGATTGCGATTTTGGGCGACAACTGCCAGAACAACAACAACAACATCACAAGTGCTATTGCATAAAAGCGCTCTTATTGGAGCTGTTATTTAATAAGTACCAGCCAATTTTACCGATTGTACATTAGATGTACGATCAAGTAATTGTATATTTAACGTAAGGGATTTCTTTCTCCAACGATCAACACTAATCCACTATAGCGTGTGTTGTACACTGATAGCACAAGCTAAAAAATTTTTTTTTGTCAAAAGGTAAAGAATGTTGAATTGTTTTGAGATTAAATCGAGGGCGCTAAATCTTAAAATGCACTTCGTTTTGCCGAATTGGCTGTAGTTTTGAAAATATTTGTTCTTTAATTTTTTTTAGTTTTGCTTGAGCACGGTGCTTTCTCAGGCATGCAAAGCTTCTTTAATGCAATATTACTGGTTCCCCAATTAAAGTTTAGTGTCCATTTACTCCAAACAACCTTTATGTATATCGATTTGTATAAAAACAAGTCATGATATTGATGATTCATGAAAGTTTGATGCGGTTTAGAGCATTACTATCAGCTAATAACCATAAAGTTTACGACTTACTTCTATCAAAAGTTTCTTTTCAATACGTTTATATTCCTTCTTAGAGAAGAGTTATCAGTTACAGTTTATTTGTCCTCCCTTGTGCGTTAAAACAACCATGATAAGGCCTAAAGACAGCATAGTGTGGAAAGCATATATCATTCAGCTAACTAAAGTGCCAGATTTTGTGGATTTAAGATCATAATGAACGATAAATTGCTGTTTTTTGGCGAATATTTTAATGGGTACTATATATTTATTTGCTGGAAAATTTAGTTACATTGTCTTCAATAAAGCTGTATATGAGAATGTAGTAGAGATGAGCACTAAGCAAAGCAATGCCGAAACAATCCAGACTTATTTTGGTACATTTGTGGTGAATATATGATGGCAAAGTACTGATTCAATGTAACAGATTTTACTAAGAGAGCCTATAAAGCCTATTTTGGCATGAAGTTAGGGGACCAAGACAAGTCTTCGGCACTCTACAAGGTGTGCAAACATTCTACAGAAACGGTGCATTTTGGACCTAAGGCAAGTCAGTTCGATACAGTTTGGGGTTCTTATGGTATGGCGTGAGCCCAAAAATCACCATGACGATTGTTATTTCTGCATGGTGGATATGTCTGGACGGAAGTAGTATAGGATGGGTCATTTGGCGCGGTTTTAGGCGGAGCAGCTAGGCGGAGCAATGACGTCACGAGTGGGGGAATTTTTGAAACCTAACCATAATCTTAGACCTAACCCTAACCCTAGACCTAACCCAAACCCTAACCCTAACCCTAACCCTAGACCTAGACCTAACCGTAACCCTAATCCTAGCCCTAACCCTAACCCTAACCCTAACCCTAATCGTATGTAAGGGAGCTAGTCTTAGGTCTATTACTTTTTGTGAGGAAGATAACCCTAAATATGAGGGTGTTAACTCTATGTCTATTTTATGCGAGAGAGTTAACTGTAGTTTTAAGGGAGCTAGCCCTAGGTCTGAGGGTACTGACTTTAGGTCTATGTGAGCTAACCATAGTTCTAAGGAAACTAACCCTAGATTTTATTTGAAGGAGGTCGGAGGGAGCTAACCCTAGATTTTTTGTGGAGGAGGTCTGAGGGAGCTAAACCTAGACACTAATTTTATGTTGGGGAGGTCTGAGTGTGCTAACTCTAGATCTATTTTTGTGAGTGAGCTAATCACAGGGCACTAATTTTATGTAAGGGAGGTCTGACGGTGCTAACTTTAGGTCTATTTTTGCAAGAGAGCAAACCCTAAGTCTGAGAGTGTCAACTCTAGGTCTAAAAGAGCCAATCTTAGGTCTGAGGGTACTAACGCTAGGTCTATGTGAGCTAACCATAGTTCTAAGCAAACTAAACCTAAATTTTATTTGAAGGAGATTGGAGAGGGATAACCCTAGATTTTATTGGAAGGAGGTAGGAGATAGCTAACCATAGGTTTATTAATTTTAGGTGAGGGAGATCTGAGGGACCAAGCTGAGGGAGTTAGTTACAACTGGTGTCATTTCAAAAATTTTGATGTCATTTTTATGACTTGTTATTAAAGAAAGGTTTTTTCGATTCTGTATTTCAATGACGTGTTTAACTAGACCGTGGGAATGCAGTTGCATCCCTATTGCGCAATCCATCCTGACGTAATCAATTTTATTTCAAGTGAGAACGTTCCACAAAATAGAAGTGTATAGTTATGACATACGTGACAAAAGTTTTAATAAAAAAATCAAGACACAAGAAAAATACGTATAGTCAAAAATAAATACATTTGTGATTTATGCAAAAAAACTTTTTCCAGCAAAACGAGGATTTGTGTAGACATAAGACAAATACACGCTTTAGGTCCACAGAGAAGTAATGTTAAAAAATGTAGGAAAACGTTTACAAGAGCAGACAATCTGAAAAGAAATAAAGGTGAACTTGTTTTGGATCAAGAAACTGTTTGTTTATCCGATTCAAAGGAAGCACCTTCTTTTTTAATGTGTTTCTTGGTAAAACTCTTCAACTTGATGAACTACCTAAAAAAAAATGCGTTTGAAGGAAAATTTGTACAAACTGCGCGAAGAATTCCAAACACATAGAGTCTAAAAATTACACATACTAATAAATCAAACCGTATGGAAACATCGAAAAAGACGAAAACAAACAAACAGTGGAAGACGATTCTGAAATAAGAGCATTTACGCAAAAGTATGAACAAGTATTTGCACGTTTACTAATATATTCAATTTTTCTATGATAGAGATTTTAAAGTTATAATGAAAAAGATTACCACCAAACCATGAAATATCAAATCAACTGTTTTAAAATTAAATACGGTCTTGCTTGTACACTTCAAAACATAAAAACAAAGGAGTTACGATATTCTCATTCACGTTTAAATATTGGAAACATCTTTGTTACCAAGCAATTGAAAAGAAATATCAAACACGTTGAACTCACTGACTGAGACATTTTTATAACGACTTGCCTAAAACCTGATACCAAACAGAAGATGGCACAAATTGCAAAGTTTATGTGAACAATCTGGAATAGGATCCTCTTGAGGTAGGAGCGTCAAACGTTTCAGGTAATGATAAATTATGCTTTTTTTGGTGTCTGATTCTTTATCAAGGAGCTGATAGAGGTCGGTTTGGGTGTGAAGCGAAAAATTGTTTAATGATTATTGTGTTTATTTTAATATCGCTCCTAACGCTTTGTTGGTGTGATTTTGTTGTGTGAAAAGCTTTTTTCAAAATTGATCATATTACTTACGAATTATAAGGGTGTAGTCAAATTGGTTCAAAGAAGACGGGAGTTATATATCGAAACAATAAGATTAAGTGTTTGGAAGAACTGTTTAGATACAATTACCGACCTTGAGTGTTATTATAGTGTGTAGAAATACAGTCGTTGTGGCTAAGTTATGGGACAGCAACTGTCAATATTATAGACATATCAAAACTCGTAAAACTACAATTTCGTGATCTTTTCCCAAGGTTATTCATAAAAACCTATCCACAATATTTGAAAATCTTGAAGAAATTGATATTTGTGTCCCTGCAAACGAAAGATTTTTCCCTTGTTATGATTTTGAGACCTATTTCTCTCAAGAAAGTTCACCTGGAAATCAAGCTTCAAAGGATAGCATGTGTTGTTGAGTGTAGAAATAAGCTCCAACGCGACAAACTTCGAGGGCAGAGTGTACGTTATCACCAACTGCAACGAAAAGGATTTGATGCAAAAAACGTTAGCATATTTGGAAGACGTGTCAAATGCTACATATAAGATCATCAAAAGAAACTCTGACTATGTATTTCAAGCATTGGAAATTAGTGAAAATATTAAAACAGAACATTTGACCAAATAATTTGAAGTCTGCTGCCGAGAAATAATTGTTATCGGGTTTAATTCTACCTCCTACTACTAAAATTTAGTGAAAACAACACTGATACAGCAGCTATTGGGTAAGATTGATTTTGTAATTAAAATAGTCAAGAACTATTTATGTATCAAAACTATAAAATTGAGATTTTTGATATTTATCGTTTTCCGGCACCCGGTTCCTTTTTGACCAGTATTTAAATGTTTTACAGAGCAACACCCTTAGAGATCACAAACTGCAGCTTTAGAACTCGAAATTACCGTATTTTTCATACAAATAGCATAAAAAAGATCGAATTGTTTTTAACCCAAAAACTATCGGTTGATGAAATCCCCACCATTTCACTTGATCTGTTACAGAAAATATTGAAAAGTGGTTGTTGTGTTTATTATAGAATCACGCTACGTCACCGTTTTAAGATCTATAAGCTATAATATATTTTAACAGTTTTCTAGTTGTACGGCAAGACAGTTTTCAGGTTTTGTGGTCATATCTAAAAATTGTTTCAAAACATGAATCTCTAAGTTCAGATTGTGTTTATGAAGCTGAAAAAGATGACATCATTCAAAGTCTAGCAAACGATTTACAACCGCTGCCGGAAAGCGTCAGCTAATGTTTTGCAAGCTATGCCTGTTCATTATCATCTTTATACAGAATTCACTTTTTACACATGTTGCTGCCAAGATTTTTTTAGTCGTTTAATTAAAATAGCTTTTAACAAATTATTATGTGGAAAATACTTCAAGAGGTTACATAACAATATTCTCAGGCCCAAAAACAAACCAATAAATGATTCAAATCTTTTAGTGAAAAGCCGAGAATTTCCATCAACAAGAGCATTTTTGCAGCAAACTAATATCTCTGCAAAAGTTTTTCCTAAAACGCTAAGAATTCCCACCAACAATAGCAAGCAAACGAATATTCTCTATCAAATTTTTTCCATCAACAATATCGTTTTTTTGCAGCAAACTAATGTTGTCTATCAAAAGTTTTCCATTAACAATAGCGGTTTTGCAGCAAACGAATATTCTCTGTTAAAATTTTCCCTTTCACAATAACGTTTTCAGAACAAACGAATATTCGCTTTCACAACTTTTCCTGAAAAAACAAGAATTCCCACCAATGTTATCAACAAAACAATATTTTCTGCACTTTACCCCAAAAAAACACCAACTTTTAGCAAAGTTTTAAAGTAGAATTTTTGTTTTCCCACGTTAAGAGTATAAATTACGAGGTGTGGATCCCATAATCATATCAAAAAATGATGGAGACAAATAGTGCAGAGTTTCTAGGATTGGTTGAAAGATACAACACGTTATCATTCTATAGCGAAACCGATCGATTAAGCATCGCGTTTGCAGGATTTCACCAGATCGAAGGTACACCATTTGAAGGAGCGGTTCTTTGCAACGATTGTGGTCTAGCGTTGGAAGCGTTCGATGTCGCGGCGGCGATAAACACACACCCTTGGTGAGTCTAAACAGCGATAAAGAATATATTGTGTTTGAAACTGTCGTAAAGATATGTAGTAAACGTTTTATACCTTTCAAAAATTACTCAAAACGTGTAAAAAGTGATTATCTTTTATAAATTTAACAGTATGTGTTTTTAAATGTTAGCAAGTATGTCTTTTCCAAGTTCGATCAGGTTTCAGTTAAAACCTTACCCAAACAAACACGATTTTTTTAACAATGATCATTATCAACACGATAATTTAGTGCTAGCGTTACAACATTTCCCAAAACATATTGTTGTAAAATACTATAGTCTAACAAGTTTTTTTCTTTTTTAGGCACAGACCACAATGCCCATTCTTATTACAACATCTGGGAGAACAAAGGATCGAACACGAGCGGCGATATGCTGTGTTCTATCCTAATGAAATAGAACTCGGCGCAGATGGGATGTGGCGTCAATTAACATCAAATTCTCCGTCTTCAAGATCTTCACCTAATGAAACCGATGAAGACAATGATTCGATTTTAGCACAAACAACATCCTCAGCGGAAATATCGGTGTCAGAAGACGACTCTGACTCAGAACAGAACACATGTTGTCAGCGATGCAGGTGCTGCATATGTTGGGTGGCCGCAAAAAACTGTATTTTTTTCATGCGGCCACATGGCAACTTGTTTCGAATGCAACAAAAAATTGGAAAAATGCTGCATATGCCGAGTCTCTATTTCAGCTTGCTTTGTATTTTTCAACAGTTAAATGTTTTTTTTAAACATATTTCTTGGGAGCTGTTACACCAAAACTTTTTTGATCACAATGTTTGATAACAAAACTGTTAATATGAATAACAACTCCGTTGAAAAATGTTGGTTTTTTCGCTGTGTTAATTTTTAGCAAGTCTACAAACGAAATCATTTGTAGCAATATAGTGATATTCATAAAGTAACATCTTTCAAATCTATAACCATTGCAACGCAACTGATTTCGTTTGTAGATCTCATCAAAACGTATTGTAAATACATGTTGATGTAATACGAGTCTTTAACAGGGTTTAGAACAAAAGAATAGCGATATAGCACCAGAGAAACATGTCCAACGAATTATAAAGGCATAGGGTCTAAATTTGCGCGAAATACGATTTCATAGGAGTAACTAAACGTTGCTATATGCATTTACCTTTCAAAGTGTTGGTCTTTATCGTGAAGCAACAGACTCTAGATTGAACGATGCTTTAAGGACTTCAATATTCCAACCGTCTTTTTAAATCAAGTAATTTTAACCAAGGTCAGATACACTAGCAGACTTAACAATATCTCCAAATCTGTGTAATTTCAAAAACTTTAAAATTCATGGTTTTAATATCTTGATTTCAAACGTGTTGTTTCAAAGAAGTTAAGAAAAATCTCCCACCTAAACCTCATTTTAGTGTACTGCCACTTCAACTAAGTTGCTACTGACAGGAAACCGTGCAGCAATTAATAAATCATAACGCTACGACTCTAGTAAAACACAGGAAGAAAAACGCTTGAATGCAGGGTCATATTGATTCAAAAGCGTTTTGACGTCATCACACTGAACGAAAGAATAGACGCACGTGGTTACATTAGTTGGGCTCATTGAAAACCGTCCCTTACTATTATGCTGTTCTTTAAAACAAAATACTAGCAACAACGGGAGTTTGTAGCTACTTTGAACAAATTTATTCCAAAGTTGTTTTCTTACAAGTTTTTGGTTTTTCAAATACGTAATGTCAGCACCAAATATAATTGTAGACCGAAAATACCGAACTAGTGATCATTAACATTTTTAATAGTTTTTAGGTACATTGAAGACAAACTTATGATTAAGCCGTGCATTAAAATTTTCGTCTTCACCAAAAATCAAATTCACACAGTCTTGAAGCAAACATACAAACTTGAAATCATGAAAATTTCTAATACATTCATACCTGTGCTTGCATCAGACACTAAATTTGAAAACTATTAACGTGTAATGTATTACCGTAAAACAAAATTTCAAGTTGTTTTCAATTCTAAGGTGTCAGTTATTGCACCATAACCTTGACAAAGCTACTTTAAAGTGCAAAACAAAACGAGTAACCTAATACTTCTCAACTAATAAGCATTTTTATATTATTTTAAGTTATAAATCTACCATTTTTGTTGCATTCAATAGTCACGAAAAATTACTAGTTTTTGCTTTTACATAAATGTCTTCACTGGAAAAGATGTAGTTGTCTTAGTTTTTGTGTCTACGCTAGATTTTGAGGTGACGTAACAAACTTCGGTTGAAACATCAAATAAGCACTGCGTATGTCGGATTCTCAGCACGTGACAACGATACAGCAAAGCGTCAAATGTGTGAATACCAACTGGAATAAAGCAAATTATCAATATTCTACAAGTGTAACCGTGAGAATATTCGAAATTGTATTAACTGCGATGTTGATAAGTTTTTGTGGGTTTTATTTATAGCGCCTAGATAGCGAGTCATAAAATTGGTTTTGCAAAAATTTATCATTGGTGGCAGCTCTGTACGCTAGATTTTTGAGGTGACGTAACAAACTTCGGTTGAAACATCAAATAAACACTGCGTATGTCGGATTCTCAGCACGTGACAACGATACAGCAAAGCGTCAAATGTGTGAAAACCAACTGGAATAAAGCAAATTATCAATAATTTACAAGCATAAAGGTGTGAAAAAAAGGTACCCGTGTCTACGTCATCAACATACTTCCCCAATCCTAACAGCGCTGCCACCAATGATAAATTTTTGCAAAACCAAATTTTATGACTCGCTATCTAGGCGCTGTAAATAAAACCCACAAAAACTTATCAATGTCGTAGTTAATACAATTTAGAATATTCTCACGGTTACACTTGTAGAATATTGATAAACACAGCGAAAAAACCAACATTTTTCATGGGAGTTGTTATTCATATTAACAGTTTTGTTATCAAACATTGTGATCAAAAAAGTTTTGGTGTAACAGCTCCCAAGAAATATGTTTAAAAAAAACATTTAACTGTTGAAAAATACAAAGCAAGCTGAAATAGAGACTCGGCATATGCAGCATTTTTCCAATTTTTTGTTGCATTCGAAACAAGTTGCCATGTGGCCGCATGAAAAAAATACAGTTTTTTGCGGCCACCCAACATATGCAGCACCTGCATCGCTGACAACATGTGTTCTGTTCTGAGTCAGAGTCGTCTTCTGACACCGATATTTCCGCTGAGGATGTTGTTTGTGCTAAAATCGAATCATTGTCTTCATCGGTTTCATTAGGTGAAGATCTTGAAGACGGAGAATTTGATGTTAATTGACGCCACATCCCATCTGCGCCGAGTTCTATTTCATTAGGATAGAACACAGCATATCGCCGCTCGTGTTCGATCCTTTGTTCTCCCAGATGTTGTAATAAGAATGGGCATTGTGGTCTGTGCCTAAAAAAGAAAAAAACTTGTTAGACTATAGTATTTTACAACAATATGTTTTGGGAAATGTTGTAACGCTAGCACTAAATTATCGTGTTGATAATGATCATTGTTAAAAAAATCGTGTTTGTTTGGGTAAGGTTTTAACTGAAACCTGATCGAACTTGGAAAAGACATACTTGCTAACATTTAAAAACACATACTGTTAGGGCTAGGATTAGGGTTACGGTTAGGTCTAGGGTTACGGTTAGGGTTAGGGTTAGGGTTAGGTCTAGGGTTAGAACTAAGGCTAGGGTTAGGGTTAGGGTTAGGTCTAAGGTTAGGGTTAGGTTTCAAAAATTCCCCCACTCGTGACGTCATTGCTCCGCCTAGATGCTCCTCCTAAAACCGCGCCAAATGACCCATCCTATACTACTGGCGGAATCAGCGAAAGTAGAAAGATTGGTATTATCCTGATATTAATTCTGCTCGACAACCCATATCACATTGCGCTGAAGTTCCAGTTCCAGTTTTCACTTCCTTACCTGACTTTACTGACGATGAAATGCTACTGGAAGCAATGAATGATACTGAGAGCAGTGACAGTAGTATTAGTAGCTCTTTCAGCATGGCTGCTGTAGCGTCTTCGATCAGGGAAAAACCAAAACCCTTCAGTCAAAGCCAACTGAATGACCTAGCTCGTGATATCGGCCTATCCAAGAAATCGCCTGAGGTTTTGGCGTCTCGTATTGGTGAATATGGTATACTGGATTCGGGAACTAAAATTACATTCTACAGTGATGATTTGTTGATTCATTTTTTCACTATGGAAGATGACTTTGTTTACTGGAACAACATCCAAGACCTTTTTTCAGAAATGGGTCTTCCAGAGTACAATCTAGATGAATGGAGATGGTTTATAAACAGCTCCAAACGGAATTTGAAATGTGTGTTACTTCAAAGCTGCAACGAGTTTGCATGTGTTCCAATCAAACATTACGTGACTGTTAAAGAACACTATCTGAATGTGAGCATGGTTTTGCAGAAACTGCGCTACAATGAACACAACTGGGCCATATGTATAAGACTTTAAAATGGTCAATTTTTTTGTTAGGACAGCAAGGGGAATACACCAAACATCCTTTTTTTCTGTTACTAGGACAGTTGCGCCACTGATCAGCACTGGGTAAAGAAGGATTGGCGGCACGAAAAGACCTTGCAGTAGGCGATAAAAATATCATAAATGAGCCACTGGTTAATCGGGATCGCACTGTTCTTCCTCCGCCTCACATAAAGTTAGGTCTGATGAAACAATTTGTGAAGGCTCTTAATAAAGAAGGTGATTGTTTCAAATATATTGCCAATACCTTTCCTGGTCTCAGCATGGAAACACTTAAAACAGGTATTTTTGATGGACCCCAAATTCGCAAACCGTTGCAAGATCAAACCTTCACTGCTCATATGAGAGTTGCTGGGAAGGCTGCCTGGTGCTCATATGCTTCAGTGATAAGAGAGTTTCTAGGCAACACAAAAGCTAGCATCTACCGGAACCTTGTGGATGTGATGCTTCAAGACTTTCAAGCTCTTAGTGCAAGGATGAGCATCAAACTTCACTATCTATTTAGCCATCTAGACTATTTCCCACAGAGCCTCGGTGATGTTGGCGATATACAAGGAAAGAGGTTCCATCAAGACATTAGGACGATGGAAGAAAGATGCCAAGGTTGTTAGGACTCTCACATGATTGCAGATTATTGCTGGACATTGATTTGTGATTGTACGGAACAAAGCAATAGCTGGAAATCATATAAGCCAACGCTTCTTCAGATGAACAGTTAAAATCCAATGTAACTCGCTAGTTAACATTTTTTTAAGTCAATGAACATCCCCATGTAACTGTTTGTTGCAGAGGCAGTGTTTTGCAAATGATGGACCGATACAACTCTTTGTAATTTTTTATGATGTTGATCAATGTGCGTTTACTATATAGCATGCTTTATTCACTTCGTGAATTACGAGCTTTGCCTGTTTTGGTTCAGTAATCATTCATGTCAGACCAATATGGATCAGTTGCACTGAAAACACATTTTATTCATTGACCAGCTCTATACAAATGTTCATTTAAAAGTAGCCCTAATTACGGTAAAATATCAATAAAAGATTTAAAATATCTCAAAAATTAGAGCCAATCTGCAAAAAAATAACGTCATTTTCAGCGCCCCCGATTTACCCTTAAACCACTTTCACCTTATAAGCCAAAAATTTTTTGTTGGTCTGTGTACAAAACAACTTAAAAGTTCTTGCACGACCATTTATTTTTTTCCTTCCTGTAACCTTTTTTTGATGTCATAGTAGCTTGTTTCTAAATTTTTTGAACAAACCTTTTACTACTGTTTATGTTAACTATTTGTGGGTTTGTTTATTGCGTAACTTGATAGTCTTGGAAATTTTCTGATTTCAAAGCGAAAAGATCGTTAAGACCATTGTTATACTTCGAAATCTGTGATTGCGTTGAATTAAAACAGTTTTTGTTTTTATGGTGATTGTGTTGAATCAAACTAAAAAATTTTTATAAATTTTACGACGTCCAAAATAGAGATTTTGATTGACAGCGAATACGTGTCTTCATTTGACATTTCAAACTTCCGCTATTTACAGCAAAATTATTGATTTAGTTCTTGTTCATAAGCAGTTTTGGGCACTAAGTGGTCTTTTTGGTCTAGGTGTTGCTGCTTGCAGTTTTCACATTACTAGGAATAAATTTTTCAATGTGTTGTGAAATTGATCCTAAAATCCAATTTATCGTTATTTTACACATATTAGGGAAGATGCTCATAGTTGTGCAGTGTTTTGCCTTTAATTTTTTTTCTTTGCAGTGGAACCACTAAGAAATTAAACTTAGTTAATGTTTGTATATTGATCCATCGGTTGATAGAATTTTTTTCGACTTTAGATAATCTGGAACAAATTTGTACAAACACATGCAAGAGTGTCGATTACACGGTGATTTCATAGTTGTGCACCCTAAGTACATCCATATAAGGTTATAATAATTTTATAAACCTTTATCCTGGTATGATTTTTGATGGAGTTTTTATGCACATGTAAAGAAAAACAAGATTTTTGTTTTTTATTTAAAAGTGTCACCCTCCAATTGCAGAAATTGATTTCAACTCTCCCACAAGTAAAAAATTTACCAATATTCACAAAAAGCTGTATGGTTTCACTATTTTCATTTGCAAATAAAATAAATCTCCATCGCTATCACACACTGGTTGGAAGAAGTTTAATATTTAGTTTTTAAGTGGATATGCACAGTGGAAACAAGCCTTGCAGCATTTTTTACACGCTCTGCAGAGATGTTTGAAGGCTGCTTATGTATAGGTGTTGGATTCGGGGACCAAAACTTTTTCAATAACTGCAAAGACTTTGGTGTTCTTTGCAAGCATCTGATTAACTGCCAAAGCAGCAGGATTTAGGTATTAGACAAGAGATCAGATGTCATCTCATAAAGCACAAATAAAATCACATGTTGATTTAGTTTCCTGCTGGTACTTTGGCATCCAAACTGCTCTCGAGTTCCATCTTGCATTAATTAGAGCAAGTAGTGATTGAAAATATACTAAATGGTAAAAAAAGACTATGTCGCCTCGCCACCAATCTTGATCGCTTGACTTCAGTAATTTTCCCGTTTTGTTAAATGTTGTTTTGAGTTGTTTGAAGTCTTTTGTTATTTTTGAAATAAACGGACATTTGAGATTTAGCGACATTGATGCTTTACCAAAATGATGATTAAGAAAATTAATTTTTTTGCAATAAATAATTTGCAAGATAAAAAAAAAATTTAAATTTTTTGCAACGCCGTGTCTTACGCCTTATTCAAACCAATCATTCCAAATCAATCGCAAGTGTGCACGTGATTATTCCAACAACCAAATAGGCGCAAAAGCGATGTTTACAGGACATTACCTTAATAGAATGATACGGTTGAGTGACTTATCCAATTATGACTAAATCATAATTGATACTACATTTATGCTGTCAAAAAACATGAGTGTTGACAGAGAATAAATGTCACCTCATAGCATAAAACTGTAATTGTAATTTCACTACTTGTGCTCAAGGAAATGGTTTTCACCTACAAAAAGTGAGTTAACAAAGGGTTAGGAAAATATTTCAGTATCTTTTGTGGAATATGGTATTGACATCCAATAGATACGAGTTTTTTTGTCCAACATCTTCAAAGTATTTCTATAGTCGTGTGATTGCACCTGAATGTTTTACGATGTTTCCTGCAATTGGATCGGGCACAATTATTTTTGTTGACGGCCAGAGTTTGTTCCATCAAGTTCAGTTTTTATTCTTTTGAATATTGCTTCCTGTTTTCCATTTTTCAGTCAAAGAACAACAAGTTTGACTTCTTGGTTTTAGTTTTTAAAACTAACTCCTAAAATTAGTTTTAAAAACTAAAGCCTAAACAAATTTTTGTATGATCGTTCTATGGAAGTGCAAACACCAGAGTTCATTTTCTAGGCTTTCTATAAAATTCATCTTTGATTCTATCATTTTGGGGAATACAGCTTTGCACCAAAGATGTGAAAGCGGTTATTTTTCGACCGCTTTCACTAACAAAAAACGAGAAAACGATCGTTGACAATTTTTTTAACTTTTGTGGGTCTGTAGCCTGCTTTCTTCTACACTTTATCATTTTGAGGAGACAAAAACCTTCATTTATTGCTATTACTTTACCTACTTCGCTTGAGCTTATTGTTCCGAACTACTCTGTGTTTCTTTTATTTAGATATTAGAATTCGTGTTGAATGTAGAACAGTGCTTTTCGATCTTTTTGTCATCACGGAACCCCTAATGTACTTTCGCGTTTGTCACGAAACCCCACTAACAAAAATTTAGAAATCACAGTCGCCTCAACGTGGTGGTGCGGTCCCCTACCCCATTTGGTTTGGGTTAAAATGGCTGTTGGCCTTTTCAAGGGTCCCAGTTACCCCGGGCACTCCCCTCACACAAATCATTTTTTCGCTATGCAGCCCCATGAACGACCGCAGAAGGGTAGCACGCAGCCTCTTTAAAATCAGCCTGTCCTCTTTCCTCCTGCCTTTCTCTTGCCCGTCTTCTCATTCTTCTCCTTCTCCTGATGAGCGGCAACGTTCATTCTAATCCTTGTCCGTTTTTCCCTGTTTAGTGTGCGCTGGAAATATGACCTGGCGGGGTAGGTCAGTGCAATGCTGCACATGCTCTAATCGGGTTCATTTAAAGTGCTCACTACTCTCCTTTTCTAGATTCAGAACTTTTGGCAGCTCTCACTCTTGGAGCTCCACTCCCTGCTGCGTCCCTTCTTTTTTTGGAGATACCACACCTACCACCACTGTGACTTCTTCCTCAGGCTCCCCCAGCTGGTATATTTCCACTGCTCAATCTGGCCCATCTGGCCCCCTTCTGCTAATGTAGCACTCGCACCCCACCCTTGTCTTCAAACCTTTTTTTTCCGCCCACTTTGTATCTTCTCCCTCTGCACCCTCACCACCGCCTCATGCTCCTGGCTGTTTCTTTTTACCTCCTGCTTCTTCCCTTTCCTGACTCCTTCAGGGTTCTTCAATGATATGCTGGGGGTCTCCGAGCCAGGCGCACTAAACTGCTACACTTTATTTCGTCTCATCCCGATGACCTTATTTGTGTCCAGGAATTAAACCTCAATTTATCTTCCTCTTTCCGGATCCCTGGATTCTCTGCTCTGCGATCTGATTGCAACCACTCCCGGTATGGTATTTTTTCTACTAATGTCACAGACGTTAGCGGCGACGTCATCATTTTCGTCAGGCAGAGCTTATCCTTCTTTGGGCTTTCTACCTCCTCTCTTTTTTTGTCTGACCTCTACTCTGATTATGTAGAGGTCAACATCACTCTAAACCACTCCTCCTCGCTTTCATTTTTTAATGTTTATGCTCCCTCTATTCGCTCTTCTTCGAAGGATAGCAGAACCAATTCTTTTTCTCGCTCCATTTTTTCCTCCAGTACAAATTTCTCTCTTCTGGGAGACTTCAATTGCCATCATCTCCTCTATGATCCAAAAGTATTTCTGACTCCTGTGGGGAGAAAGCATTCGATTGGGTCATCTTCTCTGACTTCCTCCCTCTCAATGACTCTGACATACCTATTCTTCTTCATCGCTTTTCTGGCAGTCGCTTTTGCTCTGACATCTACATTGCTCTTTTCTATCTCGCCCTATCTTACTCCTGAGAGGTGCTTCAGAACCTGGTTTCTGATCGCTTACCAATTCTACAAACCGCCCCTCTTTCTCCGATCTTTTGCCCCATCGAACCTCTCCCTTCCTTGAATTTTCAGAGAGCTCATTGGCATGACTTTTCTTTTTACTTTGACTCTCACTGTCCTTCGGCAGAGGAATACTTGTCTCTTTCTCTTTTCTTTGCTGCTGTTTTCTTTACTTCTCCGACACCGAATGCCCTCCTTACAATGGGGTGCTCTGGACAGACGGCTTTGTTTCTTTCCCTTTTGGCAAAGACAGCTCTGGCGTACTTGGCAACTGCTCTCCCTGTGGCACTGAGGCCACCCTTTTCTTTTCAGCAGGCCCAGTTTGCTCAAGTTTTTCCGCTGAAGCCTGCGCCATTCTGCAAGCTCTTTGCTGGTTTCGGCAGCACCAGCAAGTCTGCCACTTCTGTTCTCCTCTTATTTGACTATCGCTCGGTCCTCGCCACTCTGTCCTCTCCTCCATCTTTCCTTTTACCTTAATTTCTAGCAGGAACTATCTTCTTCCTCTTCCTGTTCTATCAGGCTACAATGGGTCCCCGGACATCGTTTCTCCCGGGCAACAACTCAGCTGATGAACTGGCCAGACGGGGAGCGCTACTTGCTCCCACAGCAATCCCTTGTAGTCTCTCTTCTATTATCCACTCTTCTGTTTTCTCGGACTGGAGACATACTTTCTCATCTAAATTTTTCGACACACAAGTTCCCTCGATTTCCACCGAGGAACTTGTGCTTCCTCGTCACGCTCGTGGTGTGCTCTCTCGTCTTTGCTGCAACGGACGCAGTCTGCTGTTAAGCTCCTATCTCTCTAGAATTGGTAGAATCGAAAATCCTTCTTGCAGCGCTAGCGGACACCCGTCCCAGGGCACCTCTCATCTCATTCTGCACTTTCCAGCTACGGACTCTTTGCGTCGCTCGCTCTTTGGCAATTTTCTGTCTCTCTACGACCTCTGGTCCAGGCCCTGGGGAGCTCCCCAGCTTCTGGGGCTCCATAATCTTCCGCCATCAACCCATCTTTCGGAAGGAGTCGGGTAGCAACAACAACAACAGCAAAACTGAAATTACAGACGCACTATTACGTAACAAACAGAGTTAGCAAATTCAGGCGTTCTTAAAGTTGTAAACAGAATTACGTCACCATCTGCAACTTGCTATCACAAGATTCCATTATTATTTATATACACGGAACACCACTACATATAAGAAATCAATATGCTTAAATAAGAAAAAAATACTAGTAATAAACGCAGAACCTTTGCGGTCTCCTCACAGAACCCTTAAAACTCACGGAACACAACTACATGTTTTGCGAAACCCCAGTTGAAAAGCACTGATGTGGAATGATCAAACTGTTTCCGTCCTGTGTTATTTCTTTTTCAACATTTTCAACCCCCTAACCAAAGTTAGTTGAGTTTAATCAAATCATTATTTTATTGGCTACGTTTCATTGTCCACACTACCTTTTTCTTACCTGTAATTGATATAAAATGTGATGCTAGTATTACTTTTTCTTGTTCTCTGGCGTTAGTGATATCGCACGTTCATTTAGACTTATAGTGCAACTTCACCCTTTAATCCACTTTGGAAAATGGACAAAATTTTTTGCCAAGTTACTCTTTAAGTCGAATAATCTATGTCGGAGCGGAAGCGATAGAATTTTCGCACTTCCGCTTCCGTTTCCACAGAAAAAGGACCGCTTCCAACGCTTCAGCTTCCAGCTTCCGCTTCCACATCCCTGGACGCGAACCTTGTTGATATAAAATAAAACAAGATAACAAGAAAATTACGCTCCCTAGTAATATAAAATAAAACTCCTGTCCCTCTTAATTCTTCACCAGATTTTTTTTGAATGTCAGCCAGATTTCTGGTCATAATCCCAGAATTCCTGTCAAAACCATCATGAAGTCCTTTTATATTTTGAGATCAACTATTTCAGAACGCCTCGCACGCCCCTGGTAAACTTCCACGTCCCCAGTTTAAGAACCCTATTCGAGTGGCTCTGTACGTTTTAGAAAAGGCGAACATTGTTGCAAGGTTTAACAATTGATGACATTTTGCCTTATTAGGTCAACCGTATCTTAACCCAAATATAAATGCCATTCCGAAATAAATTCATCAATTAAAAACTAACTACTTTCTAATCATAATTTCTCATTTTACTTCTGGAATAATTCAAAGCATTTCTCCAAATCTTTTCAAAATGGTGCGTTTTTCCCCTCCTCTCACTCTTTTTCTCAACTCCTTAAACTAATAGGAAATTTTGATATTAAACAAAAAGTTGAATATATTTCTTTATTTTAGATCAACTATCAAAACTTCTCAGCCAGGTTAGAGATACAGGTAGAAAACAATTATGGTTAAATGACCACTCAACTCTGACTTAAACCTAAAAAGTAAATGCCTACACTCTGATGATGAAGCGTTCGCTGCAAACTACAAAAATAAAAACTAGAAAGAAATTTTTATTTCTTACGCACGAGCAGTGATATTGTTAGTGGCTGATGGCGAAATCGTAAATAATTTAGGGGTTTGAATTTTACCGGTTAAAAAGTCAAATGTTTAACTGCTTCAGTAGTCGCCGCGAAGTTGGTAAAAACACCTAGAAATAGGAAGAAATTTCTGTCCTTTGTTCATGATGTTGAACAAATGGGGGTGTAGAGGGACAAGCAGAGTTGAGATGTGTACTTGAATTACGATGTAAATGTCAAATGGCGTAGTGGTCAGAGCGTCCGCTTTTCAATCAATTGACATGGGTTTCACTTCCCAAGTCGAGTCATACCAAATGACTTTAAAAAATGTTATTCTCAGCTTCCCTGCTTGGCACTCAGCATAAAAATGAGATAGGGTGGAGAACAAGCCGGCAAGCCTGCTTGTTGTATTTTTGGGCAAGACACTAAACCAAATGCCTCCATTTTATGTGGCAGGCAGGTGTCGTATCCGTCCTTCACCGGATTAGAATTGTGAAGCTGCTCACCCAGTATGTCGTAAGAGGCGACTCTTAAGTACCCACCAATGGCAGTCCGCCTGGTTGGTGGTGATGCTACCAGTCAGTAATTTGCTTTCATGACCGGTTCGAAATGGGCTGCCACTTTTCTTCTAGCCGAATTTAATTAGGTTGAAGGCGTGAATTTGGAATGTGGTTCGCGCTGTACCTCCATTCCAAGGAAGAAGAGAAGTAAACTAATTAACCTAATGAATACCAATCAATACGTCACCATCACGAGACAGAGTTGATAAATCCTACGTGGCAAGTTACTTTAGAACATTCATAAAATCTTAAATTCTTGATATCTCTTGAGCTCAATATTGTAAATTTCTAAAAGATTGCCTTGCGCTATATATAATGTTTAAAACAAGAAGTTATCGACATTTCACGATTTGGCACTTTTTGCTTGTGGACTGCCAATACGCTCCAACTAATTAAGTGATGAGCCGAAAACTTCCTGTTTGCAGAGCTATTTATTGTATGTTACTTGGATAATAGAAACTTATCAGAATTCAATTTGCAGAATTTAGCGCTTCGTCATACCATGATTACGCATAGAATAATTTACATTGTACATTACAAAAGTCCTCCGACATATGAATAAAATTCCTTTTATAATAATAAACTGAGTATTTGTCAACGGACATAGATAAGGCAAACACTACCCATATATCAAAATGTTTTACGGAAGTCAGAACATTCGATGTCCACGATAATGGACCACGTTATTCTCACCGGGCTGTTTGAATTCTCGCCTTCAAACACACTGAACCACCACTAGTTAAGCACGAGAATATAAAAATAACTACGTTATTTTGTCCTCTCCCACTTTTTTCGAGAACGCCGCTGAAGCTTTAAAGATTGAACGCTGAAATCACTTTTTCACTAAACCAGTGTTTTTATTTGATTTCGATGGAGTCTAATTTCTAATGAATCTAAACATATAGCAACCTCATGATGGAGAGCTAATGCGTAAAAACTGATAATAGACTTTTGATGCATATCCGGAACGCTTGTTCAAAATTTGGACCAAACCATAAATACGAAGCCAAGTAAAGGAATTCGCAAGCTGTTGCATAATGTATATATAAAAACACGATGAAAATAATATGAAAGATTTTTCTCTTTATTAAAAAAAGAATCAAACTCAAATTGGGGTGACATTATTCTTTATTGTTTTTAAAGATCCGCTCAAATTTTTGCGATCTGCCCCCGTCAAAAATTCTTGAAATACTCTGAAGTTTACGGTACTTTGGTTTTAAGTTGCAAGCAATCGCTAAATTTCGGGCTCAACGTCCTGCTACTTGCCACAGCAAGTAGTTTACGTTACTTTTGTTTCACGTGCAAGTAATCGCTGAATTTCGGGTGCAACGTTCTGCCATAGCAAGTAGCAAAACGTTGCACCTGAAATTCAGCAATTGTTTGCAAGTCAAAACAAAATTGGAAAAATGACGATGCTTTACAGTTTTTGCTGCTTTCATAAGTAATTCTCTCGTAAACTTCTTTTCCCCTTCAGCGTACAATTTTTCATAACTTAAAGGTGGCTTGGCCTGCAACTGCTAGTCTAATGCAAACTTAGTTTGGGCGCTCCACAACGTTGTCTCCTGTAATAAACTATACTAGCAAAAATTACTGACAAATCCGAAATTTCCGACAGAATGCACCAACTGACTTTAAAAACAATGATCCTACACCAAATTTTCCCCGTGCTTCTCTTGTACAATGATTTCTTACCTCATTTTTAACGAACGCTAACAAGAATTTAGAGTTTTCAGGAAACTAAAGCTCTCTCAAAAAATTTAATGGACTCCAAACAAACAAAAATATTTAGTCTAGTTGAGTTTTTATGTCTTTCAGAACTCGGTTTAGTATGCCACAGAATCCTAAAATGCATATTTGATTGTTTTAATTGCCCCTTTTCTGGAAGATGAAAAGCTTAGTTCAACGTTATTACGACTACTATCTTTTCAGGGAGACTATCGATACTAGCAAGACCTATTTGTAATATACTGTTTGATGAGACCCAAATAAATGTTTATCAAAATTCGGCGTCCTTTTGAAAGGTTTCAAACTTCAAAAGTCGTTATTAGACGGTACCACTGCCACAACCGACAATGAGTTTATTGGTCGAAAAAATAGTCAAAACTCTTGATTTTTAACGTCAAAGTATTTAAAGTGTAAACAAATAAACTTCAGCAAACGCAAAGCGAGAGGTAAATGACTAATTCTTGCCGAGAATTTCGTGTTTCCTTCGTTCCTTATTACGTCAGAGTTAACTTTAACAACATACAAACTGAAATTAAGATACAGTCAACAGGGCGAAGAGACGAAACGCCGTTTGAGAAATCGCAAGAAATATGAGGCAAGTCCGGCCACCTCATTAAACGAAAACTAAACCAGATTCTAAGAGTTGGATCTTTCTTTCTACTTTTTTAACACACACAAATTACACTTTACGCTTAATTCGAGAACGTGTGCAACGTCAATATCTAACGGTAGCAAGATTTAATTTTTTTGCAAGTTTTGTCAGTATAGCCTTCTACAGGAAATCCTTTCTCCCCATTATTTTCTGCTAGCGGTGCTCACCTAAACTACTTTATACGAAAAATAAACACTACAGTAATAAATGAAACTTGATCACAGCTGAAGAAATAACAATACAGTGAACAAATAATAATTAATCGAACAAATACGTGCAACAACACATTAAAAACAGATATATAGTTAAAATATATCACTAACAGCACAGAGTCAATTCAAATTACTTCCAAAAAATTACTGATATACACTAGTAAGTTAAAGCTCTAAAAATCTTCATCAGTTAATAAATAAATCACCTAAACATCTCAAAAATTTACCAAATGCTACACTAGAAACATTAAAAGTATGAAAGCACCAAAAACATCGAAGATAACCGTCAAACGCAATACGCAGACCAATACACCAAACAATATGAGTCCCAGCATGAGTTTTAAATTACTTGGGCACGAGTAGCAGGTCACGCAACATAAATAAGACTAGAAATTAAGAAGAGTGAAAATGAATATGGAGAATTTTTAGGTATTGTAGTTATCTATTTTTAGTTATTTATTTATTTTTAGACATATGAACAAAGGTAGTACATTATGTTTTTGAGATTAAACTGGTAAAATAACCACGAAAATGTTCAATTGCAGAGATAAATGAACACCAGCACAAGATATGATAAACAAAAACGTGACGTTAGGGCTGTTTAAAAGTACAATTTTTTTCAAAACTTGGAGTCCACACCCTAAATTAGTTCCAATTCATGACAAAAAAAACCTACAAAAAATTTGAGCTTTTACGGTTAAGCATTGACAGTGTGAATCCACTTTAAAGTTTTTGGGGGCAAGTGAGAGGGGGAAGCACAAAATTGACCATGACTCCCAAACCAGAAGTATTAGAAAACCATAATACCACTTAAAATTTGCAGAATACTAATGCACCTTACTGAATCTGTTGTAGACCCCTGTAGGCGCTGAAGCTGCTGCTAATGATTTACAGTTGTGCAAGCTGCTGCTGGCTCATGAACGAACACCAGTATTTAAGGACACATATCTGATGCTTCTCTCTAAGCATTAAAAAGATATCTTTGGTATTTAAGCGAAAAGCAAATCCTACTTGCTCTGTGTTCTCATCAACTGTTACACAAAATCTGGCTTTTAAGTTATTTCGTGTTTACCAAAAATTTTCAAAGACAGACATGTCTCCATAGAAGCCGGTATGTCAATCAATATTAAAAGATACAAAAATTGAAAACTTGGTGGTGAAAGATCAGTTATCATTTTTTAACGTTTCAACTTTGCAGTTGAAGACGTTCAATTTCCACCGTATTTATGCACGAAATGGAACAACTTCAAAAGTCTTCAAAAATTGACATAGTTTCAACGCTGCATGTGACGAACGACTTAAGAGAAAGAAATATCAAGATTCTTGAACATTACAAAAACATATCATCAGAAAACTTGAGCAAAGGCAAAACATACTACATTGCAAGGAAAAAAGTAGACGTGATCGATCTGATTTAAGAAAACTGCACTAGCTGGCTTTTCTTCATGAAAATAGAACTTCCTGCAATATTCAAATGATTCTGACACTTTGTATTTACTTACTGTGAGTGACATTCACCACCTGCACAGTTCAACACAGGGAAAATTGTTTTATATGGAATCCCAGCAGTCAACACCCGTTTATGAAATTTATTATTTGGGCTAATTTGTTTTTTTTTGATAAAGAAAATGCTCTAAACATTTAGAAAATAAATTTGTTTCAACAATTTGTCTTTGAAGTTTGTCAAAAGTTATGTTTAATCTCGAAAAATCTCATTTTCTTGTCTATATTATTTATATTTTTTTGCAATATGCAAATATTATGCATTTTTGTAATGCGTATTTGTATTCTGCGAATTTTAAGTGGTAATATATTCTTCTAGGATTTCTGGCTAATTTTGTGTTTTGCCCCCACAAAACTTTAAAGTGGATTCACACGGTCAATGCTTAACCGAGAAAGCATCAACCTTTTGTGAGGTCTTTTGTCAAGAATTGGAACCAACCTAGGGTGTGGACTCCAAGTTTTGAAAACAAAATGTATTTTTGAACAGCCCTAACGTGACATGCTTCAAATACAGGGTGTCTCAAAAGTAAGTATACACTTTAAAATTTGAATAACAATCTAATGGCTTGTTCAAATTTGTCAAAAGTTTACAAAAATATTCTATGAACTACTAGAAACAGATTACCGTCCTAATATCTCGTTGAATTTATTTATTGACAGAATGTTAGACCTCAACGTGGGAGCCACCAATTTCGGGAGATTTCAGCCACCTTTGGATGCATTCTTGGCCGACATTTTGCAATAAATCTTTTGTAACTAGTCCACATGATGCTCTAATGTTTTGTTCCAACTCTAAAAGGTTTTGAGGCCGTGTGGAGTAAAGTTGACAAAAAATGCTTCGGTTGAAAAACTGTTACTTTCAGCAAGATGGAGCTTCTACACATTACACCAGGAAAGTCAGAGATTACATAAATCAGTTTTTTCTCGGTAGGTGGATTGGGTGCAGAGGTCCTCTAGAATGGGCCGCTCGTTCACCTGACTTAACCCCATGCGACTTTTTTCTTTGGGGTTTCCTTAATAGCAAAGTTTACTCCACATGGTCTCAAAACCTTTTAGAGTTGGAACAAAACATTACAGCATCATGTGGACTAGTTACAAAAGATTTATTGCAAAATGTCGGCCAAGAATGCATCCAAAGGTGGCTGAAATCTCCCGAAATTGGTGGCTCCCACGTTGAGGTCTAACATTCTGTCAATAAATAAATTCAACGAGATATTAGGACGGTAATCTGTTTCTAGTAGTTCATAGAATATTTTTGTAAACTTTTGACAAATTTGAATAAGCCATTAGATTGTTATTCAAATTTTAAAGTGTATACTTACTTTTGAGACACCCTGTACAATGCTTTCAACATATTGCAATTAAAAACTGTCCACAGAATAACTTATAGCTTTGATGAAGTTCTGTGAAAAAGCAAAAAACTCGGGTAAGTTTCAAAACTTAATTACAGTGAAATTGCAAGGCCAATTCTGCCTTAAGATTTTCTCGAAACAGTAGTTTGATTGAGTTAGATAACAGGAATGCACGGTAACTTGCTCAATTGCGACATATTTGAGCGGTCTCATTGCCGTATTTAGAAATTAACTACAGCAAGACCGAATAAATCTAAATCAACTAAGCATACAAATGTTATTTAAAACGCAACAATACGTGTACTTTACTGAAATGGAATTTTCGGTACTTACTTAAATAGGATCTGTTGCTTCTAAGCAAATCAAGCACAGAAGATTTTATTTTAATGAAATGTATGTTCAGTTGACTTTATTCAATAGAGATATATATATATATATATTGAAAATGCTTGGTGTGTACCAACCGAAACTTCTCACGTTTAAATAAAAAGTTGAAGGCAATATTGGTTTAGCTGTTTTCATTATAAACACTTATGTTTGCAATCTTGAGTTTTGTCAAATTAAAAAAGACATCTTATTCTTAAATTTACATTCTCATTAAATTTCCGTCTCGGGAAAGCCCAAACCATGTGTAGGTGAGCAGCTATAAAGCTTAACTCTACAACAATGATCTTTTTTGCTGGGGACGGTTTTAAAATGATTTCTGCTAACTTGAAATTGACTACGGAAAAGCTAATCTTGCTGAAAATAAATAGGCTTTGAACGCAAAATCTTACTCAAGCAAAGCTTGTAGCTGGAACTAAACAAAAAATTATTTCTTTGTGGTCACACTTGTTAGAGCATCGAGAAAAACTTACCGTATTTGCCGGACTATAAACCGCACCAGATTATAAGCCGCACCTCACCAATTTTTCCCAGAAAAAAACGCACCGCGGTATAAGCCGCACCGGACTATAAGCCGCATTTTTAAAACACTAAATGTAAGGACTTTAGCCCCATTTTATCGTAAATAAATCATTTTAAAAAAGCTACTGACAACACCAAATAGTATATTCACCAAATTATTTTATTAGTTTTCTGAGAATTCATCATACTGTAAAAATTTATTATATCTTTAAGTAAATGTCAAATATTATACCGGTAATTTATTACCGGTGCTATTTTGAAATCAGTTATAATAAACAACTAGGCTGACTACCTCCTAAACAAAGTTATAATAAACAACTAGGCCAACTACCTCTTAAACAGCTAGCTAACCACTCTTACGCTGCATTTTTAAAACTAGAGAAATATTCAAGCATTTTATAACTTGTTATGAAAATTATGACGAAACAAGACTATCTATTAGCAAATGGAAACTTACCGGTAAAACATAAATTGAATGGACTGGTGTTCCTAGCCATTACTAGATTCAGGTTTTTTAAAATTTTCTGGTTTTAAAGTTAACTTATAAGCCGCACCTGACCACAAGCCGCACCCCTTAAATTAAAACACATTTTAAGTTTTTAAGTGCGGCTTATAGTCCGGCAAATACGGTACTTAGTTTGCTGCGTCATTTCTTGATACATCTTTACGTCACTTTGCTTGTTACGTAGCGTGGTCTGCAACGCCTCTTTCAACGCGTTGTTTTCGTCTCTCTATAAAATATATCGAATATTAACATTGCAAACTACCTAGAGACAAAGACTAGACTTGGGGGACGGAAAAGTAACCAGAGCCGATTTTGTAAATGATCTTCACTGTGACTTGAATGCTCTGTGCGTGATGTGAGTGCAACAGGGTGAAATATGTCGTTGAACAGGCAAGACACCAAATGCTGCACACAGAGCTCCCTTGGTACAACAGAACAAAAGCATGGCGTGAGTGGTCTCTATTCGGTACTTGACTTCGATTTTTCAAAACTTATTCTTCTATGAAAAACGAAATCGGAATATATTAGCATCCAAAAATAAGCCTTTTTTGTTGAGAAAAAGCAAGAAAGCAAGAAAGCAAGAAAGCAAGAAAGCAAGAACCCAATCTGAGAAACCTAGATACTGTCGTCGCATCTAAAGCAGTCTATTTGAAATGAACGCAATAAAAAATTAGTTTGCTAAAAGGATATAAAAATGTCCAAAATTGCCATCAACTCTTTTAAGTTTAGATTTTTTCCACTTTTTATCGGATTCAATTTTGTACTTATAATCTCTGATTCAGACCTAGCTTGGTTTCATTCATTCAGCTTGGTCGCTTCTAAGAAAGAAATCATTCCAAGTCCTAAGAAAGAAGCTACCGAGCATCTTCGACAGCTATGGATATAATTTATAGTGGGTCAGTAATGCACTTACTTGTATAGTAAGCTGTGCTTAAGTTCGTTTGCAACACCAGGCCTTGCACTCTCACGAGCGGTAAAAGACTTATCTACAAAAAATATGAAAGTATTATTGCTGGAAAATGTTTTTTCAAGGTTTAACCCTTTCCAAGCGGTGGAGTTATATATAGTTCGTCAAAATTATGGGATCGTTTAGCGGCGAAACTACATATATAGTCTCTCGTTAATTTTTCTGCTGCAATCAAGCGGTTCCAACTATATATAGGTGTTTGTGAAATGGTGAATCATCTTACCGATTTCTGCGAAAAGACAGAATCCTTCCCAGTCGTTTCAATTATATATAGACTCGTAATTTTATATGCTGATAATATATTTTTTTATTTGCCATATTTATCCTCCATTCACGAGAAAGCGAATTGTATCGCTATACTTTGGACGGTAAGTCCGCACTCGCTTGGGAGTTGCCTTTTTCGAGGTTTATGGGTCACCTGTCTTCCACATAAAGGTGGGGCGTCCCGTTCAGTGCCTTACCCAAGGACACAACAAGCGAACTTGCCGGCTTGTTCTCCACAACCTCCCCTAAATGCCGAGCGCCAAGCAGGGAAGCTGTGAACACCATTTTTTAAAGTCTTTTGGTATGACTCGACAAGGGGAATGAACCCCAGGTCTACCGACTGCGAAGCGGACGCTCTAACCACTACGCCATCGCGTCGGTTCATATTTCATTTTCTGGGGAGACGTAAAAACATTGGATATTTATATTCAGAAATGTGAATTTTGATTCAATAAAAGTAAGTTTTTTTCATAGATGCTTGAGTTTTATTTCTTTATAATAGGCAACTACAAAGTTAATATCAATAAAATAATATAATAACAACAAACAGGGATCTTTTTATCCAAATTATGACCTTGATAAGCGGTGCTAACTATATATAGATAATTTAAACAATTGCAAACTCTCTGAAGAACCTCGCCGCTTGGAAGGGGTTAAGGATGATTTTAAAGCACGCGCTTTACAAGCATAACCTTACCCTCGCTCACTAACGTTCACGGTTTTGCTAAAAACGAAACAATACTTCTCCATCGTGGGCATAACCACTGCGCGAACCGAGCAGAGCTGGATTTCGATTTATTATTTTTCGTGGCGGATTTTACTAATTTTTCTAGCATGTATCATATTACGATTGTACTTGGTTTGTAGCCATACATCTTAATTGTTGCCGGTGAGATGAGATGCTTTTGTCTGATTGTTTGCAATCGACTGTTTCTTGTAAAAAAAACTTTCAAAATAGGCTACATGAGAGTTTATTTAATTCAACAAACCAAAATGAATAACAATTTCAGGGTCTTCGCAACGGAGTTACTAATACATGTCGTTGCAGTCGACCCAAGACGTAGTTTGAATGCAAACCCTGACTTCTATCTACTATTGCGCATGCAACATAATGCTGTGAGCGCTCAACACGCGGTCTGTCAATGACGAGACTAACGCCAAGTTCATTGTGTAATGCTGCCAACTACGTGATGCTGTAATGCTGCCAACTAGGTGACAGATTGCTTTTAACCTAATCTGCTAGTCATCGTGCGTATGCACACAAGAGCAGTGGATCACATTTGTGCGGCGGGTTTTGAATGCAATTACCGGGAAATGGCTTCTACAAAGAAAATACAGCAAATCCCAAATTTACAACAAAATGCAGTCGTTTCTTCAAGTTTTCAAATTATCATTTTGGTGTTCCAGTGAAGCGAATTTTCTGTTATCTCATGACAATTGTTAATCTGTTGTTCACACTGTTTCGTCAACTCTTCATTTCTAAAAGCATTTCGATGAGTTTCGGCCTTGTAACAAACATAAAAACTTCACATAAATTAATTTAAAAAGCATGGATTGACGAACAAATTAAAAATCTAAATTGTCTTTCTGGCATAAAGATAAAAGAAACATGGCCGTTGTATATAGGGGACAACATAATATTGTTAATTGAGCTTGAACGTCGTTTATGGAAAACGTGAAAAACAAGCAAGACTACATAACCATTGGCTGGTGTAGTGTCTCCATGGCCGTCTTTTGAATTTGATGGGTAAATATCCAATCCAATATCTCATATCGAACAGGTGCTTCACCGGGATAGAACAGTGAAGCTTTTCACTAAGCATATTGGAAGAGGCGACTTTTGGGCGACCACCACCTGCACACCAACTTGCAGGTGGTGGCGGCATGGCTAGGGTGGCCATACGTCCCGTTTTCGCCGGGACAGTCCCGTTTTTAGGCCTTGGTCCCGGTGTCCCGCCCAGTTTACCACTTTGTCCCGGAATTTTCTTTTCAAAGTATGCTTTTGTTAATGTGTCGACTAAACAAACGAGCTATTTGTTATATTAACTTGGAAGGCACAAATTCCTAGCTTTGTGACATCACAGATTGAGTATCTGCAGAGAGGTTAGAATTTCTTCGCCGGAGTTGCACGATGGTTGGAATGTAAGGTTTGGCAGAAACTGAGAAAAACAGCGTAGACTTAACGAGAAGGTAACACCCTGCAATCACTCTAGCCGAACCAGCTTCCGATAGATAGTAAGTTGTTGTATATCCTGTCAACTTTCTTTTATGAGATAGTGTCAGATGCTAAGTGGCTAACAAAATGTCGATACTTCCATTTTCTAGTTTAATTTTTGGGTCTTGCTTTTTTCATTTACTGTTCGTTAGAATTCACGATATTTGACTTGACAGAGGTCGATGTAACCGCGCAACCTATGTTTTGAAGAGAAATTTCAGTTAGTGTTAGAGAAACAGTAACTGGAACAATTTTTAGGATTACCATTAGACATAATGCCCAAAAAAAAATGTAAGTTTACAGATGAGCTGAAGCGAGAATTTCCTTATCTGAAAGACGCTGGAAATGGCAACGCGCTGTGCAATCGATGTGGTTCTGTATTTTCAATAGCCGATGGTGGACGTGCAGACGTTAATAACCATTTAGAAAGTAAAAAGCACGAAGTCTCTGTTGAAGCAGCTGCATCCTCATCTCAAGTGACTTTTTTTTCAAAAATATTGGCTCCGATGCTGTTCTAGCTTTAGCTGCTAAAGAAGCAAACTTTTGCTTATCACACTGCTATTCACGGGCAAAGTTTCAGATGTTCTGATTGTACTTCCAAGTTGATCGCAAAACTGTTTGAACCTAAACTCTTGTTAGGGAAAACTAAATGTGAAGCTATAGTTGTTAACGTCATTTCCCCGATGTGTACTGATAAACTTCACCGAGAGTTAGATCGAATCAATTTTGTCAATGTGACAATTGATGCTTCAAATACGAAAGAAGTGAAACTTGTTCCGATTGTAATTCGCTACTTTTTACCAGAAAGTGGCGTTGAGGTAAAGCTTTTGCAATTTAAATCAGTTCCCAGAGAAACAGCTGAAATATAAGCAAATACCTGCTTTCAGTTCTAGACCAAACAAAACTTGATTGGATTTTGTGCGGACAATTGCAAAACTAACTTTGGCGATATCAAAAGGGGAGGACAAAATAATGTATTCTATAAGGATAATCCTAAACAAGAAGGCCTTGTTTAAGATTATCCTTGAACAACATTAAGGATGATGTTAAGCAAAACCTTGTAGGCATCAGATGTACAATTCACATCGTACGCAACTGTTTTCAGCATGCTGTGAATACTTTGACAGTATGCACAGAAAGCCTTGTCATAAAGATTTACAAATTCTTTCACATTTACACTGTTCAGGTTTCCAAACTTAAAGAGTTTTGCGATTTTGCTGTTGTTGAGTACCAACAACTTTTGCAGCACGGTAATACCCGATTTTTGTCGTTGCTACATGCTTTGGAGCGGGTTCTTGAGATGTTTGAAGCGTTGAAGAGCTGCTTCGATTCGCAAGAACCTTGCCCAACTATCATTTGCTAATGTTTTGAGAATCCAACTCAAGAATTCAATCTCTTTCGTTCATGGACAGCTGAAGTACTTTAACGAAACAATGTTGAAGTTGGAGAGACAAAAGACGAGTGCTGTGGATATGGTGATTATTCTTACAGAATTAAAGCTGAACCTACACGAAAAAAGAGCTTGTAACTTAGTTCCTCGACAAGCAAAGCGTATATTGGAAAAGCTTGAGAAAGATGGAGAAGTGGATGCAAGGTTTTTTCTTAATGAAACTATACGTTTTTACAAAAAATGTGCATCATACCTGAATGTTTATCAAGATTCCCACACAGGTGTGACCTCATCTTTGGCTGAACTCAAGCGATGACCTATCCTGGCCACCTGTATGTGCATCTGCGGAAAAGATCAACTGCATGTTTGCGAAGCAAATAATTAATATCGACCGCCTTTTCGGTGAGCGCATTCTGGTGAAGAACTACGACTCTGCAAGCGACATAAGAGAAAGATGGCAAAATACAACGATATCTTATGAGCAGAAGTGGACCCAATTGTTTCAAGCTTTCGTGAATAAAAATATTCCATTCCAAACTTTCAAAAACTTGGCGAGTTCGTATTTTATTTACCTGAAACATCAGCACCGGTCGAAAGAATTTTTTCAATTATAAAAAATATGTGGTCTGATGACGGAAGCAATATGCACAAACAAAATGTCAAAGACTTCCTCATGTGCAAGCGTAATGTTGATTTGACATCTACTGAATTTTATGGGAACATAAAATTCAAACGTTGTGCTATTGAAAAAGATGCTAGGCACAAATAAATATCATGGATTTGTTGATAAACTTAATTGAGTTCTTTTTGTTATATTTAGTACCATTTGGCTGCGGCAACTGGTGATATGCCAAGAGTATATAGACTATGGTACATTACACAATGTGATTCAGTTATACTAGATATATAATATAGAACGTTAGTGGCTTCTTGTTGGCAGTTTGCAATATGCGTCCCGGTTTTGCATTTCGAAAAAATGGCCAGCCTAGGCATGACAAACATGCACAACCAGTTATAAAAGCAGATTGGACACTTTTTAAGCAATAGTGTGAGAATATTTGATTTACCACACAATATTATTTGACGATCCCACTAAACGGTCAAGTTGATGTCTTTCCCCTTTTCCTGAATAATACAGTGCTTCCAATTCGATTCATTTTTGTCACAAGGTGGTGCTAACTTTATTTTAATAACATAAAGCATGCTGCGCATCTACCCAGCCTGTTGTTTACTAGCCAGATAGTTTACCGGTTGAACTAACGACTTTGTACAGCCAAATAGCTTGTATGTACTTCGGACCAACCGGCTGCGCCGGCTTCACCCATCGGGCTCTTGTGTAAACAATAGCAAAAAGTTGATCAATTTTATGCACTTTCACAATTCTTGTTCATGAAATTATGATCATCATATTTTCTTAATCATGGCTGGTAATGCTCACAAAGAATCTTGCCACAAATTATGTTAATACTTTTGAGGGAGAAACTATTGAACCAGAGTTAAAAATACTGGTAGCGGCAAAATGATGGTTGCTTTTGCAAATACAGAAACGAATTATTTATTGGTACGCTTATTTTTTGATGTGGTACTGATCCTTTCCTATATATATTTGTGATATCGGTCTTGTTTTGGCAGCGTTTTTGGTCTTGTTTGCAGCATAGCAAAAAATACGGCTATAGCTTCCCCCAAATCATGCAGGGCCACCATCAATTACGTCGGAATTGAGAATGTCGTTTTAGCCGGCCAAGCCGGCTTAACTTATCAGGCTCTTGTGTGAAGAGTTACCAAAAGTTTAAGTGTTTTCTGCACATAAGGTTTTCACACCTTTTTTGTGCTCGTTTTCCTAATAGAATATCTCATTTCAAGGTCCTGACTATGCCTTAGGTGCTCTGTTCATTGCTTATACGAACCCAAGGGTGGCCCTGCGTTTCCCGTAGTTTGGAAGTAGGAGACACATTTTTGATGTTAAGCTATTCTGAAGCAAAATGGCAAAAATGTCTTTCGTGTGACGCAATTTCACACAGTGACGCTGTTTTCTTTTAATTTCCCTCAAACTTTCTCAAATCCTCGCTGGCTACGCATTATGTTGCATGTTCTTTTCTCCCTGCTTGACGTGCCCAGAAAGGTTTAAGAGTCCTTGCTTTTCCCCAAAAGTTTGGTTTGATCCCCGTAGCTCTATAAAGCTATTATCAAGCAAAATAGAAAACATATTTCTCTTAACTATGGTGCGATTATACTCCGGTAGGGCATACCATCGCTCGTGCAGATTTAAAACGTATCAATTAATGCAGCTGGGCCGGTTTCGCCGTACAAACATTTATGAGAGCAACAACGAAATGTGCTGGTAAAGACTACTGTATATGTAATTGTAATCGTGTTGATCTATTGATCAAGACTGGAATTAGTGGAAGTATTCAAAAAGAAATAATGATGCCATAAACTATCGTTTGTATTTCTAATAGTGTAAGGGAGGGGGAGGTGAAACTCAGTCAACATTGATGACGTCGCCCAAATGGTAATCGTTTTGACAATTTAAGAAAGGAGCTGTGTTGTGGTAGGCTTATTTGACGATTTAGTTGCCCTACCTCCGTCTTTATACTGTATTTGTGACATTAAGATTTTTGCCTGCACTGTTTGCTTTAATTTTGGCCATGGCATGAAAAGGGGCCATGCCTTTCTCCTAAGTCATATAACCTAAACCAATAGACGCCTATTTAATTTTACAGCCACACAAATAACTTGAGTTCTGAACTTCTTGAAGTCAGTGTTGCTGAAAGAAAATGCAAGGTAAGGTGAGCGGCAAAGGCCTCTCCTGTGCTTTATCGGGCTAGAATAGTGAAGCTGCTACCGATCCAATCATACCTACGACTTTTGAACATCAACAAATGACAGTTTGTGTTGTTGGTGATGGTGTTACCAGACTGCAATTTGTATTCATGACTGGTTCAAAATGAACTGCTACTAATTCAAGTTTCGTTGTGATTAGATATGCGGTGTAAGTCTGAACAGCTTACATGTGTTTCAGGCCGATCCACCATTCCAGTGCTTCGGCAAACATCCGACTGCTGTCCGATATGAAAAGAGTGCACTTCCTATACTTACAGATCTATTTTATGATGATAGTAGCTAACGTTCCGAAAAAAATCAGTGTGGTTATTGACATTATTAGATTTGTGATTTGCAGTTAAACATGCGACGTGCACATACGTCATCTACAGTAGACTTCAGACACATCAAAGTAATAGCGTATGATTGCATCGACGGCATTGAGGCTGCGACCGGAAAAAAACAATATCAGCAACAATATCTTTTGGAGATGGTTACTATTACCCTTTCCCAACCTCACCCTCCTAAATACGTCATTGAAGTTATTTACCGATATTTCGCCCCGACGTTCTGCTCACAACCATGATTGCCAGAAAAACAGTAAAAAGAATGATTTCCATTGTTTCCAACTTTTATGTACTAGACCTAGGTATAAGAATGCTAATGCGCTTGATTATGTTTAGCGTTGGATTAATGCTAGCAATAAGATGAATAAACTAAATAATTACCAAAACGTTATTAGCTAAGGCTTGTAGCAAAGGGGGCAACCAGGAGTAAGTACCGTGATTTGTTTACAAAAGCATAAAGCTTAGCGTCAATCAAAAAAATTTGTACTGCATCAGTAAACCGTGATAAAATCATATTTTTATTTTAACTTTAGAAGCATCTAATAGCTCCATTACAAAATTTTTGTTCGGCAATAGTTGTGATTGGTTTTCTTTTCCCATTGCACAAATCTTGGTTGCGTGCTCGATTGCAATGCTTTATTACTTTCATTACATGATGCACGTTTTGAGCACTGAAGTCATACAAAAACAAACCATTCATAAAGAATTTGTCCCAGACTCCAAATTTGTACTTGCATTGCTATCCTTACTCGTCTTTGCTGCAACAGACATGGAATTTGTTTGAATACTTAATGTATCAGAATTGAGAATGCTTTTCGCAGTAGGTTCCTGCTGTCGCCTGACTCATTCGAGTCCGGTCGTAAATTCTGTCTTTTCTTTTTCAAAAGCATGTTTCTTTCAGGGCTGCGAACTCGGTTGATTTTTGTATCGAGTTTAAGTTCGAGTTTGAGTTTAGCTTGTTTTACGAGTTCGAGTTCAGCATTTTTATTTTTGCGTGTTCAAGTTCGAGTTCTGTGAAAATTTATCGAGTTCTTTTGAGTTCAGAAAATAAAAAGATTGACTTAGCCCAAGTACCCTTGCAGTAAAATTGCGCGTTCAAGCTTATGCTAAAACATCTGTTATAATAAGCAAATGTTGTTGCCATAAGCCAGGCAATATGTGTAATGTGAATTTTCATTGAAAGCCAAAATTGAAAAATAACTTAGAATTGAATCATTGCAGGTTTCGTGATTATGCGCTTTCAATCTGCCTGCAATTCATTATTTACAAAGGAAAAGTTAACTGTCATTAGGTCACCCACTCGTTACTGTGACTGTTTACGTTGAAAACTGTAAAATCAAATTGGAGCGTTCTTCTCAGTTTTCTTTATATTTTCATAAAACATTTCGGTCAATAGTTTTCAACCGCTTTTGCCCACGGACTATTTCCACCTTAGCGCAAGCATTGGCGGACTTAAGCAACAGAAAATTTACTTTACTTCACACAATAATAGCTATAACAGAAAGTTAAAAGGCAAAATAGTTTTATTTGTTGAGCACACACGCATTGTATATATCTCAATGAGAATTTGGCCCTGAACTTGTTTTACAAGTTTGTCGAAATCAAGAATTATGATCGCCAATGCAGTCTGATATCATCTTTCGGTTGTAGTACTTGGTTTTAACCAAAGCCAATGTTGAAAAGCCGGCTTCACACAAGAATGTTGTTTGAAAAGGCAAAAGGGCAACTGCTGCTTGCTGGCAGAGATCAAAAAGATTTGATTTCATCGGCCGAACATTTGCCCAAAATTGAGTAAGAGAAACAGCCTTTAACTTGTCTCTCTATATCTGTCGGCTTGGCACTTTGATCAACTGTTCTGCAATGCAGTCCATTTGTGAATTTATCTCTAGTGCTGACACTTCAAAAGGAGTAGGTACCCAATTAAATATTTGGCAATAATTTTGGGAAGGAATATACCAATCCGACTCAAAAACAAATGTAGTGAGGTGCTCAAGAAAGATTGGACAAATGCCACGCAAATCAATATTTTTCTCATCGACACATAAGTTCAATGCGGGAAAAGCAGCCTACTTCCCATTTTCCATTTGATGCATCGGCAATTTTATTTTAGCTTTAAATGCTTCAATGCTTTCTGCATCTAAAAAGATTTTCTGTTTTCCTTGCATAGAAGCATTCAGTTGGTTCACATGGCTAAAAAAATTCAACCAAGAAAAGCAATTTGGCTATCTATACATGTTTGCTAAAGCGATTAACAAGTTCATGATTCTGTTCTTCTAAAAAGATGCTGATTTTATCTCGTAGATTAGCCACTCTCTCTAGCACCTTTCCTCGCAATAATCAACGAATGTTTTAATGAAACAGAAGCTCATTGTGTTCTGCACCCATTTCGTCACAGACGACACGAAAAAAATGAGTGTGCAGAGGACAAGACCTAATGTAATTGACACAGTTACAACCTCTTTGAAAACTATGGCAAGGCCTTCTTGTGTTTCTTTCGCTGCCAGATTTTCTATGTGGAGAAGACAATGAACCACTGAAATGTAGTTGTTTTGCCTTTTTACAAAACTCACAAAACCTCTTTTACTCCCCATTTTGGACGGAGCGCCATCAGCGCAAACAGGGACACAGTCATACCATTCAATTTGATGTTTGTTACAGAGCATATTCACTGTTTTAAATATTTCCTCTCCTGTAGTATTTTTGATAAGTGAATGGCAAAACAAAAACTGCTCCACATAGTGGTTTGTAACAAGGTATCGCACAAACACTTTAAACTGTGCATCGCTGCCGATACCTGTTGTCTCCTCCAGTCGCAAACTCAATTTTCTACTACGCTTCACAGAAGCAATAGTTTGTTGCAAAACATCATCTAAGAGTTCTTGGATACGCCACTTGATGGTGTCTTTTGATGAAGGAACCATAGCCAATTTCTTAGCAACAGCATCACCACACATTCCTATGGCTACTTCTACAGCTGCTGGCTTAATCAAGCCCTCTCCTGATGTATGAGGCGCCATTGCTCGAGAAATTTTCCGAGCAACAGAGAAAGAAGCGTCCACTGCTTTATAGTGAGAGTAAGCTACTTCTTCCTAAGTAGCTGGGCAATTAATGCGACTTTGCTTTACCTAATGATCTTTTTCTTTAAACACCTTAAGAGTTTTATCAACGCGTTTTTCATGATTTGATTCTAGATGCCGACGAAGTTTTGCTTCTTTTAAAGAGCTGCGAGCTAAGAGTTTCAAGCAAAACATACGCTGTGGCCTTACTTCACGATTTACCTCCATTAAAGTAAACCCAAGCTTTAAGTAGTCTTTATTATATGCAAACACCTGTTTTCGTTTTGCCATGAATAAATGTACAATTATTCAATCGACTCGTTAATGTTAACTTGCCAAAATCAATATAAAATAGTTAAATCTAAGTTTAAAATACGGTGCAGAAAGAAAAATACACAAAATCTGTGAAAAGAAAATTTAAGTTTAAAAGTCTAAAGGGCTCGCAGACTCATGCGGAACCTTACGCGGACTCTGAGTCGAGAACCACTGATTTAGATTTTTAAGCAGAAAGCAGTCTTAGTTTAGGTGGAGCTTAAACCTCAGCAGAGTCTGGGCAAGTCGGGCCTACGAAGGGAGGCTTGGTGGTATGCAGAAACTAAACTCAAACGAGACTTTCAAAAGCCTGGCTTGATGTATTGTGACTTTATCGTTATTGAAAACCCAGCTCATGAAGGGATTATGAGGTTACCGTCAAATGCAATAATTATTGGGCCTCACATTGGGTGGTAACACGCTGTTTGTTATTATGGTGCGATACAAATGGAAGTTGTTGTTAGCAAAAAGCTTTGGTTAAAGCGGTTACAGAAAGTGGTACAGCATGCTACATAACCGTGTTGCTGGGGCCCATTGACCAAATTTAGCAACAGCAATACATTATTTAGGGCTATGCCTCATTGCTTACATAAGTCGCGATCTAAGCCATCTACAATGGTGACTTAGAAAAGGCTGACTTAAACAAGTAATTAAGCCAGGCTTAAGGCTAAAACTTCTTTTTGCATACGAAATCGATGGCTTAAGTTGGGCTTGGACAATTTTAGAAAAGCCTGGATTAAGCCTACTTTCTGCATAAGATCCTTGATTTCCAATCAAAAGATTTCCTTCTTTTTAAATTTAGTTGTAATGATATTGTAAAAATGAAAATTGACTCAAACTTGCTTTAAATACTTTCGAGTTCGAGTCCCGCAAAATCTTGAGTTTCGAGTTCAAGTTCGAGTTCGCGTTCGCCGCCCTGGTTTCTTTGGCATTATCTAACAAAATTTTCAAAAGATTCATCCAAAATTAAAATCATTCAAAATCTTAAAAAGTAGCCTACTCCAACCAAAATATTGGTAATCTCCCTAAAAAAGGAATGTGATAAACATGGTTCTGTTTTATTTTTTGCAACAAAATAGTATTCTCCAGTTACGTATCGTCTAAACACTTGAACAATTTCTTTTGTAATTATGTGAAGCCGACACAGCCGGCTGACGTGATATTCGTAACCTCGACATTACTGATTGGGTCGCTGCTATTGCAATAACTGAACCCTAAGTGCTTTATTTCGGGTTAGTTTGCTCTTCGCTTGGCTACGTTAATGCCAGGATCAAGTAACATGCGTCCAACCAGAGGCTTTAGGTCGTACAAATAGATATACAATTACAAAAAGTGGTAAGTAGTGGTCCTAACAACACTAGAGATTCTCCCGAAAGCATGCCGTATAAGAAGCAACCGGAAGATGAGAATTAAGGCAATCTTTCATGCTAATGCTTTCTTTGTTTCTTTGTTGTTTAATATTTTCACCAGTTTGCTATTTTCACCACTAAGTCGTAAAATATGCATACCACCAAAGAAATGATTTGTGTTATCGTAAAACAAAAGCATTACGGCGCCCATTCCCAACTTTGTGTTTATTCATCTACATTTATTTAGAAGAAACGATAGAATTTGTAAAAAGATGAAAGAGTTTCTAAGATCTCACTTAATTAAAAGCAATCGCACTACAATCGGGCTTAGAAGCATAGTGGCGATGACCCCATTAGTAGCCTACCAATTTATTGCTTATGGTCTTTAAAAACAATTTGGTTGTCACCCGGCGAAGTCGTCCGAACCCGACACAACTGACTAGAAAAAGTAGAAGCCCTGTCGGGCCAAGCCGGCGGTGCCAGCTAGTGTAGGGGATAAAGTATATACTGTCATAGCAAAACTGCAGACAGTGACACTGTTTCGACCTATCAGGTCTCTTCAGTGCAGTTGGTGACCGACAAGAAGCTAGAGGCTTTTAATAAAGCATAGCTTAGACCGCCACACTTGCGGGATCTATACTAGATCCACTTGGTGGAAGGTCTGTCAGTACTCTGCGAAGCCGTATCACTCGTGAATGAGTGGCGGTTATATACTGTCAATTTTACGTTCTTTTTTCCTTATTTTGCAGGTTATGACATACAAGCTTTTGTTGGAGCAACGAAGCTCTTTAAATTTGGGATGTTTCCCTGACATATGCCAGTGATGTTGTAATAAAGTTTCAAGCTTCAGATTTTCGTTTTAAAGCTCAAAACGATTACCACTGGACCATAGCGGATGTTAAACAGAATGAAATACAAACTTTTCTAAACGCCACCTTTAAACAACGTACAATTTCATTATGTTATATCTTGAATTTGCTTACCGAAGCTAAATGTAAAAAATAGAAACCGTAATGGAATTTATTCTGATGACGATCATACTCAGCAAATCATTTGTGCAGCTGGTCGTCAGTATATCTCGCATTTTGTTAGCTTAAATATCAAATATACATAAAACGCTACAGTGAGTCAGTCAGGGACCATCTAGTAGTAGTCAACAATCTGCTTTCCAAACGATAATTACGTTTTCAGTGCTAGGTTGATCTTATTGAGAAATAACCTTAACAAATGGTATCTTATTTCTGTCGTCATATCTACACATTGAAATCATCACTATCTAGTCTAGTACTTTGGTAAACCTATTTAATCATGCACATGATGTTATGCCTTGTTGGCTGAGTTTTCTGTCGACTTGGCCGCCATTACAGATAGACCGTTCGTTCCTACCATCTATCTGGCTCGTAAACGTGACGAAACTACATTCACCGTTTTGCAAGAACACATTTGAGGCAAACTTTATCCACAAGATCATTGAAGCAGGCCACTAAATCCAAACCTTAAAACAGCAAACTTTCAAAGGTCTTCTGGCTGAGTTGAAGGTAGAAGTTTAGATGTTTGACTAAAAACAAACTTAAATTTTTATTTAAATAAATATGCAAACTAACACAAACAAATATTAGAACAATATAGATATGTTATGGCACACAAACCCTTGATCTAATATTCGCTCTAGAATCTTTCCTCTACGGAAGAGATTGTGCGTAAGTACATAAATAAAACAATAAAAGTTGATATAACGATATAATTAAGCTCAGGGAAGGACATGTTTAGAGCAGGTTCAAGGGATCAAACTCCCACGTGCTGTTAAATGCTTACTTTTGATAAATCAGTCATAAACAGGCTGTTGGAGATCATGTTTGGAAGAAATTTATTTTTATTTATAACTTTTCAAAAATTAATCTTTTAATAAGAGCTTGCTAGAGATGGTGCTATACAATTTTAGTGCGAATGGAACAAATTAATAAAGTTTAAACAAGATCATTTTTGGTTCAACCGGGTTAAGTTCAGGTAAGAATTTTCAGACTAGTTTTTGTGTGTTTAGTTTCTGTTTGAAAACTCCACAACGAAGGCTGTAGTAGGTATTGCTAAAATGCGCAAGACAGCAAATTTGCCAAAATAAATATAAAAATACATCAACGTATAAATAGGCTATTTTCAGCATACGCTTGTAGAACACTCCACGTTAGCTTGTAGGTCACTTCAGCGTAGTTTGTAGAGCATGCGAGTAATATGGTAACTTGCCATAGAAAACAAATCGGTTAAAACGATATCCAATCAGATAAAGACACATCAAATTTCAAATCCGTAATCACTGCCACACAAATATTGTCCTTTAGAACATTTATCATCCAAGATAAGGGAGGTTATCTATACCTCCGCAATTGTATAGGTCGGGATGACGACAATATATGCACAAAGCTGAAATAAAAAAGGTTGATTATACTGTATTGTACGAGAGATCATAGAATATCCCAAATAACGTCTCACTTAAAATCAGGGTCCCAGACTGGTTTTAGAGGCTTTGAAATTCGAAAAGTCAAAAAATGGCTATACAGCTTGAAAATAACCCCCAAAATCTCGCCCTACAATCCGGGGTCTGGGGCCAAAAGCACACATTCAAAACAAACCAAACTCTTTTTTGACTTTTACTAGAGCTTGGCATAAGCTACAACCGAGCAAACTGGGTCGAAGCACGCTCAAAATTTAGTAGGCACAAAAACAGCTTCACAAAAGTTCTTTTAATGCTTGAGGAGCAATTCTCATTCGCCAGTGGGGAAATGTCAAATGATCTCTTGAAATTACAACAGGTCGACTGCGATCAGAAATAAAGACACTTCTGATTCTCTAGCTTAAATAATACAGAGTATGTGTCTGGATGGACTATAATCTCATAGGTAGTCGTTGTCTACAAGATAAAGAAGTAGTATCCGGTCATATTTAAAGTGCCAATGAGGTTAATATCTTTGTTATTCGCTTTTTATAAGTCTACTTACCAAGTGTTTTACCATTGATAGAGAGCTATTTCATACTTTTTGAGTACAGCAGTTAAAAAAACATATTTAAATTGTCATAAAGTTCGATTTCATAACATTAAATTCTAGTCTTTTGCCAGTTTTCAGTTTCTCGCAATACTGCCACTGAAAGTGCAATTAAACAAGCTTAGGACAAAACGTTTTGAGATGATACTTCAAAGACTGTAGTTAAACTTACCAACATGGTTTTCAGGTGCCTCCTCGCAGCTTGGTGGATTGATGTAATGCTCATTAGATTTATTACAAAAGTACATGTTGCACTGTAAAAAAGATGCATTTTGAATGGCCTTAGAACAGTCGTAAGAGATCGCAAAGGGCCTGTGACAAGCACGATAATCTTGTACAATCACAACCCTGCAAATGTAAGCAATTTCTTGGGGTAACAGTAAGCGAGCCAGTTAAACCGCAGAACTCAAAAAGCCGATTTTTCTGCTTTTCTGGTCATCCACATCCGCATACTGGAAATAAGTGAAGAAAAGGACACATTTATTCATTTTACATCAAAGTTTTGTAATAAGACAAAGTTTCAAACAAGATACATAACCAGTAATATATAGTACTGCATTTGCATGCACTACCTGCTGATAATAATTCAGGGTGGCGTGTGTACAACTCTTTGATAATTCAGGGTTCAAAGGGTTAATAATTAGAGGTATGTATTTAGTTATATGTGTCAAGGTGGCCTGTTACAAAAAAAACTCGAGTTTTTGTTTGCTTGGATGAAGGTCAGATTTGTCGCAAGATTTTATTTTTCTCTAAAATTCGATTTCGCAAGCTTATAATTGTAGTTGTCGTTGACACTCTTTTTTCTCGGAATTCCAGGCTCTCACAATTATTTTCCTGTTTGCTTATGCTGGTGAGCCTAAATGTTGCATACTCGCAGTAATTTTAGATTGTATTTTTAGAGAAAATGAGGAAAGCTTGAGTATAAAAATATATTTGGGTATTTCCTGTATTTTTATCCGATTAATCAAATGCTAAAAACACCAGTGGTAGAGTTCCAACCATATTAGCAAAACAACGACTTTTGAGCAAACCACCACATTTCAGTAGATTGCTCGTGGTGACCATCATAGCTTTCAGTGGAAGTTATTAAAAATACTTGTTTTATTTTGAAGAGGGAGGAAAAATGAATCTAAAAGTGATTTGCGATAGGTTGAAAACCTCAAAAAATTGTCAGAAAGTTTTCGTTTTTGAAAATATCAAAGTCTGTAAGATTAGGAAGATCAGCGCTGTAGTCAAGACGGGAAACTAAAAGGGTCGTGGCCTACCAAAATTTTGGACTTTCAGTAACGGCAATATTTATCTCTCTTTTCACTTAGAGGCTGGTTATTTAAAACGAGGAGAGTACTAATTAAACCAATAATGGTTTAAACTGTAAGATGCTTCTACAAAAGGTTTTGATCCTTTTTTGAGGCAAAGAGTTGAGTCTTAGAAGAAGAGTGGAAGCGGTCAGCTCCCTGCTTTCATTTGCTTTAGCCCACTACCCGACTTACGTGGTATACAATGAACCACTGTGGCCTGAGCACAAAGTTGCTAATGGCCCCGCACAACAACAACCCTGCTAATGTAAGCAATAAAAACATATTTTCTTACTATTGCTTTAATAGTTGCCTCTGCATTCTCTGCTGTACGTTTAGTTCGACGCAACAGTTGATCTGTAATTCAAAATTAATTCAAGTTAACGACAAAACTTTTTAGCGTTTATGAAGTAGACAGGTATCATTCTACAGTACAGTATTTTTGTGTCCGTGTCGTAAATACTAGACAATAAAAATCCAACAGTTTCTTATACCTAACCGGAAGGCAAACCAAAACCGACGCTGGGCAAACGCACCATAACAACGCTTGATAATCTGTTTGTTCCATTGATAAATTAATATTACTTCTAAAACGTGGCCTGATCAGCGCAAGCTAAATGATTTTGTCTCTAAACAAATTTATTTCCTTTTACCATGCCAAAGCATGAGTTCAAGAGTGACAAGTTTTATTACTTTATTCTTGGATTACAAGAAAAATTGTACAGTCACACAAATAACTTGTGTTACAACGAACTTGAAGTTGGTAAAGGATGTTTGTAGCATGTGTTGTAAACCACGGATAAAAAGTTAGTAAGTCATTTCATCTTCACATATAGTTTCATCAGTAATAACCTGAACCAGAGGTGTTGCTACAACTATCATTCGAGAAGAGACCAAAGAACTTTCCTTTATTAATGCAATATTTTCCCAATTTTAACGCTGTTCTTTGAAACAAGTAAACCTAGCTGGGTATATTTCATTGAAAACGGAAAACACGTCCCACTTGACCTCTCTAGATTACCAACGGCTCTAACAGCAACTGGCCGGCAAGAATCATCATTGTTGACCAAGAGTCCGAAACCCGTTTATGGTGATAGCATTTGCATCTTCTTCTGAAGAAGTGGATAATTACATCGAGGGGTTGAAGCTACGTTAGAAAGGGGTTACTGTAGCATTGACTATAAATCACAAACGTTGGTATGATCTAAATCAAAATTCCGGTACAGAGAACGCAACAAAACTTTTACATAACTTTTGTGTGGGAAATTATTTATAATCGTATGAAATTAGTAGAGCATTTTATTAAAGTATAAATTCAATTTTCTTTTGTATTTGGCCTTCATCATCAATTGCACAACAGCGTCTACGATTATTCCAATAAATGGACCAAACTAAGATCACGCATTTTAAAATACTTTCACAAACACAAAAATACTAAGCAACCACGCTTTCTCATAACCAGAACAGTACGACAGCCGATTACGTCTGTATTGATGGCCTCATACACAACAAAAAAAGTAATGTTGTCACACAATAATTGTTGCCAAGCAAAAAAATATCGCTGCTATACAACGTAAGTTGCAAACACCTCACTTGTCCTTCATCGAAGTAGAATAGTGAAGCTTCTCATCAGCATGTTATAAATACAAATTTTGTGCACCAACCATTGACAGTCTATGTTGTTGGTGATGGTGCTACCAGTCGGCGATTTGTGTTCATGACTAATTTAAAAGGAGTTGCTACTTTCGCAAGCTTGATGGTGATTAGTTATGCGGTGTAAACCCCGACAGCTTATATTTACTGCAGGCCGATCCATCACAGTAGCGCTTTGGCAAACATCCGACTGCTGTCCGGTATGAAAAGAGTGCATTTCCTATAACTACTGACATATTTTATGATGATAGTAGTAAGCGTTCCGAAAAAAATCAGTGTTTTTATTGACCTTATCGCATTTGTGCTGTGTAGTTAAGACATGCTTCGTGCAGAACGTCACCTAGAATCTAGACGCGTCATAATGATAGCGCATGACCGCATCGACGGTGTTAAGGCTGCGACCGGAAAAAGCATTAACAGCAACAATAATCTTTCGAGATGGTAACTACTATCCTTTCCCAGCCGCATCCTCCTAAACACGTCATTGAAGTTACTTACCAATATTTCGCCCCGACGTTCTGCTCACAACCATCATTGTCAGAAAAACAGTAAAAAGAAGGAATTTCATTATTTCGAACTGTTACGTACTAGACCTAGGTATAAAAACTGTTAGTGCACTTAATAGGTTTAGAGTTGGATAATTTCTAATAATAAGATGAAAAAACTTAAAAATCATTGAAACGTTATTAGCTAAGGCTTGCAACCAAGGGGGCAATTAGGGATAAGTACTCATGATTTGTTAACAAGACCATAAAGTGTTATCAACCATGAAATTTTGTCTCAGCAAAAAATAAAACAATTATTTTTTTATTTTAACTTTAGAAGCATCTAATAATTCTGCCTCCAAAATACCGTTAGCCTATAGTTTGATTAGCCACGTTTTCCCATTGTACAAGTCCTGTTTGCGCGCTCGATCGATTTACTTTTATGACATGACGCACTTGAAATCGTTTTCATAATTGAAGTTATGCAATAAAATAAATAAGCAAATCGTTCACAAAAAAATCTCTCTTAGACTCTCGCTCAGTCCTTGCATTGCTGTCCTCGACACCGTCCTTTTTCCTCTCTCCTATTCTTTCGCATATCTGATAGGAATTTCTCACTCTCTCTTCTACCATGTTCTTAGGTTGCCTAGGTCCTCGGGTAGTTATTTCTTTTTAAGATACCAACGCTGTAGATAACTAGCCTGACCGGGTGTGCCGCTTTATTCATTCACGATCTTTAATCATTCCTTATTTCTTATTCATTTCTCATCGACTCATCTCTTTTCTCGGGCTAGAGACGTATTTTTATCTCTAAATTCTTCGACACACAAGTCGTCCTAGCCTCCATTAATGCTTGGTGTCTCTCCTATTGTGTTCTTACTCGTCTTCGCTGCAGCAGACATGGTCTTTGTTTGAATACTAATTTTACCAGAATCGAGAATTCTTTGCGCAGTAGCTGCGGTCACCCGACTCATTGGAAACATCTCTCATTTCATGTTGTTCATTCCTGCAACGGAATTATTACTACGCATTTTCTTTGGCAAATATTTTCTTTATTCGAGCTCGGGTATAAGCCGTGGGGAATTGCTCGACACCTGAGACTCATGGTCTTTCGTCGTTTACTCATTCCGGGTACGATATTGGGCGACAACTGCCAGAAAAACAAACAACAACAATATCACAAGTGCTATTGTATAAAAGCGCTCTTATTGAAGCTGTTATTTAATATGTGGCAGCCTATTTTACCGATCAAGTAACCTCACATCTAACGTAAGGAATATTTTATTCCAATGATCTATACTATTCCACTGTAGCTTGTGTTGTAGACAGATTAGTTTACAAAACAACTTTAAAGTATTTGTAAGACCACTAATTTCCTTCCTTCCTGTAACTTTTTTCATCTCACAGTAGACTGTTTGTTAATTTTTTGAACAAATCTTTTGGCTATTGTTTATGTTTACTGTTTAAGCGTTCGTTTGTTGTGTTATATTTGCTGTTACAAAAGTACAAAAGCTTATTTTAAATATTTTTTATAATGCATTACATTGCTCGAGTAAATATTAATATTTCGCTCACTATAAATTAGAAGCCATACTCATTTTTTATATACACTTAGTAAGATTGGGGTGAGATAGTGCATCGTTCGAGCAAGCTGTGTTGGAATTTGCTATTACAAAAGCAAATGATGTTAACGTGATTTGTGTGCCCTGTCATTCATTGGTTTTGCTGTTTAGTCCTTTAGTAAGGTAACTGTTAATGTTCTTGATATGATAAGTGTTCGGAAGCTTTCGCCTTTCAAGCTGTTGAGTTTACGGCATCATTTAATAGATCGTCATGTTTTGTAGTATGTGATGACTGAAGAAATCGCTTTCATATTTCACAAACTGTTTTCAATCACCTTCAACCCCTTATGGAAAGAAACCGTAAATTTGGTTCAGTAAATGAATTATAAATTAATATGGAAAATAGTTTTCTCTACTTAACTCTTTACTTTGATAGATTCATATGTTTGTTTGTTTGTTTACCCCTCCTCTTCCTCGTGATAGAGGTACGGTATGAACGGGATTCATGCCGTCAACCTAAATGAAATTAGGCTAGGGGAAAGATGGCAGCCCATTTCGAACCAGTCTTGAGTGACTGGTAGCCCCACTACCAACAAGGCGGACTGCCACTGGTGGGTACCCAAGAGTCGTCTCTTACGGCATGCTGGGTGAGCAACTTCAAAATTGTAATCCGGTGAGGTACGGGTAGATCACCTGTCTGCCACATAAAGGTGGAGGTGTCCCGTTAAGTGCCTTGCCCAAGGACACAACAAGCAAGCTTGCCGGCTTGTACTCCACACTATCCTTTTTTTATGCTGAGCGCCAAGCCGTGAAGCTGTGAATACCATTTTTTTTAAAAGTCTTTTGATATGACTTGACTTAGGGAATGAACCCCAGGTCTACCGACTACGAGGCGGACGCTCTAAGTCTAACCACTACACCATCGCGCCGGTAATTTATATGTCGTTCTCGTTTCTTATTAATGATTATGTGACGATTTCGCTGATTGATTTCATATTTATTTGTTGTCTTAAATAGGCGTAGTGGACGTTTATGAGCTCACTCTCGTTTTGGCAGTGTTTCAGTATGGGATGGTAGCGAATAGAAAATCTAATGTTTTGTCACCAACTGATGCAAGTGGCAAGCTGTTTCTAACAGCGCTTGTCTGAGTCTTGGCCCAATCGAGAAACAATAAACAGCTTGTATTGTCAGCTAATGCTAACCTTAATTCGACAATATACGCTTATTTCGCTTTCGCCTGATATCGTTATTTGCATAGATTGTACGACGTATTTTAGATTTTTCATTTGTCTTTAATATCTTGTAATTACTAGAGCCAGATACTCCTAGCGGGTCACGATTGATGCATTTGGTACAGCTAATTTGTGAACAAAATTTCTGTCTTCCTTTTAATACGTCTTCATGCTCTGCAAGTTAGTGTGTGCTGGTGCGTCCAAGACCTCTGGTGAGCAAGACAGCTAGAGACAGGATCTCCCAAATAGAAACGGCGGTGAAACGGCCAGTATAGCTGTTCCTCACTGCAACAACTGATTAATCAACCAACAGAACATTAACACCATTTCTAAACAGAAAATATCTTCATACTATTATAGATTTCAACCGCACAATCCACCAGCTGTTGGAAGCAGATCCGTTAAGAGAACAGTCTGGGCCCGTTACCACTATTAATTGCGGGCCCCTTTAACAAGGATCTGGTGAACTGGAGTTGCCGGGTTTTATCCAATTACAAACGGATGAGTGTTTGGTATAATTGCTCAGAAGTTGCTTTTCTTTCTGCGCTTTTTTTTAGCTCCACTATGATGCGAATAGGACACTGCTGTCTGGCTACTTTACAACTCATATAATCAAATTTCTATAGACTATGTGGGGTAATAAATCTACCACAGATGTAATAGTATGTGTATGGAACAAGATAAGGCTAAACGTAAGTCAAAAACAAAATGTAAATAATATACAATGTATCATTGTCAGTCATCCCGTAATCGGTAAGCAAAATGCAATCTTCCTGTTTAACAGATATAACAAAACATAACAGGATTGATGTGAAATGATTTTGTAAAATCTGACCTAAACAAATTGGATATAAATGGGATATCTGGGTTTAAGATTTAGGGTCTGGGGCTTAAAATCATGTCATGTTTTGGAAGTTATGTGCTTAAAGAGCTACAGAAACCAGATTTTATGTTTCGACCTCGGGGCCAGGAAAGTATTCTAAGGGGCCCAAAATTTTTTAAAAAAGAATGTTTAAGTAAAGGTTTTGGAGCCAAAATGAAAATCATTAGTTATCATGCTACAAAAGTTAATATATAGGTTATGCAGTTGTAAACAGAAAAAATAGAAAGTCTAGGCCTAATATATTGTTAGGAAGTGGCTATTTTGCGTCGACGGCATTTTAGCCTTGGAGGTTATTTTGCCAAAACCATTTATATGTGTTTATATAGCAATAATTGCCCCAATTCTGCAAGCGACGATGTGGCGCGTGGATAGTGCAGCTGCCTTGGAATGCCAGGGTTGCACCGGTAAAACATTAAGTGTGAGAAGGCTACAGGCGATAAAATTATCAATGTGTTATGAGTTTGATCCTGCAATCCAGTCCATTGTTATTCTACAAATATGTAGAGAAAGGTATCCATAGTTGTGCAGATTTTTGTCTTTGAGCCACAGCTGGTTTTAGTCGTAGCGCTATTGATCAAAACTATTTTCCATGTGCCCGTAATCAAACGTTGATGTCCATGAAAAGATATCTATACTTGTTTAGAGACCAAAATTGGAAAATGCTCTGTTTCAAAAAGTTTAACTCCCTTAAAATGCTCTGTCCTACCCTCTCTTCCCTCAAAATAAGACAGAGGTTACTTATGTTATAAGATTGCTTAATCATATGACTGAATTTCTTTAAAGTTTCGCCCACTCTCCCCCTAAAACAAAAAATATATTGTTTCTAACCACGTCACTGATTTAGTGCAGTAGAATCGTGCAAAAATGGGAAAACTTTTCATTTGTGCAAAAAGCATAAAATTTGGCATAAATATGTATGTGTTGGTATATTTTGGAAAAATAGAAAATCGTGATATTGATATTGCTGTATCACATTATTTTGTGTTGTATCTTTTTTTTTAACATGTTTATTGTTGAGTGTTGTTTGCACCTGCCTAATGAGACCCAATAAGGTCGAAACCGGTCGCGGGTTATTGACATGATGTAATAGATTGCTGTATGGTATCGTATGATGATGGTAATTATATTTTTGAGCAAAATTTTTTATTTTACCTTAGTGTGATGCTGAAGGCAGATCTTCTCGCCTTGAAAATTGTTAATTAGCAACTAGCAAATTCTATATTGTGGTATAATTTGAAAAGCAAATTGGAACCAAAATTTTGGCCATTTTTAGGGTTGTTTTATTCCAAATTCGGTGAAAAAGGGACCAACTTTGACTTCCGAAATTATTTACTGATAGATTTGATATTTACAGTGTGGGTAGATCTTATCCTCTAGTTTATAAAACTACTCCATTTAACCCAATGTCGTTACTATTTTTTGGTGATGGCATAGAAATTCAAAAAATTTGATAAAATAAATAAAAATAAGAATTTTTTTCGCGAATATCAAAATTAGGGTGTTGCACGCCAAGACATTAAGCATATAAAAACTGCTTAATGTTGTTTACATAGTTTTTCCAACTGGCAAAAGTTACTGTGAAAGCCGAAGAAGATTATCAAACAGCTCCTGTAGCCTATTCTTTTCAATGTCTTGCAAATTTGCCTTCAATTTCTTTGTTACTTATGCGAGAAAATTGGAAAATTTTATTAATATTTACATATATTCTAGTAGTAGTAGTAGTAGTAGTAGTAGTAGTAGTAGTAGTAGTAGTAGTAGTAGTAGTAGTAGTAGTAGTAGTAGTAGTAGTAGTAGTAGTAGTAGTAGTAGTAGTAGTAGTAGTAGTAGTAGTAGTAGTAGTAGTAGTAGTAGTAGTAGTAGTAGTAGTAGTAGTACTTATAATGTTGTAGCGTCATCGATTATGTCTCCAATAGCATTACGTATCATCAATCAACTCTGCCTGATACGGCTTTTCGTTTCGACCTCATCACATTCAGTCACACATATTAAGTCAGTTCTTGTGCCATGATAGCCAATTGATTAGCTCTGCATGACATTTGTTAGGAATAGCGGTAAGGTATAATATTTGCTACTCGTAATTGTAATATGACATTTAATGGTGACGTGGAAGCAATAATACTTCCGCTGAGCTGTTCGCCTCTCCAGTTAAGTTAGCAGAATAGTTTAGAAATTCAAAATATTAAGTGATAGAGAGAACAGCAGCTTGCAATGCACTACACTAGTATAAAATACCATAAACATGAAGCGCAGTCAGCAATTTGCAAATCCTGCAAAAGATTGGCAAGCAAAAAATATTCTAATGTTGGTTGGGAAAAATGCTTAACATGTCAAAAGGACTTATCCAAAAAACTTCGCTGTCCACTGATCACTAAGTGTAGTAACCCACAAGATATTATTCTGGCCTTGCATGGAAAATTTGCAAATACAACAGCAATAAAAACTATCCTGCAAATGAATCTGCAGGTGTTGTCTGCTGCAAATGTGTTGAAGGAAACGCTCCTTCAGCACGGCGCAAAGTATCTTAACAAAAGCTACGAGATATTTTCGAATGCAAAGTTGGAACAAATGAGTACGAGCTGTGAGGAAAATTCCAATGCATCAGCAACAAGATTATTAGCAGATAATCAAACAATACTGTATTATATCTGGGATATCTGACGCTCACCTGGTATTTAGCGCAGCAAAGTTAGTTTATTCTATTTTTCCTTATCTCTAATTCCTAAATTGTGGCTCGACTTATTTGTATAAAAAGCTAATGTTGCACAGTTAGCTGGAAACTATAGTGATACTGAAAGGCAAATACATGGAATGGCTCTGTCTGTAGTGGTTATCTATAAACCGTAAATGAAATGCCAATGCAAGCTTCTGACAAAATTTTTTTTCAAGTTGTCAGAGTTCAAGAATGTCAGAATAAACTTTATTGTCGATATTTCAAAGAACTTAGCATTGAAATGCAAGGGAGAATTCACAGCCCTCGATTAAAAAATCGAATTCTGATACGGTTCCTGATACAGTTTAATTCTAATTCTGACGAGAAAGGCTTATCGTGGCAGAAGCACCGAGATTCAAAGGAGGTAAGATAAAAGCATACCACATTGTTTGATGATTTATTACAAGCTACTAATTTTTGGAAGCAAGAGAAAATAATACCATGCACTTCGTACGATATTTTTTGTATTTGTCATAATCGAAAAAACGTGTTTTATGACCAAAACATAAAATAATGGCCAGAAGGTACTTTGCAGCTATTACGTTTTTTTGTCTTAGGCACTTGCTGGAGGTCCCCTGCAAACCATGTATCGGACGATATGATGACCACGATATTTGATATGATGGCCGGGCCTAGTTCCAAGAAATGAGCAACATAGCAAAGATGTTAAAGGTGATGGAGGAACGCAGGGTTTCACAAAAAGTGACAAAAAATTGTAGCCATGGATGACATGTGGACCTCAAGTTGTTCGAGTAGTTTCTCAATTCGAGTCATCATCTGTTTTGCAAAAAGAAGAAACAATGGAATTTCGTCATTACAAGCAAACTCCTGGATTTCAAAAAAAAGTTAGCAGATCATGTCACCAGCACTAAAAGAATTCCGTAGAGTGAGCAATTCTTCGAATGATTTTTTACGGAAAGGATCTCATCCATATTAGCACTAAAGATGTAATGGATGAATCGGTTGTCAAAACCATTTACACTATCAAAGAATTTGACAAGAGGACATACGATGAATGTGTTAAAGAGCTCATCCACAGCCACAAAATAAGGATTGATGACCCAACAAACAAAACCAAGTTTTTATTATTTAGCTCACATACTAATACCAAATTGTATTGCAGATCAGTAACAGTGAAAAAAGCTTTGAAAATGATGTAAAGATGTTTTCTCAGCTTTTCATTGCTACATAAACCAGAAATGGCGACTTGAATTCTTTTTTCGTCGTGAAAATAGTGCTAGATTTCTTTACTCACTGATGATGGCAAGATACGATCTGGAGTGAAAGCTGACCTGCTTTTTATCCTAAAAAGATTTGTAGCAACAGAAAACAGCACCAATAAAGTACGCTTTATATCTTTTTAATGTGGTGATAAAATCATGGCATCAAAGTTTGACACTTTACCGTTCTATCAAAAAATGGCTTCAAACATTGATGGAATGGTATTGGAAGGTTCAGTTTTAATAAATATGCTTAACCCAGCTAAGCTAGTCACTTTTGGATAATATACAATTATCCGAAAAGTAATCATTTGCGCAAAAAGTGACAAAAAACTTCAAGCAATGAAACGTCTTGATGTTGTGTTTGACTTATACAAAAAAGGCAGTTTGAAAGCAGTCACACATAAAAAAAAGGAGAAAAGGAACACGAAGAATCGCAGAAGAGCACTCACAAACACCAGCAAATTGATATTTGTTCCTAAGAATAGATCAAAATAAGATGGAGTTCTTTATCTTTCTTTTGCAAAAGGTCATGCAGATTAAAACCAACTAGACAGTAGTTGCAGGCTTTGAAGATAAAGTTTTGTATTTGAATCGTAAAAGTTGCAGAAAATAGTTTTGTGTGGTTAAGGCAATGGCGAACCAAACATTACTCCTAATTATATGTTTGAAGTTTTATGCTTGCACTACAGGTATATACAGACTTTATTGGTGCTTTGTTGCGCCTTTGAAAAAGTAATCTTACAGATATGTGAAGTTTAGCAATTCAAAGAGATACATAAAATTGTATATAAAGCGAAACCGTTTTGTTATAACATGAAAATTATTATTGCACAAACCGGCTTTACTGGCGTAGCCCGGTAGGGCCCCCATACACAAAGTCAGGTTTAAGTATTTTACCCATCGGGCTCTTTTCTGAGTGTAACCAAAAGTTTATGAATTTATGTACTTTCACAAACAATTCCTGCACAAGTAATGATTCATTCATTCACGCGTATGAGCTTATGCTCGGTTTGCATGTCTTTCGTCAGACTGGGCCACCACGACGGGTAGACTGCTTGGCCCCACCATCTGTCTGCCACATAAAGACGGAGGCGTCCCGTTAAGTGCCTTGCCCAAGGACACAACAAGCAAGCTTGCCGGCTTGTTCTCCACACTATCCCTTATGTGCTGAGCGCCAAGCAGGAAAGCTGTGAATACCATTTTTTAAAGTCTTTTGGTATGACCCGACAAGGGAAATGAACCCCAAGTCTACCGACTGCGAAGCGGACGCTCTAACCACTACACCATCGCGCCGGTACAAGTAATGATGATCATCATCTTCTCTCAATTAATACTAACGCTAACAAACAAATAATCTTGCCACAAACTACTTTTAATACTTTCATAAAGTGTAAGGGGGAGGGATTGAAACGTAGTCAAAAGTGATAGTAGTTTTCCAAATGGTAATTGCTTTTACAATTACAGAAATAAACTATTGAATCTTAAGCCTATTTTGGGATTTGGGGCAGACTATTTCGTATTTATATCTGTGATATTAACTTTTTTGGCTGCGCTATTTGCTTTGTTTCTGGCGTAGCGACAAAAGTGGCTATGTCTTCGCGAAAATCACTCACGATATTCCTGTAGGAGTCCATCAGGACAAGATATTTTCAAACAAATTATTCTCTCTAAATTCAGTTTTACAAATCGTTAGGTCTACGGTTTTATCGTGATATATTTTTAAACTTGGAATTTTATTATTGCTTTAGAGTCAAGATATAGTTACGTTGGTCAGCAACAGTTGTAACAGCATATCAGCAACATAAAAAATCCTTGCTTTATAGTATATGGGTCATTTCATGGCAAATCACCACAAAAAAATATTTTTTTAGCCACTACATCTCTGATTTTGATAAAAATTGGTGTATGGGGTTATTTTATAGCCAAAACCCACTTGCAAAAATTTTAGGTTTCTACGACTAATAACTTTTGAGTTATAGGGGGTAAAGTTTTGGGGGGGAACAAAAATCCCCTTTCAAAAAATACATTTATCTTCCTCCAGATATGTTTAAAATATAACATGTTATATATATGGTTGGAATCAGAAAAGAACACGTAGTTTAAATATAGAATTAAAAACCCTATAAATATTAATGTAGAAATTTATTAACTTTTCAAAAATGTTTTCCCCTCACATCCCCCATGGATTTTGAAATCCCCAAAAATTTTTTCAAAAAAGTTTTGATCCATAAGCCTCAAATTATGCAATAAAAACAATGGGTAAAGACCATTTATTATGCTAACCCTTTGAGCCCTGACGGAAATTCCAGTTCCCATCTTATAGTCCTGCCTATAGTTAAGCAATGTAAGCAAAAAATAGTCTTTGAGCTCTGAAGGGAACCTCAGTATTCAACACTTTAGGCATATCATCAGTTGCAGTATAAAATATATTTGTGATTTCTTCGTAGTTTTTACATGAATTTGTTAACCTTGGAGAATTTTGTTAAAAAGAAAATCTGATACGCATTGCCGCATATCGCCATATTTATGTTGCGTTAGTCTTTTTTGTATGTATGACAAAACCTAGCCGAATAAGCATGCAAAATCTTCATTTTCAGTGATGAAAATATACACGTATGTTTATTACGTCATCAATATGATCATATGGAAGAAATATAAGACTCTGTATGGCGAATAATTCCAATTTTTAACGTCTAAAATCCTGACGGGAATTAAAATTCCCGACCCCTAAAATGACCCCAAAATTCATCTGATGCACTTCATAACAATAAATATGTTTATTGATGCCATTTCCAGCAAAAATATCCAAAACTTCAAAAAATTTATGGTATTTTAGGTAAGTCAGGGCTGAAAGGGCTAAACACTCAATACAAATGATCTGCTAAAGCAATTTTTGAGGCAATATTTCCAAAACTTTAATTAAAATATGATGGATTTTTTTATGTACCTAAATTTCAATCCTAAAAATATTTATTATAAAAGAAAGATAATCAACTCAAATTCTACAAAATAATTAATAGTAATTTGTACCTAATACTTGAAACAAAACTTATCATGGATATCTAGAGCCTCAAGATTGATAACCCCATTTGGTAGCTGTCATTAGAAGGGCCACTTTTTCATTTTCTACAAAAATAAAATATTATTACTAAATCGCTAATTTTGTCTAGATTATGAATTAGTCGAGTTGTTATAGAAAAAAGAAATCAAGTATTGCGATAACAAATACTTTTTTTCTGTTTGCCATATTTATCCTCCATTCACGAGAAAGCGATGTATCGCTATGTTTTGGACGGTAAGTCCGCACTCGCTTGGGAGTTGCCATTTCCAGGTCACCTGTCTTCCACATATTTTGCTTCAAAGTTCAATCGTATTAGCAAACAGATACAGTGGTAGCTATTTTACACTTAAATTTGGTAGGAAGAAAAAGTAGAACAAAACAGAAAAACACCTGAACAATGAAGTTTTATTTTTAGGTTCATTTTGAAGTGATCACATTTTAACACCATAACTCAAACACTTAATTCTTGAGCGCCAGTTTAGCATTTTTTGAAGAATTTTGTCTAAATTGTCATCAATGAATTAACCAAGGCACAGGAGGCTTCTAAATATGAAGAAGCTGCACAGTGCATAGATGAAAAACAAGCATAATTGAATTAGTACAATGAGGGAATAAATATTGCAATAGCAAAATAATAGCTATAAAAAGCAATTAAAAAAGACATTAGATGTTGGCGTAAGTAAGTTGAAGATCTTCTAAATTTATACAACTGTTTAAAGATTTTAACTGATTTTTAGCAAAACAATTAAATGCCTTCAAAAGAATGAAAACGAAGTTGCAATGATTTGATTCCAATCGAATATCTTGAAAATTGGATTCTGTGCAGGATAGAGCAGTGGCAGACAAACAAAACTCCCAAACAAAACTTACGCTTATAACCTAAACAACCTAGCGTATGGTCTGCGAAGCTTTTGTGCCAATAATATTACTGCAACACTAAACATAATCCACTGCTACCAGCAATAGCTTATTTGCCCCCAAACTTTTTCATCATATTTGCAATTGACATAGTCTCCAGATTTTGGGTAAAGCAAATCTTGAACCACATCTTTTTTTGAATTCTTTTGTGTAGTTCTTTCCTCTCCTTCATTAGCATTTGATGTTTTATAGATTTTAGCCCTACCATTACTGGCTGGAATTATTTTATGCAATTTTTGGGTTCAAGGAATTAATGAAGCATTTTGGAATCTGGTTGCCGAAAATTTTTCTCTCTACTTTGTTTCTTCACAAGAAGTATAAAAAAACAAATTTTTTTCCAAAACTTTCTTAGCAAAATGTATACATGTACTGAAGATTTAATACTTGATTTTCAGAGTGTCTCTGTAGGTGGTAAACAACAAGTACAATACATTGGGAATTTTCCCAATCAAAACCTTGGGCTATATCCTGTGTAAGGAAAGAAAAATTCTCAAAAAATCCTAACAATTACTTCATTTAGGAGAAGATTGCTTTTTAGATTTTAAAGAATAATTTCTTAAGATTTTGAAATATAATGGAGTCTTGTTAGTTTATACATTTTTTCACTCGGTGCAGTTTTTTTTATTTGCCATATTTATGCTCCATTCACGAGAAAGCGAATTTCATTGCATGTTTTGGACGGTGTGTCCGCACTCGCTTGGGAGTTGCTACTTCCGAGGTGTCTGGGTCACCTGTCTTCCATATAAAGATGGGGCGTCCCGTAAAGTGCCTTGCCCAAGGACACAACAAGCGAACTTGCCGGTTTGTTCTCCACAACCTCCCCATAAATGCCGAGCGCCAAGCAGGAAAGCTATAGATACCCTTTTAAAAATTTTTTTGGTATGACTCGACAAGGAGAATGAACCCCAGGTCTACCGACTGCGAAGCGGATGCCTTAACCATTACGCCATCGCGTCGGTTTAAATCATCAAAGTCTTCTGTTTTTTCCATCAAAATGCATCTATCACTGTCACCCACTGTTTATATTTAACTTCTACGTCTAAAGGGAAAGATCAAAAGTGAAAACATAATTATATTTTAATAGTTTGTTCAGAGCGGCTGGTGTTGCCAGCTGACATCCGAATTATTAAAATATTATTACGTTTTCACTCTGGAATCCGGACCTTTTCCTTTGACGTGCTAGCCACTGATGAGAGCGTCACGAAAAGCTTATGGCAATAACAGCTTTTTTCATAACTTTATTTAAAAAAATCCGTTATTATTTGAATTAAATTTGGTAAAATCTTTTTAAAAATTGCTTTAGCAGATCATTTGTATTGAGTATTAAGCATAATAAATGGTCTTTACCCATTGTTTTCATTGCATAGTTTGAGGCTTATGGATCAAAACTTTTTGGGGATTTCAAAATCCATGGGGGATGTGAGGGGAAAACATTTTTGAAAAGTTAATAAATTTCTACATTAATATTTATAGGGTTTTTAATTCTATATTTAAACTATGTGTTCTTTTCTGATTCCAACCATATATATAACATGTTATATTTTAAACATATCTGGAGGAAGATAAATGTATTTTTTGAAAGGGGATTTTTGTTCCCCCCCAAAACTTTACCCCCTATAACTCAAAAGTTATTAGTCGTAGAAACCTAAAATTTTTGCAAGTGGGTTTTGGCTATAAAATAACCCCATACACCAATTTTTATCAAAATCAGAGATGTAGTGGCTAAAAAAATATTTTTTTGTGGTGATTTGCCATGAAATGACTCATGTGCCAGCGTCGCCCGCCGGCCTCCCAATCAACAACGTCGCGATTGAAAATGTCGGTTCAGCCGGCTCAGTCGGCTTCACCCATCGAGCACAGGAGTGAACAGTAACGAAAAGTTTATGTTTTTTCTGTCCATGAGTGTTTCACGACTTGGTGTGCTCCTTTTTCCAAAAGAATTTCTCATTTTAAGGTTCTGACTATGCCTCAGGTCTATGTGCTCTGTTCATTGCTTACGTAAACTCAAGGGGGTCTTGACTTTCCCGTAGTTTGAAAGTAGGAAACATACTTGTTAAGCTATTCTAAAGCAAAATCGTCTTTTATGTGGCGCGATTTAATACCGTGACGCTGTTTTGATTTGATTTCTCCTTAAACTTTTTTCAAGTCGTTTCTGGCTGCGCATTATGCAGCATGCTCTTTTCTTCCTGCTTGGCGTGTGCAGGGAAATTAAAGAAGTCCTTGGTTTTTTCCAAATTTTGTAGGTTTGATCCTGGTAGCGCTACAAAGCTATTATAAAGCAAACAACCACTAATTCCTTCCGTATGGTGCGATTTTATTACAAATGTTCATTTTCTGAGAAGGTGAATAAAACGAAATCAGCGATCAATAACTTCTAAGGGGTTAGGGATGGCTTTCGTTTGAGGATGAAATTGTTTTTCTTTCTATAGAAGCTTAAGCAAAAATGTTTCCTCATATGCCAATACCAGTGATTCTCAAACTCGTTTTAATGCGACGCACTAGGCAGTATGCTAAGGTTTAGTTCGCCGTACTGCAAGACAAATGCGATTTAAAATCTACATAACTGCCATTATGCTCCCGACATTTGGTCTTAAATTTGTCGCCTTCAATCACAAAATTAAGCTCTTGAGGTCGCAGCTCATCTTTCCTGCATTCGTCCAGTTTACAACTGATTATCTTAGTCTTTATTTATTTTGCGCCAATTAAATCAAAATTGTGCAGTTTAATTCTTAGGCAACAGTTGATAATTTCAACTGTGCATTACGAACACTTTTGTAAAACTACAATTAATTACATGTGAATTCTAGGAGAAAATAAATAAGAAATCTACGTTCAGTGCTTTATTGACGTAACAAAAGCTTGAGTTATTGCCAAAAAAACAAATTGTCGCGTGACGCCCTTGGAAAATCAAAACTGCGCAAAGCAAGAACCAGTGGCGCACGCAGGGGGTTGGAGTCAAACCCTCTCAATGAATATTGTTGGTATACAATTTTTTAATTTAATCAAGAGCCCATGCAAGCATTAACCTAAAACTTGCTCTAAAAAGCAAAAAAATACTTATTTATTAATGTAAATTTATAACATTTTACTGGGGAGGGAGCAATGCCCTCGTACCGTCCTAGATTAATTGTGCCTTTGGGGTTTTTAATGAGAGAAACCAAACCCTCCCGTGACCAATTTACTGCGGAGAATGACTGGCTTATACGCTGAAATTTTACGCTGAAAAGTTTCTTTTCAGTCTCTGGCCAGGCTTTTGCTACTCAAAATAATTTTTTGCTGTTAAGTGCTAAGATGACGCACAGAATATCGTTTAAACCTAGTCACTGCTATTGTTTGATGGCGGCTAGTTTTTTTTGAGATTTAAATTTTCCATAGTGAAATTCATAAGAATGAGTTTGGTGCGTCGCAGCGAGAGGTTAAGCTTACATTTTCTATCTTAAATGCCAAGAAATGAATGCTTTTGCTGGCATAGCGCTATCAAGAAAAAAATAGAAAAAAGTAGATTAAATGTAGAACAGTGCGCTTCAACAGGGGTTCCGAAGAACCAGAAGGTTCTTGATTTATTGTTAGAAAAAGAAATTAATATTTGCTCAAGAACAAAGTAGCTTTGTGACATCTAAAAGTTTCTCTTTTGGATGCACAAGGGGTCTGCCCACACAGTCCCGACGCAATCGCGGCTCAAGTAAAGGCGTCGACCTTTCTTTTTAAAGGCCACCTCCAAATAGCCCCGATCACATGAAATTAAGACCTGGTTGCAACGAGAGGAAGACAACAAGCTGTTTGTTCTTGAAAATGCTGTTCTATTTCACTAATAATGACAGCAAAACTGTGCTAATAGCCCATTAAAATGTTCCTTGACAAGCGCGAGAGTACCTCAGGAGTTCCGAGATATTAGATGTAAATATTGTTACAATATTTGGCAACATTTAATGCTTTAAATCTAGTTTTTGCGTAGCCAATTTGTGATTCGAACCCGCGTTGTGTGGTTATGTTTGTTTCTCTCGAGATTCGTCTCTTATTGATTAGTCGTTGGATTGGCGAGGTTGACCCTCGAGCGACGCAGTAGCAACTGCCTTGTTAACACACCTTTACATTATTCTCAAGTTGACACGTTGCAAGAAGGATTACGTTGTTGGTAAAACCTGCACGTTTGAGTAGAAGTCAAAGGACTATCAAAGAAGCTCGTAGATGCCAACGTAGAGAAAAGTTGGTTGAGCTGTTTCTTTGTTGATTGATACTGTGTTGGAGCTGTAGTAAAGAAGAAGGTACTTGGGGGTCAAAATAGTTTGAAACCGCTAACTACGCTACGCCGCTACAACGCTAAACTGCTACACAACTAACAACGCCAACGTCGCCGAAGCCAATCCATCCGTTTTTTCATATCTGCTTATCATTTTCATTATTTCCATTTTCAGTTTTGCGTATTATCAATAAAAATTTATCAAAGAATTTATTCAAGAAAGTCAGACAATAACAGCGTGACGAGAGGAAAAGCGCGTTTCATCTATTTACAACTTCAGCTTCACTGCAATCTGTCTCGGGTTCGGAGACTACCCCAAGGGTCTCTGCTCCACGAACCCGTTACATTAGAAAAGTTGAAGAGCACTGATGTAGAGTGTTTACGAAAAATCGCTTGTCGCCTTCAAATAAAGCTGATATTGTTGTCAAAGTTTTTTAGCAAAAGCGTCTGGTTTATATCTCCCGATTCAGATTTCAACCGTGTTTCTACTGACGTCAGTATTTCTAGAGAAAATGAAAAAACAAAATTCTGCAGTCAAGTGTTACTAGTGACGTTGTCTTAACCACTAAATACGTAAAACTTTTGTCAGTTGGTAAGTTGAGCAAAACAAAGACCTTATTTTTCGTCAAAAAACGCAAGTTAAAAAAATTATCTTTGATTTTGGCGACATTAGCCCCCTCATGGCACTTACTCCGAGGAAGTGAGCAATCGCGTTAAGCTTCATGTTTATACGCCCAGTAGTTTCGGAGGAGGGAAATCAGACACAGAATTACGTTATGTAGTATAGATTGAATTGAATTGGGCAGCAGACGCGGCAAAGTAACTTGAAGCTGGTTTGTCGGTGACAAAATGAGCTTGAAACAGCGAGGCTCCGAGTTCTATCACAGTAGGATAATTGCAGGTGTTAGTACTGCAACATAGGCTAGGAAAGAATGATGAAATGTGTCACATAAAGAGTAAAACAACGCTATCGTTTTACGCCTTAACACGTCACATTGCGAAATTTTTGCTGGTTTTGAATGACAGTCATGAGCTAGTTAAAGTAACTATACTTACTAAACAGGTAGTATTGAAATATTCAAAAATAAAAAAAAAGTGTTGAAATGTTTAGTTGCGTTTCTTTTTCATAGTTTGAGAGGTGAAATGATAATTTAGTTTGAGTAATGAAGGCATTTAGTTTGAGTAGTATTTCATCATCAGTTGGTAAAATTATTATAAAATTGGAGCCAAGAAACATCAGTATTTACTAAATGGCAGAAAAAGGCAAATTTCGGCCAACAGCGCAGGAAGAGTTGAGCCTAGTGGCTAAACTACCCCTGGGTAATTTCATTCGAATTAAAAGTTTTGTTTTTAAAGTTTAGTTCTAATCAAATGTCATTCTGTTGACAAGCAAAGCTAGTCACGTTTAAGCCCATATATATATTGAAGAATTGCTCCCGTTTCCGACGAAAAACATCAAGTAGAGCTTCTCCAAGTTCTTTGAGATAAGCAAGACTAGCAGTTTAAAACGGTTCTAGTATTCACTCTGTAGCTTGCAAGCACTTCATCAACAAGTGAGATTGAAGCAATGTTTCACAAAAAAACGAAATAACTCGTCTGCAATTAGACTACAGCTTAAGTCAATTGCAAGACAAACTATCTGATTTTTATCGCCGACATGAAAGCAGGTGTAGCAGCATACTTTCGAGATTTAGCAAACAGCCACCATGGTCTATCCAAAGACAAGGGTAGAAAGTTAGCCCATGAGTTTGCAGTAACAAATGATGTACGAGTTCCTCAAAAGTGGTTTTGCAACAAAAAACTGTTTAAGATTTTTGCTTGGGATTTAAACATCGTAATGATTCGACGATTCAGGCTTCTAAAGCAACTTCGTTAGCCAGAATATCTGCATTTAATCTTCATTTTCTTGGAATAGGTTTTGACAATCTCGGTAATATTTTAGACCAACATCACTTTCAAACAAAGAATATACTTAAAGGTGACAAAACTGGCTGCACCACAGTCCAAAAATCTAACAATGTTGTTAGAGTAAAGCAGCGCTTCTCATCCGATAGGCCACGGCCCACTGATGGGCCGCGAAACGTTCTACCATAAATTAAAGATTTTTTTGGAAAAAATTATGAATTACGAAAGCTAAAAATGTACTATAAACTTAACACTTTTTCGTTTTGCAGCAACTTCCTTCCTGGAATAAATGATTGTTCTGACACAAATTTTTCTTGAAGTGGGCCCTAAAACAAAGTCTCGGCGAAAAGTGGTCCATGACATCAAAAAGGTTGAGAAGCAATGCAGTAAAGAGTGTTAAACTAGTTGGCGCAATTTCATCTGCCGAGCTTGGCGAATTGATGACAATAATTAACACCAACTCTAAAAGGGAAGTTTTGTCACCATATTTTGTTTTTTCATTTGTCAAATGCAATGAGCATTTTCTTCAAGAAACACGTCATGGATCAAATGAAGCCGCTGCAAGAACCGGAAATATAAATAAAATAATTTTCTAATATCTTTGTCGTTTTGTCAAAGGAACAAGATGCTCCACCAAACATTCTGTGCTATTAATCATGGACAATTATAAATCCCACATATCTATCAGAGCTATCGATCTAGCCAAAAAAATCCTATCGCCCTGTTAATAATACCTTCAGTCACCAGTCCCACACTGTAACCGTTTAGCAGAAAAATATATAAACCCTAGAAGTAAACATTTTATCAAGCAGTTGATACTTGGCTACGCAGCAACCAGGCAAAACACCAACAATTTACAATGCTCCCGAATTATTAAGTAAAGTACAAGTTACAGTGTGTGTTCCTGGGGTTATCTTATATGGATTTTAATATTGTGGTATTTATACAAATAACAGAAACATGTTTAGTGAAATAGATTTTCTTCCGGTTGAGGCCACTAATCGAGATCTTCCTCAAACTGCAACTATGACCCTGATCCATAGGATGCTTATGTCGCAGCTTCAAATCGGCATGTTTTTCAAGAAACAAACAATAAAATGAACCAATGCTTTTTATTGCGGGAATTTTAAAGTCACATAGAACTACTTGTAAATAACTTGGAGTCGGCAGAATCAACAAATTCATAAGTGATTGTAATTTCTTTGTTTAAAGACCTATGGACAACTGGTATTTTGTCAATATTTTACCATTTGTTGCAGGGTACAATAGCGCTTTTCATTACGCCTAACTAAAATGCAATGCTTGCTTTCGATGTGACCTCGGTAAGGGAAACCACTCTAATTTTTGTGGCTATTGAATAATTCCAAAACTTGAATTTGTTGGTTACACCTTTTCGCATAATTCTAAAATAATGGAATTTTTGCTTGTGATTGTCTCAAAATTGCTTTGTTTTTGTTAAATGGTGCTGATGTTTCATTGTCCCAATTAAAAAAAATGGAATTGTTTTTGTTTTACTAAATTATTTGCTTAAATGCTACAGATCAACTCTGCCTGAGCATACGATCAACCCTTCCTTAGTCATGGTAAAGCTCCCATTTGACACTTCATTTTCTCTGAGGATTAATTATTCAATCAAATGATTTTATGCAAAATGTTTGTCTTAGTAAATAGTGCAATGCTTCCACTATATGGAATAAAAAAGAAGTTAAAAATTCAATAATTACGCAAAATCATCGAATTTTGAAAAAAGAGCGCAACTCTCAAGCATCTACTTGGTAAAACGCTTCTGTGGTTACAAAATCATGATTCACAAAAATCTATTGGAAAAATCTGACTAACGGTGTTTTCGGTGTCTCCTGGTTTGTAAATAATAATACTTCTTTGCGTGTGTGTATTTTTTCATATTTTCATTGCATTATATTTGCGTGCGCGTTTTTTCAGACGAACAAGCTGATAAACTGAAAGTGAAATTGATCAATGACGTGTAAATCAAAAATTTTTGATTCATAAATCGGACAAACTATGTTACTCAAAGCATTTTTTTTAAAACGGCCGCTTTGAAAGAAAAAAGATTTAACTTATTTGCATATGTTTTTGTGCTTACTTATATGGCAAATCGGAAAAACAACGTGTGTTACACAAACCGATTTGGTTTGGTTTGTGTAACACCCCTTTTTGTCCGATTTATAAATCTGACAAATTGTGCCATAAATAAGCACAAAAACACCCAAGCAACAAAATTGATCATTTTTCCCAACGGCACCACATATTGTGGACAGAATCGATTCTTTGTAGTTTCAAGTTTTGTTTTCTGCTCTCAAAAAATTTCGATTTTTATCAAAAAGTTTACTGCGCATAGTTTTCAAATGGCGGTTTAGTTTATAGTCTTTAAGTGATTCATTATTCAGTACTTTATTGCAGATTACTCACAGCGGTTTGTCGATACTTTTTTCAACTAGAAATGTAAATCCGTAAATTAAGTATTCGCATTTATAATTTCTCTAAGAAGCCATTGTTAAACCTGTTAACAAAGGTATAAAGTAAGATTGTAAGTAAGGTAAGATTGTAAGTATGTAAGATTGTAAGTAAGATATAAAGGTATAAAGTTAGCAAAGGTATAAAATAAGATTGTAGAATCTTCTTGTTGCTCCACCCGAACTATTGTTTAGTCCACTGTAATATAGGCCAAATAGCGCAAGTGGTTTATCTTGAAATAGCAACATGCTCTTTGGTCAGGCTCTACATCTAATTCCTTACAGCCAATAGGCCATAATCGCGCTTTTTCTTTGCTATCGTTTTCGCAATACTGCACATGAAGAACAATGAATCAATAAAGTAAAGAGTAAAAACCACTCATTAATAAATCTAATAAAAAACATCAATGAGTCTCAAAAAAGATTTAATTTTCTCAGATACCTTAAGTGTAAACCGATGTAATTGGCGACCCAACCAAATCATACGCCTACACACTTTGCGGTCGCGACCCTTGGGTTGAAAAGCACTGACGTAGAGGATAAAATATATACTGTCGATTTTACATTCTTTTTTCGCGTTTTGCAGTCTCTGACGTGCTGATTCAGAGTATGTCTACCGCTACACATTCGCTTTCCAACCAGACTTTTTGCTGGAGTAAAGTAGCAGTTTGAATTCCGGATGCTCTTCCTGAAGAATACCGATAATGTTTTCATAGATCTTTCTTTCCGAAGCCCAAAACAATTACCATTGGATCTCGGCGGCTATTAAATTAAAATACAAACTGCTCTAAAGGGCACCAAAGAATAGCATAACGTTTTATTTCGTTATTTCTTGAATTCACTTACAGGTGGTAAAAGTAAAACAATTGAAACCGTGATGAAGCTTACTGTGATGACGATTGCTCTCAGCAAATTATTTAGTAGTACTTGGCAATAAATAAAATAATTTTCTAATATCTTTGTCGTTTTGTCATAGGGACAAGATGCTCCACCAAACATTTTGTGCTACTAATCATGGACAATTATAAATCCCACATATCTATCAGAGCTATCGATCTAGCCAAAAAAATTCCTATCGTCCTGTTAACAATACCTTCAGTCACCAGTCCCACACTGTAACCATTTGGCAGAACAATATGCAAACCATATAAGAGCATTTTATTAAGCAGTTGATACTTGGCTACGCAGCAACCAGGCAAAACACTAACAATTTACAATGTTCCCGAATTATTAAGTAAAGTACACGTTACAGTGTGTGTTTCTAGTATTATCTTATCTGGATTGCAAAGTTGTGGTATTTATCCAAATAACAGGAACATGTTTAGTGAAATAGATTTTCTTCCGGTTGATGCCACCAATCGAGATCTTCCTCAAACTGCAACCATGACCCTGACCCATAGGATGCTTATGTCGCAGCTTCGAATTGACATGTTTTTCAAGAAACAAACAGTAAAATGAACCAATGCTTTTTATTGTCGGAATTTTAAAGTCACATAGAACTACTTGTAAATAACTTGGAGTCGGCAGAACCAACATATTTGCAACCAAGCAACTTAGCGATTATAATTTCTTTGTTTAAAGACTTATAAGACAGCCGGGATTTTGTCAATATTTTACCATTTATTACAAGGTACAATAGCGGTCGTTGTTACGCCAAACTAAAATGCAATGCTTGCTTTCAATGTAACCTTGGTGGGGGAGACCACTATAATTTTTGTGGTAATTAAGTAATTTCAAAACTTGAATTTTTTGGTACACCTTTTCGCATAATTCTAAAATAATGGCAGTTTTGCTTGTGATTGTTTTAAAATTGCTTTGTTTTCGTTAAATGGTGCTGATTTTTCATTGTCCTAAAAAAAAGTAATTGTTTTTATTAAATTATTTGCTTAGATGCTACAGATCAATAATGCCTGAGCATACGATCAACCCTTCCTTTAGTTATGGTAGAGCTCCCATTTAACACTTCTTTTTTTCTAAGGATTACTTATTCAATCAAATGATTTCATGCATGATGTGTTTTTTAGTAAAAGGTGCAATGCTTCCACTATATTGAATAAAAAAATGTAAAAAAGTTCAGCGTTTTTGCGAAAACATGGAATTTTGCAAAAGGGCACAACTCTCACGCATCTACTAGGTAAAACGCTTCACTGGTTACAAAATCATGATTCACATAAATTGCTCGGAAATACCTGACTTGACAACCAAACGGTTTTTTCGGTATTTCCTGGTCTGCAAATTTCTGTTTTTTGTGCGTGTGTATCTTTCATATTCATTGCATTGCTTTTGCGTGCGTGTCTTTACAGACGAACAAACTAATACAGCAGGCGCCGCTTATTATGACCACGGATAATATGACCAGCCGCTTGTTATGACCAATTTGGTACGATCCGGAATTTCTCCATTTAAAATTCTCCGTTTAATATGACCAAATTTCGGATAATATGACTAACATTTTCTCCATTTCTCTTATTACAGTACAGTATTTTTTCTCGCCATGCACTTATAACTTCGCCTTTTCAACATATTGTTACACACTGTACTAAATTTTACTGTCACTTGTAGTGTTACAGCACCGTACTTTGTTTTACTGCCAACGTTACACTGTTACATCAGTTAAACGATGAATTTGACGGTGTTTGGATTTCTTGTGGCTTACGGCATCGATTCAGGTGCGGTTATGATGGCTTTGGTTTTTATGACCATTCGGATATTATGACCAAAATGGTCTGGTCCCAAAGTGGTCATATTAAGCGGCGTCTATTGTACACTCAAACTAAAATTGATAAATGACGTGTCAATCGCAAAGCTTCTGATTGACGGGTAAATCAGAAGTTTCTGATTCATAAACCGGACAAACTATGTTACTCAAAGCCTATTTTTCAAACGCCCGCTATGAAAGAAAAAAGATTTAACTTGTTGCATATGTTTTTATGCTTATTTATATGGCAAATCGGAAAAACAAAGTGTGTTACACAAACCGATTTGTTTGGTTTGTGAAACACCCTTGTTTTGTTCGATTTATAAATGGGACAAATTGTGGCATAAATAAGCACAAAAACACACAAGCAACAAAATTAATCATGTTTTCTAACGGCGCTCATATTGCGGACCGAATTGATTTTTTGTCGTTTCAAGTTTTGCTCTCTTCTCTCAAAAAATCTTGATTTTTATCGAAAGTTTACTGCGCATAGTTTTCAAATCGCGGTTTAGTTTATAGTCTTTGAGTGATTCATTACTCAGCATTTTATTGCAAATTACTTACTGCGGTTTGTCGATACTTTTTTCAACTAGAAATGTAAATTTGTTATTAAAGTATTCGAGTTTATAATTTCTCTTAAAAACTATTGTTAAACCTGTTAACAAAGGTATAAAGTAAGATTGTGGAATCTTGTTGTTGCTTCACCAAACTATTGTTCAATGCGGTGTAATATAGGCTAAATAGCGTAAATGGTTTATCTCTACATCTAATTCCTTACCGCCAATAAACCATGACCGTACTTTTCCTTCGCTACCGCTTTCACAATTCTGCACATGAAAAACTATGATTCAACAAAGTAAAGAGTAAAAACCACTCTATAATAAATCTAATCAAAAACATCAACAGGTTTCAAAAAAGATTTAATTTTCTCAGATACCTTACTTGTAAACCGATCTAATCGGCGACCCAACCAAATCACACGCCTACCCACTTTTGGGCCGCGATCTTTCGATTGAGAAGCGCTGACTTAGAGAATAAAATATATACTGTCGATTTTACGTCCTTTTCTTCACGTTTCATAGTCTCTGACGTGCTCATTCTATGTTGTCTACCACTACATATTTGCTTTGGAACCAGATTTTTTGCTGGAGCAAAGTAGCAGTTTGAATTCCGGATGCCCTTCATGAAGAATACTAATGATGCTTTCATAGATCTTTCTTTCCGAAGCCCAAAACAATTACCACTGGTTCTCGGCGGCTATTAAAATAAAATACAAACTGCTCTAAACGGCGCCAAAGAAAAACATAACGTTTCATTTTGTTATTTCTTGAACTCCCTTGCTGGTGCTAAAAAGTAAAACAATTGAAACCCTAATGAAGCTTACTGTAATGGCAATCGCTCTCAGCAAATCATTTATCTGTGCAACTAGCTGTCAACATATTATCTATTTACATCACTTTGTCAAATCCACTTGGAACACTACAGTAGGCCAGTCAGTGACCATACAATAGTAGTCAACAAAGTTTTTTGCAGGCTGCGCCGCCGTTAAAGATAAACAGTTCGCCCCTACCATCTATCTGGCACGTAAACGTGACAAAATTTTGTTCAACGTTTTTGAAAGAACACATTCGAGGCAAACTCTAACCACAAGATAATGAAGGCAAACCAGCTAAAACTAAATCTTAGAACAACAAACTTTGTTTAAGCTTAATGTCAACTTCAAAGGTCTTTAAGTTGAGTTTGAACAAAAAAGTTTAGATGTTTGGCTAAAACCAAACTGAAATTTTTATTTACATACTATGCAACCTAACACAGACGAATAATAGAACAATATGCACAAAATACAAATATGTTAGGGTATACAACTCACTGATCTGATATTGACTGTAGAATCTTTCCTCTACGGAAGAGATTGTGCATAAGTACAGAAATAAAACAATAAAAGTTAATATAACAATATAATTGAGTTGAGGCAAGAACATTTTTAGAACCGGCTGAAGATTTCAAACGCCTTATGCCGTTAAAATCTTACTTTTGGTAAAGTAATCCCAAACAGGCTGTGGGAGATCATGTTTTTGGAAAAATTTTTTTTATTTATAACTTTTCAAAAATTAATCCTTAAATGTGAGATCGTTGGAGATGGTGTACAATTCTGCTGTGAATGGAACAAATTAATAAAGCTTAAACAAAATCATTTTGGGTTCAGCTGGGTTAATTTCAGATAAGAAGGTTTTGGCTGGTTTTTGTGAATTTAGTTATTATTTGAAAACTCTTCAAGCGGAGGCTGTAGTAGGTTTTGCTAAAATGCGGTAGTGAACGATTTTGTCAAGATAAGTACAAAAATAAATCAACGTACAAGATGCAAATAGCGTACGCATGTAAAACACTCCAGCGTAGTTTGTAGAGTGTGCGAGTATTATGCTAACTTGCTTTTAAAAAACACATCAGCTAAATCGTCATCCAATGAGATAAAAGCGTATCAAATTTTATATCCGTAATCACTGTCACACAAACATTGTTCTTTAGAAAATCCATCATCGTAGGAAGATGGGCATATTTTCGTCTCCGCAATTGTAATGGTGGGGATGACGGCAATATATACAAAGAGCTGAAATCAGAAATAAAAAAATGTTGATTATACTGTACGAGCGGTTGTAGAAGATTCCAACTACCTTCTCACTTTGAATCAGGGGTCCCCGGCTGGCTTCAGAAACTTTGAATTATGGATAATAATAATAATACTGCTTGAAAATAACTCGTAAGTCCGCTTCATAGCCCGGGGTTCTGGGAGCTAAACCATACATTCAAAATAAACAAAACTTGTTCTTCTCCTTAAATAGCGTTTTGCATCGCTACAAATGCGAGGAAACGCAAAAGGACAGAACAAATAAAAAGCCCTTTCTAAAATTAGTAGGGACAACAAATAACCCCAGAAAAGGGTCTTTAAATGCTTGCGAAGCAATTTTTATCGGCTAGTGGGGAAATTTCAAATGATATCTTAGCATTAAGGCAGATCGGTTGCGGCGAGAAATAAAACTACTTCATTTTCTTGATTAAATAAAACACAGCATGTGCTTGGACAGACTATAGTTCTATTGGTATTCTAGGTTCACAAAATAAAGAAGTAATATCAATACTAATTCAAGCGCCAATGAGGTCAAGATCTTAGTTTTTCACAATGGCGGCTCGTGCCTATGGGCTGCAGAGCTACAGCCCCCCACGCGTTTTTGTGATCGTTTTTTTTTTCGAATTTTTTGTAATGTTGTTATTTTTTATAATGTCATAGTTCATAACTTATTTACCAATGCACCAGTTTATATCGCTAAAAAGACTAATCTTCCTATATTGCTAGCACTAAACTACGTGCTAGACCGTGAGACAAAAGAATTCTATGTGACATCATCGTGATGGTGCGTAGGACGGGCTGCAGCTGCAGCGCCCGAGACTGTAATTTTGTAAAGCGATTTAGTTGCTTGATAAATAATTTAAAGTTTTAGTTTCTGTGTGACATATCAAAATTTTTTGCCGCTGCAAGTATTGTCAACATAACTAAGCCAAATTTTTTTGTATAACTGAATATCTGTAACTTTCGAACACCGCTCGTTAAGCTGCAAAAGATAGCAGGAAGAAGGGCAAAATTAGCAGCGCACAGACGCATGACGTTTATGCGTTGCTTTCACGGTCGCTTGATTCTTGTCGCTTTTCTTGCGACGTAACAATTCCCGCCATGTTTGCTGATGTTGGGCTCTAAAACAGGGCTAGTTGCTGTAATTGGTAAGATTGTTTGTAGGTAAGCAAGTTCAAATGTTGCTATTCAGTTGTACCGTTTAATAAATTATGCAAATAAATTGGAAGTAAGAAAAGTTATCTAAAGGCGAGAAAGTTCTTTAACTTATTTTTTCTCTTCTACCGGTCAAAAAAGTCGTCGCAAAACTTTTGCTTTGTCATTTAAATATCAGTCTACCGCAACTGCGTGGGGGAATCTTGCTGCTGCACGCGACTAACCAAGAGTGGCTGAACTCTTACGACTCCCCGTAGATTGAACCCGCATAATCGGTAAAAACGATAACCGGGATAGGGGGGCGAGGCATCCGACCCTCGTTTTCCAGTGGGGCAAAGGCATTGGTTTCGTCCAGCCGCCAAAATTTATTTCCGCGTGTTTTACAAAAATTTCATTGAAACACCACACGCCCAACTGCCCGCTTTATGACAGTCCGGGGCTACGTAGATTCTGACGACTTGGTTTGGAGGCGACGATGGTTTGATTCCACCAGCGCCGCGGCTCTCACTTTTAACGTTGGGCAATGCGTTGATATGGCTCGTGATACCTCATCGCTCAACCCCGAAACCGCAACTATTCATTGTTTAGTCACGCTTCGCGTCCACCTTCAATGCAGGGAGCAACGCAGTCTCTAATTTTAGGCGCACAACGCCCCCTCTGGTGGTGCTGCGTTGGGTGAGCGAGTCCTTGTTGATTAGGCGAAAAGGCCGAAACCTGAGTCTAGGGATGGTCCCGCCTATTTCACTATACTAACGTTGTTCGGATCGTGACTCTTCGTAAAACTAATTTTTGCCCGAAAGTATGTTGCGTCGTGTCTGGTTTCTGTGGACTTCGAACCCAAGTCTTTCGAGCTGCTCTTCCGTGCATGCCGAGGCATGCTATCGCGCAATCATCTGCTGCCATGAATGCCTTAAAAAACCACATTTAGTATATAATCATTGGAAAGTTTTTCTATGCCTAATTAGCTCTTGTGTGATCAATTTCATGTAACGATACCAGTTTTAGTTCATACTTGCACGGTTAGCAGTAACGTCAAAGGGAATCCCGGTTCAAAAGTAAACGGCACGTAAGTCTTGTGCTTTGTGTTGGATTGTTTGGGTTTGTTACGTATACAGTCCAATGTTGGATATCGGGCTAGCCAGGAGCCACGTAAAGTATCTTGCACTTGGCAAGAGCCCTAGTGATGATAATGCATCTTCATTACATGTAATTGAGGGATGGTTTCGCCTATTTTGCTACACTAATGTTGTTTGGATCGTGATTCTTTGTAAAAACTAAGAAAAATATATACATATATTGCTTATGTCCAAGGATGCTGAAAGAAATTTTGCAAGTCATCGAATTAACCGGTTGTAAGTTCAAATGCAATAAATTCGTTCGACTTGCACTTGCTCATATGCTTCACTCTTCAGGCTAGTCCTTAGCTTGGTGATATGAGTGAGACGTTGTATTTGTTCTATTTTCTTTGTAGATCTCAAAATATTTACAAAAATTAGAGTTACTACACTGCACACTAAATTAGCCTTCCGCAATCCGTTATATTCAGCCAAAGCAATGCCTAACTGGATACAATTATATAACTAATACAGCGCAGAGTTTCGGAAAATTTGCACTTTTATAGCTAAACAACGGCAAATAAACTGCCTGCAAAGAGTGCAAAAAAAATAGAAAATGACTTGCAGCCCCACCAGCAAATTCAACCACGAGCCGCCATTGGTTTTTCATAAGTTTATTCACTAAATATTTCAATGTTGATAGAAAGCTATTTGAGATACTAGAAAAAACACATTTTAATGATCACAAAGTTTGATTGTTTAGACTTAACATCTAGTCTTTTACCAGTTTCCACTTTCTACAATACTGCAACTATAAGTGCGAAAGAAAAAGGTTAGGGAAAAACGCGTTTGAGGTAACACCCCAAAGATTGTAGTAAAAAAAGTTGACTTACATACAAACTCTTTCCGAACATTCATCTCGCAGCTTGGTGTATTGATGTAACGTCCATCAGATTTTTTGCAAAAGAAATTGTTGCACTGTAAAAGAGATGCACTTTAAACGGCCTCAAAACAGCCAAAAGAGATGGCAAATGACCTGTGACAAACATGATAATCTTGTCAGATCACAAGCAATTTCTTGCCGTAAGAATGGAGCCAGATAGTCGATTATTTACAGAGCAATTTGTGTGCAGAGTAGAGTTGTTCAAACTTTGAAAAAACTTTCAAATTTACGATGTCGAGCGTTTTTCCATGATTTGACCAAACAAACAATATCCGTAAAAAAATTTGAAATTTGCTCGTTTTCAACCAGCTTAACCCTTAAGTTTTTTACTAAAATTTTAGAAAAGAAAGAATTTCCTTTTGTGCAAATAAGCTATAATCGTTAATTTTTCGCAATTTAGCGTCATTTTACTAACAAGTTACATCAGGTAATGCAAGAGGCCAGCGATATACTTTAAGCGAACTGTAAACAGTGTCACTGTCTGCAGTTTGCTTAAAGTTACATTAAATTTGCATACAGCTACTAGATTGCAGTTTAGCGCTGGTATTGCATCAATACTAGAGTATTTATACCGACGTCAACTTTGCCTATTTTACAGATCCGCTGTTGAGTTTGGTTTCAGGGCGTATGAGTATATATGTTATGGAGAATAAACAATACTTCGTTGAGGCAACGTAACGCTAAGCAGTGACAAAGATTCCCTATTTTGGTATTTCCTATCTGTTTGATATACAAATAATTCAGCAGTCTATGAGCTCTTTCTTTACAAATTCGTTTTGGAAAGCAGCATCATCCCGCTTTATTGTTGTTATGATATTTATCACATGTTATGATTAAAGTTTAGTGTGTTTCATTTGGAGAAAGAGGGCGCAGACATTCACAGGAAGGAACAGTTACTTTTGTTTCTATAAAATTTTCAAAGATATACATATATACATCTTAGAGATAATAATAATTGTGCTTTAAGAAGTTGTGTTGACATTATTTGTATTGGTAATAATTAAACATAGTATGATCTGCCTGTAATATGGCAAATTCAGATACCCGTGCCACAAAAAGAAGAAAAATTGAACCAGATCAACGACTACATTTTGTTCGAAAAATCAATGAAAAATATAACTCACAATAAACTAACAACCTTTGGTAACGTTTTTAGATTTCTGCTATACGTGAGAGAGGCAAGCCAAAAAATACCAATTTACTGTTTGTAGTCATATTAGTGCTACAGTCAATGAAGTCTTAAAAATAATCGAAGACTGTTTCAAAGTAGTTTAAACAAACTCTGGGATACAGGAGCAGCAGTTGAAATTGAAACGATACATAACAATTGTTTACTCACGCCAGAAGCAAAACAAAAACATATACAGTTTTGCATTAATCAGCAAAATAAAAAATGCTAAAATGACTGGCAAAAGACTAGGTATTCCAACAAGTAACCAGGAAAAAGCAAATGCGATTTGAATGTGAACACAACCCAGAAACTGAAATTGTGGCACCGTGGTTCGTTTCTGTTTCATACGCTGAAAGTTCAGGAAATAAAATAAACTCTCTCATTTTTGAGGGATCTTCCTGTGAATCAGATCCTAAATGTGAACCAAAAATTTCTGATATCAGTACATCAAATGGCAACGACTACGTTATATTCAATGCACCACGAAGCTTAATAAACGATTCAACAATTACAAGCATCTGCAATAGATTAAAAATCACTGATAATGTTGCTGTCATGATTGTGCCATCATTTATCAAAGTTGAGGGGAAGATCTTGTTAAATTTTGTTTATCACGCTTTACAACACACAAAAATTGAATCACCAATCAATTGAAAGTATTCGAAATTGTAATAAATGAATTTAAGAAAACTCCAATAATGTACGTGGCGCGTACACATTAGTAGAGAGGTATGAAGCACTGTGCATAGTGATGTCTACTTCTCCTGGTTGTGCAGATAGAATGCTACTGGCTGTGCGAAAATTGCAGCATCTATCTGGTAAAGCTCAAGCAGAAAGAACCTTTGGCGTATTTGAAATGTAGAAAATAAAAGATGTGGTTACCACGTTGGTTTTGAATATCACTGCAAGCAACAGCGGTTGGAAAAGGAGAGCAGCCAAGCTACTGGAAGGACTGTTTTGCAGAAAGCTAATTTATCATGCACGTCGTCATTACATTTGACTATCAAAGCGGCGCATAGAGAAATGTTTGGAATAGAAACAAAAAGTAGAGTTACTTACGATTGATCCGTGATGATTACATAGAAGCGCCAAAATATCCCTTTTGGTTTTTAGTGGTAATTAAGGAAAAGTGTAAATGTAGCGTAAACCTTTATATTTCGTTTCACATTTTAAATTGGATATTACAAATAGAGCTCGAAACCCTTTACCTTTGAACCTGCAAATTCCTTGTTTGAAAAAACGTGCATTAAGCGCTTGTATTTCTATTTGGTCGAGTTGGAATTAGCCAGATTGTATCTTGGTTTGGGAATTAGCTTGCTTTATTTCTCTGTTTAACCCTATTAGCACCGGCGAAGGAAGGTCGATTCGAACCACAGCAAATTAAAACTGTTGTAACTTAGCGACCGCTAGAGATAAATGTTTAAGATTTTTTGACTTTTCCTAAAATTTATCTAGTCATAAACTGACAAAGACATTTATTGTAGTTTTGAATTTAACATAGCAATTTCAAAACCGACTCGGGCAAATTTCTTAAACGATTGCTTTTATATAATAAAGAAAAAAAGTAGAAAGAGCGCACACGCAAAACCGTGACGAGTTACGTAAGCCACAGAATTTTTTTGAAGTGAGGCAATTACTGTAAAGCTGTACGGTTTCTCAGAAATCTTTCTTCTCAAAACCTTCTTGCTGTGAATAGCAACTTTCAATTTGACAAGTCAAAAACATCAAAGTGTTTTCAGGTATACAGCTATTTTGTAACTTTTAGTCAGATTAATAATACCTTTTTGATGACAAAAAAAATTTGTAATTTTGATACTTAACAAATGCAACTTAGTAAAAAGAATTGTTTCCAAGCGCAAAGCCAAAAAATAAATTTGGCGGCGTGATAATATAGTTTACGCTTTTCATAATGATTTATAATGTTGTTACCTGTTAAAATTGGGGATCGGCTGACGGGAGAGCAACGAACGCCCTTGCAATTCTTATTGAATGGAAAATATGCAGCAGTAGCAGATAAACCCATTACAGCCCAGTGGCAACAATTGTTGCCAATTGAACACCTTTGTTTAAAAGCATATATGTACTTTGCCATTGGGTAATAACCCTTATTTATTTTTCAGATTTGTTCTATAATAAGTAATCATTATTACGATTTAAGTTTTGAATGAAATTTTAATTAAATTGTGTCAGAAAGTGAAAAGAAAAAATTAGTTTTCTAGAACTTAATGACTTATTACACTTCCTTGGTGTTTTGCTGGTCTCTGGATATGATCGAAAGCCATATCGAAGATTGTATTGATTCCATGATGATGATGTACACAATATCCTTATTGCTGAGAATATGAGAGGAATAAATTTGAACAGATTTTACAGTATCTACGTTTTGCAGATAATTCAAAGATTGATGATGATAGGTACTACATGATCCGACCGCTGTTTCACGAGCTCAACAGCAGCTTTAAAGTATTTCCTTTGACTGCAGATCTAAGTATTGATGAAACCATGATTAGGTGTTATGGAAAACACATTACCAAACAGTTTGTGAGATGTAAACCCATTAGGTTTGCGTTCAAAGTGTTTTCTATAGCGTCTCTTGAAGGCTACCTGTACCATGCTGAACCATACTGTGGAGCAGATACCCATCTAGTAGAAATAGCCCTTGGTCTGGGAGGCAATGTAGTTTTGAGTTTGGAAAGGAATGTAGCGCGACTGCTGGTTTCAGGTTGTACTTGGACAACTGGTTCACATCCTTCAATTTATTGGACAAATTGAAGGAGAAACAAATTGGAGGAACTGGAACCATTTGTGCGGACAGATGCTTGAATGCCCCTCTTCCCACAAAGAAGGAAATGGAAACGTCTAGCAGAGAAGAATTTTTTTCAAATTTCGGATGGAAATCATGTTATGACTAGGTGGCATGATAATTCAGTTGTTTCGTTTGCAACAAATTGCATTTTTAGCAAAAGAACGCATTCTGTCACTCAGTTTTCTCGAACAGAGAAAAAGAATGTGAAAATTTCAATGCTACAGGTTGTGCACAAATACAATCATTCAATGGGAGGTGTAGATGCCTTCAACGGCTTTCTGAATAACTATCGTACCCGAATAAGAAGCAAGAAATGGTGGTGGCCTTTTTTTTCTTGGTGTATTGACGCCCTTGTTGTTAACTCTTGGCATATTTACAAAAGTGTAAAACATAGCACCATGCCTTTGCTGGAATTCCGAAGAGAAGTGGCTTAACAACTTTTGAGCATGAGACACCTTCAAGATTTGGAATAGCAAGAGCTTCACACCTGAGACCACAAACAGAAATAGCAATTTGCTTTGACAGACCTGACCATTGGCCAGCACCACTATTAACAAGCTATTTCAGCTGCAAAAAATGTGGAAGAAGGTGTTCAGTAAAATGCACTAAGTGCAATGTATCTCTACATGTAGAATGTTTTCAGCTATTCCATCAACAATAGAACATAAAATATGAGAAATAATTAGTATTACTCTAAAAAGTATATTTTTTTCCTATTTAAAAGGTGATCTTCTTTTTTTGTAGTATTGATATTCTTACATCCCAGTGGCAACATTTGTTGCCACCCATTTGTTCATCATTGAATAAAAAGTTTTTTGAAAAATCAGTTTTTTATTTGCATTTACTATCTTTCTGACTACAAAACAACATCATAGCTAAATTTCAAGTACAGTGGACGCCGCTTAATGTAATCACGAATAATGTTATCAATCGGTTAATATTATCGGAATTCCTGATCACCGCCCGAACGTACAATATGCATTACAAATATGCCGCTTGTTGTAATCAGTGCATCGGTTATTGTTATCAATTTTTTCCCAAACGTAGTGACTAATTTTGTTAACTTCCAGCGTAAATGCCCAGCTCTGATGATTAGCGGCCTGATAAAGCTATAAATATCGAAACAGGAACTGTCGGAACGATGCCCCCATCCTTCGGAAGGAGTCGGGTAAACAACATGAAAAAGCAAATGAACTGGGTCATGATTTCGCGGCAATTTCGTGTTACGTGTTACGGCTTGGAGTGCAAAATAAATCTTCTGAATTTGAACTGCATTATGAATATAAGTACTTTATAAATGATTAGCTGCGAAAAGACATGAAGCAGACAAAGCTAGACGATTTCCTAAATAAATAATGTATTGTGCTGTGTCTATTGTAAGTTTTATTGTTCATTAAATATTTTATTTATTTAATTTTTGCGACACTTAATGAACGATAAAATGGCAATTTTCATTTTTTCGGTTAATGTTATCAATCGGTTATTGTTATCATTTTTGGTGTTAACAAAAGTGATCACATTAAGCGGCGTCCACTGTAATAAAAAAAAATTGGGCTTTAATGGGTTAAGGGACTCCGGGGCGACAGACAGCAGAATTTAATTTAGGAGTTTTATAAAACTTGATTTCCGTTGCTTTACGAGTAAGCTGTTAGTAATTAAATAAATACCGAATTTTATCAGCAAATACAAATCCAAACCGCAAGAAGCCAATCGTGAATCACAAAATTTAATTTTTTTTAAGGGGAAAAGGAACTGTGGAACATCTAAGTTTGTGACCAACACCACAATTTTTTTGACCGCGTGACAAAAGCAGTGCGTTTGTATTCTACACACTACTATAACCAACTAAAGATTTTCTTTCCGTGGTCTTTTATACACTCGTCTGGTAAAAGCATTATGTTGCCTGCTGCATGGCCGAGCAGAAAGCCATTTGCATTGAAGCTGACGTTTCAAGTTCAAACTACAGCTTACGTCAACTACCAAAACATTACAAGGTTGAGTGCTGACTCAAATATCGTCTTGTCATTTTCAATCTTCTAAACCAGAGATGGGCAAACTTTTTAGTTGGAGGGCGGCATTGACCATTCAAGAGTTGGCCGAGGGCTGCATCGAACATTCAAGATTTGGCCGAGGGCCAGTGCTTAAAATTTTGCAATAGCTGTATGCAATGCAAGAGCTTGCAATAGCTTGAAATCTTGCAATAACTTCTTGTATAGACGTATTGCAGGGCTTTGATAATAATGGTGTCTACAAACAAAGATCATCACCTTTTATTTGAATGGAAAATGCATCAATTTAAACTAAGAATTGCGTAGCGGCTCTTTCAATGATGGCTTCTGTCGTTTTTGGCTCTTCAGTACAGCAAGTGCAGCCAACCCTGTTCTATAAATTAAATTCATGGAAGTTTCTATAAGTTTAGGGGCTGCACAAAATGCTCTGGCGGGCCGCATGCGGCCTGCGATCCGTAGTTTGCCCACCCTTGTTCCAAACTATGTTCATCTTACGTTTGATAAGTTAAATTTTTAATTGTTTTACTTCAATACAAGAATAGCTAAGAAGTCAAAAGCAGCTTCGCATTTGCTAGAGTGATGAAGATCGCCAGGCTTACATCTCCGCCTCTCGACGTGCCTCGTCGGTCATTGCCAAGGCCAAGGCTGAGGCATGGCAGACGACCTGCACTTCTCTTTCACCTAAATCTAACCCTAAATCTGTGCACTCTCTTCTTCGCTCTATTGCTGGCTCTCTTTCCTCGTCTTCTTCCTCTCCTAACTTTCCAAACTGTTCCTCTCCCAGGGAATCGGCTTCGGTCTATGCGGCTTACCTGAGGTCTCACTTTTCCGTGTCTCAGCCAAAGGCCCTGCGCAGCAGAGCCAGAGGCTACCTCACTGAGCTCCGCCGAGCTACGTGCTCTGTGGAGTCTCACTCGTCCTTTTGCTCTCCCTTCTCTCCCGCTGAATTTCTTGCGGCTGCCTCCAACCTCTCCTCATCCACTGCCACTGGCCCAGACAAAGTTGCCTATCCCATGCTAAAGCATCTTCCCCGCTCTGGCATGGATTTTCTTCTCCACATCTTCAATCTCTCTTGGTCTTCACATTCCTTTCCTTCCATCTGGAAGACATCTTCTATTATTCCCATACATAAGATGGGAAAACCTCTCGACTCTCCTGCTTCCTTCCGGCCTATCTCTCTCACCTCCTGCGTATCAAAGCTGTTTGAACGCATCATACTATCCCGTCTTCTCTTTTTTCTGGAATCTAATTCCATTCTTTCTCCCCGCCAGGCCGGTTCCCGCCCTGGACGGTCTACACTTGATCAAATTCTGTACCTTTCTCAGTCCATTTCGGATGGGTTTAACAAACCCAGGCCGGGCTCTCGGACGATCCTGTCTACTATCGATTTCTCCAAAGCTTTTGACTCTGTCTGGCACCCCGCCCTTTTTCACAAACTTATTTCGGCTGGCCTCCCTCCTTGCTTTGCTCATTGGACTCAATCTTTCCTTTCTGACAGGCGCGCTTGTGTGGTCTATCAAAATCACAAAAGCCGTTCCTTTCGAGTCCGTCGAGGTGTTCCGCAAGGATCCGTTCTTGGCCCTGTACTTTTCTCCCTCTTCATCAATGATCTTCCGGCTTCTCTGCCTTCTTCCGTCAGCTGCTCTCTTTACGCTGACGATCTGGCCATTTGGTCCTCTTCCCCCTCGGTCCCCACTGCGGTGGAGGCCACACAAGGAGCTCTGTTTCGATTGGAGCGCTGGTCTGAGTACTGGTGTCTTCCTCTCAATCCGAGCAAATGTGAGGCCTCCTTCTTTTCAGTGGATCCCCACCAGGCTAACCTCCAGCCCAACCTCCTCCTACTCGGCTCCCGCCTCCGTTTTAATCCCACTCCAACTTTTCTTGGGGTCACATTTGACCGCACTCTTTCCTTTTCTAGGCATGTATCTTCGCTGAAGGCCAAATTTTTTCCACGTCTCAAGGCCTTACGCTGTATCTCTGCTTCCTCTTGGGGCCCCTCTAAGGAGTCCCTCTCTGTTCTGTATAAATCTTTTCTTCGGTCCCTTCTCACTTACGCTTCACCCGGATGGTTTCCTTTCCTAAGCGCTACCAATATCACCAAATTGGAACGCCTTCACCGAGCGGCCAGTCGCGCCATCACCGGCTGCCTCTCGTCGTCCCCTATCCCTCTACTACTCACTGAGGCTTCTCTACCTCCCCTACGAGTCACTCTGACTCACTTCACTCTTTTTTCTCATGAGCGGGCTCTTCGTCTCCCAACCTCCTTTCCCATCTCAGGTTTGGCCAGACTAGGAGTGAAACCAAGACTCTGCAGATCGTCCTGGAGAGCTTTTGCGTCCACTCACCCGCTCATGCTTCCTTCTACTTGTTCTAGAGAGGCTCTTGTTGCTTGCCCTCCCTGTCCTCCTTGGAATCTTCCCTCGTTCACGGTGGAGTCCACCCTTTCCACTCCATGCTCTCGCTCTGATCCCCCTCACTCTCGCCAAGGTGCGGCTCTCGCCCACCTTGACTCTCTTCCTCCCCATGATCTGGTACTCTGGACAGACGGCTCTGTTCCTTTTCCTTTTGGCAAGGGCGGCTCCGGCGTTCTTGCCAACTGCTCTCTCTGTGGCACTGAGGCCACTCTTTCCTTTTCGGCAGGCCCAGTTTGTTCCAGTTTTTCCGCTGAAGCTTGCGCCATTCTGCACGCTCTTTGCTGGTCTCGGCAACACCATAAAGTCTGCCATTTTTCTTCTTTTCTTCTCCTGTCTGACTCTCGTTCTGTCCTCGCCACCCTGTCCTCTCCTCCACCTTTCCTGTTATCTCAAACTCTGTGGCAGATTTGGCAGGAACTGTCCTTCTTCTCCTCCTGTTCTATCAGGCTACAATGGGTCCCCGGACACTCGTTTCTCCCGGGGAACGACACAGCTGATGAGCTTGCCAGACGGGGAGCGCTGCTTGCGCCCTCCGCAATCCCTTGTAGTCTCTCTCCTGTTATCTCTCGTATCCACTCTCGTCTTATCTCGGACTGGAGGCGTACTGTCTCTTCAAAGTATTTTGACACACAGGTTCCCTCAATTTCCACTGAGGAACTTGTGCTCCCTCGTCATGCTCGCTGTGTCCTCTCTCGTCTTCGCTGCAATGGACACAGCCTTCTTTTAGGTTCCTATCTCTCCAGGATTGGCAGAATCGAGAATCCTTCTTGCAGCGCCTGTGGACACTCGTCCCAGGACATCTCTCATCTCATTCTGCACTGTCCAGCTACGGACTCTTTGCGCCGCTCACTCTTTGGCGACTCTCTGTCTCTTTATGACCTCTGGTCCAGACCCTGGGGAGTTGCCCGGCTTCTGGGGCTCCATGGTCTTCCGCCATGCCCCCATCCCTCGGAAGGGGTCGGGTAAACAACAACAACAACAACAACAGCAGCTAGTTTTTATTACTAAAATTACAGTCAAAAATCTAAAAACTAATGATGTGCATTTAATTTGAAAAAACTTGAACGTTATTAATCTGACCATAACCAAAAGCATTTTATTGGATTGAAAAATAAATTTTGCATCTATTTCAGCAAATACGGAATCGCTATTGTGAGCGATTTAAAAGTTATTAACTGCCAGAGTGCTAGGCTCGAATTGATCCCCTCCCCCCGGACATAAAAAGCAAAAAAGCCGGGTCCAATTAGGGTTAAGACGTTTAAGTTGATCAGTTTTTAGAATAGCAAGCCAGTTTGTTAATGAAGATATTTGTCTTATTTAAAGGCAAAGTGGTCAAGGTGTACAACCGTTGTCTCACACACTCTTCAGCTATGTTTATTAATGGTATAGTGTTTAAAACGTCTCAATATATTGCAGCTTAAAAGACTTTATTGTGTGGTTAAAGTCTGTCTCGGAGATAGCATGGTATTGAGAGCGTCTGCCTGAAAACCGAGGAGTGACGGTTTATATCCTCGCCAAAGTCAAATAGAATCAAAGATTTAAAATCTTTTACAGTAAGCTTGCTCAAATGCAAAACCCTGTTGCTGTCTACGCGGCAAGATGGATGAGCCATGTGCTATTCTGCCAAAAGATGTATTCTTGAGATTAGCATGACTGTGGCTGACAGATGTTCGTCGTTCAGAATCATGTTCAATATTTTACGCGTTTTCTTTAAAACGCGTAATATTAAACCGTGCAAATTGAACTGTGCAAATATTGATTTGTGCAAATATTTGATTTCCTTGGCCGCCAAAATGAAACTGAATTGCGAAAAAATCATCGATGATAGCTTATTGGCGTAACGAAAAATTTCCGCTTCTCTGCGTCAACGAGAACTTTTAAGAGCGTTGTGCTAATTGAAATCGAACTAATTTCAAAATGATTTTTACAGATATTGCGTTTTTGGTTCGAATCATTGGAAAAAGTGCGACCTCGCAAAAGTTGAAATTCTTTTAAAAATCTGATCAATTCTAATGCAGACTAGTTTTGAATGTAAGTAATGGCCTACCACTGACACAGCACATTTCTAACTCAAGCAGCGCAGCCAATCAGAAGAAAATGTTACGGAGTCTTTCTAAACATCCTGAAAATGCTAAAATAAATTAGTAACCGAACTTATGACTTCCTAATTACTGACCAGTGCTATATCTTACTGAGCGGAGTTAATATAAATGCTTTTTTTATGCCATTGAAATGACTTTACTAGCACTCAGTGCTCAGGCCACAGCTGGTCCTTTTTTCCACTAAATAAAATCAAATATTATCAAGTTTTTTGGATGCCTTTTAACTGCAGCTTTTTTTTATGTTCAGAACATTTATTAATCACGACTGAGTAAATTGGGTTTTAGCAGGTGTTCTAAAAATGACAATCGTTTCAACTGCAATCTGCGGTTATAAAGGCGGTTTTACACGAACACAAATTTTGAGTGGTGGAGAACGTCTCTTTTGTTTGTGTTGTGATAGCTCGTTAACGTGCACTGACGCTCGTCATCATTACTCAAGACGCCAAAGTCGCGCCACGCAACTCAACTTTTCTCACTCGCCAACGCTCTTGTACCGAAAAAAATGAGCGTAAAAAGTGTTTGCGAGCGATTGTTCAGTGAGATCCGTTTGGTGATGTAGGTTGTCTTGCCCACGTGGGATAAAATTTTCATGAAATTGAAATGAAAAAAAAGAGAGAGAGAGTGATTTATGCTCAACTTAAAGTATTCTTTTCTGCTGGATATTTGGTTTATAAATACGTAAAAACGAAATTTGCCCAGCCTATTGCAAATAAATTTCATTCAGATATATTTGGTGTAGGTTTTTACAATGGATGGCAGTAGTATGCTGTTGGTTCACAAAAAGCTCAAAAATAGTTCATAAAAATTATAAATAAGTTATAAATAATTTATAACTGACAAAATAGATTTTAGAATTTTCATGCAGTTTTTGAATAGCAACTGAATGATTTTTGACAGTGCACCATTTTCTTAATTTTGAAATAAAATGATTGGAACTTAATCAATTCATTCAATACACGAAAAGCATAGTTTGGAGGTTAGCAAAACTGACCCTTGCCATTTGCAATGAGCAATCACTTCTGATATGTTGCAGCAGTTGGCCCAAACCGTAGTTTGAACCTATATTTGTTCACACAATTCATACTTGTTTTGTTCAACCGTGGGGTATCAAAGTTACAATCTGAGCACTCAGCCCACAATCTTTCATCCGAATCTCTTGCAACTGCCAACAACTTTGAGTACTGTAGTATTTCATTTAAGTTGGATTAGGCTTATTGTTGGTACTGCAAGGAACCACTCGACAATCATTACTGTCACGTCTCGTTCTAGTAAAGATAGCACTAAAACAACTAGCGATATTGCCTCACAATTATCTACCTGTTTCTTCTTCAAAATCTTCTTGACTGCACTCTACTGTTTGCATATTTACAAGCATGCAAACTCTCACCATAGGTTAGATTTAGCCTTGGAGTAAATGTCAACAATAGATGAAAACGTTTGAAACGACTAACCAACAGCTTATTAATCATGTATTATAAATATATTTGAATAGCTAATTGTGATTATACCGAAGGTCTATAGTTCAATTGTTTTACGGTAATAGGTGCAGCTTAGAAAAGTAAATGCTGTTCCCCTAAAACCAGGGATGTGGAAGCGGTTATTTTTCAAACGCTTCCGCTTCCGCTTCCACCAACAAAAAACGACCGTTGACAATTTTTTTTAACTTTTGTGGGTCTGTAGCCTGCTTTCTTTTACACTTTATCATTTTGAGAAGACAAAAACCTTCATTTATTGCTATTACTTTACCTACTTCGCTTGAGCTTATTATTTTGAACTACTCTGAGTTTGTTTTTCTTAGATATCAGAACTCGTGTTGAATGTAGAACAGTGCTTTTGAATCTTTTTGTCATCGCGGAGCCCCTAATGTACTTTCGCGTTTGTCTCGGAACTCCCACTAACAAAAATTTAGAAATCACGAATTGCGTGCAAGAAAATCAAATATTTCGTTACTACAATTCAAAAAATAATTAAACACTTCAACAAATAGACAGTTATTACAAGTTCGTTCACTACTTACAACTACTTTTACAACAGTTAACCTAATGCTTCTCCGATCTAAATCGTATGACCACATATCACAGCTCTCGACAATAACCTGTCGTCACAACAAAAAATTACACCGTATAGCGCTGATTTTCTCTCTCTATTCTCAACTAACTATGACTTTTAGTTAACTTTAACTCTAATCATCATTACCTTCTGTCCGTCCTCAAAACACGTATTGACTCCGATCTTTTTGGATAGTGAAGTGCGAAATTTCTGTCGTATATATAGTATGTACCGGTACATGTAAAGTGAGCAAAATTAAACTGCCCCAATCAACAGCCGCCTCAACGTGGTGGTGCGGTCCCCGACCCGTTTGGGTTGGGCCAAAATGGCTGTTGGCCTTCCCGAGGGTTCCAGTTACCCCGGGCACTCCTCTCACACAAACCATTTTTTCGTTGTGCAGCCCCCTGAACGACCGCAGAAGGGTAGCACGCAGCCTCTTTAAAATTAGCCTGTCTTCTCCTGTTTTTCTCTTGAATGTCTTCTCATTCTTCTCCTTCTTCTGATGAGTGGCAACGTTCATCCAAACCCTTGTCCTGTCTTTCCCTGTTTAGTGTTCGCTGGAAATGTGACCTGGCGGGGTAGGTCAGTGCAATGCTGCACATGCTCTAATTATAGGGCATCCCAAAAAAAATGTAACACCTTTACATTGCAATTAATTTTTTATTTTAGATTGAAATTAGTAGTGTTTTTCCCAATAAATAGAGTACATTAGGGAAATTTTTTCCTGAAAAAATAAAGTCATAATTCCTACTTTGAAGTCCAATTCAGTTATTTTTGCCTTCAGCACTGATCTCTGCAGTGAATGAAATGTTCGATGTGTCCTTCATTTCGATTCATGCAGGCATTTAGCTTGACAGCAAAGTTTTCAACGACCCGTTGGCACATCTCGTTTGGGATTCTCCTGATGAACTGTGTGATCTCAGCCTTTAGTTCCTGAACAGTTTGGGGATTATTTTTGTAAACATTTTCTTTGGCATAGCCCCACAAAAAAAAGTCCAAAGGGTTAAGGTCAGGTGAGTGAGGAGTCCAAATGTGTTCCGTATTGAATGAAATTAAACGGTTTTTAAATTTTTGCCGAAGAAATTCAAGAGTGTCCTTGGTAGTGTGTGGAGTAGCCCCATCTTGTTGAAACCACTGTGTACTGAAGGTAATGTTTCTTCTCCGACAAAGGTTGGTACAGAACGTCTGAACAACTTTTCTGTAATTCTCTTGATTGATGGTTACTGCATTCTCATCCTCATCTTCAAACCAAAATGGTCCAATAATTCCTCTGTAGCTTAAACACACCATGCAGTGACCTTCGAACTGTGAAGAGGTTTTTGGGTAATGAAATCAGCAGGCATTTTTATTCCCCAGAAACAATAGCTGTGCTTACTGACAATGCCATTAAGGTGAAAATGTGCCTCGTCACTGAACCACACATCCTTTATCCATTCTTGATCTCCTTCCATCATCTCATTAAACCATTCACCCATTTCCTATTTGCTTTTAATTGTTAAATTATTCTAGAAAACCTGTCGCAGTATCGACGCAATTTGTGTATGATCGATTGAATTCTTTCGTCTCGGAATTACATTTGATTCAATCATCAAGAGTGCTCTTTGATACCGCGATTGAGTTTGCGCTGTGCACCTAAGACCTTCCCCCAAACCTTGTGACTGGGATAGAAGCAGTCACAACCACTGTGATAGATTTGCAGCAACTGTATTCCGTTAAAGATATTTTTTATCGCTCTTCGTATAGTTTTGTTTTGCCGCAGTACGTTCCGAAAACAGCGCAATTCGTTGACATAAACAGCTGTAGTAAACAAAAGCTTCTTTGCTAAAACGCTGACTTGAGGAAAGTGGCATCACTGCAAGGAGACGGAACTCTCCGATTGACACTATTTTAGTGAGTGAAATATTTTTTCCACGCCGACGATACAATACTTGCTTTAGAAGTAGATTAAGTACAAATAGTTGCAAATTGTTTTTTTAAAAATCTAGAGAAGTATATTTGGTTGTATTTGTAGTCTCAGCTTTCTACATGTAGAATCTCAACTTTTTGTTAGCATTAATGAAAGTCCGTTTGGTCGCAAAATTCTATTTTTTCTAAAATTCGATCCGGCAGGCTTTTAGTTAGACTGATTGTCGTTACGATCTCTTTCTTAGAACGTCACACCATCGGAATTATTTTCTTCTTATTCGCTTGTGATCCTGCGGATTTTATACTTGGGGTAATTTTGAATTGTATTTTCGTAGCCACTGACGAAATCTCAAGTGTGGAAATATATTTTTGATATTTTATGTACTTTTTACCCAACTTGATCAGATACTAAAGCCAAATTGTGGTACAACTCACAACCAAAAGAGTAATAGTGTGGTTTTCGACTCGTCCACTACACTTCAGTAAATTGCTCATGGTAGCCATGACAGTTTTCAGTGGAGGTTAATAAAAATGCATAATTTATTTTGAGAAAGAGAAAAATGAGCCTGGAAGTGATTTGCGCTACAGGTTGAAAACCTCGAAAAATTGTCAAAAAGTTTTCGTTTTTTCGCTTCTGTTTTCAGAAAATATCAAAATTTGTGGGACTGCGAAGATTAGCGCTGCATTCAGGACTAGAAATCAGAAGGATTGTTGCCCACCAAACCTTTGGATTTTCGACAGCACTAATCTTTACCCCATTTTTACCAGTGGCAAGTTTTGTAAAACGAGGAGAGGACTAATCAAACCAATAATAGTTTAAACTGTAGCGTGTTTCTATAAATAGTTTTAACTTTTTTTGTGGTAAAGAGGCGTATCTTACAGGAATGGAAGCGGTCAACCCCCTTCTTTTATTTGCTTCAGCCCATTACTCGACTTACGTGGTATGCAATTAGCCACTATGGCCTGAACACCTAGCTTCTGCAGGCACCGCACAACAACAACCCTGTTAATGTAAGCAAAAAAAATATATTTTCTTACTATTGCTTTAATAGTTGCCTCGGTCGTTTCTTTTGTTTGACCTGCAATTCAAAATTAATTCAAGTTAGCTACAAGACTTTTGATTATTTGCGAAATAGACGTATACCATTTTACATCACAATAGCTTTGTGTCCGCGTCGTAGATACTAGGCAATAAAAATCCAACAGTTACTTATACCTAATCGGAAGGCAAGCCAAAATCGACGCTAAGCAAACGCACTATAAAAACGCTTAATAATTTCTTTTCCTTCGATAAATTAGTATTTTTGCTAAAACGTAAACTGATCAGCGCAAACCAAATGTTTTTGTCTTTTAACAAATTTATTTGCTTTTACAATACCAAAAAATGAGTTTAGGAGTGAGGAGTTCTATAACTTCGTTCTTCGATAATAGGAACAATTTTGCAGTAACTCATATAACTTGTGTTCCAACCTTCTTAAATTTACTGCTGCTGTTCAGGAAAACTTGTAGCCAGGGGTGTAAATTACAAACAGAAAGTTAGTAAGTAAGTTCATATTTTCAGCCTAAAAACGCTAGGCAGAGATGCAGCCATGACTTTGATTAGAGAAAAGAAAAAAAAAATTATTTGCTTACTAGCCGGTTAATGTGCTGGTGTCGCCCGTAAGGCCCCTCATTAAAATTCACAAATCGATTTGATTTATAGACTTGCTTCAAATTCATATAAAAATTTGTGCATTTGCCTAAATTCACAAACCAAATTGATTAATTCATAAATGTTGTCCCAAATAAATGCATTTGTTAAAAATCATAAATCGATTTGATGTAGTTACAAATACTTATAGTATGTCACGCAACAGCATAACTCTTGCAAGTCCATGATCTGTAAACAACACTTTTCGACCTTCTTGGTTGTTGAACTTCACATGACACGTTTGCGATTTATTTATAACTAGCAAGCTTTGGCAATGTCGCTCGAACAAACCTTCATCAGCAATGTCAGCAGTGTTCCCTCTAAGGCGCGGAACTGCGCAATTGCGCAAAGCCATCATATCATTTGCGCAGTGAAATCTCTCCTTAGCGCACGGAAAACATTCCAAATTTAAAAGTAAACGATCATTAACCTTTCTTTGGAATAGATCGTTCTAACAGAGAGCGCAATTTGTGCATTCTTTAAATTACCGTGACATGAATTATTGTTTATCTGTGTTGCATTAAATCCAGAAAAGCCCACTTCTAATATTCTAAATTACTGCGATCTGGGTTGCTCTGTCTCAAATGTGAATTGAATTAGGTTAATCTGTTAGCTTCTTCGCAACTCGGTTCTCAGTCGTAACCTAGATAGCCGATTAGAAGTGCAATCGACTTGTAGCCTTGAATTGCTACCTAGTAGCCATAATACATTTACAATTCAGGATTTTGTCGCAATAATGCTCTAGCAATTGTTGTGACTGGTGACTATTTATCATAAAATTGCATTTACGTATGACAAAGTAACTCAGGCTTTAAGGTAGTTGTTATCATCACTAACTCAAAAAGTAAAATATGTATACAGAGCACGGGCAGCCTCACTAAGTTATTTAATGGCATTTATTGTAATATCATAACAATATTCACCAAGGAAAAAAGCTCCGTTATAATAACTTAAGAAAGTAGGAGTTTAAAATTAAAGAGAAGATCGTCAAGTCTCAGCAACTATTAGTCGTTTTGTGTTAAGATAGTCAGTCTATTTATACTGCAATTGACACTAAGTAGACTGTGATTTAAAATGCTGTCTGAAAAACTCTTTAAGTGATTTGTAGTAATTACTCTTCAACAAATTTTTATCTTGAAAATGATTCGTAAGCGCTTTCATATTTTGCAGGCGACTAAGAATAATTTTTTTTTAACCACAAGCAATATAATAAAGCTTTTCATCTGACGTTCAAGTAAATGTCTATTGAAGGAAACGAAACTAAAAGAAAAAAAAACGGAATTCGGAGTGGAATGGCTTAATACAACAGTCGAGTGTGAGATAATAATTCGCGATGATACTACCGGTATACACAAAGTAAAAAAACAAACTGCTAAACTATCTAAAATCTATAACTATTCCACATCAAGGAATGCGATAATCTGCAAAGTTTGTAATGAAGCTGCACCTGATAGTGATTTTGGAAAAGGAAAATATGGAGTGAATGGAAGGTGGACTACCTAAAACGCCTCTTGAATCATAAACATCACAGTGAAGCACTAAGTACATTGACTCAGAAGCGAAATCTTGAAGCAAGAGGTGGTAGCTCGAGCTATTTTACCACAATGCCAACTGCAGAAGAGAGCGAAACTTTGAAAACTCCGTCAAGAGAAGTAAAGACTCTCATAGATAGTGTTCTGCGTAGTGTTAAGGTGAATTCATCAATATTGTCCTGCCAAGTGATAAATGATCATATATCAAAGTACACTAAATTGCCACGCTCATGGCGGGGCAAAAATTACGGCTTTGAATTTTTGAAAAGCATCGACTTTTTCGCCAAGGAAGAAGTCATGCAAAGCATAAGACAAGCAACATGTCATACCCTAATTATTGAGGAAAGCAAAAATATTTCATCAAACAAAATGCTAATAATGTACATAAAGCACTGTACTGCAGATGATTGCCGCTTAATGACTAAGACAGTGTTTGCAGGGATTATACCTCTTGCTCGCTGTGACAGTCATTCTATTCTAGAAGAAATCAAGAAACTTTACACTACTAATAATATTGATATTTAAAAAATGGTTATGTTTACAAGTGATTGCGCTGCTGTCATGCTTGATTAACGAAATGGTGTAGCAAAATTATTGAAGAATTTTGTACCGCATGTAATTGAACAGCACAGCGTAGCTCACCGAGAAGACCTGGGAATCGATGATGCGTGGTCAAAAGTATCCCTTATGCAAGATATTGAAACATTAGTAAGAACCGTCTATACCATGTTTAGAAGATCGTCAGTTAAGAAGCAAGGATTGCAAGCTATTGCTCAGGCATCTGATCACAATGTAATCTCTTACAAAGCCATACATGATGTGAGGTGGCTGTCTCGTCATTCTGCTATACAAGCACTAGTGCGAAACTATGATGTACTTCTTGATTATTGCAAAGAATAAGGAGCAGGTGATCTGGTGGCAGTTTTTTGCCTTGCCAAACTGGAATCAATGCAAATTAAAACTGCAGTGTTTGTCCTAAATGATATTCTAACAGAACTTTCAGATTTATCAAGGACATTTCAAACGAGCAATATCACTCCTATGGAAGCACAAGCAGTTGCTCGCAGCAAGATTACCAAGCTCCAGGCGCAGTACTTGGGTAAACAAAAACACTGGAGCGTAACACTGTTAAAAATTGGAATAATAAATCAGCATAAACTATGGACAAAATGGCTTCAGTAGTCAGGTTTATTGAAAGACTCTGTACTCATTTGAATGACCGATTTCCAGAAGACAACAAACTATGTAATTGGTGTATATTTGACTACAGCTGCATAAAACAAGCCAATTTCAATTTTGGCTTAAACGAGTTACAACAACTCTTAAAGCAGTTCAGCTACTTCTTTCACTGCTATGGCCTTGGACATGAAAGAGATACTCTAAATGCTTATAATGATTTCAAGTTTTTGGCAAAGGAAACGTTTGAAGCAGTTGGCATCGTAGGCTTAAGTGATTTGGCTGGAATCTGCTTTAGGCATGAAAAGTTTTCCACTATCCTTTGCCTCCTTCAAATATCTTCTTCTTTTCAAGCCTCCAGCGCTAACTGTGAAAGAGGCTTCAGCATAATGAACAGAATTAAAACCAAAAACAGATGCAGGCTAGAGCCATATCATCTGGACCAACTGATGATGGTCAAATCTGTCTTGACTACAACGTCAGAAACAACAGAGGATGACAGTGATTATGAATCAGCTACCTATCACCATTCAGCTATAAACCTGGACAAAGTCTACAAACACTGGAAAAACACAAAAACAAGAAAAAGCAATTTGAATTAAATGTGTTCATTACATTGTTTCTATTTTGATAAAAATTTAAATTTATTGCAATAATTTACAAAGTTTGTCGTTCATTTAGCATTTCGCTAACTCAGCTTCAAAATATTTATGCTCACTAAAAAAAATATTTGCTCAGTGCAAAATTTTCTTAGAGGGAACACTGAATGTCAGGGTTTAAAATATCGGATTAGCCAGCAATGGCGGGTTCACCTAATTGATAGTAGTAAGAACAATTATAAAAAGTTATTGTGTTTTTTTGGCATAGCCATTACTTGTTACAAAATCAATTGAGTTTCTGGCTATGTCTTGTTGCCCTGTTTTTAGCGCAGGTATACTTCAAAATTGCACTTGATTACAATGGAAACCGCTAGTAATATAATAAATTTTTTTCCGCTATATGCATGAAGTGCATGGAAGCATAAAATCAAGATTGTGAAAATTGATTGTCGTTTATTCGGAGAATAAGCCAGTAAATGTTAGCTTCAGTACTTAGGACTTTTTCGTAACTGTAGGCTTGTTTGTATGACCTAAAGCATCTGACTGCACGTATGCTGCTTGGTCCTGATTAAACGCAGTCACGGAAAGGCCAAACTAATCCGAAATCAAGTACTTACAGTAATTACCATAGCAAGTTTCTTGTTAGTAATGTCGAAAATACAAATATCTTTTCAGCCCATTGTGCCGGCTTCACCTTACGAATAGTTGTGAAAACAATAATTAAGATGTAATGTTTTTGACTTTGCTTAATCTCGATTCAAAATCAAAAGTATCGATTTTTTAAAGGGCATCGAATAGAACCAAGTTGTGAGAGGGGGTTGCCAATAGCCGCTATGTTTCTCCGTAAGTTCTTGAGATTTCTAACAACGTCTTTTTGTCTCTGTTACGAGCATAGATGCAGTTAGGAACTGGACTTGCTCACAATCGAAACGCCCAATGTTTATTTACAGATCTAAGCTAATAAATATCAGGCATACTACTTGTGACAGTTTTGTATATGCTGGCCTATTTGTATGACATAAAGCTTGTGCGTCTGCGCTTGTGTTGTTTAGTCCTGGCATAAGTACAGTTATGAGAAAAAGAAGCTAGCCCGAAGTTAAGCACTAACAGTTAAGTTATTACAGTGGGTTAGATCATGGTTTAAAAATATAATCTAGAGACGTTCAACCTTTGCCTAATGGGCCAAATTACAAACTCAAGCATTTTATCGGGCCACAAAAGCACTTAAACATAACCTTTTTTTGTCCCAGTTATTTATGCTGTACAAACGTCTGTAACCAAGGGGTTTGACAGCATAAACAATCGATGACTATGAAAAGACCCTGGTGTGAAAATGAGTTAAAATGGTGGTTTGAAAAACCGTTTTGACCTTCTTTTCGGTAAAACAATGCCCATCCAATTGTTCATTTAACAATGCAGTGGGCAACAGATTGGACATTCTGCAATAATTATCCATCAATTAGGTTGTTATGTTAAAGCTGCGAATAATTTTTTGTGAATCCTCTAACGCTTCACGTGAAAAATCATCAATTTGTTTGACTTTGAAACACTTGATTAATATATCTTGGAGAAAAAGATTGTTCAGTCTCACCACACGATTGTACAAAGGTAATCTGACTTGAGATTGCATTATTGAAAAGCAGATTTTTCAGCTTACCAGTATATGAATACAGTAATGAGTTGATATTCTTTATAAGACAGCATGTCAAATTTTTGCTTTCGAAATGACATGGGAAAAAACTTGAAACATTTTTTTCTGCCTGCTGCAGTTACCAATCAGCATTATGACAAACAGAGCTATTCTAAAGAGTTAAAGAAAAAAAACGTTATGATACTGACTCCCGGGTGGTGATCAATCATGTTCAGTTTGATGTTTTTTGCCCACTAATTTCGGCGGAGTAAACACCGACAGAAAAAAGAAAAAATTTCTGCTTTATAAATCATTGAATTGTGCGGCAGACGCCGCGTAGTAAAAGAATTTAAAGCAGGTTTATCTGTGGCACAATGAACTTGAAATGGCAAAGCTTTGAGATCTACTGTATCACAGCAGGATAATTGCAGATGGTAGTAAATGCAGCATAGCCTACATAGCTACTGGCCACTGCACTCAATCTGGTTTTAGGAAGCAGCAGACAAGAAAACCACTTAATTGATTCTATCTTGTTTCCTGGTAAAGATCGCAATCATTTGTGGTGTGGTGTTTTTTTGCATGGCACAGTTGCGTTTTGTGGCCAATAATATATAAATATATCTGTTATTAATAACACTACCAAATGGCAAATTCTTTCTAAAGTGTTTTTGATTTATTTTGAAGTATTTTTGGTTGTTGATTTAAAAATACAGGGTGCGGCAAAAGCAACGCCCTTTTGTATTTGTTAACCTCTTCGTGGAGGGAACGACACATGTGTCGCATTGTCGATCTTGCGCCAGAGTGGGAAGCGACACATGTGGCGTTTAAACATGTCGCTCATGAAAACAAACTCCCATTGTGTGTCATATCGGCACACGTGCTTTATCTCTGCAAAATCTATTGTTACACAGTGCATGACTAGTTTTATCTGGTTTTGGTGAACATACTGGTTTTTTGTTGCATTAAAATCGCCCCATGTGGAGCTGATTTGTTTGCGACGTGAAAAGCCAGCGTGCACGGTAAAAACCCGAAAGTGTTTTATACAGTAGAAATGGTTGCAACAGGAGGCAAGCGGATCTGATTTGGCGTTGATGCAGTCGTTGGAATGCTTGATATAATGATGATAACTCCAATTTTGACAGTGTTTCAGACATTGAAGGTATTTCAGAGAGCGATTTTTCTGGTGTTAGTAGTAATTTTGACTTGGAATCTGGATCGGAAGACGAGGGTAACGGTAGACCCAATGCTGATAATAAAAATGCACAAGACATGAGGAGTAGTGCCAACAGTGGCTCTAGTAATGATGATAACGACTGAGAAACTATTTACACACATATGAATGACTGTACCACGCATAAATTTTCATTTAGGTCTGCTGTCAATGCTGTTCCTGACAGTCAAATTGACCCCCTAGCTCCGTTCCTATCATACTTGAAACTCTTTTGAAATGGCACCCCGAGTATTGCTAATGGAAAAGACCTCATTACCACTTTTGTTGAAAAAGCTAATCGCTTTTATTCAGGCCCACTCTAACCTTACCTCACGTTCTAGAGTAAGAGCTTGGAAAGACATCACTGCACCAGAAATGCGAGCATTCATCGGCCTCATATTCAATATGAGTTTGATTCAGAAGCCTACATACCATGGGATCATCAAAATAGCTCTCAGTGGGCTCCATACTTTGGAAAAGTTTGAGACCGTTTCAAATTGCTGTTTAGATTTTTTCATGCAAATGACAATGCAACAGACTTGCCCAGAAAAAACCCACGTCATGATCCACTCCAAAAATTTCGATTGGTGCTTGATCTGCTAAATTACAGTTTTTGCTCAGAGTATGCTCTGGATGAGAACCTAAGTATTGAAAAATCCTTTGTTGGATTCAAAGGGAAACACAAGCTGGTGCAATATATAAAAAAACAAAAAACATCATAGATGGGAGCCAAAGATTTACATATTGGCAGAGGCTGCCACTAGTTATGTTAATCACATTGACTTTTATTTACCAAAAGCAAGCAGTCCATGACTGAGCAACAAATGACATCCTTATGATACTTGTATGAAGAAGCTTGATGGATACCAGAGATCCCACTTTTCTGTCTCCCAACCAATGGCCCTGCGTAGGAGTGTCAGAGGCTACCTTTCCGACCTCCGTCAAGCCACGTACCCTGAGGAGTCTCGTTGGTTTTTCTGCTCCTCCTTCTTTCCCCTGAATTTTCTGTAGCTGCCACAAACCTCTCCTAGCCCACTGCCACTGGCCCAGACAAAGTTGCCTATCCTATGCTAAAGCACTTTTTTCGCTCTGACATGGATTTTTTCCTACATATTTTTAATCTTTCCTGGTCTTTGTGTTCTTTTTTTTTCCATTTGAAAGACATTTTCTGTTATTCCCATTCATAAGATGGGAAAGCCTCTCGACTCTCCTGCTTCCTTTCGGCCTATCTCTCTCATACATTCTGCGTCTCAAAGTTTTTTGAACGCATCGTTCTATAGCGTTTGCTCTTCTTTCGGGAGTCTAACTCCACTCTCTCTCCCATCAGGGCGGTTTCCGCCTTGAACGGTCTATTCTTGATCATGTTTTGTTCCTTCCTCAGTCCATTTCTGATGGGTTTAACAAACCAAAACCGGAATCTCCGAAGATTCTCGCAACTACCGACTTTGTCTGGCATTTCACCCTTTTCCCCAAACTTAATTCGGCTGGTCTCCCTCCTTGCTTTGCTCGTTGGATACAATGTTTTCTTTCTGATGGGTGCGCTTGCGTAGTTTATCAAAATCACGAAAGTCGATCATTTCGTGTCAGTCGAGGTGCCCCGCAAGGATCCGTTCTTGGCCCTGTACTTTTTTCTTTCTTCATCAATGATCTTACTGCTTCTTTGCCTTCTGCCGTCAGCTGCTCACTTTATGCTGACGACCTAGCCATTTATTCCTCCTTCTCCACAGTCCCTACTGCGGTGGAGGCCACACAAGGACCTATGATTTAATTGGAGCGCTGGTCTGACTACTGGTGTCTTCCTCTCAATTCGAGAAAATGTGATACCTCGTTCTTCTCAGTGCATCCCCACCAAACTAACCTCCAGCCCCAGCTCTTTTTATTCAATTACCCTCTTAGTTTCAACTCCACTCCAACTTTTATTAGGATCACCTTCGACCGCACTCTTTCCTTTTCTAAAAATGTATTTTTGCTAAAGGCCAAGTTCTTTTTTCGTCTCAAGACCTTACTCTGTATCTCTGCTCTCTCATGAGGCCCCTCTGAGGAGTCCCTCTCTCTTTTGTACAAAGCTCTTTTTTGACCCCTTCACACTTATGCTTCACCCGGATGGTTTTTTTCTAAGCATTACCAACGTCACCAAATTGGAACGTCTTCACCGAGCGGCTAGTCGCTCCATCTCCGGCTTCCTCTCGTCCTCTTCTATCCTATTTCCTTTCTATGAAGCGTCTCTATCTCCCCTACGAGTCACCCTAACTCATTTTGCTCTGTCATCTTATGAGTGGGCCATTCATCTCCAAACCTCCTTTTCCATTTTACGTTTGGCCAGACTTGGTGTGAAACCAAAAGTTTGTAGATTTTCCTGGAGAGCTTTTGCATCTATTCACCCGCTCATTCTTCGTTCTACTTCTAAAGAAGCTCTCTTAGCTTTCCCTCCCTCTCCTCCTCCTTGGAACCTGCCTTCCTTCGCTGTAGAGTCCACCCTTTCTTCACCATGCTCCCGCTTTGATTCCCTTGTTTCTCGCTAAAGTGCAGCTAACGCTTTCCTTGACTTTCTCCCACCTGATCATCTAGTGATCTGAACAGATGGCTCTGTACCTTTTTATTTTGGCAACAGTGGCTCTGGCGTTCTTGCCGACTGCTTACTTTGTAATACTGAGGCTACTCTTTGATTTCGGCAGTCCCAGAATGTTCCAGTTTTTCCGCTAAAGCCTGCGCCATTCTTCTAGCTCTTTGCTGATCTCGGCAGCACCAACAACCCTGCCATTTTTCTTCTTTTCTCATCTTCTCTGATTGTGGCTCTGGCCGCGCCACCCTGTCCGCTTCTCCCTCTTTTCTTTTACTTCAAACTCTATGGCAGATTTGCCAGGATCTGTCTTCTCTTTCCTCCTGTATTATCTGGCTACAATAGGTCGCCGGACACTCGTTTCTCCCAGATAATGACGAGACTGATAAGCTGGCCACACGGGGAGCGCTACTCATGCCCTCTGCAATTCCTTAAAGTTTTTTTCCTCGCATCCACTCTTCTCTTTTCTCGGACTGGATGCATACTGTCTCATCGAAATTATTTGACACACAGGCTCCCTCAATTTTCACTGAGGAACTTGTGCTTCCTCGTCACGCTCGCTGCGTGCTCTCTGATCTTCGCTGCAACGGACACAGCATACTGTTAAGCACTTATCTCTCTAGGATTGGCAGAATCGAGAATCCTTTATGCAGCGCCTGCGGACACCTGTCCCAGCACGCCTCTCATCACATTCTGCACTGTCCAGTTACGGACTCTTTGGGCCGCTTGTTCTCTGGCGATTCTCTGTCTCTCTACGACCTTTGGTCCAGGCTGGGAAAAGTTGCCTGGTATTTCGAGCTCTATGGTCTTCCGCCATGCCCCATCCCTCGGAAGGGGTTGGGTGACAACAGCAATAGCAACAACAGGCTAACAACATCATGCTCACAATTGAAACTGCCAATAATTTCACTACATTTTACTCGTTCATTTCATCACTTTCACGGAAACATAAATGTGAAGTTGGGAAAAATGGGAAAGCAAAGTGATTACTGTGTAATTTCATAGATCAGCTATTAAATATTTGGCATGATACTTACTACTTTTTGGTGGTACAGAATTTTAATATAGCTATGAAAAATGCTGTTCGAGCCATCAGCTTTTCGTGTTGCTCTCATCAGTAGTGGTATCACGTCAAAAGGAAGAGCTACACTAGGTAAGTAAGTGTTTTATGTGATTAGTTTGGACGTTTGGCAATCAAGACAAGCCATTGATAGCGCTTATATTGCAAAGTGTGCCAAAGAAATTTCGGTGAAAGGATTCCTAAGATATGCAACTTCGTCTTCACCAAGACTTGGAAAATAGCCCTCAATTTTCTTTTCCAACTTCATGAGATGTTTAGTGACCAATTCCAACAACCTTGTGGTCTCAAATTGGGAATTTTGACTCAGAAATTTTGTTACAGTACTAAACATGGAAAAGGTACCAGAGCAAATATTTCTCTTCCACAACCAAAGTTTCTCCAAAAATGCTTTGATTTTAGCTATGAATTCACACACTGTTAGGTCTTTTCCTTGGAGACTCTTGTTTAGCATATTCTGAGCATCAAAAATATCAACAAGGTAGCCATATATCAAAATAAAAAAATCATGCCTCGAGAAAGTAACAAGAATTTTACATTTGTTGGATTGTTGGAAAAATCCCACCAATTCTTTGCGAAGCTCATATACACGTTTAGCAACATTTCCTCTGGAAAGCCAACGCACATTACTGTGAAATAGAAGTACACTGTGATCGGCACTTTAATCTTCATAGAGAATTTTAAACAACCGACTATTCAGCGCACTCCCTTTTACATTGTTGACCGTCTTAATCACCAGTGATAAAACGTCAAAGAATTCAGCAGGAAAGACTTTGCATGACAATTCAAACCGGTAGATTATGTAGTGCAAAAATTTCACATTACTAGCTACTTCAATGACACGAGCTCTAAAACCAGACTTTTGTCCTAACATAGCTGAGGCCCCATCTGTTGTGCAGCCCCTTAGATTTTCCCATTTTTAAACCATGCTGCTTGAAAAAAGAATTCATCATTTGAAAAATATCATTTCCTTTAGTAGGTGCTTCTAATGCCGCATTTATCAAGAACTCTTCTTTAGCGCCTTCTTTTCCTACATATCGAACAAAAATTAGTAACTGAGCACAGTTTGTTACATCTGTAGACTTGTCAAGTTGAATTGCGAATCACCTTTCCGATCTACAAATATCACTGATAACTTGCAGCAAAATATCCACTGACATTTCCTCAATTCTTTGTTGGACTGTATTATTAGACAGGGAGATGAGAGTTAAGTTTTTTCACTGATTCATCTCCAAAGACACAACATACCATTACTTTTGCAGCAGGTAGGACCAGGTTTTCCCCACTGGTATGTACATTTTTTTCCTTGGCAATCATTAGGGAAACTTCATAAGATGCCTTTAATAAAGCATTGGTTTGTAGAAAAAACGTGCCACCTTTATCCAAGCGTTGTTTCTTAAACACTGATTCTCTATTCTTGAAAAAGTCAAGTTATTTGTCTTTGAATTCCGGATGAGCTCTATCAAAATGCCGAGTTAGAAGGCTTGGTTTCATCGAATCATTTCCCAATGATTTTTGACAAAGTATACATACTGGTATATCCAAACCATTTGTTTATCGTAAATGTAAACCCGAACTTTAAATTGGTTTCTGAATATTTTTTTTTTGAGACTCATTGTTTAGTTTTTTAGAAAGTCTGAAAATAGACAAAGATTTTAAGTAAAACAATAGAAGTTTTTGAACTCAGCAGCGCCATGAGGTAATTGTTTAGCAAATTTATATTACACTCTGAACCTAAACAAATGAAAACTTGAATTAAAGAACTACATAAATCACAAAATAAAGTTTTTGAAAAAAAATTGAAGTTTTAAAAACATCGCAAACTTATTTCAATCTCATATTAAATCTTTTCAGTCTTATCTTAAGGTAGGCTTAGGCTACACCTGAAACCCCTGCAGTCTTCAAGTTTTTTCCAGTTCGCTCCATAAGCTTTCTTTTCATTTTTTTACAATTATTATCAGTACAGTAGTTCCCGGTTATTAAGCCCACGGTTAATAAGCTTATCCACTTAATAAGCCCAAAACTGTCCGGTCCAGAATTATGTACCACATTTATTCCTGTAATAAAAAACCAGCTGCATAAACCCAAAACCCCGCTTAACTACCCACATCTTTTGTCTTGCATTTGACGGTTTCGCACTTCGTTGCGCTGCTGACCTAGTTCTTAACTCAACTGTTTTATCACAGATCATTGATTTGTGTCGTAATTGATTGGCTAAACAACTGGTGCTCTGTACATTTGGTTTTCAAAATGTCAAAGAGACGTGAATGTTGTTTAATAAATAGGGACGACTGTATTTGCTTTCTAGCCTTTGCAACTACGGTTCTCGTAGCAATTAATCAGCTGTTTTGTCTTGCATGCCGGATTGGACAAAGTAAGTCATGTGAAGTGCGAAAGTGGACTTGGTAGTTTTTGTAGTTGTAGTTAAAGTTTCTACCAGGGCTGCGAACTCAGTCGATTTTTATATCGAGTTTAAGTTCGAGTACGAGTTCAGCTTGTTTTACGAGTTCGAGTTCAAGTTCGAGTTCATTATTTTTGTTTTTGCGAGTTTAAGTTCGAGTTCGAGTCCTGTGAAAATTTATTGAGTTCTTTCGAGTTCAGAAAATAAAAGTAACGCGAAGTGAAGCAAGTTTTTACCAGCAGACAACCAGACAACTATTGCAGTGGCACAGAAATTGATAAACAATGTTGCTTTGATGAAAAGCGGGTAGTACATCCTTTTTGGCTACAGGCAGAAGTTTTTACCACCAGACAACTTCTGCCTGTAGCCAAAAAGGATGTACTACCCCCGCTTTTCATCAAAGCAACATTGTTTATCATTTTCTGTGCCACTGCGATAGTCGGTACGTGGGTCGCACGTCTCAAAGGCTACAACAGAGGATTAAGCAGCACGTTCCGAAAACCATTCTCCAGAAGCATATTTCTCAGGACCGAAGCACATTGGCTCGCTCTTGTAAGCCAATCAGAAGCTTTAAAACTGAAATCTCCTTTTCTGCCATAGGACAACATCTTTTACAAAACTCGACATGCGCACACGAATATAATGACAACAAATTTTCTATTATTGCCCGTAGCCGTACTTCTTTTCACCTTTCCACCCTTGAAGCCACGTACATTAAAACATCCAAACCAAATTTATGCAAACAAAAGGAATTCGTTTGTGGTCTAAAAATCACACATTAGTTTCCGCTCTTTCTATTGGTTGCTTCTTTTACCAATCATGATAGAGCCTTTTTTCCCCTTTTTCCTTTTTTCCTGTTTCGTCAACTGTGTCTCTATATAAGTGACTCACTTCACCTTTTCACTTTATTTCTGACGGATTCTCTTAAAAAGTGTCAGACGAAAAGCTTCGAGAATGAATACTCTACTTTCTGCAATTTTTAAATTCTGTACCACAAATCAACTCTTCTAGGTAAGCTAAGTAGTTTCGGAGAAATAAAGTGCAGGCAAGTACGTAATTACGTTCAATCAGATCTCTGAATTATACAGGGTGTTCCAAAAGTCTTGGGCACATTTTGATGTTGAATATGTCAAAAACTATTAAGGAAATAACAATGCATCTGATATATTCTGAAAGCTTGCAGTCTCAAGTTTTTTATAGAATGTTCAAAGATGTTCAATGTGAACACCGTTAGTCATACGCCACACATCAAGCCGATAGTCAAATTCCTGCTGAAAAGCGTTCCAGCATTGTGTTGTCTATGGTTGCAAGTTGCAACAACTTCCGTTATTCGGCCTTGAGATCAGCTACATCTTATATAAGGGGGAAGCGCACAGACCAGTGCTTTCACGAAACCCACAAAAAGAAGTCGCAGGGTGTGACATCTGCAGACCTAGGACATCAAGGCAAGAGAATGCGATAATCAAGTGTCGCTGAATCAGTTTTTGAAAGTTCAAGGACACAAAACGCTTTTTCTGGTTGAGTGAAAGCCATTGGTGGATCTAGGTTATTTTAGCTATTTAAGCTATATGAAAATATATGAAAAAATTATCAGCATGACAAAAAACTCAATGAATTTAGCATTAAAATGACCACAGTTTCATTCAACTACCATTCATAGAACAGCAGAAATGAGAACTTGAAATGTGCCCAAGACTTTTGGAACACCCTATTAGGTTTGTCATCATCATGACGTCCCAAGCTCTCTCAGAACATTCAGCCTGGCGTGGCAATTAATCATGCCCAATGTGAGAATTTTACGTTCAGTAGTTTTGGAGGAGTACAAACGGACAGAAAAAAAGAAAAACTCTTTGATTTTTAGTGAAGATATTTTAGTAGCCCGGCGTTTTGGTGTGTGGTAAACTCAACTTTAACATTGAACTCATGCCTACAACAACAACGCGAAAAACAATTTATTAAAACCAAAGAATTCTTCAAAATCAGCCTACATGCTCACCGATACATGAAGCAGTTGGACCAATCCATTCCAAACTTTTGTAACATAGATTTCCTGAATGATTTTTCGGGGAAATCGTATGACCATTATTACACTTCAACGTACAAAGCGACCCGAGTTTATTCCCTTTCGTGCAAGTCATATTTCCGTTCTCAGTTTCATTCATTTTGGGACAAGTCAAAGCTAAAATATAAAATTTAGAAACAAAGACAAAAAATTTTGTTAATTTGTAGATAATTATCGTAATTTTGTAGAAGCGCATTTGTGGAGGAAACAAGCAAAGGTTAACCCTCATCCCCACTTCAAACACCTTGCAGTTAGATGTGGAAAGCAACTATCCCCAAAACAAAGTTTTTGGAACATTGTTACTTGCCCGCCCCTCTACAACTAAAACAAATTTCTTCTGCCGGAGACACTCTAGGCTACATCATTCAAACTATGATATACAGAGTAGATTAGGTCACTACAGCCTAACTGTTTTCAATTTCGTAACGTGTAAGGCTAAGATAAAAACATGGTCGCTTATCTCTTTGTTATCAATTTATTGTTTGTTAGTTAGTTTTACAAATGATTATTCGATTGTCCTGGAAAAGTTTTGCAGTTATGCACAAACAAGTTAGGTTAAAACTTGTTTTAAAGTTGCCAGTTGGCGTACAGCTTACGCACTGCATAATTATCACAAGCCAAGAGCTACAACCGTAACAGATAAACTTGCCCTGAAGTGTTCTTGCCAAATGGTCTTGGTAACTTGTGAAACATTCGTTGTGCGTTATTCATACGGTATCCATATTCTGATGGGTATTAACAATTCACTGTTGTAAATTGACAATTAGCCTTCTGGCTTTTTAGATAACTTCAATGAAGCAAGCATTTTTTAAAATCATTAGTAAATACGAGTAGCTTATATGTGGCCTTATGCATGAACCTGATAAGCCACATTTCCTACAAAAATGAGTCAGCACCTTGACACCATTACTTTTACTCTACATTTTATTCCCAAAATTTTTCAGCGATTGAAATTGAGTGAGTAAAATGTTATGATAACTTTTCCAAATATTGCTGATAATCCATTTTACATTTTCCGTGCATAAACCTGATGACATACAAATCAAGATGGCGGCTCTTTTGCAAAGTGCTGCAGAAAGACCGAAAAAAAGCCTAATCTTCCGTAAAATGCTGTACTAGAGCTAGTCGACAAAAGTAAGTTTATGATTCTTTTAAATTATTCCTCTTGGCATGATATATGCTGAAAGTGTGTTGCATATTGGGTATATTTGCTGTGAAAAGCGCTGTTCTAAGTGGTTCTGTCTCTGGCAGTGCTGAATTGTTTGGGATCCTAGATCTACCTCTGAATAAGGATGCCTTTGCAATGTAACCTTGGCTTAGTCTAAGTAAGGATATAAATGGAAGGCATATTTCGTCAAAACTCAGAATGGGGTCTCGAATTAGCTGTAGAAACGTATCAACATAAGAGAGTATCAATACATACCAGCCGACAGTTTGCGCTCAATGTGACAAAGATAAGAGGGAAATGAGTACCATTTTTTGATAGACAGCTCGGTTGGTCAGGATGATTGAGAGTATTATAATCTTATCTCAGTTAGTTTAGTAATTTAAGGAAAGTGGCGACACATCTAAATTTAGATTCTTGTTGATTGGTGGTAATTTTCTGAATATTTTGAGTCACATTTTCACATATTCACATATACCGCCACTGATGAGAGCGTGACAAAAAGCTTATGGCTCAAACAGCTTTTTTCTAAGCTATATTAAAATTCTGTACCACCAACAAAATTTTTGTGTATTTTCGCCTTCGGTACACCAAACAGCAAATAGCTGTTTTAAACAATGTGGTAAGAACTAGAGGAAAAATCAGAACTTTTAAGTTCTCCGCAGCTTTTCTCAAGGCTTGCATTTCTAAAAGAGTTGCCCCTAAATACATCGTGGCTCGCATTGAACGATCTTGAGCCAGGTACAGCCCAGAGATGGAACGCGCTTTTCTAACAGATGATGTTGAAAAGCTAACAGAGCAATCAAGAAAACTTCAAACAATTAACCAATCACATTGGCGGGCGGCCCGCGAATTTCTAACATTCTTCGACACAATCAGATTCTGCAGATACCTGGCACTACTTGATGAAAGAACGAAATCAAAATGGAAGAACAAAAACGAGCGATTGCTTGCTTTACTCAGACGTGACCGTTTCGGCAATGCTCTCGATGATACTACCAGGCATGTTCTGAATCTTTCAGATTATGTGTTGTATGACACTGAAAGTTTCGTGCTGTCGCATGGTCTTTACTTTGGGTTGCCACCCAGGCATCTGTGCAAAGAAGAAATCTTCGCCGAATTTGAGTCACTGTGGGCACAGCTTTTACATCACAGTGCCAGTTCTGTTGAACAACGCACAACTTTGAAAGCCAGTCTCGCCGACCTTGCTCATTTGTACTGTGACAGCACTATAGATTCACGTGACTTCACAATGCACAAAGAGTGCTATCGTGCAATCAACCGGTTGCGAAAGAATGATGACATCATTGCCACCAAACCCGACAAAGGCTCCGGCGTTGTCCTTTCAAACAAAAGCGACTACGTCGATAAAATGAACAAGATATTTGATAATCAATCGAAATTTAGAAGACTTGGTCCGGTCTCCAGCAATGACAACACAGCCAGCATTGAATCGCGCCTTTAGAAGCGGTTGCTTGACTTAGTCAAAGCCGATCTCATGCCAAAGTGGATATATGACGCAATACGACCAACTGGATCGCAAAGACCTCGAATGTATGGTTTGCCAAAAACACACAAAGAAGGCACTCCACTTCGCCCAATACTGTCTATGACAGGTTCGTCCCATCATGAACTTGGCAAGTGGTTGGCTAGCCTATTACAACCTGTGTTGGAGCGGTTTTCGTCACACTGCATATCAAATTCGTTTACGTTTGCTAAGACCATGCAAAATCTTGACATCGACCCTAATGTTTTCATGTGTTCTTTTGAAGTATCCAGCTTGTTCACCAACGTTTCCCTTGATGAAACCATCAAAATCTGTTCGGAAGCCCTCTACGATCAATCTAATTCCCGACCAGTCATTCCAAAGGACGTGTTTGTTGAATTGATGAAGAGCGCTACATCCTCAGTTGAGTTCAGCTTCAATAACACCATGTACAAGCAAACAGATGGAGTAGCTATGGGATCACCACTTGGTCCGACTTTGGCCAACATCTTCGTTGGATATTATGAAGAAAAGTTATTTTCTCAAACGCAAAAGCCTCCAACATACTTCAGATATGTTGACGACACGTTTGCCATCTTCGATCACGAAGCTGAAGCAGATGAATTTCTGACCAAACTCAACCGCCTTCATCCATCCCTCAAGTTCACTTTTCAAAAAGAGAAAGGGAAATGTCTACCGTTTCTTGATGTCTACGTCGAAAGAACGGATGTTGGTTTGGAGACCAGTGTATATCGGAAACCCACTTTCACTGGCCAGTATTTGCGTTGGGAGTCCTTCAGTCCTCTCAAACGCAAAATAAGTCTAATATCTACATTGGTGCATCGAGCTCTAATGATTTGCACCAAGCGTAGACTCAATGAAGAAATAGCACTGATCAAGAAGATATTACTGGACAATGGCTATCCTAAAAACATCATCAACACTCAGATCACCAAGGAAATTGCTCAGTTCTCAGCCCTTAAGCGATTTGGCCCTGAAAAGTGTCCTGTGTACTTGAGGGTCCCTTGGATAGGTAAGCCATCTACAAACTTAGAAAAAAAAGTCAAAATCGCCGTGGAAAGCTGCTATGGTTCCGTCAGCACCCGCTTAGTCTTTACGTCTAAGCGCATGCTGCCTGTGGCCCCCCAAGGATTTCTACCTGCCATTCAGAAAAGTTTTGTCATATATGAATACAAGTGCCACTGTGACAGACGGTACGTAGGGCGAACATCTCAACGACTACAGGATCGCATCAAGCAGCATGTTCCGCAATGGTTAAGACAGCAATTGACTCGTCCACGCCGATCTCAACCACACAGATCGTGCAAACGAACCGACACCAAACCGGATTGTGACTCCGCCATTGGTCAGCATCTTTTAGATAATGATCGATGCGCATTAAACTATGATGATAAGCGGTTTTCAATTCTCGCTGCAGCGCGCAGCTCTTTCCATCTTAATCTTTTAGGGGCTACTTATATCAAGACCCGACGTCCGGTGTTATGCAGACAGAAAGAGTTTGTTTACACTTTTAAACTCTTTCGATAATCGTGGCCTTTGGCCTCCTACTGCGCCTTCTCTAGCTTTCGCAATTGCGAAATCTTTTTTTGGCGCGCTTTGCAATACTAGCGCTATCATTGGCTTGTCGTGATTGCGTAACGTCCAAATTATTCACATATAACACACTTATTCACTCTAGATCTTCCCTTTTGACGCGATACTGCCACTGATGAGAGCGCGACGAAAAGCCTATGGCTCAAACAGCTTTTTTCAAAGCTATATTAAAAGAGAATCTGCAGAAATCATCTAATATCAGCCAATCGAGTAGCTGGTTAGTAAATCTTAGATGCTGAGGGAGGCAATGATGAAATCTTGCCCAAGAGCCCTAAATCCATCGCTGTTAGCGATAAAGATTTTGAGATGCTTATTTTTTTTTGAAATAACTCCATTTTAATAAATGTTTGTTTTTGTGTTGTTTTTGCGACGACTAGTACATTTTTTAGTGTTATCTTCTGGCATGATAGTATTTCCTCAGCAGGAGAAAACTGAGAAAAATGAATGTTTTCTTTTTACATAGTAACATTTTGAGTGAGATTTGAATTTGCGACCATCGATTTTTGCGCATTAGCGATTAACGACCGCTGGTTTTTGGAAAGGACTAGCGTTACCGTTTATCGCGTAAAAGTTAAAAGTGTTTAGCGGATAGCGGCCTATTAGGCCTTCTTTATGTAGAGTGCAAACAATCACATTCACATGCACCTGGATGTACATCTACATTTATGGTTAGCTCTTGGCATTTTGTTGAAGCTCGATCTGCCTCATAAATACTTCTATCAAACTTTGTTCCTACCAAATACTAGTGGCGCAGTAGGCATGTCAGCTTTGTGTTCCTGATGAAACCAGGGTTTTCTAGTTAAGGCCCTATGGTCTTCTGTGTCCTACAAAGTACTTTTTATTTGTTTACCATGTTGTGTTGGTGAAAATCTGTTACGTATTGTTTTTGATTTTATTACTGTAAAGTTAGAAGTATGCAAATACACCCTATTTTGTTAAAAAGTAAAGGAAAAAGAGCTTGAGAGGAGGAATGATTGACAATAAAAAGATTAAATTTAGTGAATTTCAGTAAACTATTTAGTGATGCAACTCGTAAAATCTATTATAGCAAGTGTGGCTTGCAAATGATAACTAAAAATCAGTTATGCGCATGAAAAGAGCATGATTCAATTTTCAATCATTTTCCGCTCTTTTATGCAGACGTGATATATGCGTTTTCTAAACTGAGTTATTCCATTTCCAATTTTAAGATACAACAGCATAATTAAGACCTAAAGTTGACTATAACTTTAAGAAAACTCACTTAGAAATGAGCCTATGGCATTTACATTGAGGACAGCAGACTGTCAGATAACTGCCAGTCCCGTGTATAATCTGTCATATTATATAATAATGCGACTCATTATAGTAGTTCGAGCTGGAACCCAGCCTCTAAGGTTGTTCAAATCAGAGCAGCCTTGGTGCCGATCCCAAGCCCGGATAAATGAGGTGGGTTGCGACCGGAAGGGCATCCGGCGTAAATCCTAGTCAAATGTTTTCAATGCGCCTTGTGTCTGACTTTATACCGGATCGGTCGAGGCTCGGGATAACAACGGCCGTTACTAGTGACTGGGCATTAAGGGCCACTGGTGGACATGCTACTTGGATGCAAAGAGGAGGAGGAAAGCAGTGGAGAAGAAAGAAGGAGAGAAATAGAAAGAGGAAGAAAGCTAAGAAGATCAAGCTGAAGGTTGCCACATTAAACGTTGGAACCATGACCGGTAAAGGAAGAGAAGTGATGGACCTTATGAAGCGAAGAGGGGTGGACATATTGTGTGTGCAGGAAACTCACTGGATGGGGGAGAAAGCAAGATGCATGGGTGGAGGATATAAAATGTGGTACTGCGGATTCAGAAATAAAAAGAATGGTGTGGGAATCATATTGAAAAAGGAGCATGTGGAGAGGGTAGTGGAATTGTTGAGGGCAACAGACAGGAAAATATGCTTGAAGATGGAACTTGATGGTGTTATGTTGAATGTTATCAGTGCGTATTCGCCGCAGGTGGGGTGCATACGTGAAGAAAAGGAAGCATTTTGGCTGGACCTAGATGAGACAGTGGAAAAATTACTAAAGAATGAAAGAATTGTGGTGGGAGCAGACCTGAATAGGCACGAGAGAAAAGGGAATAACGGTGATGAAGAATGCATAGGTAGTCATGGATTGGAAAAGAAAAATAAAGAAGAACAAGCAGTGGTGGGTTTTGCTTAGAGAATGGAACTAACAATCACTAGCACTTACTTTGTAAAAAAAACCAGCACAGAGAGTCACCTACAGCAGTGGCGGCCGCAGTTCGCAGGTGGATTACGTTACGGTGAGAAGACGAAGGTTCAAAGAGGTGGTGGATACAAAGGCTATTATTGGTGAAAGTGTAGCGAAACAGCACAGAATAGTTGTCAGTGCGATAATCATCTGGACGAAAGCACCAAAAACAGTAAAGAGAATAAAACGGTGGAAGCTAAAAGACTCGAAAACGAAGAACAAATTCAAAACGAAAGTGATTAAAAGCAAAATACTTGGTGGACAGGAAGACTAGCAAAGATTGGAAGATATCCCTGGAGAAGAAGTCAGGACCGGGTTTAGAAAGGTGAAGAAGGGAAAGACTCAAGGACCTGGTGACATACCAGTGGAAGCATTGATCGCTCTAGGGAATAAAGATGTGGAGTTTCTAGCAAACTTCTTCAAAAGAGTCCTACGATGGGAGAAAATGCCAGATGAATGGACGAGGAGCGTGCTTGTACCTTTGTACAAAAGTAAAGGAGACGTCAAGGAATGTGAAAATTACCGAAAGATCAAGTTGTTGAGCCACACTATAAAACTGTGGAAGAGAGCAATAGAAGCAGGGATAAGAAAGGAGGTGACGATCGCTGAGCAACAATTTGGGTTCATGCCAGGAAGGGGTACCACCGACGCAAATCTTCTGTTGTTGGAAAATGGACTGAAGGGCAAAAGACAGTGCACTGTGCCTTTATTGACTTGGAGAAGGCATACGACAGGGTGCTCAGAAAGAAACTGTGGAAATGCTTGCGGTTAGCTGAAACATCAGAGTGCTACGTAAGGATTATTGAGGATCTGTATGATAAAGAAACAACAACTGTGAGAAGTGCAGTATTGAAGGAGGAATTCAAGGTAGGTGTTGGACTTCACCATGGCTCAGCACTCAGCCCATTCCTTTTTGCCATCATCATGGACAAGCTGACGGAGGATATGAGGAAGGACGCAGCATGGAACATGCTGTTTTCATATGACATAGTGCTGTTTAGGCAAAATCATAGTAAGCCGGAGGATGATCTGGAGATTTGGAGAAATGCACTGGAGAAAAGTGCCCTGAAAGTAAGCCGGAGCAAGACCAAGTATTTGAAAGTGAGAGATGTGGATGATGGAGAAGAGTTGGAACTACAAAGAAAAAAGGTAAAGAAAGCGAAAAACTTCAAATATCTGGGTTAGACAGTTAGTAGCAATGGAAGATGTAAAGAAGAAGTGAGGAGAAGGATCCAAGCAGGATGGATGAGTTGGAATAGGGTGTCTGGAGTTCTGTGCGACAGGAAGTTACTAGCAAGGATTAAGGGAAAAATGTACAAGAGTATTGTTAGACCAGCCATGCTTTATGAAATGGAAACGATGACAGTGACGGAAAGACAGATGGGAAAAATGAAATTTGCAGAGTTGAAAATGGTGAGATGAGCACTGGGAGTGACAAGAAAGAACAAGATAAGAAATAAATACGTGAGAGGGACAGCAAAAATTGCAAAGTTAGGATACAAACTTCGGAATGCAAGGCTACGCTGGTATAGCTACGTGGAAAGGAGAGAAGAAGGCTACGTGGAAAAAAGGATGATGGAGATGGTGGTGCCAGGTAGAAGGAAAAGAGGAAGGCCAAGAAGAAGGTGGATGGATTTGGCAAGAGAAGACATGGAAAGGGTTGAAGCTAAGGAGGGAGACGAAGTCGATTGGGTCAAATGAAAAATACTTTTGCGCTGTGGCGACCCCGAATAAGGAGGAGCCGAAGGAAGATAATAGTTCGAACTGTTTAATGGACATATTGTTTAAGTAATACGTTTTATTTTTATTCTTTGCTTTAGTTTTTTTTTACTTTTTGATGTGGACTAGGGCCTTAAAGTTTCTTCCAATGATAATTGAATCTCTGTTACAAATTGAGTTTAACTTGAATAATAGAATCAAAATAATTTGCCGAATAATTTTTTTCAATGCATAAACATGATTTTTGGGTTATCAGGTGTATCCCCAAAATATGCTTAATTCGTTCCATGCATAAACCTGATATGTGGATTATCAGGCTTATACATGTAAAATGAAACAAAAATCATATCAGTTTTTTTTTAATTTGCCTTGTAACGTTGTTTGTGTTGGTGTTTATGAACTGAAAAAATTTGGGAAAAATTTTATAAATATACTTGACATAATACCAAAAATTAAATCTCATTCGACAGCTGCATTTGTGTTTTACAGCCCTTTAAAGTTATCTGCATTTTTCTCAATTTGATTGTTGTGTGGGTTGTCGGGTTCATGCATGGAGCCACAGATTTTATGATTATTATTATGGATCATTCTATTGTACCGATACCGGCTCCACCAGTACCCAGTAATGAAATTGCTGGATCGAGCAGGACAACTTCAAATGTTTTGGCTTCTTAACTAATTAAAGCAAAAAGGGGAAAATCTAATTTTTTTGGGTGATGTGCTTCAAAAATTCATTGCATTGGCAATTTACTGAACCACCTCGCTTTTCCGGTGTCGCCCGAAGGAACCCCATCAGCAATGTCAGGGTTAAAAATATCGGATTAGCCGACTGTGATAATTGTGCTTCACCAAATTGATAGTTGTGAGGACAGTAATAAAAAGTTATTGCTTTTTTGACGTAGCCGCTACTTGTTTCAAAATCAATTGATTTTCTGCATATGTCTTGTTTGCTCTGCTTTTAGCATAGGCATACTTCAAAATTGGACTTGCTCACAATTGAAACTGCCAGTGATATAATAAATTTTTTGTCTGCTTAAGTGCATGGAATGCATGGAAGCATAAAATCAAGATTGTGGGAGGGCGCTAAGGTGATTCTTGTTTATTTGGAGAATAAGCCAGTAAATGTTAGCCCCGCTACTTACGAATTTTTTGTAACTGTTGACCTGTTTGTATGACCTGAAGAATCTGGCTGCGCTTATGTTGCTTGGTCCTGATTTAATGCAGTCAGGGAAAAACCAAACTAACTCAAAATCAAGTACTTACAGTAATTACAACAGCAGAGCTCTCGTTAGTAATGTTGGAGTTACAAATATCTTTTCAGCCCAATGTGCCGGCTTCACCTTACCAATAGTCGTGAAAACAATAATTAGGATGCAATGCTTTTTGACTTTGCCAAATTTTGATTCAAAATCAAAAGTATCGATTTTTTAAAGGGAATCAAATAGAACCACATTGTGGGAGGGGGGTTGCTAATAGCCGCTATATTTCTCCGCAACTTCTTGCAATCTTCACCAACGTCTTTTTGTCCCATTGCCAGCATAGACGTAGTTAGGAACTAGGCTTGCTTAAAACTGAAACACCCAATGTTTTCACAAACTTTATTTGTTTAATTCTTTCAGTGGATAGAAGCATAAATTCAAAGTTGTGGGGGGCACCGAAGTGATGGTTGGTTATTTACAAAACTAAGCTAATAAATATCAGGCATACTACTTGCGTCTGTTTCGTATATGTTGGCCTATTTGTATGACATGAAGCTCGTTGCTACGCGTATGCTGTTTAGTCCTGGCATAAGTACAGTTATGAGAAAAAGAAGCTAGCCCGAAGTTAAGCACTAACAGTTAAGTTATTACAGTGGGTTAGATCATGGTTTAAAAACATAATCTAGGGACGTTCAACCTTTGCCTAATGGGCCAAATTACAAACTCAAGCATTTTATCGGGCCACAAAGGCACTTAAACATAACCTTTTTTTATACGAATTGTTTGTATAAACGTCTGTAACCAAAGGGTTTGACAGCATAAAAAATCGATGACCAAAAAAAATCCTTATGTGAAAATGAGTTAAAATGTTGCCTTGAAAAAACCGTTTTGACCTTCTTTTCGGTATAACAATGCAACCATTCAATGGTTTCAAGCTAACTTTTGAGAACTATTAAACAATTCAGTGAGCTGCAGGTTAAACATCCCTGGAATAATCAATCCATTAACCAGGTTTTTGGGGTAAAGTTGACGATAATTTTTTGTGATTCTTCTAACATTTCACGTGAAAAACTATCAATTTGTTCAACTTTGAAACACTTGATTGATATGTCTTAGAGGAAAAGATTAACACTACGTAACACAATTTTTGTTTGGCTACTTTTTTCAGTGCCCCTTTATGTATTTTTGAGCGCTGAGTTTAAAAATCTAGTTAGTTTTTTTTGTATCATCGTTACTTTTTGAGATATTCATACTTTTTGTTTCATCCGGCCTAGCTGTAGCTAGCAGATTGCGTTCTACTTTGCAGTAGATTCTAACTGCATATCAAGGTTCCGTTCAATACATATTAAACGCAAAAGTCAATTTGAAAATGGTTCATAAAGAAGAAGGCGTGAAGATAAATATAACAACAGTTTTTTCAAATAACAAGAGTCATTTAAAAATGCACTGTTGAGAGAGCTTTTCTTTTATGATCATTCTTGTCTTGCCTTATCAAAGACCAAATGTAGTATCCCATCATTGCACTGTCCCAGCGGTCTTTATATCGTCTTTCCATTGGCTCAATATCCTGGTGAAATTTCCTACCATGCTCCTCACTGAAGTCACCAAGATTTTCTTGAAAGAAATCCAGATGAGAGCATAAAAAGTGAAGTTTTACAGACATGCGACAACCCATGTTTTGGTAACTTTTGATTAGCTTTTTCACTGACTCTTTGTAATTTGGATCCTTTTTATTTCCCAAAAATCCATCAACCACACCTCGAAATGCTTGCCACGTTTTTTTTTCTGTTTCATTTATTTTTTCTTCCAAGGTTTTAGACTTTATCATTGTGTTTATCTGCGGACCAACAAATATTCCGCCTTTTATTTTGGCCTCTGATAGCCTGGAAAACATTTGAACGGATTTCTTGAAAAACTTCTTCAAAATCCAAAACTTTTACAAACTGTTTTACTAGACCTAATTTGATATGAAGTGGTGGCAGTAAAACCTTTTCCCAGCTTATAAGAGGTTCCCTGATGATGTTATGCATTCCTGATGTTAGTTCTTCCCGTGTCCGCGAATGAATTTTTTCGTAGTGCTCACCATCAGCTCTACTATTCCACAAGCACAAAAAGCAAGAGTATATTGTGTATCCACCCTGCAGACCCAGCAAAAATCCTAGCATTTTGAAGTCACCACAAACATACCACTTAAACTGAGCCTAATTAATTGTAATGAGTAGTTGCTTGATATTTTCATAGTCTTCTTTCATCTGCAGTAAATAAGCAAGTGAAATTGATTGATATATACAGGGTGTCCCAAAAGTAACCGAACCGCAAATTTAAATAAAATTTAGATAGCAAAACTAACAAATGTAATTTCTTTTTTATGTTTTTGTATGGTATTTTCTTACTATTGCTTAACATAACTGCTTAATTCCTGTTCAGTGTGCGCTGGTGGCACTAACATTTTTGAAAATGCAGCGAAGGACTTTAAATTTAAACGAGCGTGTCTTCGTTATCAAAAATTACTCTGCCACGACTAGCTACAAGCATGTTGAAGAAAGATGCTTTCTGGAAACTTGCCAGAAAGTATGTTGCAATGTTGTCAAAAGACGTTTTGATTTTATTGAAGTTCAAGGTAGACATTTTGAATAATTGTAAATACTAAATATGTTTAAGAATTTTGTTGGTTTTAGTATCTGATTTTTATTAAAATTTGGGTTCGGTTATTTTTGGGACACCCTGTATATTGCCATTGTTAAGTAACACCGCTTTAAGACTTTTGGTAGAACTGTCAATGAAAAGCCGCCATTAATTAGAATCATGATCTATTCCAACAGCACGAAACAGGCCTTCTACATCTTTGCAATAGCAAAGGTCTTCAATAACATCAAAATAGACAGAAAACTCCAAGTGCCTCTTCCTGTAGGCAGTACTCTTGCAGTCATCGCCAAGTAGATTCCACTCATTCAGTCTGGATGTTAATAATTCTGCTCCAGATTTTGTAAGACCCAGATCACGTATTAAATCATCCAATTCTTGTTTAGTCGGAAAATGAGGTTCTGCACTTGTTGTTGGTGCATATTCTGCATCAATGTCTGAATTTTCACTTGCTGTTGCTGAGTCTTCACGTAAGTACGTTTCTACCTGAAATGATAAAGAACAAGTACATAGCAAGAAATTGGATCCAGTCTCAGAACACATAAATTACTGTTAGTTACACTTACCCACAGAAAATTACTCACATTTGATGGTAAGTTTGGAACCGGTAAGGCGTCACTGTGAGGAACAGGTGCAATGGATGAGGGTATGCTTGGATACGTCACAGCTCTTTTTCCTCTAATCTTGCAATACTTCGAAATGTTTATCATGCAAAAATAGCAATCATCATGATGATTTTGGGGCTCTCTTCAAACTCTGGGAACTACAAATGACATAATTCTTCCAGAACCCCTCAACCATCCTTCAAGATTAGATCGACAGCTGCCACAGATTACATGTGCCTAGGACTTGTTCTGATCGCCAATGCCCATCCCAAAATATAGTCTATACGCTGTCCAATACTTTGTTCCTTTCACAATTTTATACGAAGAATGTTGGCCGCTGATGTAGTATCCACATACATTACAAAAGCAATCTGAAGTTTTGCACTGTCTACTAGCCATTTTTATTACACTATTTAAACGATGAACTCAATTAAGATTAACACAAGACCTAACTCTATAAAATATAATCACAGAGGGCTACTGAGTAGGTTGTTGACATACATGGCTGCCTGTTAGGTTCCTGACTACAACGCGGAACTTCTCTTTACAATCACTGAACATGGCTTTCCAATCAGACTATCCTGAATTTTATAGGCTGAAATAAAACAAAACTGAGGACTGATAGGTAATAAAAGCACTTTTGTCAGTGAAATTTCGCATTCCCATATGCCCATTCACTCCTTCAAGAAAATAAAACACCGATTTACAACATGATAATGCTGACAGAGACAGATCACAGCAAGCATAATTGCATAAGAAATCTACAGTTAACGGAAAATCATAAAAAAAGGAAATCGTTGTATCCTTAAAACGATCAATGATAGAAAAAAACTGATAGTATTTTTGGAATCAGCGCTTGAAAATTATACAGACACAATTAAAAAAATTAACCAAACAAACTTTTTTAAAATGTTGTTACGTAGTGAAATCAGCTGTACAAAGGTATTTTGACTGGCCATTGCATCATCGAAAAACAGATTTTTGAGCTTACCAGTATGGTAAATGCTGTAATTAGTCAATATTCTTTAAAAGACAGCATGTCAAATTTTGCTTTCGAAATGATTGGAGATAAAAACTAAAAACATTTTCTTCTGCTTGCTGCGATTACTAGTCAGCATTATGACGAACAGAGCTATTCTAAAAAGTTCAAGAGAAAAAAGCGCTTTGTCATTGACTCCGGGGTGGTAATCAGCCGCGCCTATTTTTGATATTTTTTTCGCCCTCTGGTTTCGGAGAAGTAGACACTGAAGAAAAAAATAAAAAAATTCTGCTGTATAGGTGATTGAATTGGGCGGCAGACGCCGCGCAGTAAAAGAATTTGAAGCAGGTTTATTTGTAACACACTGAACTTGAAATAGCGAGGTTCTGAGTTTTATCAGTGCCGGATAATTGCAGGTGGTAGTAATGCAGCATAAGCTACATAGCTACTGGCCACTGCGCTCGATCTGGCTTCAGGAAGCAGCAGACAAGAAAACCACTTAATTGATTCTTTCCTGCTACTTGGTTAACATGGCATGCATCTGTGGTGCGGTGCCTTTTGCATGGCACAGTTGCGTTTTGTGGCCAATAATATAAGTTAGCATTAGCACCATCAAATAAAAAATTTTTTTCTAAAATATTTTGATTAATTTTGAAGTATGTTTGGTTGCTGATTTAAAAAATACAGGATGCGGCAAAAGTAACGCCCTTTTTGTATTTATTAGGTTGAAATTTATTTATTCAATTTGAATAAAATTATTGATTCAATTTAAATAAAAATTTGTTTAAAGCTTTGAAAATGCTCTTTTTCATGGTCAATGCAACGTTGAACCCCACCCGCAATACCGTTACTAACCTTGGGGCACATTTCCACAGTGATATCTGAAATTTTTTGAGAGGTTTCTTTTTTTAAATCAGGAATCGTTTTTTGGGTTTACGAAGTACATGTGGCCTTTCAGTACTCCCCACAAGAAAAAGTCAAGTGAAGTTAAGTCTGACGATCGCGATGGTCGCTGAATTTCTTTAGGTCACCCTATTTATTTTCCTTCAAAATTTTCATTTAACCATTCTCGAACGTTCAATCCATGGTGGGTGGCGCACCATCTTGTTAAAAGTAATTGTCATTTTGAACTTCAACTCCCGGACAGAATTGTGTTTGCTACATATGCAGATAATTATCGCGATTAACAGGATGATCAAAGAATATTGGTCCTATTATTCCCATAGGAACAAGTAATAACTAAAAAACTCAGATACAAAAGCTGTATTTCTAAAATAAAAGAAAGTCAAGAAGAAACTACAAAACTCAAACAACAAAAAGGGTGTTACTTTGCCGCACCCTGTAATATTCGTTTTTTTATAACTGAAACTTTTTGACCTAATTATGGTTTTAATACCGCTAGTTTAATTATACATCATAATGCTAAAAGCACATTTGCTTATGCACAATACGAGTTTTTTGTAGCAATTAATTGACAATAGCTGTAAGTTATATGTCATCACTTTTTTTATTAGTTGACAATTGCAGTAAGTAGCGAATGATTGAAGGCAAGTTTTATGGATATAACTAATTTTTCATCTCCTGTGTAATGTGGAATATTTGGCTACAAACCCAAGTTATAAATAACGTATCAATTTCTCGAGTAAAATGCATCGCTTCTGGATCTACATCTGTCGAAATACAAAACTGGCAAAGTTAAAGCCTTTCACAATTAGATTTTGCATATATGCAAGTGGAGACACAAAAAACAGTACAGTTTTATATGTTTTTAAAACAGTCATTTGCAATAGTATCGAACCACCAGCAATTTTTAAGTAAACACTATTTTGTGAAAACCAAAAATACAAGTTCATCGTTCGGTGAAACGCCCGTTCCGGTGCGCTCCTATGGTGCGGGGGCCCTGTTAATAGCTCGAGCACTGTGATCACGCAAACCCTGCCGTAGAACTGTGTGGGGGAATCTCCGCGTGTGATTGTTAAGTGGTATCTGGCACTAGTTACATCGCCTATTGGGTCTCGCTATGTAACACACTAGTCATTACCCGTGCGGTGTGCTAGTTATCGGAATCGGTAGATATACTCGGAGTGGAATAGGCGAAGTGGTTTACCTCTTGGCGGCGGTGCATTATATAAGCCGCGGTGCTGCAATTTGGGACCCACCGAAATTAGTTAAGCGCCCTTAAACGTTACGCGTACATTGTATTCCTATACATCAACGCTATTGCAACGCGTCTGTGGGATTCAAACCCGCGTCTTTGGAGCTGGCTTCCTCGCGCGGCGAGTTGCGCTGCCATGCACCACATGCTGCCAGCCATGCCCTAAAGCATCGCATTTAGTTTGTAACCGTTAAAAGACCTTTTTATGCCTAATCACTGCTTGTGTGATCAGCTTTACATAAGGATATCAGTTTTAGTCCATAGTTGAGCGGCTACCAGTACGTCAAAACGAACCTCGTTCAAAAGTAAACGGCACGTAAGTCTTGCGCTTTGTGTTAGTTTATTTTATAAAAGTCAACTTTAATGCTATTGGAGGAATATCTTGGTCCTTGGCAAGCCCTGCTGATGAGTACAAAAGGACAAAAGGCGTCCAGGGATGGCTTTCTAAATTTGAAAATATCTCTCAATAGCATTGCTTCCTTCGGAAGCCTCGCGCCTTCAGCACTCGCTTTGTTATTTTGTTTCTCGCTTATAAGACGCTCTCTATTGATCGTAACCACTTGGAACTAGCAATATAATGTTACCAAATCATGCCTAATCGTACATAAACGCAAAGAGTGCATTATAAACTATACAAAACAGTTACAAAGAAGAGATTTCAGTATGTTGTGTGTCCTCCTTTCACTTTTATGACGGCTTGTAGTCGGTGAGGCATTCTAGCTATGAGTGAATTACAATAGTCTGCTGAGATTTCTTTCACCCATTCTTCTTTAATGGTTTCGATTAATGCTTTTCCGCCAAATGGCTGATTCTCTGCTACTAAATCCTTCATTTTAGCCCACAAATTTTCGATGGGGTTCAAATCTGAACTATTGCCAGGCCAATCCAGCGGAGTTACATGATTCTCCTTTAGAAATTTCTTTACAATTTTGGATCGATGGCAGGGAACACCATCGTGCATGAAAATAGTGGAACTGAGAATTGTCATATGCAATAAAAGCTTATTTTTCCATAACTCCACGTATTTGGGTCCATTCGTGGTGGTTCTGGTTGCCAAAAAATACAATCCAGCTGTTCCGTTTTTGCTCATGGCACCCCATATTATCTGTCTGGGAGAGTGTTTCATGGTCGCAGTGGTGTATTTTTGATCAAATCTCTTTTCTACTGGTCTGCAAACATGCATATGGCGAACAACTAATTGCTGGAAAGTGGATTTATCGCTAAACAAGACTTTGCCCCAGTCATCAAAAGTAAAGTGAAGATGATTCCTGGCAAACTACAGCTTCTTCCTTTTCATTATGGGTGACAGCTTTGGTTTTTTTGCAGGCTTACAAGATTTTAATCCAAATTCTTTGCTTAGTCCTCGAGAAATGATGCTGATATTAACATCAGTATCTTTTCTGAGGAGATTTGCACGCAATTTTTTGCAGGAACTTGTGGGAGAACGCGTTACGATCCTCTTGATGATATTGTCATCTCGTGTAGTTGTTTTTCGTGGCCTACCACTCTTTTTCCGATTTCCATAAATTCCTTCCGAGTTAAATTTTTTATTACTTTTTAAACGAATGACCTGTTGACACCAATTTGCTTCGCAATTTGGCGTTGAGACAACCCATTTTTGTGGAGTGCGACAATCTGAACACGTTCTACATCTGTGTGGTACCGATTTTTGCCCATTTTTGAATAGTTAAAAATAGAAAAAAGTAACTAAAATGCAACAGAATACTCCGTTATTTTTGCCTAAAACTAAGCTAAAACACTTCTAAGACCACAAATCTGCAATAAAAAAACATGATTCAATATTAACCAAAAGATTTTTGCAATATCTTTTAAAAGTTGCTAATTTTGAATTTTTTCGTAGATGGTTCGATACTTTTGCAAATGACTGTAGCTTGTGTTTACAGCTAAATATTCTACGTTACAAAGGTGATGAAAAACAAATTATATCCCCAGAACTTGCGCTCAAACATTCGCTTCTTACTGCAATTGTGAACTAATGAGGAGCGTTTTGACGTCAGGGCAGTCTAATTTTCACAAAAGAAATTGTTTTATTGTGCAATAACAAATGTGCTTGAAGCGTAGTAATGACTAAACCAGTTGTATTAAAATCGCAAATAAGTCAGCAAGACCCAATGATAGCAAAATCAAAAAAACTGATGCACTGATACCATTTTTGGCCTCAGGACATCTGGTATCGATAGAAGCTACTTCTCCTATTCACAAACATAGAAAAATTTTATTTTGTTGCATAATGTAGATCGTGAGTGTACCACTCAAAGTGTAATCAGTGAAAGCGTTGGGTTGCTTGCGGCATGGCTGAGCAGAATTGGCATTTGCATTAAAGCTTACGTTTTGATTTAAATTGCATCAAAATGCATTTGCTGTATTGTTGACTTGCAGATTAAACCAATGACATTTCGGGAAACATACGGTCGAAGTATTTTAGTTGAATATGCTCGCTTCGGCTATCTTGTACTTCAGATTTTTCACATTGTCCGTGCCAAAATTTTCTACAAGAAGCTGATAGGCTGAGTTCATAGACTAGCGGCATAGATCTATACTGTACTTGTATTACCTGCAATATCCAACATTTATAAAATTCAGAGCCTAGCTGCTTCGTTTATCGTACCACAAATAAACTTGTTTCAAATTTTTTGCTACATCGTATCTAACGTCTTATTCAAATCAGTCGCAAGTGTACACGTGATAATTCCAACAACCAAATAGGTGCAACACGATGTTTACAAAACATTGCATTAACAGAGTGATGCGGTTGAGTGACCTATGCATTTATGAGTAAATTATAATCGATATTGCATTAATGTTGTCTTAAAACATGAGTGCTGACAGTGAATAAATGTCATTTTATAGAATAAAACAGAAAAGTCCAAACTGCAGCTGTTTCCCAAGGGTGGCCAAACCGCGGCTCTTTGGGGCTTTGAATGCAGTTTTCTGGACTGATGATGTTTTTATGCTTAGTGGTGTAGCCTAGGGAAGTGCAACTTGCGATATGCCCGATTATTATTTGTGGGCGGTGGAAGGGTATTAACTCGTGATTTCTTGCTTTAAAAACAATGATCTCCAGAAAACAAAAAAACATAAGTCTACATTTATAATTGAATGGAAAATGCGTAAATTCGGGCTTTCAAAATTATGATCTCCAAAAAACAAAAAAGTAAAAGGATCTTCCTCCCAATTCTCATGGTAACACATCGACAGAATAAAACGTAGAATTGCGTTATGATTCTTTCCTGCGGCAAATGTTGCCACCTTTACCATATGATTACAAAATAAACGCAGATTCAGGTCTAAAGCATAATCAATCCATCTTTCTTTTTCTGATGTTGTGACGACCGTAAGCATTGAAATTCTGTAGCAAATACTGCAGCCACATAGTAATGTAACGAAAGAAAAGAAACCACGCCCCAATCACTTGCCTCATTTTCACCGCCTCGGATGACTATTGTTTGTTGATTTTAGATCAAAAAATCGACCAAGCTATGAGTTGAAATGCGGTCAGACGCATGATTTAATAGACGATAATCTCAATTAAAAAAAGAACGCTATGAATATTCCATTCACAAAAGAATAAAAATAACTTATTGGAAGCATTTGTTTTACGCGGAAGTTTAAACTGCTAACTTTTTCATACCCGACGGCAACTTAGGCAAACAAACATCACATATTCACGTTCAAGGCTCCGACTATTGAGTAATTGCATGCAATGACAGGAAATGTTTGAAAAAAACAGTCGGAATTCGCAAAAAATACGGAAGGGCAAAACAAAACACTGACTTCACGAGTATTTCAATTACGGTACTCAGGACACATTTAAACGGAAACTTGAAGTAAAAAGGCTAAAAGAAAGGCATGTTATATGAGCCTAAATTTGCTGTAACTACTTACATAGACGCTTGTTTTTCTGCATGAATTTTATGGTATTTTGGAGTTATCAAATATTACTTTTAGTTGTGCCTATTTTTTCTTTATAAAACCGGGCATGCAGCCAGCCGGATATTTTTGGGGGGTAAATATTTTTTTGTTTGCTCTGGTGATTATATGATATGTAAAACCGATAATATTGCTTTGTTTAATTTTTGCTGCTGCAGTGTGAAAAAAACTCGTGTCTGTTTGCTGTTTACCACTCTGAAGTCTTTCAATGATTGGTCATACATACGTACACTTTGTATAAAGCCTGTTAGTGCCGACACAGGGAAACAAACTTTGGAATAGCATGCTTAGACGTTTTTTGCTTATCATAAGTATTTCTTGCATAAAAAATTAAAAAACATATAAAGACAAGTCACACCGTCTTAAAGTTTAGCAACGGATAACCTTGCTTTTGACATACAGCAGCTACACTGGCCACAATAAGCGTCGTCTTCTAGATTTCAAGACACAATTTTAAGATTTAAAAAGTTGAAATGGAACTAAATCATAATCATTATTACTAATTATTACAAGCAGTGGTGCAAGAGAAACTGCCACAATTTGTTTGTACATGCACACTGTGCAGACCTTTTGTAGGCCCATAACAACGATCACTGCTGAGTTAAAATTTTTATGATCCTCAACTTACTAAAACTAGGTTACAGAAATCCTGGAAGCTTGCAATCTGACTCAGACTATTTGTTTCATTTGAAGGATTGCAATACGCAATTGAACAAGATGGGACACGACTCGTAGACTAAAGTTGTACTAATTTGTTTCTTTGCTGTCAATAACTGGTAACCACAGTGCTTTTTGCAGCAAAAGTAAATCTTTGTGCACATGCGTGTAGACATGACTATTTCGTCTATAGATCAATAGTTTGCAAACTTTTTGATATGTCGCCTACCCTGCCCTATTTGAAGTTAATCTTTACTTCCATTGCATTCGCAATAATTGCAACACAACCAACATACGTTCGAAAAATTTTAATTGAGTTATGTGAAATGTTAATAGAATCACTGCTGTTGCATTTACGTGAAAGTAAGGAAATTTTTTTATACGGTGTTCAGCAATGCAAACTAGCTATCATATTGCACAAAAGACAACAGTTTTTCTTTTTCAGTTAACAACAACCACAGTAAAAACCCGGCCTCGCATAAACTCAAAATCTTCTATAAATTTTTGTTCACCTCCCCCAAAATGTAATTTCATCTTTTCTGAGGAGTTCGGACTTTTTGGTTGAGACCCACAGATATACATTATCACTTTTGAGTTTTAACCACTTTATTGGCACTCTAGTTCTATGCGATCTTCGGCGGTTATTCCAAATTACTGCACTGCTTGATATTTCTTGTTTAGCTAAGATCGTTTGGCTTGCTCACAGACGCCCTTCATGTTTGTGACTGTGTGGAAGCGAAGTTTATTTGTGGTGTCACATTCATTCATTCATTCGTTCGCAATCATTTTAAGCTAATAAATGTGATTTTCTCGCATGCCCAAACTTCCAGTTGTATGTTTTCTGTGTTAGTTTAGTTTTGTGTGCCTGTAAAGTGTATACCTACACAGTTTTAGATTTAGAGTAAAGCAGGAGGAACAGCTAAATTCGGCCCTTCCTTTTATGGGCCCCACTGAAAAATAAGGGCATCTATTTTCCAGACATGCCCGAAAATCTCAAATTCGAGGATTTAAATTTCGAATTCGCTCTCCGAACTCGAATTACGCTCTCTATAAAAGATGTAAAACTCTGAAAAACATACAAAGCAAAAAATTTGATCTTGAATCGGTATTGTCATTAATTCAAAGATCACTTTGTTTCCTTGAAATTTTGAAAAAATTTGGGCGCTCTTGGCTGAAATGCCAACCGAGACGTCGATTATAGGCTTCAATCAACAGCTTTCTGAACGTTTGTTGAGTTAGCTGCAGCAATTAACAGCCGCTACAAAGTGATTGAGCGGACCTTAACCCCGTTTGGAGTGGGTCGAAATGGTTGTTGGCCAGTCCGAGGGTCTCAGTTACCCAGTTATTTAACTTATCTAATCATTTTTTGCCTTGTTAACCTCTAAATGGCCGAAGAAGGGCAGCGCTCTGTTTCTTTAGAATCAACCGCTTGTCTCTTCTTCTCTTCTGCTGGCGCTCTTTTACCAGAATTTATATTTTTTTTGATGAGCGGCAATGTTCAACCTAACCCTGGCCTCGTCTTTCCCAGATCAGTTTGCGCTGAAAATGTGACCTGAAGGAATAGGTTAATGCAATTCTGCTGCCACTTTAAACGACTCCACACTACTCTCCTGCTCCAAGTCCAATGCTGTAGGCAGATGTCACTCCTGGAGTTGTTCTTTTTGCTGCATCTCTGCTCTTCCTGGTTGTCCCCAACCTTGCAACACTGTGGCTTTCTTTTGGCACCCCCAAGCATGTATATCTCCACTCTTCAATTTACCCCATCTGTCCCCAACCTGGCAATGCAGCACTCCTGCCAAAACCTCGCTTACAAACATTCTATCCTCCTTCCGTTCACTCCATAACCCCTTTTCTGCACCTTCCTACCCTCCCATGCTTCTGGTTGTTCTTCTATACCATGTCATTCCTTTTGCTCCCCTGACTCGCTTAGGGGTCTTCAATGAAATAACTGAGGTCTTCAAGCCAGAAGCGTTCAACTTTTTCTCTTTATCTCGCTCCATCCTGTACGTTATTTGTATCCAGGAATCCAGCCTCAACTTGCTTTCCTCTAACCGGATCCCTGGTTACTCTGCTCTGCGATCTCACTGCACTCACTCCCAATCTGGCACTTTTTTTCCTGATGATCCACATGCCAGCGGTGGTGTCATCACTTCCGTCAGGCACTTACCGCTTCTTCCGTTTCAGGAAACCATTAGGCTTAGGGTTAGCAGTTGGCGCGGCCGAAAGGAATGGAAGATTCGGCTGCATTCATGGCCAGAGAAGTAAAGAGAACAGAAGTAGAGCTAACCCTAAGCCTAATGGTTTCTTAAAACGGAAGAAGCGGTAAAAGAAAAACGTAAGGCCTATGCTTTTGGTCATTGAAATGATAAAGATCCATAGCTTTACATCTATGCTTTTCCACATGCCTTGTCAATTATTGCCAAAGCCAAAGCAGGCGGCATGCTGGTTTTTTCTTCTAAGGCAGTCTGTTTTCTCCTCCTCCGTTCTGTCGCCAATTCTACTTTCAACTGCTCTTCTCCCAAAAAGTCGGCATCGGTCTACGCCGATTAGTGAGATCTTACTTTTCAGTTTCCCAACCAGAGGCTACTTGTCCGAACTTCGATGGAATAAGTGGCCTGAGGAGATTGATTCCATCTCTCTGCTCTTCTTTATTTTCCACTGAATTTCTCGTGGCTGCCTCAAACCGCTCCTCGTCCATTATCACTGGCGCAGACAAAGTCACCAATCCTACGCCAAAGTCCATTCCTCGCTTTGGGATAGATTTTTATTCTTTCCATCTGGAAGACATCTTCTACTATTCCCATCCAAAAGATGAGAAGGGCTTTTGAATCTCTTTCATTCTTCCAGCCAACCTCTTTTGCCTTTTGCATCTCAACCCTTTATGAGCGCATCATTCATCTCGACTACTCTTTTTTCTGGATTCTAATTCCATTTTCTCTCTCACCGTTCGGCTGGTTCCGCCCTCAACGATCTACCTTCGATTACAATCTGTTTCTGTCTCAGTCCATTTTGGATAAGTTTAGCAAACGCAAAGTTGTGTTCTTGGACGATTCTTGCTACGATTGACTTCTTTAAGGCTTCCGACACTTTCTGGCATCCCGTTCTTTTTGATGAACTTTTTGTTTTGATTCTTTCCTTTCTGACAGACACGCTTGCGAGGTTTTCCAAAACCTCAGAAGTCGCTTTTTTTGAGTACGCCAAGGTGGTACGTAAAAAACCGTTTTTGGTTCTGTTCTTTTCTCTCATTTCATCAATAATCTTTCTGAGTCTCTGCTTTCTTCCGTCAGCTGCTCTCTTTATGCTGACGACCTGGCCATCTGGTCCACCTTCCCCTTGATAACTACCGCTACGGAGGTTAAATAAGGGTCCCTAATGCTTCTGGAGTGCTGGTGTTTTCCTCTCAAGTCTGACATCGTGAGGCATCCTTCTTCTCAATTGATGTTTACCAAGCCAATATTTAGCCTCACTTCACCCTGCTCAACTCCTTCTCTCCCGCTTCAATCCTATTCCCACTGTTCTTGGAGTAATTTTCGACTGCACTCTTTTCCTTTCTAAACACATAATTTTGCTCTAAAGGCCAAGTTATCCTCTGCGCTGTATTACTGCTTTCTACAACTGCGGTGTCAAACTCATTGAGTGCTGAGAGCCATATTTACATACCCGAAAACATATTACAAAGCTCTAGTTTTACGCTCGTTTAGTGCCCAGAATGATTAAATTCGCCATAAGAACAATTGTAGTTTTCACGCTCATGTAATTCAAATTCTATCTGAAACTAAATTTTAAGAAAAAGCTCTCAAAGATTTTGGTGACACAAAATCCGATCTATTGCAAAAATTTCTAGCAATGTTTTGAAATTCAAAGTCATTTGTCACGAAAAATGCAACCAAAATGAGTTGATTTTTTTCTGTAAAAAAAAAACAATATGTTTGTGTTCTGAATGGCTCTCAACAGCCCAATGACTAATACGTAAAAGTGTTTGGCGTAACAAATTCTTGATACTTCACGAAAAAGAAAGAATAATAAATAAACGTCAAGCTTGTTAGCTTATGAGGTAGTTCTAGATTCCGGGGTGTCAAACTGGCGGTCCATTCTCTCTTAATAATTTGGGGTCCGTGGAAGAATTTTGTGGCGCAGTGCGAATACCTCTCCTCCAAATTTATTTCTTCAAAACATTCTTCTCCAAAAGAAAAAAATTTTTAAGTTGTAACTAAATGAAAATAGCGACAATCGCCATCATGAGAACACATATTTCCAAAAAAGATTCTTCAAGTAGCTATAGAGTAAAAAATACGAGAAAATCTTAATCAATACCATTAATCACCAAAAAAATAATATATATACAGTGTATATACAGGGTGGCCCAAAAGTAGGTATACAGTTATTAAAAGTAGGGTTTGGATCCAAAAGTAGATTTGTAGTTCTTATGTAGGCACTTTTAAACCTCTAGAATGATAGTTATATCTTAAATGGAAACTGTTTAATCTTTTTAGTGCTCAAAATGTCCTTCTTTACATCTGTTCAAAACACTCTGACATACCGTGCAGCACAAATTTCAATTTGCATCAATTTCTCTGAATGCGTCATAAATGCAATCTTTTAATTCATTTACTGTTTTGGGATTCTTCTCCTTGTTCTTTACATACTCTTTGTTCTTTACAACACCCCAAAAAAAGAAATCCATTGGTGTCAGGTCAGGTGAGCATGGTGGCCATTCAATGCTACCTGTTCTTCCGAACCAACGCTGTGTAAAGACTTTGTTAAGGTAATCTCTTACTCTTAACGCATAATGTGGAGAAGTTCCATCTTGCTGAAAGAAGAGTTCATCAAAGTTAGGTTTAGTTTGAAGTTGTGGCACTACCACTTCACAAAGAATTTCCAAATAGTTCTCTCCATTAACTGTATGCCTACTTTTGGGCCACATAAAGTGCACTGCTGGTAACTTCAAAGCACATAAAAAATAGTTTAATAACCGTATACCTACGTTTGGGCCACCCTGTATATTTCTATTTGCACAGCTACAGAATATTATGACTCCGGTAAGCTTGCTGTCGAGTACTGTAAAGCCAAGTGACCATTTTATATCTATGTATATATCTATATATATACTCTGACTTGCCGAAATTTTTTTACGACTTATTTTGGCCCTCATAGTGTATTAGATGGACCCACAGCATTAAGTAAGTTTGACACCCTGTTTTACAAAGTTCCACGTGTAATGCGAGAGAAGTGTTAGAGCGCCAGAATAATTTATACCTGTTTTGCTAAATTATTTTGGAATTTTGTGTAATTTGGTGAGTGAAACCATTAAGGTGCGTAAAAGATTGTCAAAGAAAAGTCATGTTTAGTGTTGGCCGTGTGCCTAACGCTCCCCTGAGTGAGATTAGCAAGTTACTGCCAATGAAACAAATTAAAGTAAACATTTAAAAACAATATATGTTTTTCAGGAAATAATTTGAGATTTTAAAAAAGCTCTGTCTGTTTTCATATAAAACATTTTATGACAAAGCAAGTTCGAAAGACAAATTAAATATATCTAAGAGATTATAAGCTGAAACTATAAATTTGTATAGCATTTGTTTACTGCGTATTGAGTGTTTGAAATCGTTGCACATAATAACTGTTCGACAACGAGTTTGTATTGCTGTTCAAAATCAAACATCTTGCAAAATATTGCCAAGTTTGCTAAAATATTATGGTTTCAATTTTGAATATTTTTTGGCATGAAACGATTAAGGCTCACAAAAGATTTTACAAGACAAATCACGAATAACATCGCCGTAAACGTGGTGTGTTCGGAAGGCTGACGCATTTTATTCAAGAAAGTTTTACATATCCGGTTATGTCTGCATTTACAGAAGTAGCCCTACTCGCCACATGTTCCTCGTAATGGTATAAACAGCATTGCGCCTGTGGCGGATCCAAGGCGGATGTAAGGGTTGCATCCCCACCAGCCAAAAATGACATGTTTTAGTATACTGTACTTAAAAAATGAAGGATTGTTAAATAATTTTTGTTGTAACCTTCTGTTAAGTTTGTGCAATTTTGTTACGTATAATGGTTCATTTTCTGACGAGTAATCAATGTGTAGTCTTGTTAAAATCCTCGCTTTTTTGTCTAGTCAAATGCACACGCACCTGCATACAAGTAATAGAAAACGGCGTAAGAATTTGTTTTACTTAAGTATCAAATTGTTAGTATTGAATTTTTTGTGTCAACATATTAATCTTTGTAGAGTAAGACAACTGATAAGACATTGCGATAAGTATGTACAATTGAAAAGTGTTGTCTTACCTAGAAATTCAAGTGGTCATTTGTTTGATTCTTGTCAGGAAATTAGTTCTGGTATGTGACAGTTGTTTTTGTAATTGTGTTGCAGTTAAATGATTGTATTTTTTTTATTTTTAGTAACGGAGGTATAAGGAGGTATAAGGAAAAGCACACAACACAAAATTCATCCTTCAATCATTCGTTTTATAAATTTGTGGAACCAAACCGAATTACCAATTTTTCCCTCATTAAATTACTTTCTCACGTTTTTTCTGGAATTGTATAACTTCGTTGAAGTCTATAAGTACTAGACAAGGATTCTACATTTAATGATAGGTTTTGCCTAGTCTTTTTCTGAGGAGAGACTAGGCGGAAATTAATCAACAATAATATTTATAAATTTCTGGTGGTTTAAAATCAGATTGTTGGTCTTACTTTTAGCATCAATTCAGGGCGGATATGACTTTAATAGAAAGTGCAGCCACCAACCAGCTGTTAAAATTTACGTTTTAGTTTAGTTTTGAAATTATTTCAAAATTTGAAATGGTTTCAAGACAGGTTGAAAGTTTCCATAAATTCCGTTTCTTTTAACAATTGTTTCTAGTATTTACAACCAACCAATAACTGCCGGCATCCCCTCAATCCTGCTTTTTACTTGTATCATCTCTTGATTTTGATAATTTTGCAAATACTCTGGTGTACATACATTTCCAGACCCACAAAAACAACCTTACAAATTAGTTAAATGTTTTCACTAATTTGATTAGCTTGTAAATTGTTAAGTCCACATGTTTGCATGTAGCCCCTCTTCCCACCTCTTAAATAGATGACAATTTTTTTCTCACATTTACCTACTAACTGACGGCAACTTCAAATGCATCCACTTCCCACAAAAAGCCATAGGTATTAGTGGGTAATGCTGGCCAAAACGAGTCAAAATGTAAACTAATTCCCAGGCATTTAACATCAACTTTTTTGAAGTACATTAAGCTAATAAACTTTATAGTATACATTTTGTTTGTTGATAGTAATGAGTTTAAGCTGACAAAAAATTGATTCTTTATCGTTTGGTATCTTTAAGCCGATTAAATTGTACAGTAATTGTAGTCTTCTAAATGACAACTTTCTTAAAATCAATAGGTTACATAAATAAAAGGAGTAAACTAGCGCCTTTTGTGTATTCTTGTGATTTGTTACCAAAAATTTTACTATCGTATTTTACAGGCCAGATACCGAAGTTGTATATATCACTGAATCGAATTCATTTTATGGCAGCAAAGCTGGGAAATTCAAACCAGCACAATACGATGCAGCTTTCGATTTTGTGAACTTTGGTAGTTATGCAAGTGAAAGTAAAGAAGCTTACACTATGTATTTCATTTTAATGTGGCATTCCGTACTTAATATAGAAGATTAATATTATAGAAGCTTTATAATATTTGAGCTTCCATAATATTTAGTATTGGGCTAAATATTATGGAACCTTAAACCAATGTCAACTGCTATAAAAGTTGCTCTCTTTTAAAGCTCATTATTTTTCTACTTTTGATTTACCAATCTTTTGTCCTGCGTTTCGCCGGCTTAAACGTGATGATATAGTATAAGTGTATCACTACCCGCTCGCTTTCGCATCTAACTTTTATGGTGAAGCAAAGTAGCACTTTACATTGAATTTGGATGACCTTCTTTAGCAAACACTAGTTGTTTTTTATACTGTAGAATTTTGAACTCCAGACCTTTCCTTACAAAGGCCAAAACAACCAGGCCCTACCACTACACCACGGAGGCTAATTTATTTTAGTGCAATACGCAAAATAATTTATCGCATCATCAATAATTTCTGGATTCGCCACAGTACTACGCCGATTCTCTTTGTAGATTCTTTCTTTAATCTAATCTTTTTAATCACTCATGCCACTTGATTTCCATGCGTCATCATCTTGGGTTGCCCTCGCTTTATTCTTGCAAATGCTTAAAAATCTAACACTACTCTTCACCTATTATCGCTATTCTTCTTCAAAACGTGCCCACAGCATTGCACTTTGTTTACTCTGGCTAGTCTCTGAAACTAATTTAGCATCACTTTTTATTAGTTTAAACAAACTTAAAATTACACATGGTCTAAATCAAATAAAGAATAACTAACAACTATAACTAATAAAGTACGTCAACCAAACAGTCCAAACACAGCCCGCCCTGCAACAACTAATACGCGAACAAGCAAGGCACAGACAATCAACGCGGCTGCGCCCGAAGGCAAGCCACATCAAGTTGCAGTTGCACGTTGATTACTACTTCAGTATCTTTAGAGTTTTGAAAGTTCTAATCCCAACACATCCATAAGTTTTTGGCTATTCGTTTTCTTATTTAATTTAAATCCACACATTGCTCTTACCATTGCTCTTTCTCAAACTTTCTAAAAAGTTGCCATCTTATCTTTCCTCCGATACCATGTTTCATTTTGATAAAACATGGCCGACCTCACATAACTCTCATAGATTCTTTTTTTAAGCTTAACGAAAGCTTTCTTCCAGGAAGCAACTTTCACATTCCCAAAACTTACTTCGATATTTTTTTATTTTTACTGTAAGCAAAATAAAATAAATATTTAATTATAAATGGAATGTTAAAGCCAAATATTTGCTGTGAGCATTTAGCTATTTGCTTTGGTTTAGGTTGTTAGAGCGTAGTAAGCAACGTGCATCTTTCATGCCTGAGCATGTATGCTCGCTCTTACCCTCTGATAATGGTACTGCTTGTTTTCTTCATCTGTGCTTATTTTTTCATTGCTTCTCTTATTGATTTGGCTACTGTCTTAGCCTACTTTCTGCAGTCCCACTTCACTGCGTTTCTTCCAAATGACTCGAGTATCAGACCCACTGAAAACAACCTGCCTAAACCACACCGGGCCTCCTACCCTTGGGACACTCTCATTTCTCAAAAAGTTTTATTTTTGGCGGCAATGTTTTTGTAGGGATGGGGGCAAGTATTGCCATAATATGGATAAGAAGATTGACGTTGTTGACCAAGTAGTTTATTACCATTTCAAGCTTCTGGCGTCCGGATGCAGACTTGTTTGAATTTGCAGTGATATTCTGAATTAAGAATGTTTATCCTATTGCTTGCAGACCAATTGTGGCGGCAGTTTTGAGTACGATATAAATTTTTGAATCCAATCGACTTTAAAAACTTCTTGTTGAGTTATTGGATTCGCAATCACATTAGGTCTTGATTTAATTTTAGTAACTATGTAGACAATTGACGAATATTGAAAGTCCGGCTTACAATCGTAGCCTGCAATAATGAGGACACACAAAGCTATATTCCGTAATAATCTAAAACTTTATCGCTCACGGTTTTAATTATTTTCAAGAACTGTAAAATAGCAACCATTTTTTTCGTATAGGAGTATTGTTTTTAGATTCCCCTTCAAACTTTACATTTCACTGACTATTTTTTGAAACCAGTTTGACTTTAGGAAAAATTCTTCAACTATATTTGCAACCAAGTCAATATATGACAAAGTTATGAACAATATATATCAAAATTTATATACATGCGGTATGTTTTTGGATTTATCAAAGGCGTTTGATACAATTGATCATGACATTCTTTTAAAATTTAAATGAACTGTATCGTAACTTTGGAATTCGTGGTAAACTTCTGGACTTATTAACAAGTTACTTAAATAACAGATCTCAGTATACTAATGTACGTAACTTTATGTTTTCTTATAGTAAAATATCGTGCGGGATTCCCCAGGGATCTTGCCTTGGGCCCCTACTTTTTATTGTACATTAATGACATTTTGTTGATTTCCAATTTTGACACTACAATATTTGCCGATGACACCTGCTTGATGATGACTGATAAGAATCAGAAAAACCTAGAACACAAAGTTCAAATAGAATTCAAAACAGTTAACTATCTCTAAATTTTTTAAAAATTACCTACATGATAATAAACAAGCAACTCCTTAAAACTTGTCAATGTAATTTTGGAATCGCTATTAACAATATTACTATTAATAGAGCACACACTGTCAAATACCTTGCGTTATTTATTGACGTTATCCTCAAATGGGCGTCGCAACTAAATTATTTGTCCACGCAGCTTGCCAGATGCACGGGGCTGTTTTACAGATTGCGCAATTTTGTTTCAAGGGAAACCCTTTGCATACTTTACTATAGTCTTGTCTACAGCAGAATTCGATATGGAATTTTTTTTCGTGGGCAACAACAAATAAAACTTCAAAAGAAATAATTCGGGTAAAGCTTAATAAAATTTTGAGAAGAATATTATTTTGTAACTTATATATGCCACTTTCACAATTGTATAAAGAACTTCAAGTCTTTAAAGTAGAAGATATATATCAACTTGAGTTAGCAAAATTTATGTATCGACTTCATCATTATCAATTGCCTAAAAACTTTTATCACTCTTTCATAAAATAAGCACTATTCATCAACATAAAAACGAGGTTGATAAATTCTACAGCTTACTATCGCCCCCGAATAAATAAATTATTTGGCCAAAAGCTATTTTATCACAGAGGTTCAAAGCTATGGGGTGATCTCGATGTAGAGTGAAGGAGCATGCAATGAGTTTCTTTTAACCCTTTAAGGACCATAAGAATTTAATTCGTAAAATTTGAAACAATGCCGCAATTGTTTCGTAACAACGAAAATATAATGGATTTCAGATAATTGGTTATCACGTCATAATGATATAACAATCAACAATCATGGTACACATGTGTACCAAAGGCCCTCAAAGGGTTAAAAAAGCATGTTAGTAAAATTGTGAAAAGAATATTGACTCTGACAAAAATATTGGAATCCGAAAAAACATTATTGCCATTGTCTTCCGTTAATTTGTTTTTCTTTTCTTTATTATTTCTTAAAATCTTGAACTCTAGACGTATTAGACAATTCACTCAAATTATAACAGGGTCAAGTAATGTTTTTCGCTAATATTTAAATCTTCTGAGATCAGGGAGTATCTCGACTCGATAACCGAAAGGTTCCTCCATGCTCATTGGCTTTTGCTACAAGAGTTTTTGTTACAGACAAAATCATCTCATCAGAATTTTAATTAAAAACTGATTTTCACCCAAGTAAAACTGCAAGACCTCTTTCTACATCAACCACATATAGCTGCTGAAGACCTACATTTATAATTCTGTGTCTTTGTGCTGCTATCAATTCTAAGAAATAATATTTAGGACAGCCAATTCTGTGAAGTTTTCATTGTGTATTTTCACGTGATCGCGTGAGAATCTCGTAGATTTGCAGCACTATAAAACTGCGGCACCTCAGTCATTGTCGGTCTTTCTCAAAATCCAAATATGGTCAAAGTGTAAATCTCTGCTATAAAGTTTGAATCGTTTCGGGAAGTTGCATTCAGTCAGTAAGTGTATATATTATAAGCTACCGAATTTATTGTTAACAACGACTGCTTATTGTTACCATATCATGAAATTCTTGTACTTAATTTGTGATGGAATCAAAAATATAATAGTATCAATAATAATACCGTGCATCAGAGGTTCCCAAACTGGTGTCCGTGGACCTCTGGTTGTCCGTGACGACGGCACGGGGGTCCGTGGCTTTGTCCGGTCAATCAATCAATCAACGTTGGTCCCGGTTGGCAAAAAGTTACAAAAAATCTCTTTAGCGATAATATGAAAAGTAACTCTAGACTGACGATGAATTGGACCGCGAATGACATAATTGCAACAGTACTAGGAGGACAGCTCCATTTTCGTTTGTATTTGTGTTTTAATTACACTGTACAACACAAAAAATTCAAAGACAAAACGAGTTGATTTTGGTAAATTTGGGGTGCTGAACACAAATATGAAATTTATTTTTTTCTATCAAGTCAGATTTTTTCAGCATTTTACGTTTTAATTTGACAACACAGATCTGAATTTTCTCTGCTTGATTTATGAGCCATCATTGGCAATATTGCTGACAGTTGTTAAATCTATACAAAAAATTAGCGATTCTGGTCACCCATGATCCAGTCAGTTAAACAGAAACAGACTGTCACAGTTGCTGCTTACAGGTAGTTAGAAATCAACAGTCCTTGCAATTTAGCTACCGCAGACATTCTTTTAATCATAATTTTTGCATTTAGGTATGCTGTAAGCAAGCAACAAGACAAGTATAGTCATAGTATTGCACGTATTATACAGTTAGACATTGATTTTGCCCATAAGGAAGCTAAAATGCCAAAAAAGAGACGATCTTGTAAAAAGGATCCTGATACATTTTGCTACATTTGTGGAGAATTGACTCTGCTAAAATATCGAAGGAACTTAACTGACAAGATCAAGCGTTTGTATTATGCTTATTTTGGATGTGGAGTTGTAGACCAAGATAAAGTTCGGTCTCCACACTATTGTTGCTTAGATTGTAGCAGTAAACGAAGCAAATGGTTTTCGGGGAAAAAAGTAGATATGGGATTTGCTGTGCCTATGATCTGGCGAGAGCAGAGAGACCACATTACTGATTGGTATTTCTGTTTAACCAAAACAAAAAGCTATAACCAAAGAAACAGGAAGAAAATTTTGTATCCAAACCTACCATCTGCTATCCGTCCTGTCCCACATTCTGCTGATCTACCCGTTCCCATTACTCCACCGTTTTTACCTGAACTAAAGGGCGAGTCTTTAGAGAACTCTGAAAACTCGAGTTGTGATTCTGATGATATCTTTTAACTCAGTCAAGAAGCTACCAAACCACATTTGATCACTCAGGAAGATTTAAATGATCTTGCGCGAGATTTAAATCTGACCAAGTCTAAAAGCGAACTCTTGGCTTCACGCTTATAACAATGGAATTTGCTTGCTCCAGACACAAAGGTAACTTTCTATCGTCAAAGAAGCCAAGACCTAATTTCCCATTTCTCTACTGATGGCGAACTGTGCTATTGCAACGATGTTTCTGCATTATTTCAAAGTATTGGGATGATCCACGATCAAACAACTGGAGACTTTTCATAGATGGCTTTAAGGAAAGTATCAAAGCTATGCTTCTGTATAACGGGAACCGCTACCCATCCGTGCCAGTAGCATATTCAACCACCCACAAAGAAACATACTACAACTTGAAACTTATTTTGGATAAATTAAATTACTATTCTCATTTGTGGTATGTATGCGCAGACTTAAAAGTTGTGGCTTTGTTACGAGGCCTTCAACTTGGCTACACTAAATACTGCTGCTTTCTATGCCTCTGGGATTCCGGAGCTCGTAATAAGGATTGCATTGAGAAGTCCTTGACGCAGAGAATAGAAGAAGAGGAAGGTCAACATAACGTCGCAGCTTTGCCTTTGGTCCCTCAAAATAAAATCATTTTGCCACCTATGTACATTAAGCTTGGGCTATTCAAACAATTCGTTAAAGACTTAAGAAAAGATTCTCCTGCATTTAAATTTTTGCATGAATGTTTTTCCAAATTGTCTGATGCCAAAATAAAAGAAGGTGTGTTTGTTGGGCCTCAGATACGAAAACTTATCCTGAATGACATGTTTGACAAAACGCTCAATGAAACCAAGTTGGCTGGTGGAAAAGTTTTAAACAAGTATGTCTAAATTTTTTTGGTTTACATAAGTCTGATGACTTCGAAGATGTGGTGGCCAACTTGTTGCGCAACTACCACATAATGCAGGGGTGGCCAACCGTGGCGCATTGCGCCAAATTTGGCGCATTGCATGTTTAGAGGTGGCGCATTCCAGGTTTCAAGAATTTTCGGGCAATTTGGGTAAGTGTCCTTTCATCTGGCCGAAAAATTTGTCACTCCAATAACATCTCCAAAAAAAAAAAAAGGTCCGCACTTGGTTGGCCTCACGTTTGGTGGCATATTTAAGCCAAAAGTGATGGAAAAGGTGCAGCGAAACAGGCGATGACCTTTTTTTTTTTTTTTGGAGATCACCGCTGAATATGGCCTTGTTGTGACTTCAAAGTATAAATATATTACTACACGTTTGAGAGCAATGAAAAGCTATGAATGTTTGTGTGGCGAAAAATTTTGGCGCATGGACTGAAAAGGTTGGCCACCCCTGCCCTACATTTATGGCGCATCCGACACGGGTTGGTAGAAGAGTTGGCGCTTTGCATAAAAAGCTTGGCCACCCCTGGTCTAGCTAGTAGCTAAACTAACCACTATGTAATACCGATATCTATGATATAGCCATTGATGCGATAACAGGTAGCATTATTACAACATTAAAGGCTATAATGACCTGAAACGTGGTGATAGTAGGCTAAGAAGGCTTACAGTCAACATTCGGGGTTACTGCATTTTCTACATAGTGGTTGTTTACACTGAAATTCATCAAAAAAGGAACGGGTCAAAAATGACCCAGGTTTTGCATTAGTGGGGTGATATTTCAAAAATGCTCGTCATGTGGAGGTGGTACAAGATAAAATTATAACAAGTGTCAGAATTTCTGAAGAATAGGCTAGATGAGGAATTAAAGAAAAATGGGAAGATGAAACTGATCGCACGCGAAAATATTTGAAATATTGTTTGGTCCGGGTCAAATTTGACCCACGTTTTGCATCCTAGGGTTAAAAAGATAAAAGCTACAGTATGTCGCTGACAAAGTTCAAGTTTTAGAGCAACTAACAAATTACCATGAAGCATTGTATAAGAACTCAGCCTCTGATATATCAAAACAGGCAAAAGTGTTGTCCAACTACGTTTTGCGGGTAACTTTTTTCCAAGTGACTTCGAATCAAAGACATTTATAAACGGGCTATTGACCATTTGGCCCTAGAAGTACCAGAGATTTTACACTACCCAAACGTACAGAGTGGGGTCAAATTGACCCTTCGTTTATTGCCGCTTTTTACATATTAAAATTTTAATTAACTCAACCGTAGACTCAATAAACATAGGCCATCTATTTCATGAATAAATCAGATTTAGGTTCAATTCCTAAAAAAGTCAAATTTCAAAAATTTTGGCAAAACTTTATAGTTATATTGCATGCATAGCTATAAAAAATATGACAAAATACATCATAAGCAATATTTATTGGCTGCAAATCTTACAATAAATGAGTTTCTCCTGTTTTTCAGTGCATTTATCACAAACAAGTAACTTTTGCATGTTTCACGTGTTTCGTTGGTGCAGCTTTTACTTTGGCAGTACTTTCGTTTCTGGCTTTTCTGCATACTGCTTTTGATGTGACTAGACTGCTGTGAGTTAGCTTTTCTTTCTTCAACAAACCTCGAACGAAGCTCTTCGGATAACCGCAAAAGTTACCTCCGCCGCGAGATTTTTGACCCGGTAACCAACTTATATAAAATGTGGGCATTGATTGCTGTCGATTCTAATATTTTGTATAGAAATTGCACAGGCCACCTGCGAGAAGCTGCATTTACAGTGCACTTTCTGGCCATTTGGCCGACCACATCAACTCCAAATTTTGTGGAGTTATAAAATTTTACGGTTTCAGGCTTAGATTTTCGGTCGTCACCTGCATCAACAGTAGAGTGCATTGTACTACGCAACAAAACGTTTTTGCTATTTTGGCTTGATAAACTGTCAAGGTACAGCCATCGTGTTTGAAAACTTTTGTTGTGTAGAGATCCTTTTTCATTTTTTGATTTCTTGTGGAATCTCTTTTCGGATGCAATTTACAGTTCCGACAATGCTGATCCCTTGCTGCCTCCAAGTTTTTGCGAAATTTACCGATGTACAGCAATATCTGTGGTCAGGTTTCGACCTGTCTTTCTGTAAAGTTCAGTTAGTCGCAAACCAATGTGTTCACCTAATGTTACTCCTGCCGACCGTGAATCATCTTTCCCCATACAAGGAAAGCTATGTAACATATACTTAGTTTTCACATCAGTGAACATCCAAAATTTGATGCCAAATTTGTCGGGCTTATTTAGCATCATACATTGGGTGAATCCGCATCGAACTTTGGTTGGAAAATTTTCTCATCCGCGGTAATGTTGGTACCCGGTTTATAATGACAATAATGTTGGTAACCGGCCAAAAGACAATTTTCGACAAAGGTATACCAAATTGTTTATATGAGAGCAAGCTTATCTGTAGCTATTCTATGTGATCGTGTTTGTTTATAGTCAAAGCGCAGAAATCTCATTATTTCAATAAATCTGTAGCGAGCCACAGTTTCAGAAATTGCAGAAAGTAGAATATTCATTCTCGAAGCTTTTCGGTACTTCGCTTTTTCGCTTTTCGCTTTTCGAAAAGCTTCGAGAATGAATACTCTACTTTCTGCAATTTTCAAATTCTGTACCACAAATCAACTCTTCAAATAGTTTCAGAAATATATGTAATTCCCTATAATCTTTTTTACAATTCATGTACCTTGATCTGCTCATGTGCGTAAACAATCTCTAGAAATGCATCTAGTTCATGCAACCACATGCGCCAATCGTTTGTTTGTAAAACTCTTTTTTGAGCTTCTTTTTCGGTACATCTTTGTATATGACGCAACATACTTTCATCAATGAATAGATTTCATGCTTAGCAAATCGATTCTTTGATAATATTACGATGTGCTTGAGCAGATTGCCCAGGAGCTTCTTTGATAACGTTGGGGCAATATCGTCTACCGGAATGGTTTTGGTTAGGATCCAAAGGATTCCAAGTAATTCCAGCTAAAGTTTCAAAGCTTGTTGTATTGTTCTGATGAGCGTGATCTTCATCCGTTTCAAAATTTGTTTCGGTATCTTCAAAATCCGAAACTTTTGAGTTTGACGATTCTGAAACTAGCAATTCATTATCAGATAATAATTCACTTTCTGAATTGTCATATATTTCTTCATGTAAATCATAAACACTTATATCTGATTCAATATCCTTTCTGGATCAGAATCATCTTCCTGGATGTTTTGTAGCAATCCCAAAGCTTTTAGCGCAGTAAGTCCTTCTCGATACGCCATTGATTTGGTATAGAATCAGGTACAGCAGTAGTAAACTGGCCTAACTTTATGTCCTAAAAATTTCAATAGCAGTATATATTCATAAGTTGCAGGCAGTTATGCGCTGTAATTTCAACAGCAAAATCAATACAACGCATTAGGTTCTTGTTGCCGGCAATTACTTGCTTGTCCTAGTACTACTGATAAGTTTGTTTTGCACTATCAAAACCTCTGCAGTAGGTTTGTACCAGAAAGTTATCGCAGTCGCTCTGAATATCTTTGCTGCTGCTGATCATTGCTAAAAAATGGACTGCCAGCTATAAATGGAACGAACGTAAACCTTTAGTCAAGCTACAAAAGAAAAAAACAAACTTAGTGTATAGATAATCACAAAAATTGCAACAACACTTTTCGGTCAGAAAATTGTATGACTTGATAGTGTGCCTCAAATCTTTGTTGAAATTCAACCAGCGTTTGTTAACACAATAGAGACCCAAATTATTTGAATTCCATTGTTTTCTCAAACGCACTTTGCATTTCGACAAAGATCAAAGCTCCCATTAAAAGAAAAACAATAGTTTACTGCAGATATCACTGCAGTAGAATCATTTCAAAAATGCTGTCTAGACAAAAATGTTTATTGACAGATTGTTTTCGCAAGACAATTTTGTTCACAGAAACCGTAGAAAACCATATGGGTCAAAATGACCTTTGCTGGTACTTCTAGATGTATCACCTAATTTATAAGCTAATTCAAAACATATTTTTTTCTGAAACTTCCATTAGCATGTTCAACCACTAAATTTAGAAAAAGTCAGGAAGTTTTACGTCTCTATTGGAATCAACCTTGCACATATACGCAAATAACTAGATGCTATGGGTCAAAATCACCCTATGGTACTTTTAGTGTGAAGTATTAACAAATTATCTGAATTGTCTGGTTTTTCTATAGAATTTTTCAAGATCTTTGGAAAGAGCTAAAACAACATTTATTGAGTGCATTACCTACAGCGAACTAACAGATCACCTTATCCTTCTGCAATATTAAGAGATTATCACAATAATATCCAAGCAGGGGGGAAAAGATTGTTTAATATCTGGCAACTATCGTCCTATCCAGTTATTGAATCATGATTACAAAATTATCTCAAAATATTTAAACAACCGTATCCAACATCTTTTGGAAGAATTAATTGGGCTAGAACAGAACGGTTTTATTGACCTCAATATGCTACTATCTTTCGATTTCATAGATCATACTGTATGTAGAACAAAAAATATTTGGAGAGGTGATTTTGTTAAATGTGTGCAAAGCTTTTAACTCCTTGCAATGAAAATTTATTTTTGAAGTTTTAAGCAATTACAGATTTGATGACTATTTTTAAAGTAATTTAAAGTTTTCTTCGAAATTTCAAAATGCTGTGTCATGAGTAAAAACTATTTGTCTCCCATTTCTAATGTTTTAAAAAATGTCTGCCAAGGAAACCCTTCATCACCGAACATTTTTCTTGTATTTAAGGAGTGTTTTGCTAAATCCAAATATCGGATGAAAACTTTAGAGGTGTAAAAATTGCAAATATTGTACGAAAGGTGTACGTGTTTGCGGATGACACCTTACTTTTTTTAAATGGTTTTTACGATCAATTCGAAATGATGTTTGCAATAGTAGATGAGTTTGCCTTCTTTTCAGGGTATATTCAATATTCAAACCTAGTTTACTGCATTACATTTTACTGTAAATGCACTTGTTTAGCTTTAGCAGATAGTTTATCGTTTCAATGGAAACCTATCCTGCATCATCATTTGGACAAAAGCTTTTGCTGCTCTCCTAACGTTCAATATAAGAATATAAAGTAAATCCATTTGAAAACTAATTCCTTCGCGCTTTTTTGCAATATTCAATCAAAAGCTTTAAATACTTTTTACAGCACATTTGACAATACAGATACTTTTTGTTGCTAAATACGAAGTAAAGTATCATGGGAAACATTTTTACCTAAAACAACTTTTCGAAGTAGGCATTTTTCACGCTAGGCACTTAATATCCATGGAAACTTGGAACAACACAACGGCTTGTCGTAGGAGCGTGACTTGTCAACTGACAACGCTTATTTCATTAGATACATCAACTTAGTATCCGCTGTACCTAACAAAAGGCAGCTGCATGCGCTGTATAGTTGTTCGATGGAGCAAATGCTTACATAGTTGCTTGATACAATTAAACTCCATAAAAGATACAAAATCAATTTATAATGGTTTTTAAGCGGTATAGTCAGCCAATCTAACAAAGATAACATGCGATGGATGCACGATCTTAACATTTCTGTCGACACAATTTGCTTGGTAAAGCATTTCTTAAACTGTTGTCTTTCAACAAATGAGATAAATCTAACATCCTTTTAAATAAAAGAAAATATCAAAGGAATTGTTACAAACATTTAGTTACACAGTTTAAAATTGAAGACGGCAGTAAGTGTACATTCTATAATCTTCATCGTGAAACTCTACTACTTTTATTTTGTTCTTGTACAGGTATTGTATCTTTTTGGGTAACGTATCGTCACGGATAAGTTCAAAACTGCTTATCTCTATTTTTTATAAATCGCTTTAATATTTTATTTGGTATTGAATACAATGATGCTTCAAGCAATTTAAAAAATTTTTATTACTATTGATCAGATTTAATTCATCAATGTAAAGTAACATGCATCTACCAGATATGAATCAGTATTTTTTTTATATTCAATTCTTTTAAAAAGTGTTAAGTGTTGCGATGGAAAAAAAGAAAAAAGCTTTATCATTGTAATAAGAAATAAAAAATTTGTCTGTAATGAATCAACTGTCATGTGACATGATTACGTATATGAGAAAAAGTGTTTTCTTTGCTTTGATTGTAAATCAATATTATTTTTGGTACTAAATATTAAGATATTAAATATTAGGCCTACCACTAACGACTTTCTCGTATCTGCAGGCCTATTTGTATGACCTAAAGCTCTGTGCATATGTGGCTTCGTTCTGGCATAAAAGTAGCCAGGGGAAAGCAGCAAACCCAAAGTCGATCATTTACAGTTAAATTATTATGAAAGATCCCCCATCAGTCATGTAGAGGTTAACAAGATCTACACCAATCAACAGTCGCCTCAACGTGGCGATGCGGGGGTTTGAAATGTCTGTTGGCCATCCCGAGGGTTCTAGTTACCCAGGGCACTCTTCACATAAAAACCATTTTTTTGCCGTGCTGCCCTTTAAATGACCGCAGAATAGCAGCAGATTGCCTCTTTGAAATCAGTCGACTGTTTCTCTTTTCTCCTGCCTCGCTCTTTCACATTTTCTCATTCTTTTTCTTCTCTTGCGAGTGGCAATGTTCATTCTAACCCTGGTCCCGTTTTGTCCTGTTTAGTGTGCGCTTGAAAAGTGATCTGGAAAGGTAAGTCGGTGCAATGCTGCACCAACTCCAAATGGGTCTATATAAGCTGCTCACTTCTCTTTTTTTCTAAATTGAAAACTGTGGAGAGCTCTCACTTCTGGAGCTGCACTCTCTGCTTCGTCACTGCTTCTTCTGGAGATCCCACACCTACCAACAGTTTTTTTTTCGGACTCCTACGACTTGTATACCTCCACTGTGCTACTTGGCCCTTCTGGCCCCTTTCTGCTAATGCAGCACTCCCGCCTCATCCTTGCCTTTAAACCTTTTATCTTTCTATTGACCACTTACAATTTGCTAGGTGAACAGTTTCACTATTTTAACCCAGTGAGGCACGGGTGTTAGATTGTTAGAAATCTCGGTTTGCACATTGATGAAAAATTATGCTGGTCAGTTCATATTAAATTTTCGTCGTTGCAGATAGCAAAATACTCAGGATTGTTGTTTAGACTTCGCAAATTTGTTACTAAGAAAATCTTTGTTCATGCTTTACCATAGTTTTATTTACTCACGTATTCAAATGGTGTTACTATTTGGGGTACTGTTTCAAATCAATCTGCATAAAATTAAAGTGAAGCAGAACACTGCCATTTGTACCACTATGCGACATCTCGCTTTCCCCAATACATAAACACATAAATTTTTAAAACTTGAAGATGTTTATAGATCTGAGTTGGGAAAATGTATGCATCGTTTTTATAACAATAAACTGCCACAATTATTTGAGGGTTTCTTCAATCAAAATCAACAAACTACACGATTACAACACTAGGTTAGCCAATAATACAACATATGTTCAATTTTCATTTGAGTTAATGAAACATTTGCAGAAAAGCAAGTTTCATATAAAGTTTTAAAACTTTAGCAAACCATTCTCTCACGAATTAAAAGCATGCACTAGATTTCTTTTAAAAAAATATATAAAAGTTATTTAGTCAATTCATACGAATAATTGAAAGAGTTTTTTTACTACTAGTTATGAACTGCATTCAAGATATTTAATTTCATTTTATTCTACATTGACGATGTAAAATCTTTAATATCATATCTGTTTTTTTTTTGTTGTATTTCGTACGTTAATCAACTGACAATGGGCATAACGGTTTTAAGATGTTCCTTGCCTCAAAAATGATTGTTATTCAAATTTCTGTTTCCTTCTTTTTTAACTTGTTTACTAAATTTGTTTGATAAAAGCGAAAAATAAACATTACTTACTTACTTATGGTTAAATAATACAATCCATCGACTAGATTTTTGTCCTAAAGAGGCAGACAATTGTTGCGATTTTTCTAATATTTTACACGATTAATTGCCAATTTCTTTGACTATGATATACTTGACTAATATGTCTCCGAGATTAAAATTAGTCAGACACACGATACTGCTGCACGAAGATACTCTAGCTTGCCAACGCATTAATAATAAGTAGGTTTTCTTGCCTATCAAAAGGCTAATACTACAATGTATCAATGCAGTTTAACAGGCAGCATATCAGTTGTTTGCTTTCAAAACGACAGTGGATAAAATTTATCGCAGCTACAGACTGTGCCCGACAGCATTATGACAAAACGAGGATTTTGAGGCATTCAAGTAAAATGAAAAAGCATGCTCAAAAAAGTGAATCTATTATTAAATTGTTAACTCATTGTAATTAATTGTAGAATTATCTTTATGGAAAGCATCTATCTTTCGAAAATGCTTTTTAATGCGTTTCTACGGTCAGTACTTTTTGACAAAATAAAGGAAACAAAATTCGTTTCCCTCCGTGAAGAAAGGCAAATCAAAAAATTATCTTTAGTTTGACATCATCATGACGTCAACAACCTTTTTATGTCACTTATCTCGAAGCAGTGACCAATCGTGCCAAGTTTTATTTACGTTTATTGTTAAGTAGTATTTAGGTAAGCTAAGTAGTTTCGGAAAAATAAAAGTGCAGGTAAGTACGTGCAAACAGATCTCTGCATTATATATTAGTTTTGACATCATTATGACGCCCCAAGCTCTCTCAGAACATTCAGCCTGGCGTGGCAATTAATCATGCCCAATGTGAGAATTTTACGTTCAGTAGTTTTGGAGGAGTACAAACGGACAGAAAAAAAGAAAAACTCTTTGATTTTTAGTGAAGATATTTTAGTAGCCCGGCGTTTTGGTGTGTGGTAAACTCAACTTTAACATTGAACTCATGCCTACAACAACAACGCGAAAAACAATTTATTAAAACCAAAGAATTCTTCAAAATCAGCCTACATGCTCACCGATACATGAAGCAGTTGGACCAATCCATTTCGAACTTTTGTAACATAAATTTCCTGAATGATTTTTCGGGGAAATCGTATAACCGTCATTACACTTCAACGTACAAAGCGACCCGAGTTTATTCCCTTTCGTGCAAGTCATATTTCCGTTTCCAGTTTCATTCATTTTAGGACAAAACAAAGCTAAAATATAAAATTTAGAAACAAAGACGAAAAATTTTGTTAATTTGTAGATAATTATCGTAATTTTGTGGAAGCGCATTTGTGGAGGAAACAAGCAAAGGTTAACCATCATCCCCACTTCAAACACCTTGCAGTTAGATGTGGAAAGCAACTATCCCCAAAACAAAGTTTTTGGAACATTGTTACTTGTCTGCCCCTCTACAACTAAAACAAATTTCTTCTACTGGAGACACTCTAGGCTACATTGTTCAAACTATGATATACAGTGTAGATTAGGTCACTACAGCCAAACTGTTTTCAATTTCGTAACGTGTAAGGCTAAGATAAAAATGTCGTCGCCTGTTTCTTAGTCATTAATTTATTGTTTGTTAGTTAGTTTTACAAATGATTATTCGATTGTCCTGGAAAAGCTTTGCAGTTATGCACAAACAAGTTAGGTTAAAACTTGCTTTAACCCGTTTTTTTCCAGTGCTGCCGAAAGGGAACGTCATTTGTACTTGTAATAAATCTTGTCATTAAACTAATTTTGTGAATTCAAGAATTTTTACTAGTTAAATATAGTGCTTGGTAGAAGTTGACTTTGTTTACTCTAAAGTTTTTGTATCCTGCTGTGAAATGTGTAAAGATGTCAGATGAACCTTCAACATCGCCTGACCCATAGTCAAAAAGATAAGTTTTTGGCCTAGTGTTAGTATATTTTTCTGCATAACCAATGTTGTAATTATATGACTATGGACTATAGTTCCAGGCAGAAAGGATTAATTTTGAATTTGAATTCAAGGTGGTGTTTTGTATTTGTTGTCATAATGATGTTCCTTTCGGGAACACTGGGTATGAGCCGTTATGTAAAAAAATGTTTTTTTAGGTTTCCTACTGCTGAAGAAGTCCTTGCTCAGATCAAAGAAGATAAAACAGCGATTTCAGCGATGTTGTTTATTCAACCTCCCAGTAATGGCTTTGACAGTGAAGGGGACAGCGGCAATGGAGACCCAGGTGGTAGCGTGAATAATCTCAGTGGAAAACAGCTATAGGCTAAAGCAAAGGGGAGAGTTGTTTCAATATCTCGGTCTCCGGAAGGCAACGAAAGGGACTACCAAATTGGTTGTCTCTCTGATTCCAGTGCCGACAGTCCTCAACTTCCTTTAGAGACGAAAAGTTCTTCAACTTCTGGAACCGGTTTGAGACGAAAACGAAAGAGGCGATGGTTGAGAAACCAAGATTTACAGCCAAGCTTTCTACCCTTCACACTTGCAAAAAAAACATACAAAGAGGGCATGCAGTTTGAAGATTATTTTGAGCTCTTATATGATGAAGAAGTGATAAACTTCATCACAAGCATGTTTGATCTGTACTCATCTCAAGATAAAAATGATGCCTCGTTCTCGACCAACCCAAAAGAAATTAAGTGCTGGCTGAGTATACTGATGTTATCAGGGTACATGTCATTTCCCAGATGACGCATGATGTGGGAGTACCACTCCGAATCGTACTTGCCATCTGTATCTAAGGCAATGCGTAGAAATAGATTTGAAATCTTGAAGGCACATGCTCATTTTTCTGACAACACAAAACTTACTAAAGACGATAAATTCACAAAAATGCGACCCCTGCTTACCATGCTCAATAAACGATTCTTGCAGTATGCGATACTAGATGAAAGGTTAGCGTCGATGAAAGCATGATACCCTATTTGGGAAGACACGGAGCAAAACAATTTTTGAGAGGAAAGCCTATCCGTTTTGGCTACCAGATGTGAGCCTTTGCGATCGTTTAGGGTATCATATCCACTGTGATCCCTACCAAGGAGCTTGTGGAACATACAATAAAGAGCTTGGCGTCGGAGCCTCAGTTGTTCTAGATTTGGTTTCTGAGCTTCCTCCAGACGTACCATTCAAAATCTACAGCGATCCCTTTTTTTCTTCTGTCAAATTTGCTGAAATTTTAGAATCTAAAGGAATTGGTTACACCGAGACCATAAAATCAAACCGAACGGAGAAAGCTTCATTGATTGACTCAAAAGAGATAGCCAAGCGCCCAAGAGACAGCTTTGGTTTTTGCCTTAAACAAGGGGAAGGAATTGTGCTGACCACTTGAAATGACAACACAGTCGTATCACTGGTGTCAACTGTTGATCCCGTCATGCCTATTGTGAAAGCCACTCGCTGGATTGCCAAAGATGCACAGAAAAAACAGGTGGATCAATCTTTCATGGTGTCTCAGTACAACCATTTTATGAGTGGTGTAGACTGCATGGACCAAAACATCCATAATTACAGAATGGGAGTCCCATCAAAAAAGTGTTGGTGGCCTGTTTTTGCGTTTACAGTTGATGCAAGTCTTCACAGCGTGTGGCAGTTGTACAAAAAGGGTGACAATAACAGTCCTCTTGACTATTTGGGATTTACCAGATGCATAGTGCAGTTTAATCTGCAGGAGTATGGCACCCCTCCTTCTATTCCTGGTCGTCCAGCAGCGACAAAGCCTTTACAGAAAAAGGGTCCTTCCAGGAATCCGCTTTGACAGCGCAAATCATTTTTTGCTACCAGCCGAAAAGCAGTCCAGGTGAGCTCTGTGCAAAAAAACTCCAGGAAGATGTGCAAGAAGTGCAGAGTTAATAATTTACACGAACTTTGCTTCGAAGAATTCCACAAGATGGAGCATCAGTAGGCTGACAAGTGACATCCCGTGATACGTACAATGTTGTTGTGAACTGTTTTTTCTGTTCTTCCATGTTTTCCTGTTTTTGCGTTTATTCTTTCATATTTTATCGCAACTGTTTGTTGTGGCCTAGACGGTGTTAATTTTGTGTCGACCATTCGTCTATAATCCAAAGCGAAGTAAAAAGCCCATTTGTAGTAAAAAAATACATGCCTTACTTGTTTCTTGCAAAAAAACAATTGCAAACTTTTATGTTCTGGTGACCCCCCATTCATGTCCGGTGTTCCCGTTTCGGACACAACAAAATTACAATATAATAAACAAACAAAGAAAAAATAAACTAAAATAACACCGAAATATGTCCTTTGGCATGAAAACACAACTTTTTATGGACAAAACTTCAAAAAATAAAATTCGGGCAAAAACAGGTTAAAGTTGCCAGTAGGCGTACAGCTTACGCACTGCATAATTACTACAAACGAAAAGCTACAACCGTAACAGATGAGCTTGCCCTAAAGTGTTTTTTCAAATGGTCTTGGTATCTTGTCAAACATTTGTTATGCGGTATTCATACGGTATCAATATTCTGATGGGTATTGACAATTCACTGTTTAAATTTCTGATACCATATATGTGAGGTATTGACAAATATAATGTACAAAAATTATAAATAATGCCAAATAGCAAATTCCGAGGTTAGTTTATGTTGTCTTCGGTAAAGTAAAGAATCTATTAACTTTCCCACAGCAAGTTTACTTGTTACATCACAATGAACAACAATTGACATCTGATATAAACACTTAAATTTCTTTGATGGTGACCAACAACATATAAGCAATTTTAATGAATCTGCAATAACGAAGTTACGGCGGATGGGTATTATGCCATGCCCCACCTTTTCCTGATCTTGGCAACAAAACAAAAAATCAGCTGAGTCTGGATTTATAAGTCATTTATTAAAAATCTTTATGACAAGACATTTTAAAAAAGTGTACTTTTGGAAAAATTTAGAATGATCTCTATAAAAGACAAAATGAGGTTATTACTAAGTTTATGGTTTATGCGCTTCCTTGCAAATATTCTTGTTGCACTGAAGTGAACCCATGATGCTGTTGCGGTAACTTCACTAAAGTTAGACGCACGAAAATGGCTTTAAAAGTGTCATTCCAATATCAGCATATTGCTCAACCAATAATTGTCACAATTTGAAACAAAGTTTAAACCTAAATTTATCTCAACAGGGTATTCTCAAAAAAGCGTCAGCCTTTAAATTATTATCACTGCCACTGTGTTGTTATATTTACGGTCTCAAATTTAAAATAAAGGTACAGCATGAAAGAAAAATTCTTAATCACAATGCAAGTCTGATCTAGATTTAATTAAATCAAGAGCAAGAGTGCAATGCTCGCTACAACTTCTTTAATAGGCATTCAAAAACTTGCCACAAAAAGTGTTAGATCGTGGGCTTCGCAGATCTACTTTTGAGAAAAACACACAGAAGAGTAAAAATCGCGCCTCGGCTTTACCATCGCCTGTAACAACATTCCACTGCAGTCGTTATGGTAGATTATGGCAATCACAAAGTGGCTTTGTCAGCCACCGGCAAGCCAGAAATAGACGTAAACAGCCCTTGTAGTTTTTGCATGCGAATGCAAGCCTCGATAAATAATGATTGTAGGCTACCCCAATGCACTGATTATTCGGCTAGATTATTCGGTACAATTGGTTTTCACGCAGTAAAAAATAATTTAAATTTTTAGGTATTTTTTGAAGTAGAATTCCATCAATTTTGATTTTTCCTAATTTGTAAGCTTTATACGCAATGGATTGCTTTCAATTATCTCAAAAGAAATTGTTAACGTACAATAGGTCTACAATATCTGAAATGGAATAATTCAGGTAAAATCACACGAGCAACATTTAGTTTTCTGTGAGGAAAGGTACTAAAAATGTTTTCTTTTCAAAACAAAAGTAAAGAATAATTGCTTTTTTTGAAATCACCTTTTCGAAGTATTTTCAAACTTCTGGGAGGTTCTAAAAATATTCTCTGGGCTGCAGATCTTTCCCAGGTCTACCAATTTTCGCGCCTATAGATAAAAAAATTGCAGAATGCCAACTTTTATTAAGTATTTTTTGTGATACTATACAATTACATTGTGGACAATGCCACTTTTGAAGATGATATTCATTCTAATGATAGCACTGGTAAACAAAGCAAAATGCATGTATTTTGCAGAATGCAAGAAATATCAAATTGATTTTAGGATATGACAAGGTCGCTGAACCCAAATATACACTTACGTTTTTGAATTGGTTCCAGTATTTGAGGTGGAGCAAAATTATTTATTTTTTCTTTTGTGATGATTTGCAAATTGTGTATCTCCTTACGGGCAACTGTAAATTCCGTATAGATAAAGCCGATCATCATTGTTAGCGTATATTAACTAGTGAAGTAGATATCGCTCGCCAACAGAATGAATAATAAAGTAGGTCTTGCTTTATAGTTGCATTAAAAAACAATCATGCGTTAACTCTCCGTCTACCACGAAAAAACAGACATTGTAAAACAGTGCTGTTTATTAGACCCCATGTTGTTTTGATGGAAGTTATGAGGTCTATGCTGATTGATTTTCAAAATTTTTGAGTTCAGTTTATATGATTTTGTGTCTGACATGCATTTTATATCTTTACCAGGTTATTTTATTGACCTTATTCTCAGAACAAAGGTCAAAATCACAATGGGTCATATATGACCCAGTGTCCCTCAAAGGTAAATGATGATGATAGTGAGGTTGGCTATCACTACAAACTAGAATGCATTAGCAACCTGGTAGAAAAAACAGGTGACATCCTACTTGTACTGTAGACTCTCTGGAAAATATGTAATCGGTACAATGGCACACGTTCGCTATGTATTGGTACATATATGTACCATGAGGTGCATTACTGATAGACAAAGTGGTACATATGTGTACCACGGCATATTGGGTTTGGTACAGATTTGGCTTGATACGTGTACCAACAATGAGTTGTTATGTAGGTGATGGGGTGTACACATCTGCCCTACGTATTTTATCATATGTACCGCCGTGCTTCACCGGTTCCGCCGTGCTTCACCGGTTAAAGAATAGTGAAGCTGTTTACCCAGCATGTCGTAAGAGGCGACTATTGGGTACCTACCAATTGCAGTCTGACTGTTAATGGTGGGGTTGCCAGCTTAATTGCTTGGTTGGACCACTCATGTCAGAAAACTGAGGTTGGGGGTAAGCAAGGGCATGCTCCCTGTAGAAAAATTTCGCTCCAACAAATCCCCATGCATGGGGTAAATCCGGCCATCTCTGCTAAAGGGACAACACCGGATGGAAACTAAATCACTACTACAAGTTGCTTGGAGGTGCACAGAGCTGCTCACCTGCTACCGTGACTGTGGCACGCGCCAAACCGATGCAGTGGCGGATTATTGCAATCGTCCCTCAGGAAAAACCACCAAACTAGCAACCGTAGTGAACGTGTTGATTAATTGCAAAAATAGCGGATAAGTAACAGCAGGATAGCAGAAAATCTTTACTTGCATAAATCCACAATAAAATAGACAAGTGGATGTAGCAAAGAGGCCATCAAAGCCACAAATTTAAGCCCTACACATGAAACAAAACCCACCATGCAGAATAACATGAGCATCGGCTAAATAAGCATTTTAGTTCTCAGCATTAATGCTTTGTTGTTCATTTTTGGTTTTTACTCTGTCATCTTTTTTTTCTTCACATTACGCTGTGTCTATTCTATTGTTATAGTTTAATCCACCATCACTGTATTGTAATATACATAGAACATTATTCAAGCCTTATCATATTTGTTGATATTGAGTCGATTTCACCTTTTCAGGAATAAGTCAGAATACAGTACTTCAAGATGTGGAGCAGGCGCAATTCCAAGAGCAAATATCTCTTTGAATTCAATTTGTACACTGAGAAGAAGCATGGTGGTGGGAAGTGTGGCTTGGGAGAAGCAGTGTTGCTATCACACCCAGAAAAATTATAAGGCCTCCAGTGTCAAGTATACTTTGACAACTATTTTAATTCTCCCCTGCTATAGGTCACTCTTTATCTCAAAAAGATTTTTAGTGCTGAAACTGTACACATTAATCGAAAAATGTTCCCAAACAAGAACTAAATGCAGCAAACAAAGAAATGGAAAGAGGTGATGCAATACGTTTGGAGAGCATTCAGGCTTTTTTACAAAGTGATTAGACAATAAGTGGTTAGACAATCGGCCGGTCCACATGATTTGAAACTGTCGACCCAAAACATGAAAAGAAAAAAAGGTTTCAAGGCTCCTATGAAAAGATAGCAACCTCTTATCCTATTGCCATTCAGAATTACAACAAATATATGGCGGGGGAGAGGGTTGATATAATGGACCAAAGGAAAGTGAGTTATCAGTTTGATAACAGGTCAAAGATCAAGTAATACCTCAGTGGAATATTTGATCTTATTGATATTGCAGTCAACAGTTCTAGAATTGCCTTCAACAAATCATGTGAAGACTAACTAGAGATGAAAAAGCTGGATATAAAGTCGTATAGTCGAGTTGCTTGATCGGGACTTTCAGCAGCAAAACGGAACGTACCAATAAGTTCAGTCCATTGAAGTCCCGATGCAGCCAACTATTTTAAATCATCTACTGGTTCCAAGCACACAATGCAAGCACACAATACTTCTTATATGATAAATTATATTGGACAATTCTAACTTGCAAATCTTGTGCGGCCAGTCATTTTGATATTTCATTATTATGTTGTTGTTGCAAATAAGTTGCCAGTTTGTTCTGATGCTGTTGGCCGTTCTGGTTGACGAAACGTCAGCATAAATAAAGGCACCACCAAACAAATTTGGGTCGTAATTAATGCTCACCGGCAAAACAAAAGTTAAGATTTAAAGGTGAAGATGTTACTGCTGAAAAGAATTGAGTTTTATTATCCCCAGACATTTTGACAATTCTGCTAAAGATTGTGCCATTAAAAAGATGACAAAATTGATTTGGCACAATCCAGGAGGCATGGCTTTACCACTGCTATTGCAACGCTTTACGGCTCTTCGCTTCAACAATGCTAAGTACAACTACATAGAAAAGCACAAGGATAGAAAAATTTGGATGGTAATGACACCCTGCGTCCAGCCTGACACGCTGAGACAATCTTCTTTGGACTTAAAGTATTCAATTCACTTGCTAGCTTGCCCGTTGTGGCATTATTCAAATGCTGCTTGAGCTGTAAAGATTTTAACTCTAGAATTACCGCCTTTTTAATCTACCTAAAATTACCGCGAGCGGCCAAAATGACCGTTTGCTTAATTACTAAAAAATACATAATAATTAAGCATTATTTTGTGTTATAAGTTTTTTTTAACTGTTGTGTTGTACCTAGTAATGTTTTGAATTATTGTAAGTGGAAGTTTAACGAGCCGTAAGCTCCGTTATTTGTGGGAATAAATTGCATAGATCCTAAGCTACAAAATGAATTGTAGAAATTCAACTTTTTTCATCAGCGATTCAGTTAGTACGTTCGGAGCTTGTGATCTGCCTCTCGATTTTGAAGAAAATTTGATACTTTTCAATCTTGCTTCTTCATTAGAAACCAATACAAATCAAATTTCGCTTTGTTAGATGTAGAATGTCTGATAATTATTACCTAGCGCTTGAGTTGTGGTAGCTTACTTGCTTCATTACTGTCACCATCTCACTGCCAAAGCAGACAAATTTACATGATGCTGAATCAGTTTGTTGCGCGTTTTCAATAGCAGTCTGTAAATTCGCTTCATTTGAAAGAAAATCATTTTCCTAGTAGGCCTAAGGCGAACCGAGTCTGAATATGCCTACCACTGATCAAAGCGTAACTTAACGTAAGCGTAGCGTTTTTTTTGCACGGGTAGAGAGCATTTCTATCTCAAAGAAAGCTAAAGATCTGTGTTTTTTGGAGACTAATTTTTTCAGAATAATGTTTTTGCTATTTCTTGCTTTAAATAGAGATGAAGACCGTTTTTTTTTTTGGAAATACTGTATATTTTTCAAAAGTGAGTATTTTGCCCAGTTTTTAAACTTCTATAACAAGGCTGAAAACAGTCAGGAGACTTCAGCCACCAGTCCCCGTACTATTACCCCTATGTCGGCAAATATATTTATCTTTCGCACTGGTGCATAACTCGTACCTGTTAGTGCGGTTATTGTTGCAAGATTGTTTAGATGCAATATGACAGTGGTTTTCAACCAGGGTTCCGCAGAAACCTAGGGCTCCGCTAGTTTAGTCCAGGGGTTCCGCCAGAAGTTACACAAATTGTATAAAACAATTAAATTATTGCATAGGGGTTTCTCGAGCCACTGGAATTCTTCATTGGGGTTCCTATTTAGCAAAAAGGTTGAAATCCTCTGCAATAGCACATCAGAAGACTCTGCAAAGATAATTTTAATAATAAAAAATTAGTGGTTTCTTCACGGTCAAAATGATCGTTAGCGGTAATTTAAGGTAAATCCATTCTCATCCCACCCTGTGCTCATTGCGATGCAATGAAAATTAATATGCTGAAAGTTATTCAAGAAGTTTCAGTGTTATTGTATGTACCTAATTAGAGATATAAACGATTGAAAATCAAAAACGGTCAAAATGACCGCTCCGGTAATTCTAGTGTTAAGCAGTTTTTAGGCAGCGTTTTTGTGCACGGTACAAACACTGGGAAATATCGTTTCTATCCTTCTGGACGCAAGTAACCCCATGCTTGATGTAATTTTTCTTGTATTTTCGCTAAACTTTAATCTTAGTCTTGGCAGTCGACATTTTTTTCTACATTAAATGTTTACGAAAAATAACAACATCTGACGAGAGCCAGAAGAAAGCGTTCGACTATAGTCTTCACTCATTTGCTTCAAAAGAGTGCTATGAATCCGTCCAGCTTTATTCAAAACTACTTTGTTTAATTTGTTGCAGTTTATTTTATTTTTTAAAGCCTTCTTTAATTTGATGACATGCCAGGTACTGCTCTTGTCAATGGAATAGCCAGAGGGCCAAATGAAGCAATTACCTTTCAAAAAGGTTTACAAAAATTTAATTGGATTGTATTCTTTCGTGCCTTCTCAAAAAAAGTATTGTGTAAGCCAGGAGTCAACAAACTTTCATGCTTGAAGAGCCGTCTAAATCCTGTTTCGTCTGAAAAGAAAACCTTGCGAGCTGCAAATACTTAAATAGCCTTTGCTTTGTGATCATCTTTTCGAAAAATCATTATTTTGAAAGTTTCATTTTTGAAAGGGTTGCTTTCAGATGTTCATCTCAAAACAAATTTTTTAATAGACAAGTTTTTAGAAGTGATTTTTGAAATTTTTACTTCCCATTTTTTTTTAGGCGTTATGGTATTTTTGATGAGTGTGCTTATCCCGTATGATCATTTGTTGTTGTATCACTTCTGATGGCTGACAAATTCCATTCTGGACAGCCATTTAAGTTTGAACGTTAAATTGGCAAGTCTTTGCCCCAGTTAATTGCCACGGTATAAAACGTGTCACCGAAAAGGGCATACCACTTTACTTTGTTGTTGATCCTCCTAAAACTTGCTTGCGCTAATTTTGTATGCGTCGATTCAGCTAGGGTGATTTGCTGCCATCGATTTGAAGCCATTTGAGGTGGTCGGAAGGATATGAAACTTTTTAGCGTTACCTTCAAATGATGGTTACAACGCTTGCATTGGCTACCAACTGAGCGTCTTTTGTCTTCAAGCTCGCTATGCTGAAGAAGACAATGTAATCTGTTTCAGGGCATCTTAATGACCTGCTCTGCCTATCTGAGCTGGCGTCTAGCTTTCAATGATTGTTTACGCGTCGATGTATCTTCACAAGTGGGATCTCGTTCTAACAGTGTAACTCTAGGAGTTGTCGCAGGGGTGAGATATCAAACTGTTTCAGGATTTTGAAGCAGCTGCAGTAGATCATCTAAGACTCGCAACCATGCGAAAAGATTGGGACGCAAGCAGTATTTCAAACAGCTACTTAAGTTTCAGTGTTGAGATTTTGGTTGAGTACAGGGCACAAGTGCTTGGTTGACCATATGCTGCAGACTCAAGGCAAATGAGACGTTGGGTGTAGTCTGTCAAGGCGAAAGTTGATTTAGAAAACAGCCTTTGAGCCTAAATTCGTTTACAATAGCAATTTTTTTTGGCTCGTGAATTCGTTTACAACGTGTAAGAAGAGCGGATCTAGTGGTAGAGGCACATGAGTATCGGAAAATTTCTGTTTTCTTGGTTCTAAGCCCTAGATCGGCATGTCTGTGAGCATCTAACTTTGATCCAACAGTCTTTGAAAAACACTTGATCTGTACCTGATGAATGATATCAAGAATAGTATAAAGTTTTCCAAACCTAGCAGAGCCACAATTTAAGGCGTAAGAGCAGATGTGGCTATGGAGCTGCAGGTTGCCGACTCCCCGTGTAAGCTTAACCTCAGGAAATGTATTCAAAATTCAAAACTACTGATTCTTACCAAAATTCCTTGAGGATTATAAAATAATCAAAAAAGATCATAACTAATTATGTGATCTAAGAACAAAAATTTTGTCCATAAGTTCACAGAAACGTTCAGTTGACTACATCATTTGGCTCTTGTTTTTTTGTTTCAAAGGAGTAAAAGAACCTCGGCCTTATGATTCGCTTACATTGACTAATGATTATTAACAAATGTTGTATTAAAAGCATAAGAAATCAATCAAAAAAATGTAGTTAAATAGACCCACAAGAAAAAATAATAATTGCTAGAACAATCAACCTAAATTTATAAAGTTTCTTCAAAAGAAAAAACTCATCAACTTAAATTAAGATTACCCCTTTCAAGAGTCTTATAAAAATAGTATAAATCCCTAACATTCTTCTAATTTTTCCAGGAGCGAGAAAGACTAGTTTCTAGTTGCTATTCTTCTAGAATCTCCAAGACAAAACTGCTCAAATTAGTAGAATTTCTTTCTACTTTTTTTACCCGAGTAGTGCAATTCGCGAATACTTTTAGTCAAGTAAAAATAATACTAATCATTACTTCCTACTTTTATTTAAGTATTTTTTCGAATAAGTAACAATACTTTTACTCAGATAGAGTTTGAGGCCACTTTGACCACCTCTCGTTACAGTTGCTAGACACAGTTACTTTCAATGACCAACATTTTTGATGCAACTTGCAAGAGTGACTAATTTTCGATAAAAGTCGAAACAGCCAAACCGCCAATTCAAAATGTGGTTACTTTGCTTAGATAGCGAAGGCAAGAATTTGTAGAGCAGTAACATTTCCTTCAATTTTCAAAACCGATTTGAATCTTTGTAAAACGGAAGTATAAGCAATCGAATGGAAATAGAAACTTCTAAAGGGTGCATCTCTAGGATAGTATTTAACCTTGTTGGTGATGTTAAAAAGATTTTTAAATGAACACGTAAGATTTCCCGATCTCTACAATTTCTGCTAAAGTTCTGAGGCTCATATTAATTGCAAAAATGCGTGGTTTTAAAAATCGACCTCATAAATTTGATTGATTGGTTGGTGGGTTTGTCCCTCCTCTTTTTTGGGGTGGAGGTACGGCGCGAACGGCAATTCAAGCTCACGCCGTTAACTTAATTGAATTTGCCTAGGGGAAAAGAGGCTGTCCATTTCAAACAAGTCATGGATGCCAATTACAGAGTGGTAGCCCCATCACAAACAAGACAAACTGCCTTTGGTGGGTGCCCAAGAGTCGTCTCTTACGACATGCTGGTTGAGCAGCTTCACAATTGTAACCCGGTGAAGCACGAGTAGACTCGCGCGGGTTACTTTTAGTCTCAAAATATAGTCCGTAAAAATTAAGATAAACGAGATTCAAACTTATGCTGGCACCAACGAGTGATGTACACTGGTTTCGAGTTTGCGGCAGTCCTTTATCGTAACCACAGGCGCAGAACCACTCAACCATCGTAACACAGTGTTGAACTGTTGATGCAAGCGAGTTAAGCATTAGCATATGTAAACTGACAAGCTAATTCAGTTGTAAAACGTTGGCGGTTTTGTGTCCGTTTCAAAGCTAATTTTTAAGTTCTTTTATTTTCTGATATTGATTGGATTTTTAGCTATAGATTTGAATTAGTGCCATGCATTATCATATTGGCTACAGTGCCACGCTAGCATGTGAGTATTGTTGCCTCAGGCATGCGTTTCCTCACATTTAGGAAGTGCTGAATTTTCCGGTAAACCGATTTAGTGTTTAGCAGTGATTACTTGTAATATAGCATCAGAGTCTTAGGAGTTTCAGTAATAGTGTTTATTTATGACATATAAAACAATTAACACACAAGTATATTTTTAGATATAGTGATCAGTGACTATATGAAGTGTAATTGCTAATTGCAACCCCGTGTTGAATCTCAGTTTTTGATAGCCACTCGTCTTTAATTGTCACATGTAGCACCGGTAAATTTGACTCACTCACTCCACCCCTAATAACCTTGGATTTGGAATATATCAGCGTGTGATGATATCAAGATGGCGCTTTGATCAACTCTTAACTTCGATATTCCATATGTAACATTGTATATGGTGAAGCTACTGCTACAACACGGGTGTTAAACCTGCGGCCCGCAGCGTGAAATATGTGTGGTTTGCGGAAGAAATTTAGAAAATTTCGCGAAATTAGAGCTATAAAATATTGATCTCCCAAGAAAAAGTTATCACTGATTAAATTGGGGAAATATAGCAAACTTACAGCGGTAGAAACTGATCTCCAAAAGGAGATCTTTACTGCCATATTCCATAAATACTCTCAGTAATCCCTGTTGGTGAACTAAATTGAGCCCAAATACAAACTTCTACTGGCCAGCGGAATTCTTAAAAAGCCAAATCGGCCGGTCTGCAAAAAAGTTTGCGCATCCCTGGGCTAACATGTTCTTACCGCCTTCGTGTCATTTTCACGTATGATCGCCAACACGATCGGGACTACGGCATTTTATCGAGTTTTGATTGAATGAGTAAGACCAACGTCAACCTTAGTATGGTAGTGGGGTGGGGGGCATTGTACGCCCTACACCCTGTCGGTCATTATAAAGTTACTCTAAATCGACTTAAGATTTCACTTTTATACTTCTTGAGTTTGAATATCACTTATTCCTACATAATCTCTGACTTCTTATAATTTTTTGACCAAAACATAATCCATTTTTTTATTATTTTTAATACAAACTAATGAAATATTGGTTTTTTTGGCTCTGAAAGCAGAAAGAAAATGCAACTTGTAACTATTAAAGCGTCTAGTTGATAAATAGTAGCAAATTTTGTTACTTTAGCAAAAAAGTAACAAAGTCACAGTTACAGTTCGCAGAAAAGTAGGTAGTTACAGCATTTAGTTACAATAGTAACTAATTGCTGCTTATTACTGAGTAATTGGCGGTGATCACATGGGATATAGGCACTAGCCTATACATACAATGCACTTTTTACTTACGGGCGGGATATATCACCGGTCTATCACGTTTATCTTTTCTGATGCTAACTTTATTAAGATTGCATAGCCCATATAATAATTTAGTGGCATTTCAGGAATATAACTTTTTTCAAGATGGTGAATTTTCTAGCTTAATTTAACTTAATTTGATCCCCACTGAAGCAAGTGATTTCGACTATACATCACCTAGTTGGATTGTTCCATGTTATATTAACTATAGAAGTTAGAGAAGGAAATTTTTAGTTGAATTTTGAACTTGTACTACATATTATGAGAAATGTGGTGAAGTTTATACAATTACTAGAAATGGGAATAAATTTTATTTATGATTAAATTAGAACAGGGTGGTCGAATTAGTTTTGGACAGTGGGCCATTTGCATCAATTCATCAACTAGCGAACAATTCGCTGAAATGATGAATAAAACAATTGACGTAAATATTAAAAATTGAAGTTACAGCAAATGCAATTGGACTACTAATTTAGTTTATCGCAAAGATTTAGCAAGTTCCTTGTGTTTGAGGCTTCTCTGATACTGTCGTTTCTAGGTCAATTATAGTGTTGGCAGCAACAAGTTGGGAGGCAATTCTCCAGCATTATGTCTGCCATTCGACTTTTAGATTAAACTTAGATTGTTTTATAATAGAAAATGTACTCTCACATATGCAAGTGCTTCTAAACGTTGAGAGCATTTTTCAGGCAAAACTTTTTTGTTTGAGAAATCTTCTTTTGCCTACCAATTTGTAAAAATTCTCTTGAAATACTTTTGCTGGATTCAAGAAACACCTCGGCGGTCCGATGGTTGTACACCTCTGGATTAAAATATTACCTATTTGCCTCATATACTATTGACAATTATGAACAAATTTAGGACAAAAAGTATAAGCACCAGTAGGATCTCTTCTAATTTTTATTTACTGGTATTTTTTTTAATAATATTTATTAATAAAATTATGTCTCTGCTATCTTCAATGTTTTATCAATCGACTAAGTACAATTTAGAAGAAGACTTAGACTCTCCAATGAATTTTAATGATAGTAGACTCCTATTAGATGTCCAAAAATCTAATTCACTTTGATCGAGGGTTCTCAATTTTTTTAGCTCAGTACTCTTTTTCATAGAGCCCAGATGTGTGGTGTACCCCTAAAAAGATGTTTTGTTTTTTCCTTTCTCAACACAAAGGCTTCATTTTGAGATTAATTTTATAAAAAGTGATTGTTTTGCCTATTTTGTAATCTTCTTGCAAATCTTTTGTTGTAATCGTTGTTTTTGCCTTTTCTCAAATTAAAGACCTTTTTTGTACAAAATCTTTGAAGTGATTCTACGAAAACTTACCCGCGTATCCCAAACTTCCTCTCGCGTATCACTAGGGGCAGGCGTACACTAGTTTGAGAGCTCCTGACTGAGATCAATGGGGATCAGATTAAGCTGAATGAGTCGGAAAATGCACTATTTTTCAAAAGATTTACATTTCCAAAAGAAAAATGTCACTGAAACCTGTAATGGGTTGACCACCTTAAGTTAGCATATAACTTTTTAATCACATTTTTCTTTTAGGAATATAGCTTTTTTTCAAAATAAACAAAAATATCATACGTGAATACAGCTTTGATTTATCTTTTTTGTGTACCAAATGCTAGAAAAAAACTGTGAATATAAAACTAATCCTTTTGAAAATAAATTTTTTTATGGTTAAATTTCATCAGATGTGATGCATAGGTACGTTGATAATAATAACAGCAGAATAATCGCCGGTGACAACATGTGTCAGCAATTGTATTAATGCTAATACACCTCATACCAAGTTAGCAGACATTAAGTTTTTGGCATCTACTTATATAAAGGGGAGAGTTTAAGCACCCCAGACTTTATTATACAACCCCCATAAATTTTTAAAATAGGCAAAATTGTAAATAACCAAAAAGTCAGTCCAAAACTTGATCTTCAAAAAAAATTTTTATTTGATTCGTTTGCTAAAAATGGCAAAATAGTCACCCAGAAAGAGAGGGTTCTCTAAACAAATCTTCCCGATTTTTGCAAGACAGAAACGCTTTCAGCCCACATACCCTGGTACAAAACAAAGTGTAACGCTAGTAGTATAGGATGGGTCATTCGGCAACGTTTTAGGAGGTGCTATTAGGAGGTTCTATGACGTCACGAGTTGGGGAATCTTTTTGGTCACAAATGAGGGGATTTTTGAAGTGGGAGAATTTTTGAAGTTGGGGAATTTTTGAACCGCAACCCTAACCTTAGCGCTAGCTCTAACCCTAACCCTAGCCATAGCCCTAATCCTAACCCTAATCCTAGCCCTAACCCTAATTTTATGTAAGGAAGCTAGTTTTAGGTCTATTACTTTTTGGGAGGAAGCTAACCCTAAATATGAGGGTGTTAACTCTAGGGTTATTAATTGTTTTAGAGCTAACCGTAGTTTTAAGGGAGCTAACCCTAGATCTGAGGGTCCTAACTCTAGGTCTATGTGAGCTAACCATATAGTTCTAAGGAAGATAACCCTAGGCTTTATTTGAAGGAGATCGGAGATAGCTAACCCTAGGTTTATTAATTTTATGTAGGGGAGGTCTGAGGGACCAATCTGAGGAGGCTAGTTTTAACACGGTTTCATTTCAAAAAGTTTGATGTCATTCTTATGATTTGTTATTACATATTGGTTTTTTGATTCTGTATTTCAATAACGTAAGTTTTAACTAGACCGTGGGAATGTAATTGTATGCTTATTGTGCAATCCATGACATATTGTATTTTTAGCCATGATGCGATCTTTGATTTTGTGCAGACTGGTCCGGACTTGTCCGTCGAAAGTTTTTAGAATACGTTTTATTCAGCTGTTTGTTAGGATATAATCTCTCCTTCTTGTCCAGACTTGCCAAGCTCGAATCTTTTTCTCTGTACTGCGCTTACATGATGAAAAGTTCTAAGGAAGTTGATCTTATTTGCAGGACCTCCGAGGGAGCTAACCACAGGACACTAATTTTATGCTGGGGAGGTCTGAGGGTGATAACTCTAGATCTATTTTCGTAAGAGAGCTAATCACAAGGACACTAATTTTATGTGGGGGAGGTCTGAGGGAGTAATCTGAGGAAGCTAGTTCCAACATAGTGTCATTTCAAAAAGCTTGGTGCAAAACTTATGATTTGTTATTACATAACGGCTTTCAGGTTGTGCTTCCTTATTTCAATGACATAAGTTTTTAACTAGACTGTGGGAATGTAGTTGCATCACTATTGCGCAATCCATGACATATTCTATTTTTAGCCAGATTGCATGCCTGTTGTGTAGACAGGTCCAAACTTGTCCATCAAAAATTTTAGGGTATAATGTATAAAGATTACACTTTATTCAGTTGTTCGTTAGGATGTATTGTCTCTGACTTGTCCAGACTTGCCCAAGCTTTTTCTCTGTACTTTACTTCCGCAATGACTGCATTTTATTGTATGAAATTCACCTGCTTATCCTTGTCAGTTCTTTCGAAATCGTTGCACAATCAGGCTTGTTATGTAAAACTGCTTCTCTGAAAAGTATATTCATTCTATAAAAGTGAAGTTAGTGAGAAGATATAAAATGGAAGATTACAAATGTAATACTTGCTCTAAAGTCTTTACCGAGAAAAGAAGTTTGGTAAGAAAAGATTCTTTACCGTCAAAAGATTCTCAAATGAGAATCTCCGCAACCAGCGTAAGAAGAATTCTTCACAAAGAACTGCAAATGCATCTGTACAAGATTATGTTTGCACAAGAACTAAACGAAAATGACTTGGAAACCCGAAGAGCTTTGTGTTTGGAAATTCAACAAAATGTTCGTATGGATGCTTTGGTGCTATACAGCGATGAGGCTGATTTTCACTTGTGTGGTACCGTTAACAAGCAAAACTTTCGATACTGGGCTGAATCTAACCCTCGTTCGCTGCGTGAACGTCCGTTGCATTGTCTCAGAGTGACGGTGTGGTGTGCAATAGCAAGGTTTGGCATATGGGGTCCGTATTTCCTTGAAGAAGAAAACGTTGTGGCAACTGTAAATTCTGATCGATATTGCAAAATGCTAGAGAATTTTTTGAAACCAAGATTGAACGAGCGTGAAGATCAACACCAACTTAGTTTCAACAGGATGGAGCAACAGCCCACACTTTCCAAAATGCAATAAAGACTTTGAAAGAAATGTTCCCTAATCATTTGATTTCCATGCGTGGTGACATTGGCTGGCCACCAAGATCACCTGACTTGAATCCATGCGATTATTTTCTCTGGGGTTACCTGAAATCGAAAGTGTACACTCAACGCCCACGATCAGTAGAAGAGTTAAAAGACGCAATACGACATGAAATTGCTGCCATAACACCCATGATGATCAACCAAGTAATCGACAACTTTCATAAGCGTGTTAACCTCTGCGTAAACAATCACGGCAAGCACCTAACTGATTTAATTTTTAAAACCTAATAAAATGCATCGTTGTTATTTTGTTATTTTACGTTTTTATTTAAAAATGTTGTAGTGTTTGGTTTTTAGTGTTATTTTGGTTTTTATATTGCATTAATATAATTGTTATTTTGCATTTAAAAAGCACTTTGCTTACAAAATGCCATAATTTTCAACATCAACTATTATTACGTCACAAAATGTAGTGTTTGTTTCGCGTATTCCACACAAAATGGCATGAACATTTCCTGTTTTCGTCAACAGGCTTGATTTTTATTAAACTTTCAAATGTGTCAGGTCTTTTTGGTGCACCCTGTAGTTCGGTAAGGACGCTCCTGCTCTAAGAGATGCATTTTTCAGGGTGTTTGCATAAAAAGTAATATTTGAAATTTGTACCACCTTCCATTTCGTATCGGGGCGAGTCAAGCAATCGCAAAAGGATTCCTCCGCCAATGAATTTAAAAAGTTTAATAATTCCTTTCTGTTGTTTATCAGCAAAGCTGTTTCCAAGATTTGAGCGTTGTTGAAGCTTGAGTGATAATAGCGTAACTCCTTTGTTTCTATATTCTTAAGTATGAATGCAAGACTGTAATTGATTTGAAAACAATTTTTTTGATGAGTCATGATCCGTTCTGCTATGGTTTCCACTAAATCTTTGAATTCTATATCATAAATAATGTTGTATATATTTTGTACTTTTCCTTTCTTCGTAAAACTCCGGATACTTCCCCAGTATTTCTGCATAAAGTCTTTCACTTCTGGATCAGATTCAGTTAATTCCTCGTTTTCCAATACTTTGTGTTGATTTGGTTTCACAGAGCAATTGAAATATTTTCTTTTTTTAGCTGGTGGTTCATCAAAAGACTTATCGTTTGTTGGGGGTGAATCAATTGAAGAGGTTGCAGCTTCGTTTAAGACAGTTGGGGAATCTTTCATCACAGACAAAACTGCGGTTTGATTACATTGATGATATTTGATATTGTCTGCTCTGTTTAATATTTTGTTGCATTTGGGGCATCAAACTTCACTTGTTCTATAATGGGTGCTTTCTTTATGGCGTCGTAAATTGGAGATTCTCGAAAAATCTTTCTCACATATTTCACACTTGTGCTTCTGCTGCTTGTCATGTGCATTTTTCATATGTCTTACCAAACTTCTTTTCTCGGTAAAGACTTTAGAGCAAGTATTACATTTGTAATCTTCCATTTTATATCTTCTCACTAACTTCACTTTTATAGAATGAATATACTTTTCAGAGAAGCAGTTTTACATAACAAGCCTGATTGTGCAACGATTTCGAAAGAACTGACAAGGATAAGCAGGTGAATTTCATACAATAAAATGCAGTCATTGCGGAAGTAAAGTACAGAGAAAAAGCTTGGGCAAGTCTGGACAAGTCAGAGACAATACATCCTAACGAACAACTGAATAAAGTGTAATCTTTATACATTATACCCTAAAATTTTTGATGGACAAGTTTGGACCTGTCTACACAACAGGCATGCAATCTGGCTAAAAATAGAATATGTCATGGATTGCGCAATAGTGATGCAACTACATTCCCACAGTCTAGTTAAAAACTTATGTCATTGAAATAAGGAAGCACAACCTGAAAGCCGTTATGTAATAACAAATCATAAGTTTTGCACCAAGCTTTTTGAAATGACACTATGTTGGAACTAGCTTCCTCAGATTACTCCCTCAGACCTCCCCCACATAAAATTAGTGTCCTTGTGATTAGCTCTCTTACGAAAATAGATCTAGAGTTATCACCCTCAGACCTCCCCAGCATAAAATTAGTGTCCTGTGGTTAGCTCCCTCGGAGGTCCTGCAAATAAGATCAACTTCATTAGAACTTTTCATCATGTAAGCGCAGTACAGAGAAAAAGATTCGAGCTTGGCAAGTCTGGACAAGAAGGAGAGATTATATCCTAACAAACAGCTGAATAAAACGTATTCTAAAAACTTTCGACGGACAAGTCCGGACCAGTCTGCACAAAATCAAAGATCGCATCATGGCTAAAAATACAATATGTCATGGATTGCACAATAAGCATACAATTACATTCCCACGGTCTAGTTAAAACTTACGTTATTGAAATACAGAATCAAAAAACCAATATGTAATAACAAATCATAAGAATGACATCAAACTTTTTGAAATGAAACCGTGTTAAAACTAGCCTCCTCAGATTGGTCCCTCAGACCTCCCCTACATAAAATTAATAAACCTAGGGTTAGCTATCTCCGATCTCCTTCAAATAAAGCCTAGGGTTATCTTCCTTAGAACTATATGGTTAGCTCACATAGACCTAGAGTTAGGACCCTCAGATCTAGGGTTAGCTCCCTTAAAACTACGGTTAGCTCTAAAACAATTAATAACCCTAGAGTTAACACCCTCATATTTAGGGTTAGCTTCCTCCCAAAAAGTAATAGACCTAAAACTAGCTTCCTTACATAAAATTAGGGTTAGGGCTAGGATTAGGGTTAGGATTAGGGCTATGGCTAGGGTTAGGGTTAGAGCTAGCGCTAAGGTTAGGGTTGCGGTTCAAAAATTCCCCAACTTCGAAAATTCTCCCACTTCAAAAATCCCCTCATTTGTGACCAAAAAGATTCCCCAACTCGTGACGTCATAGAACCTCCTAATAGCACCTCCTAAAACGTTGCCGAATGACCCATCCTATACTACTAGCGTTACACTTTGTTTTGTACCAGGGTATGTGGGCTGAAAGCGTTTCTGTCTTGCAAAAATCGGGAAGATTTGTTTAGAGAACCCTCTCTTTCTGGGTGACTATTTTGCCATTTTTAGCAAACGAATCAAATAAAAATTTTTTTTGAAGATCAAGTTTTGGACTGACTTTTTGGTTATTTACAATTTTGCCTATTTTAAAAATTTATGGGGGTTGTATAATAAAGTCTGGGGTGCTTAAACTCTCCCCTTTATATAAGTAGATGCCAAAAACTTAATGTCTGCTAACTTGGTATGAGGTGTATTAGCATTAATACAATTGCTGACACATGTTGTCACCGGCGATTATTCTGCTGTTATTATTATCAACGTACCTATGCATCACATCTGATGAAATTTAACCATAAAAAAATTTATTTTCAAAAGGATTAGTTTTATATTCACAGTTTTTTTCTAGCATTTGGTACACAAAAAAGATAAATCAAAGCTGTATTCACGTATGATATTTTTGTTTATTTTGAAAAAAAGCTATATTCCTAAAAGAAAAATGTGATTAAAAAGTTATATGCTAACTTAAGGTGGTCAACCCATTACAGGTTTCAGTGACATTTTTCTTTTGGAAATGTAAATCTTTTGAAAAATAGTGCATTTTCCGACTCATTCAGCTTAATCTGACTCATCCTATACTACTAACATTTATGCATAAGGCTGTGCATTTTATGTGACGTAAAGAAATAGACAGAAAACTTTTTTTAGAGATTAACGTTTAGGAAACCAACTAATGAAATTCCCCTCAAAAGAGCTGAATTTCAAACGTGATTATCAAAGATGTTCATCTAAACCACACATCACATTCTTCGGCTTTCCACGGGCCTCAAAATTTTACGTCCCCGGCAGCAGGTTACAATCCCCTGCTTTAAGAAATTAGATTTATGTGATCATTTTCAGAAATTTTATTTTTTTATAGTTTGAAATTTTATTTTCAGAAAATATATTTCAACTATCCTAAATAGCCTTCGTCATAAAAAAGAATAAAGTGAAAAATTCTGTAGAAAAAAAAGCTATCAACCGAAGCAGCGCGGTTAACCGCTGAGGAGTCGTTTTTTCTATTTCTAAAAAACCATTACTTGCGTTTCTTCGTGTCACTAAAAAGTTATTTTTTGAGTAAATAAATATAGCAGGTTTGTAATCAAGGGTTAATTGTGACGTCATCTTACTCCTAAAAGCAGAAGTTTTTACAGTTTGTCTCAATATTAGATATATTTGATAATAAAATTTAAAAGCATTGACTATTTTTGTCTCAAAAGAAGAGGTGTACTAGATTACGGAGCAATTGAAAAGGTATGGGAGTTAAAATTTACGTGAATCTGGATTAGGGATATGGAGGCTTAGCAACTTGAAGAATTACTCCCTTAACAAGGTACAATTTTTATCATCTTATTAATTCAGATGCTGCTTTTCTTTAGAGCAAAATGTCGTTTTTCTCCGTCAAGAAATTTGGATTTTAAAAAATGACTTTAATTATGACGTCATTGTGTGGTCACTAATCCCTTTATGACGCCTATATCAGGTCAGCTATCAATTGTTTCAAGTGTCTTGCTTCTACGCCAAGCAATTTAGGACAAGTTAAAGCGTAACGTACTTACTTACCCGTGCATTTTAGATAAAACTTTTTATAACATGCTTTATAATATGAATTCTTTATAGACATCGAACTAAAAACTTTTCCTACATTGTTCAAACTACCTCTGCATGTTGGAAGCTTTTCCACCGACCAAGCCGCTTCACCACACTGTATTTCTGTATCTTCCTTTTTTCCGTCTTTTTGTTTGCAAGTGAAGTCTTTGGGACCAACTCTGCCGTAATTTTGTCTACAAACAATTCTGCCCAAACAAATACAGCGATCTCAAGTTGAAAGTTAGATAATTATTTTTCAATTCAGACCAAAAATTAAATAAAACTATTTGTCTTCAGACCTAATTCGGCGGTCCTAAAACCAAAATTCATGCTTGCTGTTTTAAAAGAGAAGATGAAATAGATACCGGCAAAACGTATTTCAACCGTTTTTATACACATAACGTTGAAATTTTACTTAAGTAACAGGTTATTTGGAAAATCTCTGACGTTTATTATAATACAGTAAGCCTATATCACATTTACTTTACATTCATTATAATACATGCTAAATATGGCTTCCTTTGGCATCAAGACACTATCAGACACTTTTTAATTTGTAAATCTTAAATAAGAGTTGCAAATTGCAAATCTTAAATAAAGAGTCCTAAAATCTGAAATAAAAAAAGAAAAATGTAAGAGTGCAGGGTGACTTTGCGAACTGTATTACGTATTTTAATACAAAAAATGAGGGGTATATCGAAGCTCCATTATCAGTTTAAAATGTTGTTTTAAATTTCACGTATTGCGTAATTCAATTTACTAATTCTTAAGCTAAGAATTGCGATTTTATTCCTATTGCAAGCATAAAAAAAGAATGAGCAAAAAATATCTAAGACGTGTTTCCATCTATTTTGATCAACCACCAAACTAAAAAATTCATCCGCTGCTGTTGTTTAGTAGAGAGATAGGCAATCACAGGTACTGAATCGGGAAACATTTGTTACCGGGCTTTATATGGGAGATAATTTTTGTTTTAAAAATAGCTCTGATTTACTAACTATCACTCATAGATGAGATCACCTCACTGTAAACAAACAAGCCCGGGCTCCCACTGACCCAGCGTCAAAATCAGTTGCGACAAATTTTATGGTATTTTTGATGCATCTATTGATGACCAATTGGGAAAAACAGTGTCAACATAAACCAATCCTTGGTGCGCGAAATGTGGCGGATCCCAGCTCTAGGGCTCAAGATTTTCATGTACGAAATTCTTTTTATTTTCAAGATTTGTATGTAAAGCTAATATTCTATATGCACCAATGTTATCTGCATATCTGGTCGGTCTGATCAAAGTTTGGTAGCCGGTAACTATATTAATTTGATCTATGACTCTAGAACTACATGACTTTGAACTCTGCTAAAATCTGTTCATTTCATTTTGTTACATCACGCTCTGATAGACATAGAACAATTTTTTTGGTTGTGATCACCATTGATAAGGTCTCGAGCAGTGGTTTTTAACGTTTTTTCCACATTCCTCCCGTACTAACTCAGATACAGTCAGTTTCTGCCTAGCGTAAATCACAATAAAGGTCCAAAACGAAATTGAATTTTTATAAAGTCAAAAATTTTCAAACAAATCAACGAAACAAATTTACTAACATATTTTAATTCAACTTAGTGAAAACTTTAAGCTTCAAGGCTATTAACAGAAAAATTCAAGGAAAAAAGCATTTCAGCTTTGTTCAAAAACGCCCACAGTCATAACGGGTGAAAATTTTTTCTTTTTTTGATAAATGCGTAACGTCATTAAAAGCGCGCTTAACTTCTGCAGGTATGCAGTTGTAAATAGTAAAATCGTTTTTTCTGACCCCCCCCAGAGCTTTTTGATGTATTTCATTCATTTAGGGATCCCAACACATTAATTGGTTTTTGGCTTCATTAATTGTTTTCATACGGCCAATCTTATTCAAGTGCTGAAATATTCTGTAATTAATATTTTCAATGTGAGAGTGTCTTATTTTCAGAGTGTATTTATTTTATTTTTATTTGTTATCTATGTTTATCCTCGATTCACGAGAAAGCGAATTGTATCGCTATATTTTGGATGGGACGTCCGCACTCGCTTGGAAGTTGCCACTTCCGAGGTTTTTGGGCCACCTGTCTGCCACAATAAAGTAGGGTCGTTCCGTTAAGAGCCTTGCCCAAGGACACAATAAGCGAACTTGCAGGCTTGTTCTCCACAACCTTTCTTAAACGCCGAGCGCAAAGGAGGAAAGCTGTGGGTACCATTTATTGAAGTTTTTTGGTATGTTTTGACAAGGGGAATAAACCCTAGGTCTACCGACTGCGAAGCGGACGTTTTAACCACTACACCACCGCGTCCGTTGGCAAAGTATATGTCCTTCTTGATGAACACTTCCAAAATTACTGTTAAACTTTGATTTTATGTAAACTACTTCTTATTTTAGAAAGATTTTAAAGCATGAAAGTAATGTAGAATACCATATATAATACAGAGTGTTGTTGTTAAAATGGTATTCTTGGTTTGCAGTGAATATACTTCGTGCTCATACATCATTTACAGCAGCATTAAAAAGGGGGATCACGAGACTACGGACCGTGGCCCGAAATTAATTTAAGTGGCCAAATTTCTCAAAGTTTCTCATGGTTTGGCTGTTGTTCGCTTCCGAAGAAAATGCGCAAAATTTGCTTTCAGCAAGTTGATTTTCATAAAAAGGTCTTCAACTCAAATGAAGGCAATAAATTGCTTTCTCACAACAAACATTAAACTCAGAAAAGAACTACACTCCAGCTACCCAAAAAATTTCATTTTTATCTGATTGTTTTACACCCTCACAAAGTTTGGTGCCAAGTTAGGATCAGCCTCTCAACTCTCCTGGTTAAATAGCAGCTGGATCATGCCACCGTGTTAGCAGCACATGCATGCATCAAAGATATTTAGATTGCGACACCCTTGCTTGATGAAAACAAGTATATAAACTGTACGTTTTGTTGTTTATTACAATTTGGATTATAGCAAACAACCAAACAAATTTTTTTGTTATATACTACAATTAGGTTTATAACAAATAACCAGACAACATTTTTGTGTATTTATCTCAATAAATTCAGCAACCAGAGCGATGGCGTAGTGGTTAAAGCGTCTTCTTTGCAGTCGGTAGACCTAAGGTTCATTTCCCAATTCGAGTCATACCAAAAGACTTTATAAAATGCTGTTTATAGTTTCCCTGCTTGGCGCTCAGCACAAAAGGGGTAGTGTTGAAAATAAGCCGGCCAGCTTGCTTGTTGTGCTCTTGGGCAAGGCACTTGACGGGATGCCATTATCTTTTTGTGGCAGACAGGTGGCGAGGTCAAGCAGTCTACCCGTCATGGTAACCCAGTCTCACTGAAGACTAGCAAAAAAGGGATAATGAAAAGAACATAATCTGAGATGCCTCTCCAAAAATGAAAGATCTTGCCCATACAAAGAAGAAGTATGAATTCAACAACGATTTACGCAAACATTGGAGTCAAGACGTAAATCATAAAATGAAAACTTAAAAATCTTACTTTTCACTCCAATTCCTCCCTTGAACAAATATACTTTCAGTATTAGCAATTCTTCCCCTATTGAGTCAAGTAACTCCGGGTTGAGAACCACTGCTATAAAACAGGGGCCGCCAACCCTGCTGTACAAAAGAGAAAATGATGATGGAGGCCATCATTGAAAGAGCCGCTATGCAAGCAAACCTAGATTTCGCGGCACATCATGACTTTAAATGCAGTGTCGAGATCTTTTTTTTGTTTTGCAGATCATTTTTTGAAATACTGAAATTGCTAGATATTCCACCACAATGGTTGGTAAAGACCAATTTTTTGGAAAATCCTCATTTTCAAAGACAATATTACGCATGTGCGGAGTTCCACCGGCGACAAAACTTAACGTGCTGCACCGCAGTTAACACACCCATTTACTCCACCATGGTACACAAAGAACATCAGTCAAAAATAAAAGAGCTGCGGGTTGGTCATCCCTGCTCTAGAAGTTTTGCAGTCGATAAAATTAATACCTGATTAACTGGTGAGAAATTTTGAAAACTGGTGATAGATAATTGAGACTTTCTTGCACAAAATTAGAAATTTTAACAAAATTTAAGCTCAAGAAATTGGTGGTTTAGATGAAATGGAATTACTTCTGGGTAGTGTCACAGAGATATCAGCTGCCAGAAATTGGAGAAACAAACATGGAATAATAGTTTTTTAGTTTTGATGCAGGTTTGGAAACTTTTACATAACTGCAAACCAACTTTGGAATAGAACAAAAAGATGTTTAGGCTAGTTATCCCTTAATTTTGCTTAACGATCATTTATGTGAAGTCGATTTTCTTTTACAGTTGTATTTAAAAATAACTTCTTTCCGTCGGGTTCGTTCAAGACTAAAAAATTCGGAGAGACATGGCCCTTTTGGGCGTTTCAAGTAGCATTATACGTTTAAACTTGAATATACGTTTAAACTCGTATATCTCCATATTTTTTCGTTACTAGTTTTTACTGTTACAAATGAAATCAATATTTAAAATCTTGATTTAATTGATAAAGTGTTTTAAATACATCAACAGCTTCCACATTGTACTTATATAGGTTTGACTTTATAATAAAACTCTACTCTACGTCTTAAGAAGTGATGATGTCCTTCTTTCTTCTTCTTTCTTCCTAGGTCACAACATCGACCTTCGCTTATAACACCACCAAGGTTTTCCCTTCCAGTACCGGGAAGGCCTGTAAAGCGATGGAACTTCCGCAAGGCCAACTGGAGCCACTATAATTCCTTGACAAATAAGCTTGCAAGGAATTTGCCATCACCTGATTCAACAAATGTGGATCAGGCCTGCCAGGACCTTTGCAATACCATCAGCAAAGCAGCCAAGAAAGCTATCCCACGCGGTCGTCGTAACACCTACGTACCGTGTTGGGACGCTAAGTGTGAGGCCCTCTACCAAACGTTTCTGCAATCTCCTGCTGGAGACCAGTCAAGCAGGGCTGCTACAGCCCTAATAACTTGGCTTGACAAGAAACGCAGAGACCGATGGTCGGAGGCAGTCCGAAACATCGACTTCTCACACTCAAGCAGAAAGGCATGGAGCATAATTAACAACCTTACTGGCAGGTCGCGACACAGCCCCCGTAACTGTCCCGTTTCAGCTAACGCCATTGCTGCTCAGCTGGTAAGAAACGGGAAATACGAGGGTGTTGATCGTGAGTCGTCTCGACTCATTTCTCAAGAAGTTTCTGACCGTTGGAGGGCTTTGATACCATCTCCAGTGAATCTCTCTGGCGACTTTTCGCCCAGAGAATTCGCTGCCGCTCTCCAACACGTTAAGCCAGGGAAAGCTCCGGGCCCTGATTCTATTTGTCCGGAGCTTATAATCCATGCTGAAACTGCTTTTAAGTCCTGGTTACGTGGCTTCCTCTCTTCCTGCTTGCGCCAACTCAAAATTCCCAAAGTCTGGAGAAGAGCACTTGTAGTTGCGATCCCAAAGCCAAAGAAACCTGTAGAGGACCCAAAGAGCTACCGTCCCATCTCCTTGCTCTGTGTCCCCTACAAGATCCTCGAACGACTGATCTACGCTCGTATTGAACCTATTGTCGACCCCCTGCTCCCAGGCAAGCAGGCTGGGTTTCGGCATGGTAAATCGACAGTAGATCAAGTTGTCTTACTAACACAAAACATCGAGGATTCTTTCGAGGCAAAAAAGAAGGCTGGTGGTGTGTTTGTAGATCTGACAGCTGCATATGACACTGTCTGGCATCGTGGTCTCACCTAAAATTTGCTGAGACTTCTCCCGGATAAGCACATGGTTCGTATGATCATGGAACTTGTCCGGAATAGAAGTTTCACTCTTACTACCGGTGACAGCAAGCGAAGCAGGTTGCGACGTCTGAAAAACGGCGTCCCACAAGGATCGGTCCTGGCACCCCTTCTTTTCAATATCTATGTGTACGATCTTCCTTCAACGGTCTTCAGAAGGTATGCTTATGCCGATGATCTGGCACTGTTATACTCTTCTGATGACCGGAAGGACCTGGAGGGAGTCTTAAGCCAAGACATGACTACAATCTCAACATATCTCCAGACATGGAGGCTACAGCTCAGCCACACTAAAACGGTGACGTCGGCCTTTCACCTTAACAACAGAGAGGCCAAACGTAAGCTTAATGTCTACAACAATGGCAAACGCCTGCCATTCTGTCCAGTCCCTACCTATCTTGGAGTTAAACTGGACAGATCATTCACGTTTTGTCACCACCTTGCGGCATTGCGCAAAAAACTAACAACGCGCGTTGCACTGATGAGACGACTTGCGGGCTCAGGTTGGGGCGCTGGAGCTAAAACACTGCGTACAGCCGCCCTATCTCTGGTCTACTCCACTGCTGAGTACTGTGCACCAGTTTGGTGTCGCAGTGCACACACTCGCCTCATCGATAGTGTTCTCAACGACGCATTGCGCATTGTCACTGGATGCCTGCGTCCAACTCCAACAGACTATCTACCCGTCCTCGCAGATATCCAACCGGCTGAGCTTCGCCAATTAGGAGCAACGCTCTCTCTGGCATATCGTGGCAGCCTGGACCCTGGCCATATTCTCTATGAATTATTGGCTGGGTCCAAAGACGGCTACAGAGAGAGATTAAAATCCAGACGCCCCTTTGTGCCCGTTGCACGGAAGTTACTGCAAGATCTAACTGAATTGGATATTCGTGCAGCTCAATGGACTGACTTTAAATGGAGCACGGAATACTCGGAGTGTTCATCTGATCTCCGTGCTTTCATCCCTAGGACAAGCATTAGGCCAATGGGGATTGGCCTGCCCAGATCATCATGGGTAAGGCTCAACCGCTTGCGGGCTGGTGTTGGGTGTTTTCAGTCGTTCATGCACAAATGAGGCCTTGCTCCTACATCGAATTGTGAGTGTGGCGCTGCAGAATAAACCGCAGAACACATCATTCTGACATGCCCCGTACATCGGGCACCCACAGGAATACGTGGACTGACGGTTTTGGATGTCGACACACGATGCTGGCTGAGTACCATCACTGCCAGCATTTGAAAATGTGGAACCCTTCCAAAAGAACAAGATGATGTCCTTATATTTGACATACATTCTTATCTTGTCTTGTTTTCAGAAAAATTCAATGATTTGATTCTAAACAGCTCTTGTCTCATTTCAAAGCCCTATTTTTCCACCCCAATTCCTGAAGGTTAAAAAATGAAATTTGTCCAACCAGTTTGGCTGGCTGCCATGAAATTTTAGGCAACTATTTTGAGACTTCTACCAACAGAGTCCTTGATCAAATTAGACTATTATCAATCGTGACAGCTTATTTTACAAGAAAGGCGAAATCCTCAGTGACCTTAAAAAAGTAGTAGAATATCATTTTTTGAATCTTTTTTGTTTCTGGTTTCAGGTCGATGGTAGCCCAGGATGTAGGTTTGGAATTTACGACAAAACGTAAATCGTGTTTTGATGCTTTGCTACGTAGGCCTATTCCACTATCCGCGTCTGAATATGTAACCGCAACTAAGCAGACAAAATTTGTTTTTGCAATAACGCAGCAATGCTCAATCGAGAGAAATAGGAAGCATTGGACTGTAGTTTTTGTTTGAAACAGGAGGAGCGATGCCTTTTATCTAGGAAGCTTTTTATTTGCACTAAAAATCACAATAAGTGTTCGGTAAGGGACTGCTCGCTAGCTATTAAGCTTTTTCGTATTTTAGTTATTGCTTGTTTGACTCAATGGTTGACAAAGTGGTGTTTTTAATAGACATTATCACAAGGCTTGAATATCTATTACTGGGTTTATTGATTATATTAGGATAGCTATTGCTTTTTTTGAAAACACAACATTTTTCCACAGAAACTTCTTATTTGGTTTGAATCTTGGGTTAAGTAACTTGGTGATGGGAAAGCTATTATTAATTTATTTGCTTTTGAAGAGTTATTTTGTTGAAGTATTGCGCAATAAAAACCTTTGAAATACAACCAGTTAGAGGCGTTTTGGAACGAATTATTGGATTGGTAAAGCATTTTGTGAAGTAAAGAAAGCTCTTTTTAAAGATCAACTATTCGAAAAAGAAAACTTTGCCCGATTTAATTTTTACCAGACTTAAATAGCTTTTGGCTCATTATGATCTCCTAACAGACATGAGAACATTTTCTTGTCAGATATTTTGCTACTGTCACACCGCTTAGGAAAGCCATCGCTATTTGTCTCTCCTTCCCACAAACGCATCATTGGTACTAGCTCCATTTTGGTTTCATACATTTAGAAGCCTTGAATAAAGACAACTAAGTGATTCAAAATTTGAAATAGGTATTGAAGAGTCACATGACTGACGCTTTTCGAAAATTATGTTTTCACTGGTAATGCTAATGCTAATTCAAGTAGTTTGCTTTTTGAGGTTTCCAGATCAACCTAGGAAAGAAAGTAATTTTTGATGCTTTTATGGCATTTGGTTGGCATAAGAATTTGAAATAGGTATTGTAGATATGTATCGGTATGTTTCGCAGGTAATGTATCGGTAAGTTAGAATAAAGATATGTATCAGTATGCATGTATGTATGTATGTATGTATGTATGTATGTATAGGTATGTATCGCAGGTAAGTTAAGAAGAAAGCAATTTCATAGTTATAGAATGTTCAGCAAATTAAAATTAGCTAACCCTGGCTTGCAGTTTATAGACGTATAGCACAAATTAAGCTAATGTTTATCCATTGTGTTTGATTTTGTAAATATTTTTTACTTAAATAATCTAAAATTTTAATGAATAGGACTACCTTTATCACAAATTTATTTGGCTGCACGGTCGACCTCGTTATTTCAGACGTAAAGTTGCTGACTTGAGCGTCATCACTAACCTTGACATCTTATTTTTCTAAGACGTAGATCAAGCGACTTTTTCATTAATTTGAGTTTCAAAACTTCTTGTTCTCTTCAGACCAGGATATCAATAGAGGAATTTTTTTTTTATTATTTTATACATGTTTTGCTGCGTTCTTTAATGCTCTTCATGGGAGGAATCTACAAACTACCCAATAATATAGTTGACGTATTGATACCACAACAATCTTGAATGAAACATTGTAAGACCAAATCAGATAAAAATAAAATAATGCAGCTATCTCAGGAAATATATCTCACTTGCAAACACTGCCATTATTGTTTGAGTTTGTGCACTCATATTTTCCACTATTTGGATCCGACGTTGCCAATGGTGGACACTTCATTGCTTGACACGAGAGCTGGTTGGTTTGCGTAGAGACTAATGCGCTGCTTGCCTCACCTAAAATAATCATATTTGCAAACATATAAACATAAAATGCGGTTAGCTTTGTTTACTATCAAGTTATCATCCAGGAAAATGATTAAAGGACTTTTAAGTTTTCAGAAGCTTTAATATTTCACTGTAAAAAAAAGTTGAATCAAAATGATAATTTAATTCAGGTTTTTCAAGAACATTTTGCTTATTTTGCATCTGAAATGACGCAAAATAGCGTTGACTTCAACTTTCACAACCTTTTTTATCCGTCTATTGGCTAATAACTCTACCTATGTTTACCTTTGCTGTGGCTTGCAACAAATATCAACAACAGCAGTAGCTGTACAAATTGCCTTGCCATGGCAATCATAGCAGATGTCGTGTTCAACTCTACAATAAATATCAAGTTTCAATCAGACCAACACAAAAAAAATTTAAAATGTTCATTGCGATTGTTTTCTTTTTACTAATTTTTGAGCTGGTAAAATGTGAAATCAACAATAAATCTTGGGAAAGTAGATTAGAGCAATACATAACACTCTAGAATTAAATTTTGAGCATTTTTTTATATTCATCTTATAAGCTTGTTGGGTTCTTCTTCGTCGTTTTAGCTATTTGTTATGAGCTTTATGCAGAAAGATATATATACACTGTGTTAGCGCTCATGTTCGGTTTACAAGTCTTCAGTTAAACTGGAGCCTCCACGATGGTAGACTGCTTGGCCACACCACCTGTCTGCCACATAAAGATGGAGGCACCCCGTTACGTACCTTGCCCAAGGACACAACAAGCAAGCTTGCCAGCTTGTTCTCCACACTATCCCTATTTTGCTGAGCGCCAACCAGGAAAGCTGTGAATAACATTTTTTAAAGTCTTTTGGTGTAACACGATTTGGGAAATGAACCCCAGGTCTACCGACTGCAAGGCGGACGCATTAACCACTATGCGATTCCGCCGCTTATTAGGTTAATTGGGCCGTATAAGGCGAAGTGAGCCTTCTCCAGGTTACTGGCTTTGTAAACCCCGCTTGTTGTTTTTACGAAACTTTGCAAAATAGAAGCAATATTAAAAACACGTGACGCCAGTGTCTTCACTAAACTCATATGCACAATTTCAACAGTAACCTGTCCGTCCACTCATAAATGCTTATCTTAAAACACCTGTAGACCCATTAAGTTTCCAACCAGGTATTGCCTATAGTCAATTTCTTGAGCTGAGACGTCAAAATTTCATCTTTCAACTGGACTGTCAAATCATGGAGTGCAATTCTGATCTTAAAAGTTTTTATCTGAAGCTCCTCCATTACATAAAACGTATTGTAATTCCTTGTTGTTGTTGCCCGACCCCTTCCAAGTGATGGGGCATGGCGGAAGACCATGGATCCCCAGAAGCCAGGCAACTCCCCAGGGCTTGGAAGAGATCGTAGAGAGACAGAGAGTCGCCAAAGACCGAGCAACGCAAAGAGTCCGTAGCTGGACAGTGCAGAACGAGATGAGAGATGTCCTGGGACGAATGTCCGCAGGCGCTGGATGAATGACTCTCGATTCTGCCAATCCTAGTAAAAGGAGCTTAACAGATGGCTGTGTCCGTTTCATCAAAGATAAAAGAAAGTAAAGCAAGCGTGACGAGGGAGCACGACTCCTTCAGTGAAAACCGAGGAAACCGTGCGTCAAAGAATTGCTAGAAAAGTGCTAGTGCTAGAAAAGAGAAGAGTGGATACGAGAAATAAGAGGGAAGAGACCATAAGGCATTGCAGAAGGCACGAGTAGCACTCCCCGTTTGGCCATCTCATCAGCCGCGTCGTTTCTCGGGAAAAACGAGTGTCCGGGGAACCATTGCAACCTGATAGTACAAGAGGAAAGAGAAGACAGATCTGCGAGAGAGTTTGAGATAAAAAGGAAAGACGGAGGATAGGACAGAGTGGCAAGGAGAAAGTTAGAGTTAAAGAGGATGAGGGGAGAAGAAAAATAGCGGGATTGTTGGTGCTGCCGGGACCAGCGGAGAGCTTGCAGAATGATGCAAGCTTCAAAGGAAAAACTTGAACATACTGGGCCTTCCCAAAAGGAAAGGGTGGCCTCCATGCCTCAAAGAGGGCAATTGGCAAGTACGCCACAGCCACTTTTGCTAAAAAGAAAAAGAGCAGAGCCATTTGTTCGGAACACTAAATTGTGAGGAGGGAAAGAGTCAAGGTGACTTAAGTAGGGGTAGGAGTTCGATTTGAACAAGGTGATAGCCTGAGCAGGGTGTAGATTAGTCCAATTGGCTCGGCACAATACTTTATTCTCAATGATCTATAATATGTGTAGAACAATGCCTGTTAAATGGACGTAATACAATCTAGTGCAATTTGAAAGAAAACGCTGTGGACAATGGCTTTGCAAAGGCAAAATTTTTTGGAGAGAGGGCGTTAATAATAACAAATTTTTTGGATGACAATTTTCGAAAATCAACTTTTAGAAGTATTTATCGTCGGCCAAAGACGAAAGCAAACACAGTTTTTTTGAAATCAACATTTTATTGCGGCTTTTTGCTATCTTCGGCCCAAAACCAAAAGGAAAAACTTGTTTTTTAAATTAACTTTTTAAACGTGATCATCTTCCTATTTTCGGCCCATAATGCCTTCATTTCTTGATCTGATTTGAAACATTTTAAAGAAGCCATGACCCCTGCACCTTCCCTTGACTACGTCGATGGTTGTGGATCAGTAGATCTGATAAACTGGTCGCCCTGTCAATTGAGCTGTAAATTGAGTTCCCGAGTCTACCGACTACTATCGTCTTTGTTGGCCAAGGCCAATCGTTGATTTTCAAGTCAGCAGGTTTAGTTGTAAATGAGAATAGGACAGGGATTGTCATAGGAGTCGTTGGAACAAATGATTATGAGTTAAATGCATTGAATTTTTTGAGGCGTGCTCGCTGGTATAGCATAGGATAAATAGTGCCAGCCAAAAAAAGGTGGAAGTTAGTCGCCAAAAAGTTTATAGGCCTAGATTAAGCTAATGACATAAGAATGCAAAGCTGAAAATACTAAACAAAATCAGTGTCAGCGCCTGCAGTTGTAACTGAGAACCAGATTTTGCAAAATTACCTGTTTTGGTTTAACCAATTGCTGTCGCATGGATGCCAACACTATTAATGATTAAACAAGTGCACTTTTCACTTAGGCTCAGCGCTATTAGTCTTACCAGTTTAATCAGAAATCGATTTTGATTAAATTCAAATGAACAACTCTAGATGTTGCTACTGCGTTGTGATCAAAAAAGCAAAGCTCATGCTTGTTTAAAACATCATGGTTTTTTGGCCAAATGTTTAGAATGTGTCAAAACAATCACAATACTCAAACGCCCCAGGTTTTTAAACATACCGACCGGGTAATATATCGTAGGCCTTACAACATTGTCAGAGTCCAAACTGTAGAAATGAATCTATTTGCAATAATATGAGTAGAGATCGTTGGATGAAGATAAAAACAAATCTTCACCTAACAGACAATGAAAAAGTTGATTTTACTGAGGCACTTTATAAAATCAGACTATTAATCAATGAATTGAAAATGAAATTTCAAAAAATATCTATGAAATAGCTTTTGTGCATTGATGAACAAATGGTCCCTTTTAAGGGAACATCATGGTTAAAGCAATACATTCCAAAAAAAACCTTACAAGTGGGGATATAAGTTTTTTGTACTTTGTGATACAGCTGGTGTTGTGTATGATTTTATTATCTACACAGGTCATATTACACTGGTTGATAATCCTGATGTCCCTGACCTAGGTGCAAGTTCAAATTCTGTTTCGCATCTAGCACAATCAATTCCCCCTCATCGAAACCATAAGTTGTTTTTTGACAACTGGTTTACATCTTTGCCGTTGGTCACATATTTGGCCAAACAAGGTATATGGTGTTGTGGAACAGTGCAATCCAAAAGACTTCCAGGCCTTCAATTCAAGTCTGACACTGAACTAAAGCGTGAGGGCAGAGGATCACTGGATGTTTGGAGAGCAGAAGTTGAAAACGTCACTGTTGCTGCGGTAAAATGGCAAAACAAAGGTCTGTTTGTATGGTGTCAACATACTTGCCTCATCAGCCTTTCAACATCTGCTCAAGATATGACAAGAAAGAAAAAAGTATAATTGAAATTCAACGACCTAATTTTGTAGCTATTTATTATCAAAATATTGGAAGTGTTGATCTTCAAGATCAAATGATTGCACTATACAGAATGGCATTTTGGTCTAAGAAGTACTATCAAAGGATGATTTTGCATCTAATTGATATGGCAATAGTGAATGCTTGGCTCTTATACAGAAGATATGCTACGAATTTGGGCACACAAAAAAACAGCTCAGTCTTTCAGACTTCAAAATACAAGTGGCTTTTTCGTTGATAAAAACCAGAAAAGATACTTTAAAAACGAAAGAAAGGCGATCCTCAAGCTTTGTTGAACTTGAATACAAAAAAAGAAGTGTAGCAGCAATGCCACAAAACCAACTCTGCACAAAGATATTCGTTTAGATTTAGTTGGGCATTTTCCTGCAATGTCAGATAACAGAGCAACTTGTAAGCTTCCTAGTTGCTCTGGAAAAATATTTATGTATTGCATGAAATGTGAAGTGCATTTATGCTGCTCTAAGAGCAAAAATTGTTTTTATGATTTTCATAGTTAGTGGTCTTTATGTTTATTGTGATTTCTGTAACGGGTTCGTGGCACAGAGAACCTTGGGGTAGTCTCCGAACGAGAGACAGATTGTTGTGAAGCTGTTTAACAAAGAAGTAAATACATGAAACGCGCCCTTGTTTGAACTTCTTCTCTTCTGTCAACTAAACTTTCGTCAACAAATCCTTAGATGAAACTTGCATTGACGATAAAGCACTGAAAATTGAACTTAAGATATTACAATTGATAGAAAAACAAGATGGGATGGTGGTGGCGTTGTTGGCGTTTGTTAGCGGTTTCAAATTATTTTGACTCCCAAGTACGTTCTTTACTACAGCTCCACAAAGACGATCAACAAAAGAACAACTCACTCAACTTTATCTACTTCGTTTCCTACAAGCTTCCTTTGATAGTTTTCGTCTTTTACTAAAACGTGCAGGTTTACAAAACAACGTATACCTTCTTGCTACGTGCCTACTTGAGAATGCTGCAAAATGTTGCAACAAGGCAGTTACCGCTGCGTCGCTCGAGGGTCAATTTTGCCAGCAACTAATTACTGGAAATAATACCTCAAGTGAAACAAACATAACAACGACATAACACGAGTTCAAACCACAAATTGGCTACGCAAAAATTATGGACTTAAAGAATTAAATGTTGCCAAATATTGTAACAATATTTACAATTTCGATAATTAAAATTAATGCTAATTAAACTTGCTTGTGCACTCAATTTAGCACCTCTCGGAATATATTTCGTTTTTTGTTGAAAAACTAGCACGTTGTTTGAAACAATATTGAGACATAAATGTCTTCTTCAAAATATAAAATTTAAAAATTTTTATGGCTTAAACAACGGCTGGGACATATATGTCCTCTTTGAAATATAATAAAAATAAAAAACTCTTTCAAAAAATTTGTCCAAAAACATGTTCAACAAGACACTTTAACACAAAAAAACTAATTATTGTTTTTTTGGCCGAATAAAAAAGTCAGTTAATATAGGGCTAAAAAGTGTTTTTGATGAAACGAAATACTGATCTATTTGAAAATAAGAGTTGCAGATGGTATAGGAGCGATGAAAAAGGGAGTTCACTAGATTTCGCTTGTAACGAAGAAAAAAAAGCTAAAAAAATTTGTAAGGTGGCAAGTGCGTGTGCGTTTGTGATAGGTGCTAGTTTTAATTTCTTTGTCAATTTTTCTTTATGAAAACATCAAGAAAAACCAGAAAGTTGTGCAATCTTACTTCCTTAGTAAACTGAATTTAATTGTGCACACTGCTAATATTGCGAAGAAATATATCAATAGTGGAGGTATTAGTAAAAGTAACAAAACATTTGTCAACATAGCGACAAAAGAACTTTTGTTGATGGTCCATGGGCGTGCTTTTGATCGCTATATCACTTACATAATTCATCATAACGTCAGCCAGCAGGGGTCCAATGGGAAAGCCCATAATTACATCGTCTAGCTGTTTATAGAATTTATTGCTAAATTGAAAAGTCGTGTTTGTTGTTAACCAGCTCAAAAGCTTCAGTAATCTGCTTTTGTTAAAGCCATTCCACTCTGTACTGTTCTCAACATAAATGGATTCGAGTAAGCTATGAATTTAAGATAACTGGGGGAGGAATATTAATAAAAAGGCTTTTGACTTCAAATGAGACCGTAGTTTGGTTGGCTAAATTGTGGTTGTAGATTTCGGAAAGAAAACTGAAGGTGTCTGTGATGTTGCCAGTGGTGGATATTGGGTGAGGCAAATGAGGCAGCCACCTCGGGCACCCCCTTTGTGGAGTTGTTGAGGGGCCCCCCTTTCAATAATGGCGTATGTAATTTTAGGCTATTTTGTGGCATTTTGAAATTTGCCCTTGGTCTTAACAACTGTGGAAGTGCTAAATAAAAGTGGCTATTTTGCCTTTGACGGCATTTTACCCTTGCAATCTATTTTGCCGTTCAACGTTTGGGTATCTTCAAAATTGGCTTATTTGCTGCGGTGCTCATAGTATTGTTTTGGCGTGCTCATAGTATTGTTTGGATAGTGATACTAACTATGAATAAAATGGTTAGAAGTTTGAATCTTTGCAGGCAGGGTACTTAAACAGAGGCAGCATACAATAAGAAGGGGATGGCAGTTTGTGGATATAAGTGGGAGTGTAAGCTAAAAGCTCCATTTTTGTCAAATCACTTTTTTGTTACTTTTTGCCAATTTTAATGCATTGTAGAGATTGATCAATCACAAACGACTAAAAGTCACGTTTTTAATATGTCACTGAAATTAACCAATCACAAACATTCAACAGAAAATAGAGTGCAGGGGTAAAATGTCATTGACCGCAAAATAGCCACTGCCTAAATAAAAATCAAACACAAAAATTTATTTTTTTTATTACTGTTTTGGGCTGAAGGTTTTCAAGTTCTTTTGACAGAAACTGTTGTGACAATGTGGGTTTAACATATTTTTTAGGGTGGAACCTCATTTTACTGATGTGGTCAGAACAACTTATATTTTTAGCTGTTTGAGCAGACCAGACTTTGCCTGTGAACTGTAATTATTTATCTATGAAGTTGGTCCAGTTTTCCGTTGTAACAAAACGTGAATTAATTAATTCATCTTTTTATGAGCAGTTTATTGATGTTGTTGAAATACTGGTGAAAGCGGAAATAAATTTGCTTTAAAAGAAATTTCGGTCAGTTGCGTTTGTGGTGCAAAATAGTATTAGAGATATGCAAGCACAAAAGGTTTTTGCAACATTTAAAAACATTAAATTTTAGTTGTTTGGCATCTTTGTAATTGCTGTGTTCTGCTCAAGCCAATGATTCAACGGCAAATTTGCTACATTCTTATATTTAGCTTTTTAGAGAAATTTGTGAAAGAAGAAATAGTTAAGTCATTATTCATGATTGGTATATGTCACTATCTTTGGTTATGATAGTAAAGCAATAAAAGATTTTAGTGGCTTTAACGCTGTACTTGTCTGGTGACTCATCCAAACATGAAGTCTACTACAATCATATTTATCAAAAAGGTTTGTTTTTTCAGATTCATTTGTAAATTTTCAGTTCAATTAAGATAGTAGTCCTTGATTTGCTGTATATCTTACCGTATACCAGACAGCTTTAGTGCATTGGTTGAATAGAGAGTATGAAAGTATTGCATCAAAACGAAGGCGAAAGGAAGAAAGTTGGAACATTGATCATGGAAAAGTCTAATGAATAGATTTGTTGTAATAAACGGCCCTACTACTACTACAACTGCTACTACGACAGAACTGAGAGATCAAAAATGTATTTTCAAGCATCCAAGTTATATGTATTGATGAAACAGAAAATGATACCAGTAGCCCTATGTAATCAAGTGTCAGTGAGTTTAAAAATATTATGTAGAGGATATTGTTGTTGATGAATTGGTTGATGACCTGTGCTCAGCAAAAAACAAGGCAATAACCATTGCAACTAAACTTCTTGCTTTTTTTTTCAATAAATCTAATGCAATTAACCTGCGCCAGCATTTAAAATTTTAGATAATTCCTATCTTCAACGCATTACGATTAAATTCAATGGTTTTTTACAAGCATAACGTTTATAAGCATGTGAAGACTCATATTTTTAGAAAGTTTAAGCTTTCTCTAACAGTACACTAGCTAAACATATTGTCAGCCCTTATCTCACAGTAGGCTGTGGCATTGCAAAAATTGTTAGTTTTTGATGCGTTTATTGGCGTATTTATTTGTGAAATTATAGTCCATATGATTACTGTACAATAGACCTCTGTGGTTTCAGATGTTTTTACAAAAAAAAATGGCTTATGTTGCTGCATGACATCTGAATATTCTGCACAATTCTGTTTTGAGGTGTGTTTCATGACAGTTAAATCACACCAAGTTTTTAAGGCACTAGTGTTCCAACAATCTCTTTATTGTCTCAGTTCCAAAAAAGCATTGTGCAGTAAAATCTGCTCTAGAACATACCGTATCTCACTTTTACAGCTACTCCTTTTCTATACGCATTACCAATACTACACAAACCTGGAATTCCCTGATACCAATTTTTGCTACTGTGGGTCCTTCAATCATGAATATGCCCGGTGGCTATCGCAATCTCTTGCAAACCTCAGACAACATCCCAAATACCTTCATCTTTCTTTGCCAAATCTCTAGCAACAATATAGCCAACCAAACTATGGTCTCATTTGACGTCAAAAGTCTCATTTGAAGATAAACGTAAAAAAATAAAGTCCTTGCTTCCTGGAGAAGAAGTCGAAGCAAATTCATTCCAACAAACCAGGGCTTCTGAAAGAAAAAAATTACTGGAAAAAATACATCAAAAATATGTGCTAAATTAGCCAGATGCAGGCATGTGTAAACAAAATGGCTAAGCCGTAAAAGCGTAAAAGAGTGCAAAGTATGCCCAAAAGTAAATATCTATGTCAAATCTGTTCACTAGCTACGTGTTCAGAGCACACTGTTCAGATGTGTACGCAATGTTGTAAGTTGTCACAGCGAAGAAATTCACAGCAGTGATTATATATTTGTTTTGCTGTTTGTTCTATCGTCGTTTGTTCCACGAAGTTTATTAACTACGGTTTTACAAACCAAACTCTTTAGCCCGGTGGTTTTCAACCAGGGGTTCCCGCGAAACCACAGAGTTTCGCCAGTACAGCCCAGGGGTTCCGCCAGAAGTTACACAAATTTTCATTTTATTTTATTAATTAAATCAAATGCTGATTTTTGCAAAAGACAAATGAATTATTGCATAGGGGTTCCTTGAGCCTTTGGAATGTTTCTTTGGGTTTCCGCTTTGGCAAAAAGGTTGAAAAGCACTGCTTTAACCACTCATCAGCAAGCACCAGATATGGCTAACTGCAATAAAAATTATAGATAAGATCAAATATGGGGAATTGTAACAATATCGAAACCACTTTGACGCCAACTCTTGGAGACTTTTTTTTAATTCGGCTTTGACTCCCAACATGGCAAGATTTCGACTCCGACTCCACAAAGTCAAACGTTAAATTTTAGCCTCTGACTTTTTAACTGCAGAGTTATTAAAAATATTTTTCATCAACTGGGTGATTGTCTGTTTCTGATAAAAGATGCAAAAATAGTTTTATGTCTTAGTGCTAGTTATTTCTGTTTTGTTGCGTGTTGAAACTGCAATCTTTTCAAACGCCAATTTTCAGCCAACATAAAACAAGTGAACCAAAATGTCCCTGGAAATTTTAGGTACATCAAGCAGCCACAAACTCAAATTTATAGGTTCATCTTGTAACGAGTGTCGTCTAATAAAATTAATTGCTCACAAATACTTGGAGCTAATGTACGTGCAAATAATTTGAAGTTACCTTTGGTTGAAAAATATCTAGGTTAAGAAAAATGCACTACTGTATTTGCCACTAAATTTGTCGTTAATGTTTTAGCAAGGCTTGTAGCGGAAAATTCTTTAGAACTAACAATGCCTTTGGAATCTTGAAATTTAATGCCATCTTTTATCGTATGATGCAGCTATGCCTAACACTTCACCAGGTATATCTAATACTCCAACACGGCGTTTGCTGTGGTGGATCTGGTTGCGAATATAAATTACTAAATTTCAAAACCAGCAAGAAACTGACATACCAGGAAAATGGACACTAAGTAAGCCTTTTTCAATCCCAGCTTGACTATCGAGCTGGGAGCCAGAAAACTCTCACTTAATCAAGCGACACTCTAAACAACTGAGCTGGAACTACAGCTAGGCCGCCCCTAAAACCGAACTAGAAAAGAGGGTTAATTTTTAGGCACATTATTGCTTAATTTCACCATATTTACATCGCACTTATCGTGAAAGCACTGTTTAGATACTTATTTTCTGAGAACGGTCAAGCTGTAACGTGAAGAACCCTATTCAGATTGCTGGTGCAATTCTCTGAGTCCTGCCTAATTCTTTATAATTCCTAGTTACGAACTGAATATTCATCTTTATCCTCATTCAGTTCCTCGAAAAAATAATTGCCACACTTTTAAAAATCAAAACTGTTCACAGCCTGAAGTTTTACAGATTGCAGTAAATGCAAAAATTTGGTTGAAAATAAGGTATAGAAACCACAAAATACACTATATTTTGATAAATTTCAAATTATTTCACGAAGAAAAAATGCCACTCTTTCTGTAGAATAATTAAAAGGTAACCTAGCATTAGGAAAAATGTTGAAATTATGTTAGTAAGCAAATAACATATAACCATTTTGTTCAATTTCCTAACCTATAGACTATATCTTGATTCTCGATACACCACTTCGGGTAGTAATTATCTTTACTTCCTTCTGGGTGGGTGGTCTGATTTGTTTCTAGAGCCGGCAAAATAGAAGGCAGCACTACCAAAGGATTGACACAGCTGCAATGTTTTCTGAGTAAATTGCTTTGTTGATTGGGTCACAGTTGCGGGGATAAGCTGAGATAAAGCTATTCCTTACCTACTTCAGTGAAATGCAAGCGAATCCAACAGTGTCGGCGCCAAGATGGGCTGCAGAAAGGGGCAATCCCACTATTTTTGTGACTTTGCCTCACCAATTTTGTGATGATCCTGCCACAATTTATCAGAATTAAAGTAGATTTTCTGTCACAATCGAAACACGGGTAGTTCATTTTAGCCAGATAATATAAAATATGAGGTGCATTTGGTATATCGCCTTTCGCCAAAAAATAAATATAAACAATTGGGTAAGCGCAGACGTGCAATCGCGCTAATAAATGATTATTTTGATTTATAAAGTCGCAATATTTTTTCAGGGGCGGCAGCTATTACTGTAGCCTCATCCATAAAAGTTTCTTCATGCTAACCTTTCTCAAAAATGTCTCTAGATATGCGCTGGCTTTACATGAATGTTTTGCTCTTGCTGACAAATGTTGTCAACTCGCCCTTCTGAAGTAATGTTCTGGCAGCGGCTCTGAAATGATAAAGTTGCTTCATTATTTAAAATCAAAGTTGTGCATTAGCCTACGTTGCGCATACGTTTTAGTTTTTTTAATCTCGTAAACTGGTACGGTCCATTAGTAATAACACGATATAATATGGAAAGAAGCTTTATTGAAAATCAGGATGTTTCTAAACTCGTGCTTCCGGTATTCAAAAAATATCTGTAGACAGTATGCTATGACACAACTCGCATAATAAGAAAAATTGATTATTTTTAGTTTTTTCACTTGGTTTTATTCTTGAATACATTGTCAAGCAATCAAGCAACTGTATATAAGCGGGAACTTGCATTGGTTTATGCTTAGTGAAAAATGCACAGTATTTTTTAAAATATATCATGTAAAACTCTACAATTAACTCTGGGTAAGCTATTTGCTTTAGAGTGTTGGTTGTTGCTCTTAATAATTTAGATACAGCCTGTTCATAAGGCTGATGGATAATAAAAAAGCTTCTTTTATAAGTTATACCATACACACGCATAAAAAAGAAAAAGTTTTTTGTAAACATATAAAAATCATTCTGGCAACATTAGCAAGCAAATCGCAAACAAAGCATTTTATGAGAACAATAGTTTAGCAAAGCACAATTCAAAAGAAGTTGGAATACAAAACATGATAATGTCCAAAACAAGTGCCGTCATGGTGTAGTTACCCAGCATTTACATGTATAATTGAAAATTATTTATTGGTACACAAAGTTTTGGTTTGATGCAAGCGTTTTGCAATTTTTGAATATGACAAGTTACAAATCATAAAAACAATCTTTTTCTGTAAAAGGCAAAGCGTTCAAATGTTATTTGACTTTGCAGCAGCAATAAATTATCATTGAGTGTTTGCAGTTAGCCAAAGTCCTTACGTGACTGATTGCGTCATTTTTTCAGCTGTTGCGACGTGACTTATAATAATCTGATTATAACGGATTAGCGTCAAAAGACAAATAGAAAACACAAAATTTCGTATACTTTCATAAAAGATCCAATTTTTCAAGTTTAATAAAATTCACATGGCACAACAAAAAAGTTTATCATGTTTAGATATAAATTTACATCACAGTTGTGAAAAAAATTGTGAAATCTCTGGTGGCGTTTGAGATACATGCGTGTAAAGTTTGTTGTACTGCTGCAGTACAACGTTGAATAGACTACCTGAAAAAATACCTTGAGCATTTTAGGGTTAGGCTATTTTTAAGCAAAATAGCAAAAATGTCTTTCATGTGGTTCAATTTGACACAGTGACGTTATTTTCTTTCGCTTGTTCTTTAAACTATCTCAAGACCCACCAGGCTACGCATTATATTGCATGTTCGTTTTGCCTTGCTTAAAACATGCTCAAAGAATTCAAAGAGTCCTGCTTTTTTACAGAGTTTTTGCTTTTCCAAATATTTTTAGCTTTGATCCCGGTAGTTCTATTAAGCTATTTTAAACCAAAATCGAAAAAATATTTCACCAAAGTATGGTGCAATTTTAACCGGGCAGGGCATGCCATCAACTGTGCGGAGTTAAAATGTACCAATTAAGACAGTCGTGCCGGCTTCACAGTACAAACATTTGTGAGAACAGCAACAAAAAGTTGTGGAAGATATAAGCTGTAGTTCCTGTACACATACGTTTGGGTGATTATGTTGGTTTATTAATCGAAATTGGTAGTACTCAAAAAGAAAGAATCATGTCACAAAACACCATTCGTCCTTTATGAAGCTGTGACAAAAGAGGGAGATGGTGAAACAAAGTTAAAAATGACATGGCGCCCAAATGGTAATCGTAATCGTTTTGACAATTACAGAAATGAGCTATTTTATGGTAAACATATTTGATGATTTGGTGAGCCCCCTTTTGTATTTACATTTGTGGCATTAAGTTTTTTGTTGTGACATTAAGTTTTTTAGCCAAAAATTCGACCATAGCGTGAAAAGGAGCCATGCCTTTCCCATAGTCATATAAACTATTCCAATAGTCACCTATTTAGGGCTTTTCCGATTAAGCTCTTTCAAAAACATTCCCTCTAAATCCAATTTTACAAGTTGATGCGATTATTGTTTAATTTTGATTTTTTCGTAAACTTGAGATTTTATTACATTTTATTTTGCCCCTAATTCACATCTCCCCAGTGTTAAATGTAGATTAATGTTTCGTACCGATACAAAGAGCCTATCAATTACAAATATCAGTAATGGGCTCTACTGTTTATGTTTGCAATCAAAATGATGGTGGATAATTTTGCTGCTTGCTGCTGTTCTCAGTATATAACGGCAAGCATTGTGATGTGATTTAAGATGATGACGGAACACTGCTTTATAAAAGGAATCAAGACAGAAGAAAAATGCATGCTTGAAAAACATTCAAATGAATAATCACTTATTGCACCTTGATACAGCAAAAGATGTTATAAAATTACTTTTAGCAAAAATCAAAGTTTGTTTAAACGCAATCGTTTAAAAAACATTATGGGTGGGTGTGCATAGCCGCTACATGTCTCCCAAGTTTATTGCGTGCTGTTAACGTCTTATTTGCTCTGCTATGATCATAGGCGTTCTTAAACTAAACGGACTTTTATCCGTTAAATTGAGTAAGTGCTTGAAAGCATATCAAGGTTGTTGGAGGGCGCCAAGATAATCAATACGTATTTCCAGGATTAAGCTATTAAATGTTAGGGCCGCTACATACGACTTTTTCGTTACTATAGACGAATTTGCATGAGGCAATGCTTTTGATTGCGCGCATGTTGCTTGGTCCTGACATAAACGCAGCCATGCAAAGACCAAGCTAACCCGAAACGAAACACTCACAGCTAAGTTGTTACAATAACAGGGCCTCCATTAACAATGTCGAGGTTGAGAATACCAAATAAGGGGGCTGCGCAAGCCTCACCCAATTGCACAGAAAATTGCTTTAACATTTAGATGATATCTAGCTCGATACTAATATGTTGTTGAAAAAAGATTAAACAGGGCCATTTTTATTTTTCCTCCTTTTTTATCGGGCGATCACCAAGAGTTATGCTTGGAAAAGGCTACATATTATAGTTTTTAAAGACTTTATTTTCTATGAATCTTTTCAAATATTTTGTGGATAATGCCAAAGATCCATGCTATTGAAAATGAATAGACGATATGTACCAAAGTTGTTGGGTTTTGTAGAAATTGCAATTTTGTGATGTACAGGCACCAAAATTTTGAGTGTTTTTAACCGGTAGGCTACATTTCATAAACGTTTAGAGACTTCATTTTTTGATAAATGCTCTTGAAAACGTAGACAGATAATGACAAAAAACCATGCTTGTGAGGAAAAGTAGTCAAAATGCGCCAAAGAACTAACTTTGTCTAACAACTGCAAGTTTGTTAGGTCAAGTACGATAATTTTTTAATTAAAAATAGAACATGATGCATAGCAACCAATTTTTGATCGGCTATTATCAACTAATCCTTACCGCTAACTAATTAGAGTCACATATTGCTGGAAAGTAATTTTCCTAAGCTTTCAAAGAACAGTAATTGCTAGTACCTTATTGTAATTTTTATGTATCAAACTTACCTGTTTTTACTGAGCTTACCACTTTTTGAGAGGAGTAAAATTTACACTACCGGTAATAATGTTCGGTTTTTTAGTGTAAAATGTAATACTTAAGACACATGTTACATACTACCAGAATTGCCTTGAAATACCCTTTAATTTGATGAAAAGTTTGAAAATCGATTGAGAAATGAGGTCACACATCAGTTTTTTAGTAAAATGATTTTGTAGAAGTGTTGCAATTTTTGAAAAAATTATGTTATAATCTCTGTTAGCAAAAAACTGTGTTAATTGTACCAGACATTATTATCACATCAAGGGGCGAGTTTTAAGCGAGCGAGAGAAAAAGAGAAGAAGCATGCTTAAAAGGCTTAAAAAGCTAAAATAAAGAATTACTCGTTGCATTATCAAATGAGCTTAAAGTGTTGTAGGGTTGTTTTTATCGAAATCACCTCATTAATATCTCTTGAAAATGCGTTCAATCGCGTTTCTACGACCAGTAGTTATCGATAAAATACAGCCAACAAATTGTGCAATTTCCCGAAGGATAATGCCGTCTGACAGAGTCGATGGCATTATCCTTCGGGAAATTGGGAAATTACATACGTATCTACGTGCGTCCGTACGTGCAGACCGAACGCGCTTTACATATTAGACAAAGATCATAAAATTTTTGAAATGTAATCAATCGGTTAAAACGCCCAAAACTTTGATGCGTGGACTTCACAAAATTGCAATTTCTGGAAAAAGTTAGTTCTTTGGTACATTCTCACTATTCTATCTCAAAACCATGAATCTTTGGCTTATTCATCAAAATTTTCTGAAAGATTCATCTAAAAATGAAGTCCCTAAACATTTCGAAGAGCAGCCTACTCCAAACAAACAAATCGGTAATCCCCCTAAAAAAGTATCGAACTAAAGATGGTCCTGATTTTTTTTGCAACAAAAAATTGGTATCGAGCTACATATCATCTAAGTGTTAAAGCTATTTTTTTGCAGATGGGTGATATTCTTAACCTCAATATTTCCAATGGCTGCTATTGTAATAACTTAACTGTAAGTGCATCACTTCAGGTCAGTTTGATCTTTGCATGGCTGTGTGTATGCCAGCATCAAGCAACATGTGCACAGCCAGAAGCTTTAGATCATAGAAAGGCATTTAGCTACAAAAAAATGGTAAATAGTGATCCTTATATTCAATAGGCAATTCCTGAAGATACGTACAGTAGATTTTGCTTTATTGGGCATCCGGTTAATCGGGTCAGCCGTTTAATTGGCCCAATTGTAAAGAACGAAATCTAATCAAGGATAATGCACTACGTTAAATCCGCATAATCGGACCACTATTTAGCTTAATCGGGCCATAACTTTAGTCCGACATACACCTGTGTAATTGCAAAACTGCCATTGTATTGTAATAGAATTCAATATCACAAAATCGACTTTATTATGTAACAATTGAACAATAGAGGCGCAACTTATTTTGTCATTTCATGCTCTTCAACATCGTAATCGATGTGTTTTGTTGTAAATTTTATGAAGATCTAAGCAGAAATGCCACCAAAAGATTTAACAATAGCTGAAAAGATTGTTGTTCTAAGAAAAATTAAAGAACAATCTCCAAACTCTAGTCATCGTCAGTTTGCTGAAATAACTGATGTACCAAGGCATGGGATTGATCGAGAAGCAAAGCTGTATATTGATGGATAGAGGATTTATTTTATGTCAGAAAGCAATTAAGGCAGTGCAATTGCTGCTCTCGTTGCAAACTCAGATTTTGTTGAGATGCAAGCAGTTAAAAAAATCTCGACACAACACACATGAAAAATTTTTTCATTAATGAATAAGATTCTGTGCACTTTGCTGGTGTATGCGCATGTATTTGTTTATTGCCGTTAAGAGAATAACGTCATGTTAACTTTGGATAATTGGGTCAGCCGCTTAATCGGGCCAAATGGTGCTTGTCCCGATGTGACCCGATTAAGCGTAATCTAGTGTACATCAATTACTTCGGCGGCTCTTCCGCCTATAACCTTGAAATATTACTTATACGCTGAGGATGCAGCAAACCATTAAATCGATTAGAGCAGCAAAATTGGTTTATGATCACTGTGGGGCCTCTGCTTTTGCGGCCAGCAAGAGTTTTCTCAAAATTTCTTGTGGTTATCCCATAATCGCAACATTGCACCACTCGCAGTTATGTAACTGGTATGACCTAGGTAGCAAATTTTCGTGCTGAAAAGACAGTGAATAGTTTTTTACATCATGCAATATTTTACATTAACCCTATCTGGCGTAGGCATTTTTGTGCTATTCAGAACCGAGGAGTGTTCGAATCGACCCGAGCATTTTTGCACCAAATAACTTTTGAATCGCTGGCACTAGCGTTTCTCTTTTTCTTTAAAAAGATGCAGAATTTGTTCCTTAATTTAACTATTTATCTTTATCAAGATCGAATCAATAGCATTTTAGTTAGTTTAAATTAATTACGCGATATTGATTTCTGAAGTTTTGACTTCAATTTAGAATAAAAGAACAGCTTGAAACTTCTCTTTATTTGTGGGTAAAATGAGTCGACGCTGCGGTTCGTCAATCGCCTGAAAAAGCTCTATCCCCCGTTTAATGTACAAAAAACATGAATTCAAAAATTCTCACATTAGGCTGTTTTTCACTTTTTTGACCAGCTCAAGCTACAGTGAACACTGTACACTATGGTTTGTTTTCAATATGTCCTTTTGGAATAGCTGCCCTACGACTAACAACTAATGTATGAAGTAAACTCAATAATTCGCAAGATCGATTTTCGTTGCGTGAAAATACAATTTCGACTCATATTCCCAGTGATCGCTTGTTCAATAAAGGCTTCCGACATTGATAGTACTCAAAAAAACTCTTAATTGAAAATATAACAAATTAATATCAAATAATGTTCGGCCTAATGCACGTTCTTTTCATTGATGAAAATAAGTTATTACAGTAGCAAACGTTCCAACAGGGTGCAATTAAAACTTTTTGCGCCAGAAGCTAAAGTCTAGAATGGAGCTTTTTCGGTGAGGCAGCAATCACTTTGACCAGATTTTGAATTTCAAAAAATGTGAGCCGCTTTTTTGCGTTTATGTTTCAGACTAACCTAAACGCTGTTGTTTGAGGAGACCAATTTTTTAAAACCTGTGAGATGCAAATATATCTTGGATGTGGTCCAGTTATCAAACTAGCCAGCTAAACAAAAAATTATACAAATATACCTTAAACTGTTTTTGATTTCCACAAGTTGTTATGCAATGATCGTGTTCGGATCATTTGTGCAGATTGTGGCAAAGTAGTTTTCATATTGTAATTACATCTCGCTTTTTCTCCAGCGCAAATGCTCGGCTGTTTATTACTTGAATGAAAAAGGTTTGCGTCAACTGCAGCAAAATAAAGGCTGTAGTTTGTTTTTGCTTTTTTTCTCTGCAGTGAGCTCAAGTATCGAGTCCGCAATCTAGGGACGGATTAACTGTAAGTGGAGCCCTAGGATAATCTAGTTAGGCCCCTTTAGCACAATAAATGTCCTGAGATGCGTGAAAAGTGAGAAAACACATAAATTATGGCATTACATCGCACAAATCATGATTGCATAAACTACATTCACATTATGCAGATTTCAAGCTTTTCATCTTCTTTTGCATCCCAACTAGTGGTGTGCACATTACGGAACGAGAGCTGAAAATGCGGAACCGTGCAGGAATGTCGCTCATCGCCCACGTTCACAGGTTGATCATGCAAAAAATAGGTCTGTAATTTAAAATTTTGTTTGGTTTAAATTAACTTGTAAAAAATGGGCTCTAGAAAAGACCTGTTTCAGATCCGCGTTATCATCCGGTAAAGTGAAATTAGTTTGCCTGCTAAAAACTTTGCATATCTTTAATCCAAACAATATTAGCCTAATATTAGCTTCTTGATTTATTTTTAAAGACAATTTGAATATGCCTTGATAAAAAAATTTGAGTGTAAGATTTAAACCAGCGCGTTGTGTCAACAACGACGGGACGTGCTAGATTTTGTAGGAGGACTCATCTTACTGATCACAGCCTTAGACAGCTTTGGCCTAATCAGATCGATCATAGTTATCAAAATGTTGCTATATAAGTTAATATTTATACATAAACCAACCACTAGGAGCCTAAGATCGGTGGTGCTGGAACAGGTGGGCAGGATGACCGTTTACCCCCTGCCTCTTTGCTAGAGGGGGCAAAGAGGCTCTCTCTTTTCTCTTTTTTGGCAGTTCTAACATAGCAAAACCCAAATTATACCTGAGGTACATTGACCATATTTCTGCAGTTTTTTGACAATAATTGTGCTTGTAACCTTTCTTGAATGTGCTCAATACACAACATCCTCATTTGAAATTTGCTATTGAAAAAGCAACCGAGTCATTAACTTTTTCAGAAGTTGAAATAAAAATTTTCGATAATGGCTTTGAACATTCAGTGCATCGCAAAGTGTCTAATACCGGTCTTGTATTAAATAATTACGCTAATTGTCCTAAAATTTGCAAATCTGGCTAAATATTGTGTCTGTTACACAAAGCGAAGTTGATTTGTTCGAATGTAATGTTGTTCAATTATGAGGTCAAAAATCTACGCAGAATGTTTTTGCAAAATAGTTATTCTAATTATTTCTTTGATCTTACTTTGAGAAAATTTAAAAATATGGCCGAACAAAAACTACGGGCAAATGAGGATAAGAATTTTTCGTACAGAATTAGCAATCGGTATTTTGGAAAGCCTTCACATAACTTTGGCTGTAACTTCGCAAAATTTATTAGAAGAAAATTTGATATCATTCATTACAACCATTCATTAAAAAACTGTAAAAACCATTCATTTCAAAGCTGTAAAAACTGCATCGTATTTTCAATCAAAATGTAATACTCCTATCGCTCTTGTGTCTAATGTGGTCAAAAAATTCTCTTGTTTGCGCAATGCAAACATGGCATACATTTGTATGAGTTTTCGCCATTTCGCCGCTGTAGCCCAGGAGCATTTACATTCAACAATTATTAAAATTGTTGTCACACAACATATTAATTTGTGTTCATTTTGTAATAGCAGTAACCTTGGTGTTGGTTCTTTTAAAATACTTTGACAATGCAATAATGATTATGGAGCTAAAAATCAAGAAACATTACTAATTAAGAAACATAAATCAAAGCTGAACACACAATTGTTGCTAACGGTGGTTCTTTTTTTGCTTAATGTGTTTTGATTCATGGCTGGTTTGTTATCTTTGCGTTTGTTTTGTTCTTAAATTTCTCGTCATTAATCGCTTCCTTTTGTAACATTTTGCGGCTACTTTTGCGTGATGGATCGTTCTATTAATGTATTTTTACGCTGTTGGGATGAAATTGTCATTTTGTGTATAAATATTCATTTTTGGATGTAATTTCTAAAATTAGCTGTGTATTGATATTCTCTGAGGAGGACCATATGATGCGCCGAAAACATTTAGAACTTTTTTGTGCATTGACTTGTGGAAAGCAGATGTATTTGGCACAACAAGAAAGTGAAAACATTTTGTTAACTTTAATTTTTTTGCATGTGACTGTTTTTCTATTGTTGGCCGACACTGCTTGTATGCCTTCATTTGTTAAGTTTTTTTCAAAAATCTTGGGGTGGTCATGGCCTCTCTGAACTTCCCTTTCCGTCTGGCTACGTTTATGATGAGCGCAAAAAGTCACACGCGGTACTGTGGGAAGTTTCAAACTTTTCACTACTTCTGAATTTTCTCTTCAATTAGCTGAAAGTTATCTGACGATCCTAACAAATTCATAAATTACTCACTCAACATCTGCAATTAAAGTGCACGTAAGAAAATTTTGCTTTCTTAACCCTATGACAAGCGAGCTTTTTCGAACCTTTAGTGTGCGACGCCGGCAAAAAAGCCCTCTAATTTGAATCACTGTAACTTTGTAAATCACGTTGTGACGCTGTTGTAATTTCACATTGGAAGTAGCATTTTCATACAACTCAAAAATATGCCTTCATGTTGAAGTAACTGCATCGTCTTTGTCAACGTAATTGCTTAGTTTGAAATGGTGCAAAACCTTTTTTCAGCTCCCACTCTGCCAATGCCACAGATGTACTGTATGTAACCGGTCATGGGACAAATATCTTCCCTAAAGGTCATTTTGTGATTTTAATGATTGGATCATAAACTTGATTGTTTCTTCAGCCCTTCACATGAAATGTATGATCAAATCGTCTCCGAGTTTTCTTGCATAGGCTGTGTCAGTAAAAGTAATAGGATATCGACTAGATTTAATAGACTTGAACAATATTCCATGTTTGGCAAGCTTGGTTGTAAAGTCATGAAATCTGACCGGAAAAATTAAAAATCATGGCAGTTAAACGAAATGGTTAGTGCAAATACAGGATTTCCTTGTTGTTCATGAAGTGATATTGCAACAACATGATTGGTCATCTCCAGCACAATCCACTCAAGCATAGTGCCGATTAGCGCTTTATATTTCCTTTTCATTTGTCATTTCACGATAGTTACAAAGTTTCTATATGAACATGCTATACGGATTTGTTTGCCTCACTGAAAAATTTTCTGGTCGGTTTCATTACCATCTTATATAAACTAGTTTGTTAAAATATAATTACCGTGTTTGAAGTGGAGTTTCAGTCTTTTTCCAGGGTCTTTTAACCCATCTCTGCCCAAAGAAAATTTTATTAATATTTTGACTTTTTTCATATACTCCGTGTCATTAGACTTTAGGCATACATATTTCATAATTTGTTTGTTTGTACAATGCTTACGTTTTGAATAATGGCCCGTGACATATATGTCACTCTGAGCAGAAGCATGTACGTATTTCGCTCGCGGCGACATCTGCCGTGTTGCGCAATTTCTGGTCAAATAAAAATTAGATGCATCGTTTAAAACACAATGCAGAGTTAGTTACATAATGTTCAGCCAGAATGCATTTTTAACGTGTTTTATTTCAAAAAAAAGAAAAAGAACATTAATGCATTGCATTTGCCCGAATGTTCAGTTTATTTCGTGTGAAAGCGAAGGTTGCAATCTAGGCAAAGACCAACATTGCATTTGCTGCATTGGCTGAAAGGCGTCTCCTTGCAATCTTCCCCAGCGCATCTTCAGCGTTTACGACCTTTAGTTTCAACCAAATAATGCTCCTTTTTATAAAAGTGTACATCGTCCAAAACTCGTATTTTTCCAAATTGGGCTGACTGTAAATTTGGCATAAGTTTTTCGAATCGGTTTTTCGCATTGCATTGAAAACGCTTTCGTTTCTCATCAACGTATAGAGTTGCGCCCATGGTATCGCCATGAAAGGACTGGACAAATTCCAGTTACAATGAGGATTCCAAGAAATACGGGGATTTCCTCAACAGTTACAGGAAAACCAATATCATTTTTGGACGTGATGTACAAAATAGTTTGTCTTACTATGAGCTCCAAAATCTCGTCATCAAAGAACTTTTCAAATACCTCTACTGCTGCTATATCTCTGTATAATGATAAGTTAGATTGTGGAAAAATTCATTTGTAGATGGTAACAATCCATCACGAACCCTTCAAGATGTCTGCAGTCCTTCGTTGCTAACAGTTGCACTTTCTTCACAGTGGTTGTTTGTATGTACTCCATCTGGTAAAAAAGCCTCTGCCACTGCGTTGAGTTGGTTTCCTAATGAGTTATCTACTAATCCTTCGTCGTCTTCATCAGCAGAATCCTCATCAGTAATTCTACCGTCATTAGGATCTATGTACACTGTTTCCGTCTCTTGTTTCTTCTTCTTCAAAGACTGATAGAACATTGCTGCAGGTCAGTTGCCTGCAACAGACGTGAAACATTGAAAATTGTACTAGCTTCTGCCCAGCGTAACATATACTGTATGTAAAGCAAAATGCAGTAAACAATTAAAGAAAAATGACCAAGGATATTTAGTCAAACATAAATATAAACCATATCAATTACATTTCTGTAAACTTTTCAACAAAATAAAACCAAAATATTTTCACAACAATGCAAATAGCATAGTCTTATAAATAATAATAAATGATCTACCCTCTTCGAAACGCCATTTTGCTTTTTGAGAATTCAACACTGGTTTTCGACTCCCGCTCACTGGCAAACTAAAAACGTATTTACAAAAGCAATTTTACCACTACCTTGCAATTGCATTTGGCGACTTGCAAACCAAATTTAATCCAATTATCTTCTCAAATAAAATCACAGGTGAGCGAGCGTTTTAGTAAAAACGCCATTTGCGTGACATACCGTATATGTCACGCTGGGCAGATTTGGATTAATCCAGTACGACCATTAATTACACTTGCTATGCGTTGTCGTCGAAACAGCATTTGTTAGGTTTGCTATTACGCGATGTAATTTTTCTGGTATTGATTATAGTAGTTGTGTATGCTAAGGTATCTTTGGATAACTCGGTGTTTAGGTAGTTTGTTTCATTTAATGCTGATTCGATGTCGCGAACTAAGTTCGTTTTGTAAACTGTAGATCTTTTTTCTGACAGGAAACCTTCATTACACCGTGTAACACAATTTTTGTTCCCGGGTTCTAATTGATATTTCCTGATTGGTTTCACCCTAAAGCTATGAAATATCAACATAATTTGATCTAAACTTTGATTTTGTTGTCAGAAGAGCGATTTATTCAAAATTGCTGTGCTTACTATGTAATTGCTTGGCATGTTGCCTAACAGCTGACCTCACACTATAACAGATGAAATATTTGGTGCAATAGGACGGTTATTTTTTAAACAAAATGACACAAAAAGTACAAGATCTTAGCACGTGCAAATAAAAGTAGCAGCACACTATGTGTAGATGGGGTGCGGAGAGGAGGGAGTCAAGGAATAGAAACCCAAACTGAGATTACACATGTGCAATATCAAGAACTAGTAATATTAATGAAAATTAATTCCATGGAAGGTCATTAATGTCGAATCTAACATTTCAAGTTATGTTCTGGTGTTAAAAATAATGTTCTGCATCAAAATATCCACGTACCACAGACCATGGTTCTTGTGTGAAATACTGTACACAATTTAGTTAAAAGTGTGTTGTTTTCCGGCTTTTTTGTCTATACTCCAATCACTTTCCGGAATCAATCCCCAAATGTAATCTCCCATCATGTTTTCGTTATATTGTCCTTAATATCGGCTCTCAAAATCTTTAATGTCCTGATGAAACCGTTCACCAGGTTCTTCAGAATATGCACCCAAGTTTTCTTTAACCCTATTTGGCCCGGGGGGGGGGGGGTCGATTCGACCCACAGCAAATTAAAACTGTTGTAACTTAGCGACCGCTTGAGATAAATGTTTGAAATTTTTTGACTTTTCCTAAAATTTATCTGGCTTTTGGTTGGTTATAAACTGACAAAGATATTCTTTGTAGTTTTGACTTAAACATAGCAATTTCAAAACCGACTCGGGCAAATTTCTTTATCGATTGCTTTTGTATAATAAAGAAAAAAAGGAGAAAGAGCGCACTCGCAAAACCGTGACGCGCTACGTAAACCGCAGAACTTGTTTGAAGTGACGCATTGACTGTAAAGCTGTACAGTTTCTCAGAAATCTTTCTTCTCAAAACCTTTTCGCTGTGAATAGCAACTCTTAATTTGACAAGCCAAAAACATCAAAGTGTTTTCAGATACACGGCTATTTTGTAACTTTTAGTTAAATAAATAATACCTTCTTGACTCTAGACCATAACCTATCGATAAAGTAATGCTAGAAAATATTTCGTAATTTTGATACTTGACAAATGCAACAAAGCAAATAGAATTGTTTTCAAGCGTAAAAGCCAGAAAATAAATTTGGCTGCGTGATAATATAGTTTGCGCTTTTCATAATGATTTGTAATGTTATTACCAATTAAAATTGGGGATTGGTTGGTGGGAGAGCAACGAGCGCACTTGCGATTTTTATTGGATGGAAAATATGCATTGGTAGACTAAGGGACGCAGGGGCGACAGACAGCAAAATTTAATTTAGGAGTTTTATAAAACTTGATTTCCGTTGCTTTACGAGTAAGCTGTTAGTACTTAATCAAATACCGAATTTTTATCAGCAAATACAAATACAAAACGCAAGAAGCCAATCGTGAATCACGAAATTAAATTTTTTTTAAGGGGAGAAGGAGCTGTGGAACATCTCCTGAGTTTGTGATCAACACCAAAATTTTTTTCTGTTGACCGCGTGACAAAAGCAATGTGTTTGTATTCTACATCTCTACACACTTTCGAAAGCAAATGAAGATTTTTTCCGTGTTCTTTTGTCCACTTTTATAAAGACGCCTCTGGTAAAAGCATTACATTTCCTGCTGCATGGCCGAGCAGAAAGGCATTTGCATTGAAGTTGACGTTTAAAGTTCAAACTACAGCTTGCGTCAACTAACACAACATTATAAGATTGAATGCTGACTCAAATATCGTCTTGTCATTTTCATTCTTCTAAACTAGAGATGGGCAAACTTTTTAGTCGGAGGGTAGCATTGACCATTCAAGAGTTAGCCGAGGGCCAATGCGTAAAATCTTGTAATAGCTGTATGCAATGCAAGAGCTTGCAATAGCTTAAAATCTTGCAATAACTTCTTGTAAAGAAGTATCACAGGGCTTTGATAATGATGGCGTTCAAAAACAAAGATCATCACTCTTTATTTGGACGGAAAATGCGTCAGTTCAAACTAAGAATTGCGTAGCGGCTCTTTCAATGATGGCTTCTATCATTTTTGGCTCTTCAGTACGGCAAGTGCGGCCAACCCTTTCTTATTGAATTAAATTCATGGAAGTTTGTATAAGTTTGGAGGACCGCACAAAATGCTCTCGCGGGCTGCATGCGGCCCGCGGTTCGTTTATGCTGCGTTCGATAAGTCAAATTTCCAATTGTTTTACTTCAATACAGGAATAGTTAAGAAATCAAAAGTTTCTTATGACATTGGGAATGCAGCCACTACATTTTAATTCTATGTTTGAAATGTTCAAATTGCTCGTTTCCACTAAATTTTAAATATTCTGCCGGTGTATAAGATAGTGATGATTATATGATATTTAACGAATAATTTTCTTCTTTCAGGCATATAAATTTCGCAAACAAAAGTAATAAAAAATAGCCCATGTCAATGTATGACCTGAAGAAGAGTTAAGTAAAATTTTGAATGAAGTATCTGACGAAAAAAACGACGACATTGAAAACAGCCTCTTTAGCTTTCGGTGACTATAAAATTGTAAGAACTCTATAAATATCACATGACGCCTCTAGAGGGAAACAAAACTGCGGCATTGGTGTTATTATGGGGGAGAGGATAAAAAATAGGCTACGTAGGCGTATTGTTGTAGCACAAACTTGATAATAAAACAAATTAAAGTTTACAATCGTTTGATATCACAGGCTTTTTGTAGCAAATACAAAACTTAAGTTTGCTTGAGGACTTTTTTCATATGACTCGTCATATACACACGCAGACTTGGACAACAAAAGATGCGTAATTCTAGTTGGCTAATTCAGTGAATTGCAGCCAAAAGTCGCTAATTCTAATCTAATTTGAAAAACTAAGTCTCTAATTCTAATCTAATTTGAAAAATTCTTAATTCCAATTCTAATCTCATTTCGAAAAAGTTCCTGACCGAAGAGTCGGGTGTGAAAAATAAAAAGATCTTTTATGTTAGGGACAGAACCACCTTCGGAAGTATTGGCACTGATTGGAATGATTTACATGCGAGGCTTACTAGGACAAGCACATCAAAGCACTAATGCGATGTTTCATGAAATATTTGGCAATCCAGTTTTTAGTGCAGCTAAGTCAAGGAATAGATTTAAATTTTTTGATTGCTCACATATCACTTGATGATCATACAACGCGTCCTACTCCTTAGCAATACGATAGATTTGCAGCTTTTCTTAAAATTTTTGAAGAATTTAACAAAACCTGTGGGAATTTTCTAGTTCCTAATGATTATTTGTCGCTGGATGATACTCTTTATCCTACGAAAACGCAAATCAGTTTCAAACAATTTAATTCGAGCAAACCAGCCAAGTATGGAATGCTGTATAAATCAATCAATTGTAAACCTTGCACCTAATTGGCAAAGCAGCCTACTAGATGCAGCATTAGGTGCATTAGGTGCAAGGTTTACAATTTTCATATCTTCGCCTACAAAAATCAATCAATGCTTTTCGCTATCCATTTACCTTTTCAACTGCTGTGTATTCTGCTAAACCAAAAGCAGAGCCGAGATCTTACTACACTCCTGGGACGTCACAAACAGTAAAATACCTAATTCAAAATTTGGAATGCCACACAAATTTAGTGGCAAGAAACATATTATATGACAGATTGTATACTTCAATACCAATGGCGCAGTGGCTGCTTGACCGCGAAAAAACTTCTGTAGGAACTTTACAATCAAATAGAAAAGCAATTCCAGTCGAAATTAGAGAAATCAAAGACCGAGATTTATTGGGAAAAGAATAACGGCATATTAAATCTGCACTCGTATGTAGTAAAAACTAAAAGTTTAGGAAAGCAAAATGCTTTATTATTGTGAACAGTACCACCGCTTCTTGCAACTACAAAAGATGACAACAAAAGTAAGCTCGCTATTTACAAACTATACGACTTTTCAAAAGGCGAAACAGACATCATTGGCCAAAAAATGGGGTCTCCAGCTGTACATCAAAATCAAAGCGCTGGACTATGAATGCATTTTGATACGTTTTGAACACATGTCGAGTGAACGCTAGCACGATATATGCAATGAACAATGATCTGCAGCCTCAAAACATAAAATCCGTAGATTTCGGATTTAATCTAACTATGTCTTTGATTCGCCCACATATAGCACGACCAAGTTTAATTGGCATAAATTCTTCTGTAGTTCGCAAAATTGAGATAGTACTGGGGAAAAAAATATCCTCCAAACATGTAAAAACATCAAGTGGCTTTTTTCCTCATCAAAGTGAAAAACGAAGGCGATGCGATGCATGTATCAGTAAGATTAAAGGAGATGGAGCAAAAGAAAAGAAAAACAAAATTTCTAAGCAATTGAGCCAGTGCCAAAAATGCGCAAAGCCTTTGTGTAATAAGCATCTTATTCGCATTTGTGGTTCTTGCTTGCAAGACTTACACTTAAGGATAAAATTGCATTGCCTTAGTTGTTTTTGAAACATACGAGGGTATTGCTGCTTTGTCGATGATATATGTATTATTGATATTACCCGTAAATTTAATGTAGCGTTCCCGTGTTTTCATATTAGACGATAAATTATAAGCAGAAACAGCATGGCGTATGACTGCAATACAACAGCTAGTCCAGAAATAGCCCATTTTGTTTCACATTTGTAATGTATTCTGTTAATTGCAAGTGATTTTTTAAATAATAGCTCTAAATTCACTAACGCCTCAAAGCACTAGTAACAAAGATAAAGCTCAAATTGATGACATCATATTTAATCCTGATTGAATATAAAAACTGTAAGGACCGTTTAAATATCATATGACACCTCCAGAAGGAAACAAAACTGCCGTAATGGTGTTATTATGGTGGGAGGGATAAAAGATAGGCTACATAGACCTATCGTTGTAGGACAAACTTGCTATTAAAAAGAATCAAAGTTTACAATCGTTTGACACAGGTTTTTGTAGCAAATTCAAAACTTTGAACTCAAGCTTGTTTGAGTACTTTTTTCATTCAACTCGTCACATACGCAGACTTGGACAACTGATTAATTCTAGCTGGCTGATTCGGTGAATTACAGCAAAAAGACGCTAATCTAATTTGAAAAAACTAAAAGCCCTTATTCTAGTGTAATTTGAAAAATCATTAATTCCAATTATAATCTAATTTTGGAAAAGTTCCTGACCGAAGAGTCGAATCTGAAAAATGACCAAGACCTTTTTTTATTAGGGATCACCTGGATTTTCGAAAAGTTAGGCCGAAAATCAAGATCAAAATTAGGTGATCTCTAAAAAGAAAAGAGGCCTTCACAATAATTTGGTGGCAAAAATGAAAAAGTCTTAGAATTGTGGCAAATACAAAGTGGTTTTGCGAAGATGTTCAAATGGCATCAAAATTTGCTGGGTAGTGAAAATTTCAAACTAATTTTAGAAAAACTGGAAAGCTCTAATTCCAATTCTACTTTAATTTGTGGTAATCAGAAATGCTTTAATTTTATTTTACTTTAATTTGAGAAAAGCATTAATGCTCTAATTCTAAGTGTTATCTAATTAGAAAATGCTAAAAAAATTCTAATCGTCCAAGTGTGCACACAAGGATGGAGAGGCTTACAAAAACGTCGTATTGCGTCGCATAAGGTAGAAAAAAGAATAAACGAGTCATATGATTCGTGAGCATTCCTTAATTTAAATGAGATTTATGTTTTGATCAATAAAAATATTTATCCGTGATGAACAAGCATAGCTTGCATAATGAAAAGAGTAATAATTTCATAAAGTTAAAAAATTTTTGTCCTTGAAATGCAATTTTACAGCCTGTTTCACATTTACCAACAATCAATTCAAATTACAAAAATCTATCTAGAGAGTAGACACTTGGTCTAGTCCAGGGGTTCCCACACTTTTCCAGCCTGAGAGCTACTTATGACACGACCAAGTTAACGAGATCTACCACCTACTAAAAGTGCAAAACATATTATTAATAAATAGTAATTGTTCAGTACGTGATGACCTTTTTTTTTTTGGAGAACGCCACCAATTTGATTGGTATTTGCCAAGTGAAGCCGGGTTGTGATGTCTAACAGTTGTGACGAAATTTTGTAATGTGCATCATTTCAGAGGCGCTGGGCTATATGGTGAGCCTGCTGTTATTTGTAGTATTGAAAGTGCGCCCAGACTGTACAAAGTTTGAGAACTGCTGCCTTACTCTCATGCCTTGCACTTTATGGAATCAGCCAGTGATGCATAGTCTGGATACTTTTTTAAATTTTCTTTCAAATTTAATTTTTTTAAATGCCTTGCGATCTACCCACAATGCCTTCGCGATCGACGCAATGGGCACCTCTGGTCTAGTCCAACACAAGAAATGTTATACAAACATCACGGCTGGTAAATTCCTTATAAAAGGCAAAATGGCAAATTGATGATGAAGTGTTGAACTTTTTACCTGGTAGCTGACAATGATAAACTGCGCTTAGCCGATCGCAAAACCACAACGTCGAAGAGTAAACACGACAAAAAAAGAAAATTCGCCGGCCGTTTCTTTATTTTAAATTATAGTCAAAAATCTAATGCTGTGCATTTAATTTGCAATAACTTGAACGCTATTAATCTGATCATAACGAAAAGTATATAATTAAATTGAAAAATAAATTCTTCATCTATCTGAGCAAACACGGAATCTCTAGTGTGAGCAGTTTAAAAGTTATTAGCTGCCAAAGTGCTCGGGTCGAATCGACCCCCCCCCCCCCGGACTTAGAAAGCAAAAAAAAGCCCGGCCTTAATAGGGTTAAACTTGTCTAAATGGGCATCGAGCATGTGGACCTTCATTGACATTCTACATCCTATGATACCATATGAATTTACCAAGTTGGCAGCAAGCTCGGCATAGTTGTCCTCTTTGTTATTTCCCAAGAACCCTTGGACAACAGCAGCAAAACATATCCAAGCATCCTTTTCAACAGCACTTAGTGTTTCGAGAAACTCATCAGACTTTAGAATCAATTTTACTTGGGGTCCAATAAATATGCCACCTTTAACTTTGGCCTCTGAAAGTTTGGGAAACAGGTTCTGGAGATACTTAAAAGCAGCACCACCTTTGTCCACGCTTTTACGAATTGTTTTATTAGACCAAGTTTAATGTGAAGGGGCGGCAACAGAACTTTCTTTGGGTTAATTAATGGAATATTTTTGACATTTTTCTCTCCAACAACAAATTCCTCACGTTTTGGCCATACTTGCTTTTGATAGTGGGCTTTGGTATCGCTGCTATCCCAAAGACAAAGGTAGCAGGGATATTTCGTGAAACCCCCCTGCATTCCCATCAAAAAAGCTATCATTTTAAAATCACCAACAACTTCCCAGTTATACTGGTCATATTTCAATACGTTGACCACAGATTTTACATTTTCGTAAGTTTCTTTAAGATGGACTGAATGAGCACAAGGAAGAGATGGGTATTTGTTTCCATTATGGATTAGAACTGCCTTGAAACTCTTTGATGAACTGCCAATGAAAAGACGCCATTCACTAGGGATACAAGGAATTTCAATTGAGAAAAAAAGCCCACTAACATTGTTGCAAAAGCAAATTGCATTTTGCACGGTGAAAAAACTGGAAAAGCTTTGTTGCCGTTTACGCTGCTCAATAATTTGAACAGAGTCATCAAGCAAATTCCACTGCTTAAGTCGTGACGTTAACAACTCTGCATTAGATTTGGTTAAACCGAGATCTCTGATCAAATCATTGAGATCTTTCTGATTGGGATAATAAGGTTTTTTTTCCTCTAGGTTAGAATTTAGGACATAGTCATCAATTGTTATATCATCCTCATTAGTAGCGGATTCATCAGCTGAGACAGGGTCTTGAAAACGAGTAGGAATGGGTACTGGCAGTTGATCAGAATGTGGCACAGGAGCAATCGAGGAAGGAATATTGGGATAAACAATTGCAGGAGCATTCTTTCCAGTTCGACGTTTAGACGGATCAACCATACAAAAGTAGCAATCATTTGTGTGGTTAGTTGGTTCACGCCATTTTCTTGGAATGGCAAATTTCATTGCTCTTTTTTCTCCTTGATACCACCCTGAAAAGAAATACTGTTGTCACTAGTTAAGTCTCAGCTTTTTATCATAAACAGTAAACACACAACAGTTCAAATTCAATAGCAGAATATTAACAAGACTTACCTTCCAGAGTTTTTTTGCAGTAGTCACAAGCAAAATGTGGAGCCCAAGTCCTGTCTTGGTCTCCAACAGACATACTAAAATAAGAATTATAAGCTTCACACATCTTTGCAGATGCTAGAACAGAGTGTTTCCTTGCTCTGGTCTTGATAAATTCTCCACATATGAAACAAAATGCATCGTGAGAATGCTTGCAGCAACCACTCTTAGACATTTTCAACAACAAATACCAGGCAGATGATGACTATTTTCAAGAAATAAGCTTAATAATAAAAGTATGTAATGGTAAAAACTAACCTGCAAACAAACAACAATTGAAAACGTACGGTACTGTGCATAACCATTGCTAAAAAGTGGATACAACAACTTTCCATATGCTATTTAAATACTTTTGGGCTACTATATCTCAATGTATATTGCGTGATTGCAAAATTTCGCTCTATTAACTACATAAGCAAAGTTTAGATCACGTTATATTTATTTGTGTTAGTTTCTAGGTGTAACCAATTGGGAAATATCAATTAGAAACTGGAAACAAACAAAAAATTTTTTTTTGTTACGCAGTGATTATCATCGCCTTTTCTCTATACATTTTCAATTTTAGAAAAATTTTGATTGGGGTAATTCATATTTTATTCTTTACCTGTATTATTTGAATTTGAATAAACTGCATCTAAGGTGCTCAGGGCCGGATTAAGGCGGGGGCTGATGGGGCTGCAGCTCCAGGTCCACCCAAAAATAAGCCCACCACTATACCAAGTCAATGAAGTTACAAAAGTTAGTGATGCAATCACTTTCAAAAAATAGTAAAGGTTTAAGTTAGAAGTATCATGGGCAAGGAATTCTCCATTAGAGGCCTCGTCATCGAGCAAAGCACAAGCGAAACTGTGTCATAGTAGGAAATATTATTTTAATTGTGTTTTCGTTGGATAAAACATTGTAACCAAAATGTAAACACATTTTGATCTCACAATACAAAATATAACATTATTCCGTAACAATGGCTTTTTCTAAGATTTTGACATGTTCAATTGTTGCCAGTTATTTCGAAGTTTTGAAACAAATGCAGACAAGTTTATGCTGGGTAAGAAAAGTGAGGCTAGAAAAAGTTTGAGTAAAAGCGAGTATATTTTCTATAGTCCGGTATTTGAAGAAGGAAGCAGATGAAATTTTACCAAATACTTTAGACCAGAAGGAAGTAGATGGAATAGTTGAGTGAAATCCCAATTCAAGAAAGCTTGTTCCTTGAAATATTAAATAAAAAATTACTTCTTAATTAATTTGCAATAGCTAAATGAAATTCATATTGATTCCACAAGACATTATCTTTTGATATCAAAAACATAAAAAAAAATAATTATTTTGTTTCTTTTTTATCCTTGAAAAATATATCGATATTGATATAAAATGGAGACAAATTTAGAAATAATTATTTGCAAATTTTAACATTTTTTAATTTAAATATTTTCAATATTTTTGCATTTTAAACAATGAAAATGGATTTATTAAAAGCATCTTTGCGACCAGATTCATGTATGGAAATTGCTTTCGCATTTTCTATCATAAAAAGAAAAGCTCTTTCTTGCATCAATGATAAAATATTTTACTATGTGCGGAAAATCCGTTTTATTGTAACAATCATGAAATATTTCACTTAAAAATGGTGATATTATAGGTGGTAATAGTTTGTAAAATTTATTTTGTATGTTTTCAAGTCCCTCAGCGTTTGATGAGTCACGTTGTTAAAGTTGTAAAAGAACTTCGCCTGGACTTATGAGGTCAAAACAAAATGATTTCATAATGTTTGAGGCGTTAAACTTTTTTGATGGCGCACTTAATATTTTAGCATTCGTGGATGGTCCTGCATTTGTCAAGTAGTTGTTAAATATGTAACAGATATCTGTATTTTTCATGATAAATCTATTGTTTATAGATATGACTTCTTTTTTTTTCTTCTTGCAGCAAGCACTTGATTAATTGTGTTCCACAGTTTTAAGTAATCATGCTTCTATTTTTGTATTTCTATTAGATAGTAATTCTTTGTGCTATTCTCATAATTTGTACAAGTATTACTTGTAATAATATATCAGACGCGTTTTGTTCCGCTTAGAACATTTTTGAAAAAGCGTATTTTTTATTGAAAAAGATTTACCGTAAGTAATTCTTTTGTGAGCAATGGCTTTGATTTTATTTTTATTTCACATCAAGAAAGTTGTCCTAAAGAAACATGATCATTCGTAACTCTGGCAAAAACACTAAAAAACTTACTCATTTTTGCGTTAGATCAGGGTTTCTTTAACTTTTTTAACACCGACCACCCAAATGAGTTTCTAGGTGCCCTTGGTATATTTTGAATAAGCAAGTATTTTTTTTTCATATATTCATAAATTTTTGCCAAAAAACAGCTATGATTCAAGTTAATCCGATAACGCGTGAAGTCGCGTAGTTTGTTTTCGTATTTCGTGTACAGTCACAAAAAATCCAATTTGTCATGTTTAATGAAAATCTTATTGCGCAGCAAAGATATTTATTGTATTCAGTTATACATTTCAATTAGAGTGGTAAAAAATTTTTGTAAAATCTTTGGTGGTATTCGAGAAACATGCCTTGAATTTTGTTGTACTGCTGTAGTATAACGTTGAGTAGACTATTCAAAAAAATCCCTTGGGCTTTTTTGGGTTAACGTTCGACCGCTCGTTCTCATGCAGTATTAGTTACGCTAAAAGTGTAAGGTGTAATAAATTTACTTGCGACACGTTGTACAGTAAATGCAAACTATTATTTATTGTTTAGGCATTTAGACCATGGATCTTACGCCTTTTTAGATTTTGCAAAACCAGCGCCCTTGGCACAAGCCACAAGAGCGTTACGACAAATTCGGCTTTGCCATAAGGGCGAGTTCACATACACCTGCTCAAGAATTTTTTATCTCAATTTTTCTCAAACTGTGACTTTTATGGTATAAAGTACTAGCCGTCTCTGCCAGCGTCGCCCGACAGGCCTCCCCTATCGGTAATACCAAGGTTAACAATATTGCCTCAGCCGGCCAAGCCGGCCTCACGCATGAAGCGCTTGTATCAGCAGTGCCGAAAAATTAGTATTCCTATACAAGTAATAATGATCAACTTATTCTCTTAATCAAGTAAGGCAATAGTCACAAAGAAAAAATGTTGTCACAAGCTATCATTAATCCTTTTACAAACTGTGAGGGGAGCTCGAAACACATTCAAAAATGATGGTGGCGGCCAAATGGTAGTTGTTTTCACAGAAATAAACTACCGTATACAATGGTAGGCATGTTTTGCGATTTGGTGCGGCTCCCTTCGCATTTATATTTGTGATATTAAGTTTTTTGGCTGCGCTATTTGCCTTCTTTCCGGCATAGCGACAAAAGCAGCCATGCCTTCTCCAACATCATTCACCATATTCTAGTAAGCGCCCATCACGCAAAGATATTTTCACGCAAACTATTTTCTCTAAATTGAGATATACAAATTGTTAGGTTTATGGTTTTATTTTGATTTTTTTCTTAAACTTAGAATTTTATTACGTTGCTGTATAATCTAGACACAGAAAACATAACAGGTGGCATATCAGGATAAGAAAAATTCTTAATTTACAGTATACTAGTCAGCTTTGCCGGCGTCGCCCGGCTGGGCTCCCATCAGTAATGTCGAGGTCAACAATATCGGTTCAGCCCGCCAAGCCGGCTTCACGCAATGGATAGTTGTGAAAACAATATTACAAAGTTTGTGTTTTTGCACATTGCCAAATCTCATTCCCATATAAAACTAGCGTTTTTGAAACGCAATTGATAAAGAAATATTCGCGTGGAATTGCCAATAGCCACTACTTGTCTCCGAGTTTCTGGAACCCCTGGTAGCGTCTTAATTGCACTTTTTTCACCATAAGCGGTCTTAAACCTAGCAAACTTTTATTTGTTTAGCTAGTGCTTTAATTAAAAGCATGTCAAAACTGTAGAAGGGCGTAAAGTAATTCGTATGTGTTTTCGGGATTAAGCTATTAAATAGTAGGCCCATACTTACAACTTTATCATAGATGTTAGGTATTTGTATGAGCTAACGTCTCTGGCTGGGCCTAATTTTGCGTGGTCCTAGCATAAACGCAGCCACGCAACAAGCAAACTAACCCGAAATCAAATACTCACGATTAAGTTGCGAAAATAGCAACGCCCTCATCAGCATTGTCAAGTATAAGAATATCGGTTCAGTTGACTTCACCAAGCTGATATTTGTGGGGACAGCAACAAAAAGTTAATGTGTTGTTTATGAAGCCAATTGTCGTTCCAAGATCAAAAATATCGTTCTTTTTCAAAGGAAATCAATCGATTAAGCCTTGAAAACAATTACGGGGCTTGTGCATAGCGGCCATTGTTTTCCAAAAGTTTCTGGAGTTTCTGGCTACATATTGCTTGCCCTGGGTTCTAAGTAGGAACTGAACTTGCTCTCAATTAGAACAGCCAAAGATTCCAAAAAGTTATATTTGTTCAATTTTATGAAGCACATCGAAGCAAAATTTTAAGGTTATGGATAGGAGAGGCGTTAAAGTAATTTGACCAAGTATTTTCAGGAATAACCTATTGAATAATGGGACCAGTTTTAACGATTTTTTTGTAGCTGAATGCTTATTTCTGCGATCTAAAGCCTGTGGCTTCGCGCATGTTGCTTGGTCTCGGCATATACGCAGCTGGAAAGAACGAAGTAACCCGAAGTAAGGCACCTACAGTTAAGTTATTGCAATAGTAGCCATTACTAATGATGAGGTTAAGAACATGGAATCAGACGGCTGCGTCAACTTTACCCAATCGTAAAGGAAGTGGTTTCAATATTTAAATGACAAGCAGCTCGAAACTGATAGTTTTTTGCAAAAGATAAAACAAAACCATCTTTACGTCCATGTTTTTGTCGAGGACCACCAATTTCTTTGTGTGGAGTTGGCGGCTACATTTCTAAATGTTTTGAGACTTCATTTTTAAATAAATCTTTTAGGAAATGTAGATAAATAATGCCAAGGAAGCACGCTTTTGAGAAAAAATAGTGAAAATGTACCAAGCAACTAACTTTTTCTAGAAATTGCAATTTTCTGAAGTGCAAGCACCAAAATTTTGAGCGTTTTAACCGGTAGGTTATACTAGAAATTTTTTAAATCTTCAGTTTTTGATCAATCTTTTTGCAAATTCAGATAGATAATGCCAAAGAGCCATGCTTGCTCGGAAAAAGTAGTCAAAATACATCAAAGAATTAACTTTTTCTAAAAATTGCTGGTTTCTTTTGCGTAGTAGGAAAATTGTTTAAGTAACAATGAAACATGACGTATGGCAACCAATTTCGATCAATCATTATGAACTAATCCTTGATCATAACTAATTAGGATAACACATTACTGGAAAGCAAATTGTTTCAGCTTTCAAACGTCGCTGATTGTTAGTACCGTACTATAATGTTTATACATCAAACTAAACTCTTTTTACTCAGCTTACCACATTTTCGGAAAAATAAAGTTACACTACAAGTTAAAGTTCAGCTTTTTTAGTATAAAAACTAACAGTAAATGTAAATGTCATGGATTTTCGAAATTGCCTAGAAATATTCTTTAATTTATTGAAAAAAGTTTGAAAATCAGTTGAGAAATAAGGTCACAAATTAGTTTTTAACTAAAGTGATTTTGTAAAAGTGTTGCAATTTTTAAAAAAATATGAAGTCATAATTTCTGGTAGCAAAAGACTGTGTTAATCGTGCCAGGCAGCATTATGACATCACACAGCGAGTTAAAGCGTGCAGAAAAAAGCAAGAAAATCATTCTTAGAAAGTTAAAAATGCTTAAATAAAGAATCTGTTGTTGTATTGCCAATTCATTATTAATTGTTGTAGGGTTTCTTTTATCGTAGGCAACTTGCAAAGATCTCTCGAAAAAGCTTTTAATTGTGTTTCTACGATTAGCTTTTTTTGAGTAAAATAAGAAAACAAATTTTATAATTAATTGTTTACTATGACGTCATGTGACATGGAACAAAAGTTGGTAAGTCGGGTACAGGCTATCGTTTAAGCCAAAATTCGTGTTTCTCGGTCTAAACATGCGATTAAAAAAATTATCTTTGATTATGACGTCGTCGTGTCGTTAGGAACTCATGACACTCACTCCGAGGAGGTGATCAATCGTGCCAAGTTTGATGTTAGCTCACTTAGAAGTTTCGGAGGAGTTAGGACAGACACACAGACGGAATTGCGCTTTGCATATTAAATGTCGGCGTCGCCTAGTCGTCCACAATTGGAGTAGTGTTCATGGACAAAAGCAAAAATACATCTTTTTTCTTTTTGACCTTGTAATAAAGAAGTATGATACTATTCTCCTGTGTGAAGAGAAATCGTAATGTATACAGAGGCTGCTGTCGTGTGTCAACATGTAGCTCAGCCGGTATTTTCTTCTTGTTCTTGCGCAGTATCCCCGCCATTGTAATGTTGTGTTGCAGAAGGTTCTTGGCAGTCCTTAACGAGGTGAAGTAATTGTCAGTTGTGACATTTTGCCCTGTTTTATGATATGGCTCCATCAAACTTATTACTACATGTTCTGCAACGCCAACCTGTGGCCGATCTTCTTTAACTATTTCTGCATTATTCGTGGTGTGATCAAAGGTAGAGATGAGCTTGTTTACAGTTTCTGGAATTCTGATTACGGACGACCGAATTTTCGAGAAATAATGGCAAGAAACAAGTTTAACCCTTTCCCTGTCCATGCATCACATGTGATGCACACGCGTGTCTGCCGAAACGTTTGTGCATCACATGTGACGCACAAAAGATGTTAATTTAAATTATGTTTTTTTTATAATTTTCTGCAAGACTTCTATTTTGATTCGAACGTGTGAGTTATTGATTAGGCCTGTATGAATACCATAATTGTATAGCGTTTTTTTCATTTTTTCAACGAAAATTTATTTATCAAACATCATTCAATTTTTTTCACTCAGTTACACATTTGTTTATCAATATTGTTCCATTTTGTTGCTCATTTTACGCACATGTACATACGGTATGCTAAATAAAATTAGTCTTTGTAAGTGTTGCACCAGAATTGCGTTAGTCTTTTCACTAATGCTTGTCGTTGAAACAGGGTAAGCAAAATGAGTGCTTGCATACGATACATTCTATGGAAACTTGTTTGGCTTTTTTCGTGGCCTCCTTCCGTCCATATTGTCTGCTCAGTTTCTCATAGCATCCATGACATCGTTTTCGAGTAATTTTTCCATCAGCTCTCCTTGGAATTGTAGAAAGTTGGTGTGGGTGGCTGATTTGTCTTCCGATATGAGCAACTGTGGCTTGGTCCTCTATCTTGAGTAAGGACATTGCAACTCTCTTTACAAATGATCCAAGTGGCATTTTCCTTCCATTGTTTCCATCGTAGTATCTATTGCAAAGTACCCAGCTATTTACAACTGCCATGCAGATGCATTCCATAAGCAGTTTTCTAAACCACTTGACACTTTTGCGTGCTGGTGAATAATAGGCGATCATTTGATCTGAGAGATCAATTCCTCCTTTGACTCGATTGTAATCCATGATTACGGTTGGATTGGAGATGGCTTCTCCATGTCGATTGCTTCGTCCTGTTTCCTCAGTATCGAATCCATGAAAAGTAGAAATCATTAAAACATCTCTTTGATCTTTGTATTCTACTACTCTGATTCCATCGGAATTTATTACTCCTTTTGGGTCATTCTTTTTTACTTTTGTTGATTATAGTTGCGATGGCAATCCAGATCTATTTTTTTGCAAGGTTCCACAATATTCGGTATTGCGTTGCTGGAAATACTTAGCCAACGGTATACTGCTGTACCAATTATCAGCAACTATCAGTCTGCCCTCATTTAACAGTGGTGCAACAAGGGAAACCAAAAGAGACCCTGGGTGGTCTAATCCATCAACAATTTCACCAGTACCTTTGCCGCAATAAATAGAAAAATTCCAAATGTATCCTGTCATTTCGCACAATTTTAAACAGCTTAAAACCGTATTTATGGGCTTTCCTGGGGTTATACTGGCGAAACAAAAGTCTGCCTTGGTGGATATCATGGTTTCATCGACAGCAACTTCTTTACCAGGATGATAGACAGCTTGAAACTTTGATATAAGCTTTTGTACAAAGTTCGCTACTTTGTACCGCCTGTCATCTGTTGGAGCAGTTTGGTTGTCTGCAACGTGCCAGTTTTTTAGCAGCAATACAAACCTATTGTAAGTAATATTCAGTTTGTGAAACATTGAATGATAGTAGAAGTCATCTTTTTTCTAGTAATCTTCCATCTTTGGAGGTTGTATCAATTCTTTGGCAAGGATAATTACCAAAAATTTTTCCATTTCAGTTGTTGTCACGTCGATCCATCGTCGCATTCTTGCACTTCTCCGAAGCTGATGTGATGCTAGGAATTGTTCAGCATATGTGTTGGTTTCTGATACCATTAGACCAATGATTTCATCATCAAAAAATTGCCGAAACAATGCAATGAAAATATCTGCTGGATTTTGAGTGGTAATTCGCCTAAGTAAACCATTTGAAGATCTTGAAAATGACACTGGTTGTCTACCATCAAAATCTGAATCCCATATTGACTGTGCTTGCCTTGGAGTAGGTTGAGGCGCTCCCTGAGTAGGTGGGTGTTGCTGGATAGGAGCAGCATCGTCACTGGATGTATCTGATGATGAAATGTCACTTGATGTATACAGGCTTAGATGATCATTTTCATCTTCGGATGGTAAATATTCACTACCAGGAATACTAATATCCTCAGATGACAAAGATTCTTTGCTATTATAAAAACTTCTAGCAGACAAATCACTTCTACGATAAAAATTACTAGAGCTCATAATTACTGTAGTTATCGAACTAATATATCTATCTATGAAAACAAAATACATAGAAAGTTGATACTGTACTTGAAAAATAAAACAAACACATTTACCGCTACAAAAACCTGTGCTTTACATGTGATGCACAGGACGTACCAGTTAGAAGTTCACTGTCACACGTTCCGTGCATTACATATGATACACGGATTACCTTTACACAAACAACATTGAAAAAGTCCTAGAACAAACATCACACTCAATTGTTATGGTTTTGTAATGTTATAATGTAAATTCAGGGATGGACGTACCAGCGTCAACCTGTAATTTGGCTGGACAGGGAAAAGGTTAAAGACATAATGCGATATATTCGATTTTTGATGACAAGAGCACGAGGCCAAGGAGACGATAAAATGACAAGTATGCCCCCATTAAGAAGTTGTGGAAAACGGTAATGAACAACGTTCAAAAAAGCTTTTTCCCCCAAGGTGAAGTCACCATAGATGAACAGTTATTTCCTTGTGGAGCAAGGTGCAGTTTTATTCAATATATGCCACAGAAGCCTGCAAAATTTGGCATCAAGTATCGAATGCTGTGTGATGTAAAAAGTTCCTATGTACAGCAAGCTATGCCGATAAGGGCATAAAGTTCATCAATTGAAAGTCGAAACTCATCATTTCCTTGTAGTTTTACTTCCCCCAGTGTTCGCTTTTGAATCATTGAAGAAGACTGGTGTCCGAACAACGCCAAAAATATATCTGGTGGTGCATCAACGTGTGCTCTAATAAAATGCTTTGTACCGTCTGGCTAATGAAGGATATTTCGTGCTCTAACACTTGCAGTAGCCAAAGTCAAAGATCTCCATGCCGTGCCATTTCTGCTGGTAACTACGTCTGTCGATGAGATGCTGGGTTCTAAATAACAGATAAAAAAGTGTAACAACTAAGCCCACTTCGTGCACATAAATTACGTAAATGATTCGTAAAAACTTATCTTCATCATCGTCGTTGCCATAATTTGATTTTTGGTTATCTGATTGATCTTCTTCCACATCACTACCTATACCATCCTCGTCGGTATTTACGACTTTCAACTCTTTAAAATCTTCCTCATCGCTGTCTGGGTTATCCAAGAAAATTCGACACGCTTCCTAAGTGGTATACTGGCCATTGTGCAAAAACATTTCAGTATATTGCAGTACAATATATCTCAGTATGAGGTACCGGAAAAAAAATCAGTTGATAGAGCTAACACAAGCTGGTCTGCAGCTGAATCTAGTGCAGCGCTATGTAATGCACTGTACACAGGTTAGTATGACGTAACAGTCACGCTATCCCTGCGTTGGTGATCCCGGTAAAAACAGTTCTCCTCTTGATTGATGAATCTCGGGTACGGAATTGTTGCGCGGCTTCTAATAAAACTGTAGCAAATAGATCTCAACTCTACGTAATGGAGTGGAAAAGGCATTTCCCCTACAATAGTATTCAAAATACAAGATTAGGTACTAGGCAATTTTAGCAAAAGCCTAGATAAAATGATGACCTTTAAACTGATATTCTATAGCTCATTTTAGCTTGTACTTTGGACTTTCATAGCTTTACGGAAGAAAACGCTGCTTTTGGGCTTCTCACTGATACAAAGATAACGAATAATACAACGCAATGGATATCAACTACGGTAGTGACCTGATTTTCAGCGCCAAGCGTGACAGTGTGCCTCGCGAAACCCTGCAAACAATGCTTAAGCAATCTATCGGTCAATTGACCGGAGCGGTTGTTCTAGGTATAACGATTTTCTGGTAGTTCTAGTGTTAACATATGTTTTTCTTCATTCGCTTTTTTAAACACCATATTAAAAACGGCTTAGTCTCCTAGCTCAATATCGAAACTATAGGCAAGAGCACGATTGAGAAGTTGAAAATCATCGTCTTGAAAAAAAGTTAGAGAAACTCCGTTATACACAATCTACAGGGTGGTCAAAAAGTCAGGTAACATTTTACTTTAAAATTAACTTTAAAATATTACCTGACTGTATCGCTATCTCAAGATTCATCAATATAACCTTACATCAAAAGTTAACTCCTGCGTCATTAAAATGGTCACCCACAGCATTCCATCTTTTTTAAAACACGCATAGTGCACAAAATTCACAGAACATTTCTATTCTTGCGGCTACAATTTAAAAAGAACAATTGGTTGCACTTTAATTTTCAATATAAATAACGACTATCTCGTCTAAACAAATTGATTTATAAAGCTGTGCATGGATCTATTATCTGTTGTTTTTCCAATTTAAAAATTTTAAAATCTATTATTTAAAAATTAAAAATTTAAAAATCTATTATGTGTTGTTTTTCCAATTTAAAAATTTCGTCCCACGTCGAATCGGATTCAACAGAGGGTTGGTGTTATTATCCGAAGATTTATTTAGCTACATGGGATTACTGTAGCTCAAATTTGCAGACTGCTGTGAAGTACTTTGTTACTACGCCATTCTGTTCTTATGGCCCATTGTTTGTTTATTGTGAATAATAATCAATTAAGTAAAATAATTAGCCTGATATAGTGTGATGCTTAACGCACTTCAAAATGTGCAAAACTGACAATAGATCTTGAGTCATTGCGCAGCAGGTGCAATTGCATCAGCTCCATTAAGTTAAAAGTGAAAGCAGTTTACGTTTTTGCCCATCCTTTTCCACCAAGTAAACACCGCTTTTAGCTTCCGTTTTCGTATCTCTAGAATAAACAATTATACTAGCGATTGATTTTCAATGTAAGCTTCAGTTTGTAAGCAAGTTTTTTACGGTGTTTGGTTTGCGTAGGCAAAAGCGGTCCAACTCTAAAGCGTTAGTCTCGGTATGGTAAGCTCTGCTACAAAACCTTGCTTGACCCATTGTTGAAGCAGAGTGTGGTTCTAAATCTCACTCGCAGCATTTTTGCGTGCCTCCTTTATAGAGTGTTTGATTCAGCTCGCATTTTTGCAATTTCGTATTTTTAAATTGTTTTTAAATATTTTGGCCGGGACGTTAGGCTAAAATTGTTTAAATTAAGGGTATACAAGCTTTTTTGCAGACAAGCCAATTTTATTAGCTGGATGACACAGTGGGCCAGGCGTGAACCCGTTCAAATGCCTTCATTTCATTTAAAAATTAACCACATAAGAGCAAAATTTCTAATCAAAAACTTTTTTTTATTTTGCGTCTTGTCAATCTGTGGACGCAGGCAAAACGTCATATCATTTCGCGGGCCTACAATTTTACTTCCCGTGTCCTAATTTGCACACCCCTGGTTTGGATGCATTAGTGGATTGAAGATTTAAAATTTGTGTGATAAAGATGTAGTGTGCGCAATTATAATTCTTGTGATGTAATATCATAATTCGGGTGTTTTTTACGTTTTACGTTTCCTGGGATATTTATTGCATTTAAAGGGCTCTGCATTTTGATTTGTCCAGGGCCCCATCTACTGTTAATCGCCCCTGGTTAGCAGCTCCATACTTCTGCCCCATAAATTAAATACTCATCTACAGTAAACCATTGCATTCGATTACAATAATACAATCCCCCGCTTTCCAGACCGTGGCCACCTTTTAGCAGGTTTAAAACGCTAATCGACTGCCACCAACGAGACCGTTTTGCAGTACAACAACGTTTTCGTCCTTGCAGCAATTTTAATTTTCCTAAAACACATGCATTTGCTTTCATCACACTTTGCCAGAGCTTCATTACTCGAGACAAAAAAGCAAATTCTCGCTTATATCACGCCTTGCTAGAGTATGGTTGATTCATGGACTTCTAAATACTACTATTTAGAAGTCCATGGTTGATTCATCACATGCATTCTTCAAATACGGACAGCGATTTAACTGTTAATTGACTACTGCACAATGTCTTGTTTGTCTTGCAGTGTAAAAAAGCAGAAATAAACAAAAAATATTGTTTACAAATTGCCATGCATTGCATAAAAGTAAGCTTAGATTATACAAATTTAAGTAAATACTAATTGTGCTTTTGAAAAATTCGATAACTCAACCGTACCGCTAGCACGCCTATTGGACTGATGTCTTGTTATCGGGGCAGATGGACAAATGGTCTGCTTATCGGGGCCCCGCTCTACGTTTTTGTATCTCACAGTTAAAAATACATCTGTCCACCAAACGCGATTCAGGTAAACATGCAGACAACATAAACGCAAAGGAGCGGTCCACTCTTTTTAGAAATCAAAATCTTGGCAAAGTGATTACAGCCCAACCGAAAAAGCACCACTGTGGCCATCAACTTCTGCGCGCTAAAAATCTCGGTTGAATCATACAGTATAGGAATGTTTGCTGCTGTAATAACTTATTTTTGTTACTGAAACAAATGTGTATCAGGCCTAACATAGTTTACCAGCAGGATATTTTTACTCACAATAGTATTAATTTACGATTTTGCATTTTTACAAACAATAAATTGTTTGCAATTGTGATTTTAATAGATAGTTCGTCAAAAGCTTATGCATTTTGCCTCTAATTTCATTACTGCTAAGCTTATTTAAAAGAATTTTACGATTTACCGCATCAAAAACCTTGGAAAGGTTTAAAAAATGAAGCAAGTAGGCTGAATTACCGATCATCTAAATTTTTTGGCAACAAATTACGAAGGTTTGTTATAACTATTCCTGTTAAATATCCTTGACGAAATTTAAATTGCTCCTTAGGGATAGGTGTGCAAGTAGATAAAGCGCTTCCAAATCCACTTTAAAAAAACTTTTCGAAGGTTTTTGAAGCAGTTGGTCAACAAAATTGGGATTGCAGAAGCCCAACAAATTTTCAAACTTTAAATTATACACGATATTGTTTTCAAAATAATTTGAAATTTCCTGACTTTTCTTACTTTTTGTTATAATTTAATATGAACCCAAATCATTATTCTACCTTCAACTTATTTTGAATAAAAAAGCATTTTTTGTCATATACTAATGAATTTCTGCCAAGAAACAATAATGCAAGTTAACTCGATTACGCGTAACGTAGCGTTGTTTATTTTAATGCCAGTTTCTGTTTAGAAGGTGTGCGTCTATTCCTGACGTAACTGCAAGATCGAAATCAAATCGTAATAGGTAAACGAATCCTAATAGCAAACTTCTTCAATCTTTCGTTGCCTTCACTGAAGTGTTCAAACAAAATAATGTTTACATCAAACACAATGTTTTGTTACACATGCAAATCTTTCAACAACGGTTTCTCATTTTTCATAATTTTTTTTCAAAATTTCTATTTTTTTAGCTGAGTTCGCTTTATATAACTGGTTCAACAACATTGATTTTAGAATAAAAATCTTTCATTAACAAGGAGCAAAAATGCTTTGAGATATACAATAAACTGGAATCGTTATGAAGTGTTGTGCAATAGGCCTTACTACCAACTACTAAGGCAAAACAGACAGAAACAATTCGACCAAAAAAAAGAACTACAGCAGATATCGAAGAAACTGAAATATTGTTTATGATATCTCTTGGCGGAAAAAAAGTAATAAACCATCATTAAACTGGCTCATTATCAGGAATTTTTAACGGAAATAGGCCTCACATAGGTAAATACACAGGTTGTCTGTGGGAGAAACTGTTGAAGAGATTTTTTTGGTTTTTCAAGCAAAACAGGTTTTTTGTGCGGGTAATTCATAGCCAATTTTTACATATTGAAATGCTAACTAAGTATATATACTTGGCCACAGGTTTCCATTAGTGTATGGTACAACAATCAAAATGTTTGCCTCTGAGGGGAAATGATCGGGCAGATATAACGACTTTGTGCAGGTTTTTGCTTCGTAAAAGGTGGATCTACATAACTTTTTCTTTTCTTTTTTTTGTTCTTTTTTTTGTAACAAATGCTTTTTTTTTGTTTGCCATATTTATCCTCCATTCACGAGAAAGCGATGTATCGCTATGTTTTGGACGGTAAGTCCGCACTCGCTTGGGAGTTGCCATTTCCGGGTCACCTGTCTTCCACATACTTTGCTTCAAAATTCAATCGTATTAGCAAACAGATACAGTGGTAGCTATTTTACACTTAAATTTAGTAGAAAGAAAAAGTAGTACAAAATAGTGAAACACTTGCACAATGAAGTTTTATTCTTAGGTTCATTTTGAAGTGATTACATTTTAACACCATAACTCAAACACTTAATTCTTGAGCGCCAGTTCAGCATTTTTTAAGGAATTTTGTCTAAATTGTCATCAATAAATTAACCAAGGCACAGGAGACTTCTAAATATGAAGAAGCTGCACAGTGCAAAGATGAAAAAACAAGTATAATTGAATTAGTACAATGAGGGAATAAATATTGCAATAGCAAAATAATAGCTATAAAAAGCAATTAAAAAAGACATTAGGTGTTGGCGTAAGTAAGTTGAAGATCTTCTAAGTTTATACAACTGTTTAAAGATTTGAACTGATTTTTAGCAAAACAATTAAATGCCTTTAAAAGAATGAAAACGAAGTTGCAATCATTTGATTCCAATCAAATATCTTGAAAATTGCATTCTGTGCAGGATAGAGCAGTGGCAGACAAACAAAACTCCCCAAACAAAACTTACGCTTATAACCTAAACAACCTAGCGTATGATCTGCGAAGCTTTTGTGCCAATAATATTACTGCAACACTAAACATAATCCACTGCTACCAGCAATAATTTATTTGCACTTTCGACCCTTTTTTAGACACAACAAAAGTGCAGGAAAACAGAGTTATCAGTCCCGTTGTCCTAGATTAGGGTTATTATATCTGATGAGACAAATTTCCGGACACAATCGTTCACTCTTTTAAGTATTGGCAGAGTTGCAACTTTTGGTAAAAATGTTCTTACCCCTTTAATGGCGCGTTTGAAGTCTGTTAATTTTGGTATGACGCCAACGTTCGAAGATGTTGGAGCTCGTGTTGTGTTACTCCAAATAAAGGTGTTTTCCAAAAAAAAAAAAAAGGTCATCACCTGTCTCACTCCCATTTGTGATACTCGCGGCAAAGAAAAACGGACTACGGTCATTATTACATTCTAATATTACAATTTTTTGTTAACTGCTTTTTCTGTTGCTTAATTACAAAATTTCCGGGCATCTGAGCAAATTCCGGAAAAACCACTTAAATTCCGGACGTATGGCAACCATATTCTAAATATCCCTGATAATTATAAAAACTCATTTTTAAACACTTATACAAATGAAAATTGCCAAAAAATATTGTATCTATGCTGTTAGACATCATTTCAAAAGTATTAAGCAGAATGTAAAGATGTACATAAATTACTGTACCAAGTTAAATATTAGTTTGTTCATTTCATAATTGTTGCTTCTTTTGTTCAAAGTAATACTGGATCCTGTGAGTTCCTAATTTTTGGATGGAGCAGCCAATATTTTCAAGATATTTTTTGTTCAAATGGCAAGAGTCTTCTATTTCAGGATAGCAATAATATTTATTATATTCACTCGGATACAAAAATTTAACTTTAAAATCATCAAACTCTTCATTGTAAGAGCTGATGAATGCCCCCAAACGTTTTCATCATATTTGCAATTGACATAGTCTCCAGATTTTGGGTAAAGCAAATCTTGAACCACATCTTTTTTTGAATTCTTTTGTGTAATTCTTTCCTCTCCTTCATTAGCATTTGATAATTTACAAATTTTAGCCCTACCATTACCGGCTGGAATTATTTTATGCAATTTTTGGGTTCAAGGAAGTAATGAAGCATTTTGGAAACTGGTTGCCGAAAATTTTTCTCTCTAGTTTGTTTCTTCACAAGAAGTATAAAAAAACAAATTTTTTTCCAAAACTTTCTTTGCAAAATCTATACATGTTCTGAAGAGTTAATACTTGATTTTCAGAGTATCCCTGTAGGTGGTAAACAACAAATGGGTGTACAATACATTGGGAACTTTCCCAATCAAAACCTTGGGCTATATCTTGTGTAATGAAAGAAAAATTCTCAAAAAAGCCCAACAATTACTTCATTTAGAAGAAGATTGCTTTTTAGATTTTAAATAATAATTTCTTAAGATTTTGAAATATAATGGAGTCTTGTTAGTTTATACATTCTTTCACTCGGTGCAGTTTTTTTTTATTTACCATATTTATGCTCCATTCACGAGAAAGCGAATTTCATCGCATGTTTTGGACGGTATGTCCGCACTCGCTTGAGAGTTGCTACTTCCGAGGTGTCTGGGTCACCTGTCTTCCATATAAAGGTGGGGCGTCCCGTTAAGTGCCTTGCCCAAGGACACAACAAGTGAACTTGCCGGTTTGATTTCCACAACCTCCCCATAAATGCCAAGCGCCAAGCAGGAAAGCTATAGATACCATTTTTAAAAAATTTTTGGTATGACTCGACAAGGAGAATGAACCCCAGGTCTACCGACTGCGAAGCGGACGCTCTAACCATTACGCCATCGCGTCGGTTTAAATGATCAAAGTCTTCTGTTTTTTCCATCAAAATGCATCTATCCACTGTCACCCACTGTTTATATTTAACTTCTACGTCTAAAGGGAAAGATCAAAAGTGAAAACATAATTATATTTTAATAGTTTGTTCAGAGCGGCTGGTGTTGCCAGCTGACATCCGAATTATTGAAATATTTTTACGTTTTCACTCTGGAGTCTGGACCTTTTCCTTTGATCTGTTAGCCACTAATGAGAGCGTCACGAAAAGCTTATGGCAATAACAGCTTTTTTCACAACTTTATTCAAAAAAATCCATTATTATTTGAATTAAATTTGGTAAAATCTTTTTAAAAATTGCTTTAGCAGATCATTTGTATTGAGTATTAAGCATAATAAATGGTCTTTATTCATTGTTTTCATTGCATAGTTTTAAGGCTTATGGATCAAAACTTTTTGGGGGTTTCAAAATCCCTGCGAGGTGTGAGGGGAAAACATTTTTTAAAAGTTAATAAATTTCTACATTAATATTTATAGGATTTTTGATACTATATTTGAACTACGTGTTCTTTTCTGATTCCAACCACATATAACATGTTATGTTTTAAACATATCTGGAGAAAGATAAATGTATTTTTTTGAAAGGGGATTTTTGTTCCCCCCAGAACTTCACCCCTATAACTGAAAAGTTATTAGTCGTAGAAACCTAAAGTTTTCGCAAGTGGGTTTTGGCTATAAAATAACTTTATACACCAATTTTCATCAAAATCAGAGATGTAGTGTGCTCCTTTTTCCAAAAGAATTTCTCATTTTAAGGTTCTGACTATGCCTCAGGTCTATGTGCTCTGTTCATTGCTTACGTAAACTCAAGGGGGCCTTGACTTTCCCGTAGTTTGGAAGTAGGAAACACACTTCTTAAGCTATTCTAAAGCAAAATAGCAAAATTTGTCTTTCATGTGGCGCGATTTCATACCGTGACGCTGTTTTGATTTGATTTCTCCTTAAACTTTTTTTAAGTCGTTTCTGGCTGCGTATTATGCAGCATGCTCTTTTCTTCCTGCTTGGAATGTACAGGGAAATTAAAGAAGTCCTTGGTTTTCTCCAAATTTTGTAGGTTTGATCTTGGTAGCGCTACAAAGCTATTATAAAGCAAAAAACCAGTAATACCTTCCGTATGGTGCGATTTTATTACAAATGTTCATTTTCTGTGAAGGTGAATAAAACGAAATCAGCGATCAATAACTTCTAAGGGGTTAGGAATGGCTTTCGCTTGAGGATGAAATTGTTTTTCTTTCTATAGAAGCTTAAGCAAAAATGTTTCCTCATATGCCAATACCAGTGATTCTCAAACTCGTTTTAATGCGACGCACTAGGCAGTATGCTAAGGTTTAGTTCGTCGTACTGCAAGACAAATGCGATTCAAAATCTACATAATTGCCGTCATGCTCCCGACATTTGGTCTTAAATTTGTCACCTTCAATCACAAAATTAAGCTCTTGAGGTCGCAACTCATCTTTCCTGCATTCGTCCAGTTTATAACTGATTGTCTTAGTCTTTATTTATTTTGCGCCAATTAAATTAAGATTGTGCAGTTTATTTCTTAGGCAACGGTTAATAATTTCAACTGTGCATTACGAACACTTTTGTAAAACTACAATTAATTACATGTGAATTCTAGGAGAAAATAAATAAGAAATCTACGTTCAGTGCTTTATTGACGTAACAAAAGCTTGAGTTATTGCCAAAAAAACAAATTGTAGCGTGACGCCCTTGGAAAATCAAAACTGCGCACAGCAAGTACCAGTGGCGTATGCAGGGGGTTGGAGTCAAACCCTCTCAATGAATATTGTTGGTATACAATTTTTTAATTTAATCAAGAGCCCATGCAAGCATTAACCTAAAACTTGCTCTAAAAAGCAAACAAATACTTATTTATTAATGTAAATTTATAACATTTTACCGGGGAGGGAGCAATGCCCTCGTACCGTCCTAGATTAATTGTGCCTTTGGCGTTTTTAATGAGAGAAACCAAACCCTCCCGTGACCAATTTACTGCGGAGAATGACTGGCTTATACGCTGAAATTTTACGCTGAAAAGTTTCTTTTCAGTCTCTGGCCAGGCTTTTGTTACTCAAAATAATTTTTTGCTGTTAAGTGCTAAGATGACGCACAGAATATCGTTTAAACCTAGTCACTGCTATTGTTTGATGGCGGCTAGTTTTTTTTGAGATTTAAATTTTCCATAGTGAAATTCATAAGCATGAGTTTGGTGCGTCGCAACGAGAGGTTAAGCTTACATTTTCTATCTTAAATGGCAAGAAATGAGCGCTTTTGCTGGCATAGCGCTATCAAGAAAAAAAATAGAAAAAAGTAGATTAAATGTAGAACGGTGCGCTTCAACAGGAGTTCCGCAGAACCAGAAGGTTCTTGATTTATTGTTAGAAAAAAAATTAATATTTGCTGAAGAGCAAAGTAGCTTTGTGACATCTGAAAATTTCTCTTTTGGATGCACAAGGGATCTGCCCACACAATCCCGACGCAATCGCGGCTCAAGTAAAGGCGTCGACCTTTCTTTTTAAAGGCCACCTCCAAATAGCCCCGATCACATGAAATTAAGACCTGGTTGCAACGAGAGGAAGACAACAAGCTGTTTGTTCTTGAAAATGCTGTTCTATTTCACTAATAGTGGCAGCAAAACTGTGCTAATAGCCCATTAAAATGTTCCTTGACAAGCGCGAGAGTACCTCAGGAGTTCCGAGATGTTAGAAGAGTTGAAGAGCACTGATGTAGAATGTTTACGAAAAATCGCTTGTCGCCTTCAAATAAAGCTCATATTGTTGTCAAAGTTTTTTAGCAAAAGCGTCTGGTTTATATCTCCCGAATCAGGTTTCAACCATGTTTCTACTAACGTCAGTATTTCTAGAGAAAATGAAAAAACAAAATTCTGCAATCAAGTGTTACTAGTGACCAGTGGCGGTTCGTATGGAGGAGCTGCGGAGCTGCAGCACCCCCAAGAGTTTGAGAAAAAAATTAAAAATAGAAAATAATTTTTTTTAAATATTTTTATGAAGACAAATTAAAAAACATTTTACTCCGATAAAAATTTAAAAAATTTTTTTCAAGTAAAATTTTTGAAAAGTGCTTTCAATATAAATACCTTCAATTATTAAAGTCAATTTCATATATAAACATATCAGTTTAACATCTTTTTTATATAATTGGAAACCCTATTCGAGCTGCTAAAGTTTAACAAACCCCCAGGAAAACGTCATACTCAATAAACAAGTACTAAAAGGTCACGTGAATCTTTGACCTAGCGAATGTGAATTTTTGCAGAGATTTGAGCTGCAAGAAACTCAGCTCGGTCCAAAAAAAAAACAGGTATCAATACCGGTACTACCGTTATTGTAGTGTGGCGTTAGTGTTGCTGTTAGCGGTAGGGTAAGTAAAGCCATCTTTAGTGGCAGTTAGAGTGTGCTATAAAATGCTGTTTAATGAGTTTTGGGCTACGTAGAATGTGTTGGTTATGGTTTAAGCTATGCAGTATGCAAACTAAATTATCAATATAACTTTCTTAGGTACGGTACAAGTTGACCATGACTAATCCGGAGTCATTGGGACCTAGGGGTGCCGGATTAGCCATTTGTTATCTTAGAATACACAAACCCAGTTGCTAACCACATCATTTTAAAATTAAAATATGCCCTAAATCAGTACAAGTTGGTTAATATAGAAAACACAAGTGAAATGTTACTGATATGCAGGTAAAATAATTGGTACAGGTATAGTACAGTACAAAATTATTTCAAAAATTCAAAATTACAGTATGGAGTACAGGTACTGTTTTCTAGATCCAATTAGTATTCTGGTGTTGGATAACTGATTGCCGGATTAGTGATAATCCACCTGTACCAGTATAATCAACTCCTCCAGTTTTTGTATGATCTAGAAGTGGTATGAAAAAATTTTAGGTAGATGAGAAAGTAGTACTTCAGATGTTACCCTCACACAATCTATTACTTCAACTCTAAATGTAATTGCGTATTGCCGCAATACTTGTCACCTGGTAATGTAAAAAAATGCCGCAGATGAATAGATAAATGCTGGTAGCTACTGTATCAGTTTGGGTGTTATTTTTTTGACAGTAAATAAAAATCCAAATCTGCTTTTTTTGGTTTCTTTTAATGCCGATGTGACAAAGTTTTCTCTTAGTTTCTTTACTAGCTAGCAGTTAAGTTTAATTCAAACAGATACCAATCTGGAGAAAATCAAACTCAAAACCACTAGCATTTATACTTATACCAGTAGGCTATCATGTGTTTTAACTATTTGATCAAGGAAGCAGCTATTTTGCTGTTGATGACATTTAACCGTTAGAGGCTATTTTGCCAACACCATTTATGTGGATGGAAGTAACCATACTTGCTACGATTTTGGCAGTGATGCTGTGATGTAGTGGATACTGCAGCTGCCTTGAAATGCAATGGTTAGTGGTTTAAATCTTCACTGGAGGGTACTTAGACAAATATAGTGAAAATTTTTTTAAATTTATCATTGAAACTGACCAATCAGAACAAACCAAAAGCCACATGTTTATTATGTCATTACAATTGACCAATAACAAATGCCTGATGAAAAAATAGCTTCCAAGGGTAAAATGATGTTGATGGTAAAATAGCCATTGTTTTTGATCAAATTAATAGAAGTGTTTTACGAAAACAGCAGTTTAATTTAAAACATTCTTTGCATAGATCACAATTTGAGAGCATGTGGTCATGTTTTGCTGAAGCGTTTAGATGCTTGCCCAAAGTAATCGTGAAATACTAAAACGTTGATGCAAAATTTTTAAACAATGCCTTACAATACCTTTTTCTTAGTTTATAGTTGGTGATGGTATTTTGGTTTCTTTTTGACTGGTTGTATACAACTGTGTGGTATCTAGTGTCAACCTATGGATTATATATATAGAGTATACCTACTATAGCTAAGTATAGCAATATTATTAAAATGACTGGGTGACTGCAAAAAGACCATTATTGTTGATCTTCAAATGAAACAGGTCTTTAAGTCAAGCAGCCTTTTTGTATGCATTATTCAGCTATTGTACTAAGTAGGTTCTGTTTCCCAATAAAACTAGTTTATAGTTATGTACCAGTTACTATGATACTCCATTGCAGTGGAAGTACATTACAGATAGATAAGACTAGGTTTTTCAGTGGGTACAGATAGTGTATTGTGTCAAATAACAACAACACTGTAAATTAGCCAAGGAATTATAACTACACCATGTGTGCATCAAAAAATAACTTACTACTAGACACTAGTGTTGTAATGAGTTAGCCAATATATGTTAAGGCTTTTATCCTTCTTGCAGTTACAATAACAGATAATGAATAATTCAGTTCAGTATTTGCCATCAATTCACTTTCACCAGCTTTCACTGCATGAAAAAGTTGAACTGAAAAACAAAGGGAGGCCTTTGCCGCAACTGTCTTTGCAACAAGAAGTATCATCAAGTAGAAGTAAATCTTTTATTCGCAAATTCAACCCCAGTTTGTATGGTAAAGCTCCATGGCTATGTGGATGCAATCAAAAAATGCTTTTTTTTGCTTTCCATGCTTACTATTTGGAGGAGACTCATCCTGGACAAAGAATGGAGTGAAAGATCTAAATCATTTAAATCAAAAAATTGAAAAGCATAAAGTTTCAAACACACATTTGAACAATATGTTGAATTTGTCTCTTTTAGGAACTGTTAATATTGGACAGCAAATTGACTCAGGATATGCTACATACATTTGTCGACACAGTGATCAAGTCACAAAAAATCGTCTAATATTATCAAAACTTATCAATCGTATTAGGTTTTGTGGAAAATTTGAATTGCCTCTATGAGGTCATGATGAAACAGTTCAATCAAAAAATCGTGGTGTGTTTCTTGGATTGATAGAATTTGCATGTGACTTGGATCCCACATTAGGAGAGCATATGAGTTCCAGTTCTGCATTTAAAGGAACTTCAAAAACCATTCAGAATGATATCTTGGACTCAATTATGTTTGTTTGCCAAGATCATATTAAAAGTGAAATTTTTAAATCTGATTTCCTGGCAATTATGAGTCATGAAACCACTGATATGCAAGATAAGACTCAGATGGTAGTTGTGTTTCGATATGAAATAGATGGAAAACTTGTGGAAAGGTTTTGGAGTTTTTATAATCCTCCAAATCTAACTGCAGAAGCTCTATCCACAAAATTACTGCAAGAGTTACAAGCAGCGGATGGTAACTCTTCTGAAAAATTAATTACACAAACGTACGATGGTGCAGCAAATCTGAGTGGATCAAGAAATGGTGTTCAAGCTAGAGTTAAGGACCATTACCCTTTTGCCCATTTTATACATTGTTATGCCCACAAATTAAACCTTGTCATTCAAAAGTCTTGTTCTCAAAATAATAGTGTTAGGGTGTTTTTCAATAACTTGTCAGGCATTCCTTCATATTTTTCAAATTCTGCTCAACGAATGGCTGTTTTGGATGAAGTAGCCCATCGTTGCATTCCACGATCTTCTGCCACTCGGTGGAACTTTAAAAGCAGGATTGTACAAACAGTTTATGAGCTGCGTGATGCACTTCTTGAATGCTGCTCTGTACTTGAGGAATCTTTGTCAGAGAGTACTGGAAATGGTGCCAGTGGCATCAAAAGAATGCTAAATGATGTTGATTTTTTGTTTTGGTTAAATTTTTTTAACAAAGTAATGCCACATGTAGATATATTGTTTGGCCAGTTGCAGTCTACCTCCATTGATGCCGTGAAAGCAAATTCTGATTTAGCTGCTTTTTTGGATGCAGCAAAAAATTCGAGATGAATTATCTGAAGCTGATGTTGGTGTCAATGAAAGTGCAAAGCGAAGGTATGATGCCTCTTCCACCAAGGTGAGAGAAGCAAAAGAAGTGTGTGATTCAATCTTTTTGCATTGCAAGGAGTGGTTCAACTGTGCATCTCACTTAGAAGCTAGTAAGCTGTTACAGTTGAATAATGCTTCTAATTTTGTAAAGGCAGGGCATTTTCCAATGAAATCACTTGAGAATTGTGTCAAGGCCTATCCAATGCTTGACCAAGAAAAACTCAAAAGTGAACTCTTACTTTTGTACTCAAGACAAGACTTGTACAGCAGTAACAAGCTGTTAGATTTATTTTGTTCATTGTCTTCAGACGAGCTTGGACAGGATGTATTTCCAGAGACAATCAAACTCTTGAAAATTGTGCTCACAACCCCAATGACAACTGCTGAGCCGGAACGTTGCTTTTCAACATTAAAAAGAATAAAAACTTTTCTTCGTAGTACAACAGGCACAGATCGACTTTCTGCACTAGTTATGATCTCTATTGCAGAAGACATGATCTCAGAGATCAAAGACTTTAATGGAAAAGTCATTGATCATTTTGCAACTGCAAAATCTCGTCGTATAGAATTGATTTACAAATAACGGAAATTTCAGTTTAACACAGTAGAGCATATGTGCAGACTTGGAGTTTAATAAACCAGTATACAATTTTTTGCAATTTAAGAACAATTTTGAAAGAGCACAAGATTCAATTTTGCTTGAAATGTTACAGAAAGCTATTCAGTAGCCTCAGAAAATAGAGTAGAAACTAAACTTTTGTAAATTTGGATATCAATCTTATTTTCTTATTCAGAGAATGCCTTTCGTTTTAACCCTATATAAAAATGATGTTACAGTAGAAAGTCCATGATTGTCATGTCTCACATAGCCCTACACACACTTACATAACATTAAATTGTTCTTGTATTAAGAGGTAAAAAGCACATTGACAAAACAAGTATTTATTTGAGTGCAAAATGTCAAAGTTGCACAAACAGCAGTTACTGACTAAGCATCTGTAGATGTCTTAAATAAGATACTGTACGATACTAAATTCAAAATGTTTTTCCAGATCTTTTGCCTAGCGATAATGTTACGTTTTGTAATATTACTACAAATCGTTTAAGTGTTTTAATTCACCAAAACTGATAACTTGCAATCAACTTACTAGAAATAAGATGGTGTAGCCAGTCTGAGTATAGTAGTGTTACAACTTGTGCCACGTTTGGAGTATCTAAAGGTAAGATCGTTTGAAATTGTTTGAAAATGAATAGCATGTTAAAACCTATGCAAGTTAACTAAATTGTCTTGAATTCCTGCAAGATTGGTGAGCTGTTGAAAGCATAGTTGACATATCTTTTTATGTAGATTCCAATTATGAAACAGAATATTTAAGTTTCAATCAATAAATATGCTGTAGCTTTTTTGTGCTTCAATCAACAATTTCCTTTGAAGTGGTTTTGGAAGGACAATAGCATTATGTTTATTGAAAAAATATAAATCAGTGACTATCTTGCTCCGTTTGTTACATAAATAACTGGAGTATTTTCTTTTAGATTGTTCATTCTACAATGCCCGGAACTGTGGTAAACAACAAACTTTACATGGTATGCTCGATAATGTGTTGATGTTGTGAAGTTTACCTCATACATGCTGATGGTTCTCAAGCAGTGGCTGGATTGCTGTAGGCTAACCATTTGATGTTTATTACGAATAAAGCGATTGCAACAAAGTTTGCAAGTGATGTTTTCTTTTTGTAGATGTGTTTAGCTTAGCTCACGTATTTAGAGCGAAAATTTTGTGTCATGAACTAGTTGATGAAAGTCATTATGTGTGAAACGGTTGCTTATTGTGTAACGCATTATCATAGCAGCAGTATTTTTACTGTGAAATGGCTCTCCAGTGCAGCACCCCCTAGTCTTTTGGTCACGAGCCGCCACTGCTAGTGACGTTGTCTTAACCACTAAATACGTAAAACTTTTGTCAGTTCATAAGTTGAGCAAAAAAAGATCTTATTTTCCGTCAAGAAACGCAAATTAAAAAAATTGTCTTTGATTTTGGCGACTTTAGCCCCCTCATGGCACTTACTCCGAGGAAGTAAGCAATCGCGTTAAGCTTCATGTTTATACACCCAGTAGTTTCGGAGGAGGGAAATCAGACACAGAATTACGATATATAGTATAGATTGAATTGAATTGGGCGGCAGACGCGGCGCGGTAAAAAAAATTTGAAGTTGGTTTGTTTGTGACAATATGAATTTGAAACAGCGAGGCTCCGAGTTCTATCACAGTAGGATAATTGCAGGTGTTAGTAGTGCAACATAGGCTAGGAAAGAATGATGAAATGTATCACATAAAGAGTAAAATAACGCTATCGTTTTGCACCTTAAAACGTCACATTGCGAAATTCTTGCTGGTTTTGAATGACAGTCATGAGCTAGTTAAAGTAACTATACTTACTAAACAGGTAGTATTAAAATATTCAAAAATTAAAAAAAAGTGTTAAAATGTTCAGTTGCGTTTCTTTTTCATAGTTTGAGAGGTGAAGTGATAATTTAGTTTGAGTAATGAAAGCATTTAATTTGAGTAGTATTTCATCATCAGTTGGTAAAATTATTACAAAATTGGACCTGAGAATCATCAGTAGTAACTAAATGGCAGAAAAAGACAAATTTCGGCCAACAGCGGCAGGACGAGTTGCGCCTTGTGGCTAAACTACCCCTGGGTAATTTCATTCGAATTAAAAGTTTTGTTTTCAAAGTTTAGTTCTGATCAAATGTCGTTCTGTTGACAAACAGAGCCAGTCACGTTTAAGCCCATGTATATTAAAGAATCGCTTCCATTTCCGACGAAAAACATCAAGTAGACCTTCTCCAAGTTCTTTGAGAAAAGCAAGATTAGCAGTTCAAAATGGTTCTAGTATTCGCTCTGTAGCTTACAAGCACTTCATCAACAAGTGAGATTGAAGCAATGTTTCACAAAAAAACGAAATAACTCGTCTGCAATTAGACTACAGCTTAAGTCAATTGCAAGATAAACCATCTGATTTTTATCCTCGATACGGAGGCAGGTGTAGCTGCGCACTTTCAAGATTTAGCAAACAGCCACCATGGTCTATCCGAAGACAGAGGTAGAAAGTTGGCCTCTGAGTTTGCAGTAACAAATGATGTACGAGTTCCTCAAAAGTGATTTTGCTACAAAAACTGTTTACGATTTTTGATTGGGATTTAAACACCGTAATGATTCGACGATTTAGGCTTCTAAAGCAACTTCGTTAGCCAGAATATCTGCATTAAATCTTCATTTTCTTGGAATAGGTTTTGACAATCTCGGTAATACTTTAGACTAGGGGTCCCCAAAGTGGTCGATTTCGACCCCTGGGGGTCGATGGAATTATCCAAGTGGTCGATAAACACCTGGGGGTCAAAAAGGAGTCGACCAGGAATTTTAAGTATATGAGGTCGTGCTTGACGTCAGCTTCACCGTAGACAGCGGAAATTACTACTACTGCTTCTTCAACTTTCATTGATAAAGTCAATATGGATATCGCTATTGTTTATTATTAGTGATGCTACTATTTTATTATTGACATCATTAGCACTTTCAGTTATTCCTTACTAATGTATATGGAAACGGCTTATCTATTTAGTTATCATTAATATTTTTTTTGTACATGCCTGGGGGTCGATGAGAAATCAAGAATTCCATAAAGGGGTCGATGGTCTAAAAAGTTTGGGGACCTCTGCTTTAGATCAACATCACTTTCAAACAAAGAATATGCTTAATGGTGACAAAACTGGCTGCACCACAGTGCAAAACCTAACAATGTTGTTACAGTAAAGAGTGTTAAACTAGTTGGCGCAATTTCATCGGCGGAGCTTGGCAAATTGAATACAGTGATTAATATCAACTCTGAAAGAGCAGTTTTGTCACCATATTTTGTTTTTTTATTTGTCAAATGCAATAAGTATTTTCTTCAAGAAACACGTCATGGATCAAATGAAGCCGCTACAAGAACCGGAAAAATAAATGAAATTTTTTTCTAATATCTTTGTCATTTTGTCAAAGGAACAAGATGCTCCACCAAACTTTCTGTGCTACTAACCATGGACAATCATAAATCCCACATATCTATCAGAGCTATCGATCTAGCCAAAGAAATTCGTATCACCCTGTTAGCAATATCTTCAGTCACCAGTCCCACACTGTAACCGTTTGGCAGAACGATTTATGAACCCTAGAAGTAAACATTTTATCAAGCAGTTGATGCTTGGCTACGCAGCAACCAGGCAAAACACTAACAATTTACAATGTTCCCGAATTATTAAGTAAAGTACAAGTTACAGTGTGTGTTCCTAGAATTATCTTATCTGAATTGCAAAGTTGTGGTATTTATCCAAATAACAGGAACATGTTTAGTGAAATAGATTTTCTTCCCGTTGAGGCCACCAATCGAGATCTTCCTCAAACAGCAACCATGACCCTGCTTATGTCGCAGCTACAAATCGGCATGTTTTTCAAAAAACAAACAGTAAAATGAACCAATGCTTTTTATTACCGGAATTTCAAAGTCATATAGAACTACTAGTATATAACTTGGAGTCGGCAGAGCCAACAAATTTGCAACCAAGCACCTTAGCCATTATAATTTCTTTGTTTAAAGACTTACAGACACCCGGGATTTTGTCAATATTTTACCATTTATTGCAGGATACAATAGCGGTTCTTGTTACGCCAAACTAAAATGCAATGCTTGCTTTCAATGTAACCTTAGTGGGGAAGACCACTCTAATTTTTGTGGCTATTAAGTAATATCAAAACTTGAATTTTTTGGTGCACCTTTTCGCATAATTCTAAAATAATGAGAGTTTTGCTTGTGATTTGTTTCAAAATTGTTTTGTTTTCGTTAAATGGTGCTGATGTTTCATTGTTCAAAAAAAAGTAATTGTTTTTATTTTATTAAAATATTCGTTTAAATGCTACCGATCATTTATGCCTGAGCATACGATCAACCCTCCCTTAGTCATGGTAGAGCTCCCATTCGACATTTCTTTTTCTCTAAGGATTACTTATAATCAATTAATTTCATGCATGATGTGTGTTTTAGTAAATAATGCAATGCTTCCACCATATTGAATAGAAATATGTTAAAAAGTTCAACGTTTTTGCAAAAACATGGAATTTTGCAAAAAGGGCGCATCTCTCCCGCATCTCCTAGGTACTGTAAAACGCTTCACTGGTTACAAAATCATGATTCACATAAATTGATCGGAACTACCTGGCTTGAAAACCAAACGGTTTTTTCGGTATTTCCTGGTCTGTAAATCTCTTTTTTTGTGCGTGTGTATCTTTCATATTCATTGCATTACGTTTGGGTGCGTGTCTTTACAGACGAACAAACTAATATACTCAAACTAAAATTGATGAATGACATGTCAATCGGACAGCTTCTGGTTGGCGGGTAAATCAGAAGTTTTTGATTCATAAATTGGACAAACTATGTCACTCAAAGCCTATTTTTCAAACGCCCGCTATGAAAGAAAAAAGATTTAACTTGTTGCATATGTTTTTATGCTTATTTATATGGCAAATCGGAAAAACAAAGTGTGTTACACAAACCGATTTGTTTGGTTTGTGAAACACCCTTGTTTTGTTCGATTTATAAATGGGACAAATTGTGGCATAAATAAGCACAAAAACACACAAGCAACAAAATTAATCGTGTTTTCTAACAGCACCCCATATTGCGGACCGAATTGATTCTTTGTCGTTTCAAGTTTTGTTCTCTTCTCTCAAAAAATCTCGATTTTTATCGAAAGTTTACTACGCATAATTTCCAAATAACGGTTTAGTTTATAGCAGGGGTGGGGAACCGGCGGCTATATGGCCGCATGCGGCCTTTTTATAGTAAATGTGCGGCCATATGTGGCTTCGTAAATAAATACATTGTTTTAACTTCTACATACGTAAGGCATGATGTATCAATGCTCTATCATTGTGTTTTAAATTAAATGGCTCTTTTGGCATTCATTGAACGTGTTGATACTCGGTTTATTGCCACCGGTTGCAGTTGGAGACCTTTTTTTTGAAACACAATTATGTTCAGCAGACTTATGGTGGCTCTTATTGCCGTGGAAAAGAGGTCCAAATGGCTGTTCGACCGTAAAAGGTTAACTGACGCTGAATTTTGCCGCCATATGATTAAAGGTAATATTTAATGCGGCCATCTAAGCGTAAAAGGTTGATCACTTCTGGTTTATAGTCTTTAAGTGATTCATTACTCAGTACTTTATTGCAAATTACTCACTGCGGTTTGTCGATATCTTTTTCAACTACATGTGTAAGTTTGTAATTAAAGTATTCGAGTTTATAATTTCTCTCAGAAACTATTGTTAAACCTGCTAACAAAGGTATAAAGTAAGATTGTGGAATCTTCTTGTTGCTCCACCAAACTATTGTTCAGTGCGATGTAATATAGGCTAAATAGCGTAAATGGTTTATCTTAAAATAGCTAATGATTTGTCGCTACATCTAATTCCTTACAGCCAATAAACCATTACCGTACTTTTCCTTCGCTACCGCTTTTACAATACTGCACATGAAGAACTATGACTCAATAAAGTAAAGAGTAAAAACCACTCTATAATAAATTTAATCAAAAACATCAACCATCAACAGGTCTCAAAAAAGATTTAATTTTCTCAGATACCTTACGTGTAAACCGATGTAATCGGCGACCCAACCAAATCACACGCCTACCCACTTTCGCGCCGCGATCTCAGGATTGAGAAGCGCTGACTTGGAGGATAAAATATATAGTGTCGATTTTACGTCCTTCGCGTTTCGTAGTCTCTGACGTGCTCATACTATGTTGTCTACCACTACATATTTGCTTTCGAACCAGATTTTTTGCTGGAGCAAAATAGCAGTTTGAATTCCGGATGCCCTTCATGAAGAATACTAATAATGCTTTGATAAATCTTTCTTTCCGAAGCCCAAAACAATTACCACTGGTTCTCGGCGGCTATTAAAATTGCTCTAAACGGCGCCAAAGAAAAACAATTGAAATCCTAATGAAGCTTACTGTAATGACAATCGCTCTCAGCAAATCATTTATCTGTGTAGCTGGTCGTCAACATATTATCTATTTAGATCACTTTGTCAAATGCACTTAGAACACTGCAGTAGGTCAGTCAGTGACCACACAATAGTAGTCAACAAAGTTTTTTGCAGGCTGCGCCGCCGTTAAAGATAAACAGTTCGCCCCTACCATCTATCTGGCACGTAAACGTGACAAAATTTTGTTCAACGTTTTTGAAAGAACACATTCGAGGCGAACTCTAACCACAAGATAATGAAGGCAAACCAGCTAAAACTAAACCTTAGATTTAGAACAACAAACTCTATTTAGGCTTAATGTCAACTTCAAAGGTCTTTAAGTTGAGTTTGAACAAAAAAGTTTAGATGTTTGGCGAAAACCAAACTGAAATTTTTATTTCCATAGTATGCAAACCAACACAGACGAATAATAGAACAATATACACAAAATACGAGTATACAACTCACTGATCTGATATTCACTGTAGAATCTTTCCTTTACGGAAGAGATTTTGCATAAGTACACAAATAAAACAATAGAAGTTAATATAACAATATAATTGAGTTGAGGCAAGAACATTTTTAGAACCGGCTGAAGAAATCAAACTCCTTATGCCGTTAAAATCTTACTTTTGGTAAAGTAATCCCAAACAGGCTGTGGGAGATCTTGATTTTGGAAAAATTTTTTTTATTTAGAACATTTCAAAAATTAATTCTCAAACATGAGATTGTTGGAAATGGCATGTACAATCCTGCTGTGAATGGAACAAACCAATAAAGTTTAGACAAAATCGTTTTGGTTTCAGCCGGGTTGATTTCAGACAAGAAGGTTAAGGCTGGTTTTTGTGAATTCAGTTATTATTTGAAAACTCTACAAGCGAAGGCTGTAGTAGGTTTTGCTAAAATGCGGTAAAGAGCAATTTTGCCAAGATAAATACAAAAATAAATCAACGTTGAAGGTGCAAATAACGTACGCATGTAAAACACTCCAGCGTAGTTTATAGAGTGCGCGAGTATTATGCTAACTTGCTTTTAAAAACACATCAGTTAAATGGTTATCCAATGAGATAAAAGCGTATCAAATTTTATATCCGTAATCACTGCCAAACAAACATTGTCCTTTAGAAAATCCATCACCCTAGCACGGGAAGGAAACCTATTCCGCAGTTGTAAAATCGGTCATGACGGCAATATATGCAAAGAGCTGAAATCAGAAATAAAAAAAATGTTGATTATACTGCACGAGCAGCTGTAGAAGATTCCAACTACCTTCTCACTTTGAATCAGGGGTCCCCGGCTGGCTTCAGAAACTTTGAATTATGGATAGTAATAATAATACTGCTTGAAAATAACTCTTAAGTCCACTTCATAGCCCGGGGTTCTGGGAGCCAAACCATACATTCAAAATAAACAAAACTTGTTCTCTTCCTTAAACAGCGTTTTGTATCGCTGCAAATGCGAGGAAACATAAAAGAACAGAACAAATAAAAACCCTCTCTAAAATTAGTAGGGACAACAAACAACCCCAGAAAATTGTTTTTAAATGCTTGTGAAGCAATTTTTATCGGCCAGTGGGGAAATTTCAAATGATATCTTGGCATTAAGGCAGATCGGTTGCGGCGAGAAGTAAAACTACTTCCATTTTCTTGATTAAATAAAACACAGCATGTGCTTGGATAGACTATAGTTCTATTGGTATTCTAGATAGGGATGGGCAATTCAGAATACCGAATCCGAAGGATTCGAATCCCAAACTATCCGAATCCAATAATAGGATTCGGTTTATATCCTGCTTACAAGCTTTATCACGTTGCTTGGTCACAGATTTCCTTTTTGTAAAAGTATCAATTAAATGCAGTGTTCCCTCTAAGATTTTAGTAAGTGTATAACCGTCGGCGCAAGTGCGAAATTGCTTGTAAATGTACAAAAACCGCGGGACAAATTTTGATGGACATTGCTGAACAAACCGCTACATCAGCCCAAGTAACGTATTTTAAAGTTGTAAAAAGCATGTCTGTGATAGCGTACTGCTGTAAGTATGTACGCTAAGCTAATAAAAGATGTCGTTTACCCCAATTTAGATCTCCGATCTTTTGTCCCAAATTTTTTCAAAAGCTGTTAAAGCGTCAGCAATTTGTAAGCTACGCGCGCACTGTTTCCACGCTTTTATTGTGCAGTAGAATTAGTCTAATGGCTTTATTTATTATGTCAACCTGCTTTTAATAACGTAGCGTTTCCCTCAGTCCCTGCAGAATTCCAGTATTTCGGATACTCAAAATTTACCTATAACGTTGATTTGCGTGTAATCGCACCCTTTGTTTTTCCCTCAGTCTATTTTTTTCAATTATGGCATGTTAAATCTAGTTCAGTGCTTGTAACCGTTTTTTTCATGTGGCTCATTTTTCAAACGCAGAGACACATGGCCCGATCATTAATTTTTCTTAATTTTATAGGCGACCTGTTTTTTAATTTATATTTCTTAATTCGATTAAGACGCCAGCTTGCGAGTTATATCTTGTTTACTCTGTTACGTCTTACGCAGGAAGAACTGGAGTTAACTGCACGTTAAAGATCTTTAACGATAAATCTAAAAGCAAGTCCAAACAACAACTCTATTGGTGTAAGCGCAGAGTTTTCAAAATTTCTGGGGGGAGAGAAGTATTTCAAATTACCTTTCAAGTAAATTACATAGAAAAGGCTACAATTTAATATATACGTTTTTAAAGGGATCAAAACTAGAATCCACTTTTTTGCTTCACATTTTAGGGGTTGATCAGAACTTAGAAGTCGTATTTTTTTACTCTTGGTTTTCATAATTCGCAAGAGTGAAAAGGTTATTTATTAGTATTTTACAAAAACTGAATAATTTCTTCAATAAATGGTGTTTTTTGTGCTGAATTGAAACCGAGAGCTGTGCGCTTTCTTATCTTATCAAGCACTATTGAAATTGGCGTTGAAGCGTAAAGAAAAAAATACACATGTTAACCACTTCCAGCTTCAAACTTCCCTCAAAAAATGATGTCTTGTGTTAAACTGATGTTTGAGAGCTCTTTGGTATTATTGCTTTTTAGCTACGATTGAAATTGACCGGAAAAAGTAAAGAAAAAACTTTTTGATTTACTTTGCGTCAATTACTTGAGAGATAATTTTCGATACTAAAGATTTTTAATCGTCCAAACTCGCTGTTGCGTCAGAATCACGCGTTGTTTACGCAAGACGTTACACTTCTCTAAAAAAGCGACAGTTCAACCAATTCTTATTCACTGTCTCTCACGTGAAACAGTTGGTTGCAAAGATTTTAGCAACTGAGAAAAAATTAACCAATACCGCCGGACTTTTTTACACATCTTGAAGTGATAACTGCGAATCCGCCGGACATGTCTACGCAAATTCGCACTTTTTTCGCGTTTAAAGAGAACACTGATTGCATGCAATGATCCAAAAACTAAATCGCACACACAGGCAAAGATGTAGAAAGCTTAAATGTATTGCACTACAATAATCTCGTTATCTGATTGTGCTTTTGTTGTTGTAAACTTGTAATAAATGCTTTCATGTTGATTGTGCTAATTGCAAAAAAAGATTCGGCATCGGATTCTGGATTCGGTTTAACCATTCTAGAATATTCTAGAATAGTAAATTATTCTGAATTGCCCATCCCTAATTCTAGATTCACAAAACAAAGAAGTAATATCAATTCAAATTCAAGCGCCAATGAGGTCAAGATCTTTGCTTTTTATTTTATAAATTCACTTACGAAATATTTCAATGTAGATAGAAAGCTATTCGAGATACTTTTTGTGCACAGTAGTTTTGAAAAAAGACATTTTAATAATCACAAAGTTTGATTTCTTAAGACTTGACATTGAGTCTTTAGCCAGTTTCCACATTGCACCAATACTGCAACTATAAGTGCGAAACAAAAAGGTTAGGGAAAAACACGTTTAAGGTAATACCCCAAAGATTGTAGTAAAGAAGTTGACTTACCTACATACTGTTCCGCAACATCCACCTCGCAGTTTGGTGTATTGATGTAACGTCCATCAGATTTTGGGCAAAAGAATTCGTCGCACTGTAAAAAAGATGCACTTTAAACAGCCTCAAAACCGCAAAAAGAGATGGCAAATGGCCTGTGACAAACATGATAATCTTGTAAGATCACGAGCATTTTTTTTCGGTAAGAATCGAGCCAGACAGTCGATTATTTACAGAGCAATTTGTGTGCAGACTAAAGTTGTTCAGATTTTGAAAAAAGCTTTTAAATTTTACGATGTCGAGCTTTTTTTCCATGATTTGGACCAAACAAACAATATCCGTAAAAAAATTTGAAATTTGCCCTTTTTCAACCAGCTCAACGCTTAAAGTTTTGTGTTGAAATTTTAGAAAAGAAAGAATTTCCCTTTGTGCAAACAAGCTATAATCGTAAATTTTTCGCAATTCAGCGTCATTTTACTAACAAGTTGCATCAGGTAATGCAAGAGGCCAGCGATGTACTTTGAGCAAACTGTAAACAGTGTCTCTGTTTGCAGTTTGCTTAAAATTATATCAAATTTGCATACAGCTACTAGATTGTAGTTTACCGCCAGTATTGCATCAATACTAGAATATTTATGCTGACGTCAGCATTCTCTACCAACTTTGCCCATTTTACAGATCTGTTGTTAAGTTTGGTTTCAGGGCGCATGAGTATATGTGGAGAATAAACAATACTTCATTGATGCAACGTAACGCTAAGCAGTGACAAAGATTTCCTATTTTGATATTTCCTATCTGCTCGTTCTGCAAATTGTTCAACACCCTATAAGCTCTTTCTTTTCATATTTGCTTCGGAAATCAGCATCATTCTGCTTTATCGTTGTTATGATATTTATCACATGTTAAGTTTAAAGTTTGGTGTGTTTCGTTTGGAGATAGAGTGTGCAGACATTGGCAGGAAGGAACAGTTACTTTTGTTTCTATAAAATTTTCAAATATATATATATCTTCGAGATAATAATACTTGTGCTTTAAGAAGTTGTGTTGATCTTATTTGTATTGGTAATAATAAAACACAGTATGGTCTGTCTGTAATATGGCAAATTCAGATACCCGTGCAGCAAAAAGAAAAAGAATCGAAACAGATCAACAAGCATCAGCTACTAAATTTTGGTGGGAAAATCAATAAAAAATATACCTCACAATAAACTAACAACCTTTGGTAACGTTTCTAGATTTCTGCTATACGTGAGAAAGGCAAGCCAAAAAAATATAAATTTACTGTATGTAGTCATATTAGTGCTACAATAAATTAAGTCTTGAAAATAATCGAGACTGTTTTAGAGTACAAATATACAATACAATTTTGCATTAATCAGCAACATGAAAAAATGCTACAATGACTGGCAAAAGACTAGGTTAGAGCTACTCAATTGGCGGACGCTGTCCGAGTTCGGACCTTTCGAGCATTGAAACTGGACCTCAAGCTCCAGGATGAGTAACAGTAGGTGCAGCCACAGATTGCTATAAAGCCCATACCCATTTTACTAATCTTTGATGACTTGGTCTAAGTCAGGGGTGGGGAACCTGCGGCCTTAAGGCCACATGCGGCCTTCTGAGTCATGAAGTGCGGCCTTCCGTGGCTTATGGAAGTTCTTTAAAACTTAAACTCAGAATTATACATCTGACACCTAAGAGTAGCAAATACCAGTTCTGTAAACGCTAGATATTTCTTTTCTGTCATTTATGTATAATTTGACACTATTAGTTATCTATTATCACTTTAAATTTGGCATTTGTGAAATCTGCATTTCAAGCAAAGCAAAAACGTACTATTTATAGCAGTAAGAGCAGTTCTTTCATGTATTTTGTGTACTAGTGCCGCTCACTATGTTTTACTCATGCTACATTCTTGTTCGGTTGTTGTTTAGCCCACTGCTTCCCGCCTCTATTTGTTTCAGATAGCTTCGTAGTAGTGTCACAGTACAGTAAAAGGTAGTAGTACAGCTTCCATTAGAAAAATTAAACAGCACACGTCATACCTTACTCGCCGTTGGTTCGTCAGATCGTGCTACAAAGGATGTAAACGCGCTCGTTATTGGTTACATATGCAACAAAAACTCTGATCGGTGGCAGTGTTAAACTGTGTTGCCAGGAATGACCACTTAATGTCAATTGGCATTATTGGAGCGTGTTTGGCATCGAATAAATATATCATAATGTCATACACGATTTGTCATTATTTTGCCATTTTCAGATTTTTTTCAACATCATCCTTATTATCACTATGTTATCATATGCATATATGAACTAGTTTTTACAATCGAATAAAACTGCCAAAAATGAACACGTTTACCTCTGTATAAATCAGAAGTCAGTGGCAATAAGTATTTTTGCACGCGTTCAAGATAGAACGTGTGCGAGATCACGTGAACGTGACTCTGCCACCAATACGAGAGAGAGAAAAAAGGCTGCAGATCAGTTCGGTATTAGCAGTGAAGGTGTCGTCATATTTGTTTGAATTCATAAAAATATTTGCTGATAGTTTTATTTTGAGTGTTGCATTACAGTGATTACACTGAATTATATATATTTTTGTGTACAACATATTAAAAACAATTTTACTTTGATAAGTCCTTTAATTTATAAATTTTGCTAGCAATAAGTAGTGCATTGATGCCAAATACAGTGTTATTGAACAGTTATTGATATTTATCATATAACTTGAACTTATAAAACAGCTATCACATTTTTAGCGCATTTTGAGGTAAATTAGTTCATTCTACCCATATCATGTCCAAGAAATTGAAAAGAACATTAAAAGATGAACACAGAGTCTTCAATGAAGAGTGGGAGTTGCAATATTTCGTTGTGTCAAATAATGGCAAAATGCAATGCTTGCTCTGTGAAACAACAATTGCAACAATAAAGAAATACAATGCGCATCAGCATTATAGTACTCATAAGGACAACAAGCATGCTAAATTAGAAGGTGAATCTTGAAGTATTGCATTAAAGAAGTTGAAAGAAGGAAGACAAAAACAACAGCAATTTTTTCATAGAATAATACATCAGGATAAAGCTGTTACTGAGGCCAGCTACAAAGTTGCATATCTTCTTGGAAAACAAGGTAAACCTTTCAGCGATTCACAACTGATAAAGGACTGTATCATTGAAGTTGTAGGATGCTTAGATCCAGACAAGATCAACAAATATAAGAACATACCTTTATCAAGAAGAACAAATACTGATCGGCAGCAGGAATTGGCTCAAAACATAACAGAGCAGTTAACGAATGTTATGAATAAAAACACTACCTATTATTCAGTAGCACTTGACGAATCAACAGATGCAACAGATTCCGCACAAGTCTTGTATTTTGTTCGAGCAGTAACTGAAGAATTTGAAGTATACGAAGAATTGTTTGCTTTAGGCACCCTTAAAAGGAGGACACGAGGAATTGATGTTTTCAACGACTTCAAAGAAAAATTTATTGAAAAAAGTCTGAATTTTGCGAATATAGTGAGCGTGTGCACAGATGGTGCCCCATCTATGACTGGTAAAAATGAAGGATTCGTAGCACATCTCAAAAAGGAATTTGTAAATCAAGATTTTATTTCCTTTCATTGTATATTACATCAGCAAAACCTCTGTTCCAAATCTGTCATTCTCGATGACACTCTGAAGAATATTGTGGCCATAGTAAACTATATTCGCGCAAATTCTACAAGACATCGCCATTTTCGAGAAATGCTCATGTTGGATGAGGAAATCATCAGTGCAGATTTGCCCTACCATTCGAAAGTGCGATGGTTATCGCAAGGTCACGTTTTAGTGAAAATTTTGTCTTTACGTGAGAAAATAATTCAACTGTATAATGAGAACAATCAAAACTGCGTATTATCAGATGCTAATTTTCTTCAAGACACTGCTTTTTTGTGTGATATCATGGCAAAACAGAACGAATTAAATGTCTCTCTGCAAGGTAAAAATAAATCTGTTTTCGAGATGTGGCAAAAAATTCAGGTATTTCGGAAGAAGTTGTCTTTTTTCCGATCACTACTTGAAAAATCAAATCTTTCAGAAAATTATTTTCCCGAGTTAGCAAAGTTAATGAATGGAAGGAGCGACGACACTAGTGAATGTGTTGTAAGATACGTCACAGTTTTAGATAACCTGATCGAGGAATATAACGGTAGATTCAAGAATTTTGAGAAGCATGAAATGACATTAAAGCTGGCTTTTCAGCCACACGTACTTGATTTTTCTGAAGCACCAGAAAAGTTCCAGATGGAGCTTATTGAGTTATCTGAAGATAACATTGTTAAAGCACAAATCGACAATAAAGAAGATCCCGTAAGAATATGGAAGGGAGCAACAGAGTATCCTCGTCTTCGTGAACACGCACGTAAGTTGATATCGTGTTTCTGTTCAACATATCTTTGTGAATCATCATTCTCTTACATGAGACAAATAAAAAATGATTTGAGAACTCAGATAACAGACGTACATCTTGAAAACCAACTAAAGCTCAAAACGTCTTCATTGGAACCACATATCTCAATGCTGGTTCAACAGAAGCAACCGCAGAAAAGTCATTAAACGATTAAAAGGTAAGTGAACAATACATTTTCTGTTTCTTTTTTTCAATAATCTTTAAATTTTCATGCTGATTATAGGTATAATTATATCATTAATAACTGCAGTATTAGTATCATATAGAAGTTCGCACATTTATTGTCTGTGGCCTCAAGGGAGAGCGGATAGTGCTGGTGTGGCCTTTATTTTTAGAAAGGTTCCCCACCCCTGGTCTAAGTTATTTTCAGAGAAAATAGCAAAATTTTCGCGCCTTCCGCGCAACTGCACAAACCTAGCATTGATTAACAGCACCTTCAAAAAGGACCAAGAAACAAACGATAAGCATAAAAACCAGGAGAAAATCAAGTTTACAGTGCTGAAAGTATGCTATCCATGGCTCTTTTCGTCCACTAAATTTGCCTCTGCAATTAAACTGATCAAGTGTGGAAAAGCTCAGAGCTCAAACAATATTTCGTTAGATTTATTCGGAAGCACTGCGGCCCCAAATGTATTACATGGCTTCACAAAAAGCCTACGTGACCTACCAAACAATCTCCACGATATGGCGACCTTCCACAGTTATCTCGGTACCAGAACCTGGCAAAGCAGCTGATAACTGAGCTTCCAGCCCATATCTCTGTTGAGCGTTTCTCACAAGCTTTTCGAGCGATTACTCTTGAGGCGTCTTGAATCTGTTTTTGACCCCAACTTCCTGACAAACAAGCTGACTTCAAGCATAGTCAATGCATTACCGATCAAGTGTTTGAACTCACCTATGACGTTGAACACCGCTTTGAAGAAAATAAATCACGCATTGTATTGGCAGATCTTACTGCCGCACACGATAGCCTACTGTAAGGTACCAGGGCCAAACACCTCACCACCGCCTTTGATTTGCTGTTGCTTCTGTACACCAAGTTTTAAGAACTGGCTAAGAATAGGAAATGCACTTTTTTCACAAAATCAGCAGAATAAATTTCAATCAATTCATATCATTTTTGATTTCAATGATTAGTGTAGAGTGCGTAGACTAAGAAATAATCCGAGTATTTTTCTTTACTTCCTCATAATCATAGTTTCATTTGTTTCACTGCAAGCCAAAAATTTCGCTGGACCTCTGGAAATACTGAACTTGTCGAACCGGACGTTCATTAGAATTAGTTGAGTTGCTCTGGACTAGGTATTCCAACGAGTAACCAGGAAAAAGCAGATGCGATTTGAACGTGAACACAACCCAAAAACTGAAATTGTGGCATCGTGGTTCGTTTCTGTTTCACGCTCTGAAAGTTCAGGCAATAAAGTACACTCTCTCGTTTTGGAAGGATTTTCCAGTGAATCAGATCCTAAATATGAACCAGAAATTTCTGATGCCAGTACATCGAATGGCAATGACCACGTTATATTCAATGCACCACAAAGCTTAATAATTGATTCAAAAATTACTAGCATCTTTGATAGAATAAAAATCACTGATAATGTTGCTACCATGATTATGCCATTATTTATCAAAGTCTACGGAGGAGATCTTGTTAAATTGTGTTTATCACGTTCCACAGCACACAGAAATCAAATCGCTAATTGATTGATAGAATCCGATACTGTAATAAATGAGTTTAAGGAAAATCCACCGATGTTCGTGGCGTGTACAAATTAGGAGAAAGATATGAAGTGCTTTGCATAGTGATGTTTAGCTCTCCTGGTTATGCAGATGGAATGCTACTGGCTATGCGATAAATCACAGCATGTAGCTGGTAAAGCTCAGGCACAAGTAACCTTCGGTGTGTTTGAAATGTAGAATATAAAAGATGCAGTTACCACGTTGGTTTTTGATATCACTGCAAGCAACAGCGGTTGGAAAGAGGAAAACTATTGATAGAAATAATTGGTAGAAACCTAATTTATCATGCACATCGTCACTACATTTGACTTTCAAAGCAGCGCATAGAGAAATAACTGAAATAAAAACAACAAGATAAAAAGTACAGTAAATCACTATCGATCCGTGATGATTGTAAAGAAGCGCCAAAAATTCTCTTTTGGTTTATGATGGTAATTCAGAAAAAGGGTAAGGTTGCTAAAATGCAAAACCCTGTTGCTCTCCACGCTGCATGATGGATGAGCCATGTGCTATACTGCCAAAAGATGCACTCGTGAGATTAGCATAACAGTGACTGACAGATTTTCTTGTTTCAGAATCTTGTTTTAGATTTTATGCGCTTTGTTTATATTTTTGACTAGGTCTGGCCAAAATTCGAATCGCTTTAAAAAGCGAGAAACACTTTATTAAGACCGCTAAAGTTGTAAACGGTGCAGCTGAAAAAAACGTAAAACTGCACGCTGATTACTCAGCTACTTTGATTGATAATTCAGAAGAATGTGAATGTATTATTTAAGCTATATAGAAATATCGAAGAGACTACCCTGATTTTTGCAAGATCGCGTTGCAAAGTGATGTCTGCAAAATTACTGGGCTATTTGTTACAAAACAATTTGTCTCGTAGCTACAACGAGCAAAGGGAATGGGCAAAATCGCATTATCTTCAAATTGTTAATTTTTATCACACAAATTTTGAATGACGCAAGCTTAACGGAGAATATTGTAGACTTTGAGATTTCCTTCCCTTTCTCCTTAGCGATTTTCAAATAGAAAGCCATTCGTTTTTCTCTAGCTAGTGCATGCATCAGACAGTATGATGTGTGGCACCTGAAGTAAAACAGTGAGCAACATGTAATTGGCAAACTATGCATTGCCTCCTATAATGTAGTGATCTTCAGATACTTTATCTAAAGGCTTCACATGTGATCAAATCGATAAACATTATGACAACCAGCTTTTTGCTTGTAACCTGCGACTAATCGTATAAAGAATTTCGTGTTCGTTATCTAATTATTGCTACAGATTTTACAGCAATAATACACGATTAAAACCGTATGCGGCATGATGTGCTACTGCTTGATAAATATGAACATTCAATTTCAAACACATATTTCTCATGTTATAAAATTCCAAATGCCTTAAAACAGATTACATAGTATACCCGACGAATTTATATACCTTGGCATTATTTACTTTTTAGACATTACTCAAATGTGTTTGCTGTTTGCAAAAATACATATCAATCCTCTAATTTTACTGGAGCTATTGTTATTTGATGGGTATCAATACAAACATCGAAAATGATTTACCGCACTGGAAAATGCTGACGTCCACATAAATACGTACACTGGTATCGATGCAATATTAGCGCTGAACTATAATCTAGATGATTTGTGCAAATATTCGATCTGATGGCGTAGTGGTTAGAGCGTCCGCTTCGCAGTCGGTAGACCTGGGGTTCATTCCCCTTGTCGAGTCATACCAAAAGACTTTAAAAAATGGTATCTATAGCTTCCCTGCTTGGCGCTCGGCATTTATGGGAGGTTGTGGAGAACAAGCCGGCAAGTTCGCTTGTTGTGTCCTTGGGCAAGGCACTTAACGGGATGCCCCCGCCTTTATGTGGAAGACAGGTGGCCGATAAACCTCGTAAAAAGCAACTCCCAAGCGAGTGCGGACTTCCCGTCCAAAGTATAGCGATACAATTCGCTTTCTCGTGAATGGAGGATAAAAATGGCAAATAAAACAAAACAAAATTGCCACCAAAATCACACCGAATTGCGAAAAAATCAGCGACGATATCTTATTGGCGTAACGGAATATTCCCGCTTCTCTGTGTCAACGAGAAATTTTAAGCGCATTGTGCTAATCGAAATAGAACTAATTTCAAAATGATTTTTTCTACAGATATCAGGTTTTTGTTTCGAATGATGGGAAAAAGTGCGACCTCGCAGATGTTGAAATTCTTTTTAAAATTAGATCAGCTTTAATGCAAACCCGTTTCGGATGTGTGTGCTGGCCTACCACTGACACAGCGTAATTCTAATTGAAGCAGTGGAGCCAATCAAAAGAAGTTGTTTCGGAGTTTTTCTAAACATCCTGAAAACGCTAAATTAAATTAGGAACCGAACTCACGACTTTTTAATTACTGACCAGCGTCATATCTCACTGAGCTAAGTTTACTTGAGTGCTTTTGTATGTCATTGAAATTATTTCACAAGCACTCTCTGCTCAGGCCACAGCTGGTCCTTTTTTCCACTCACTAAAATCAAATATTATCAAGTTTTTTGGATGCTTTTCAAGTGCAGCTTTTTTTTACGTTCAGAACATTTTTAATCACGACCGAGTAAATTGGTTTTCACCAGGCGCTCTAAAAAATGACAAACATTTGAACTGTAATCGGCGGTTATAAAGGCGGTTTTACACGAACACAAATTTTGAGCGGCGGCGAAAGTCGTTTTTGTTAGTGCTGTGAAAGCTCGTTTACGCTCACTGACGCTTGTCATCGCTGCTAAAGAAGCAAAAGTCACCCCGCACAACTCAACTTCTCTTACTCGCCAACAATCCTGTACCAATCAAAATGAACGATACAAGCGTCAGCGAGCGATTGTTCAGTGAGGTACGTTTGGTGATGTAGGTTGTCTCGCCAACGTGGGATAAAATTTCGATGAAATTAAAATGAAACAAAGAGAGTGAGATTAATGCTCAAGTTAAAGTATTGTTTTCTGCAGGAGATCTGGTTTACACATACCTAAAAATGCAATTAGCCCAGCCTATTGCAAATAAATTTCATTGAGATACATTTGGTATAGATAATTATAAAGGATAGCACTATTATGCTGTTGGTTAGTAAATAGTTTATAAATATTATAAATAGTTTGTAAATAGTTTATAACCGAAAATATAAATTTTAGAATTTTCATGTAGTATTTGAATAGCAACTGAATGATTATTGACGTTGCACCATTTTCTTCATTTTGAAATAAAATGATTAAAACTCAATTAATTGATTGATTCAATTCACGAGAAGCAAAGTTTGGAGATTTGCAAAACTGACCCTTGCAATTTGCAATGAGCAATCTCTCTCGACATGTTGCTGCAATCAGCTATCTCTCCCGACATTTCGGGCCACTTTCTGATGGAGGTACTACTAAAACAACTAACGATATCGCCTCATTACTTTCTACCTGTTTCTTTTTGATTGCACTCCATTCTTTGCATATTTTTTAACATACTAACTCTCACCATAGACTAGGCTTAATCTTGGAGCAAATGTCAACAGTAAACAAGAAACTGATTTTGCTTACACCGAAGGCCTACAGTGCAATTGTTTCACTGCCATAGGTACAGCTTAGACAAGATAAATGCTGTCCTCTAAAACTACAACTACGAGTATTTAATGATTTAGTGTTGTCTGACGCTCAACGACGCTTCTTTACCAAACGCGTGTAAAAAGCGACGTTCCAATCGCCCCGCTCAACTCAACTCAACTTTAGCAACTTTTGGGTAAAATCCGCTTAAACCAAACTTCTGGCTGAGTGCATGTGTGACTTTCTGTCTGTATAAATTCCTTCAGAACTTTTAGACGTAGAAATGTGAAAGCTCGCAAGATTGATCACTTAACCAGGCCAGGGTAATCAGTATCTTTTGTAGAAGAAAATGATGTCTTGGTGAAAAAATAATGCCTGTAACCGCTCATGGATTAGCAACAACTGTGTCGCGTTAAAGATATTTTTTGTCGTTCGTCGTATAGTTTTGTTTTGTCGCGATACGTTGGTGTCAGGACATTGCGCACAGCTGACTTGTCCCTGATCCACTCAAATGCTGAGTACTGTGCATCAGTTTGGTGCGCGCATACTTGCCTCATTGACAGCGTTCTTAATGACGCGTTGCGCATCGTCACTGGATGCCTACGTCCCACTCCAACGGACAACCTTCCAATTCTCTCAGGCTACCAGCCAGCTGAGCTTCGCCGCCAAGGAGCGATACTCTCCTTGGCTAATCGCAGTTCGTTGGACCCTGGCCACATTCTGCATGGACAGCTTACTGAGCCGCGGGCTGCTAGCAAGCAGCGACTAAAATCTAGACGCCCGTTTGTTCCTGCCGCGTGGAACTATTGCACAACTTATCTGAGTTGGGCATCCACGCTGCCCAATGGACGAACTTGACATGAGACACAGAGTACTTCATGAATATGTCAGCGCTCGGTGCTTACATTCCTAGGGTCAGCACAAGAGCCATTGCAATGAGTTTGACCAAACAGCTTGGGTCAAACTCAATCGTCTGCGTACTGGCGTTGGGCGGTCCGGTTCGTCCATGCACAAATGAGGTCTCGCTTCTTAAGGGAAATGCGAGTCTGGCTCTAGTGAATAAACTGCAGATCACATTATTTTAACATGTTCCACTGTCATACGAATTAGGAAATTTGCCTTGTAAGCGTAATTTTCACATACGTGTAAAGTGCTGTGTCATTTGTTCGCTCGGCTGCTGTTTGAAAAAATAAGACCTTTTTTTCTCGCAATTGGATTTGCTGTAAGTACGCCTTTTTTACTTCACAATCGTTTATAACATAATACGATTCCAGATTGATCTAGTGATTCTAGCTTCTTCGAAGAATTTCGACAACCGATTACATAACCAACAGGGCTTTTTTTTCTTTTTCACGTGATTTTGTTCTAGAGCTTTCTGGATTGTTTTTTCGATTTATACATGTATATAAGGCGACGAGAATTTTTTTAAGTAGAGTAGAGAAGAGTTTAGTTGGGAGAGGGAGATATTGATTGACTGAACAAAGAAAGGCTATTGATTTTTTTGTGACATTTCACTGTGGATTCTGTTGACGCGGCGAATATTGAACAGTTACTTACGGTGGAATTAGTTTTGGCATTTTTCTGATTGTGTAGTAAAGTGATTAGTTCTGAGATCGTAGAGCGAAGAAGCTTGAAGTCGTGAAGTATTATTTCTGCGAATACATTATTCTGTTCTAAACTTGGTTTAAGGTGTTTTTAGTGGAAGCCAATCTTTTCCAAGTTTTATTTAAGTTGCAGTCAGACCTAATTATCCGAGCAATTATCATACGTCGCTTCAATTTTAAAAGAAATTTAAGATTGAGATAGAACCGAAAATTCTATATTATTATATTATTAAAACGCGACATCCACATATTGGGTATCTCGAGGAATAATGGGTCTGACAGTTTTGGATGACGAAACAAGGTGCTGGCTTAACTCTATCACTGCCAGCATCTGATCTAGGCAACAAAGCAGGTTGGGGTGGTAAAAGGATAAACCCTCGGTCCCCATCCTTTTCTTGTGTTTAACCTGGATTATAGACACCCTGCCATAAGACGAAGATGAAAATAAGCTAAACTAATTGTCGTTACGATCTCTTTTATAGAACGCCACACCATCTCAATTATTTTCCTTTTTTTGCTTGTGATCCTGTTGGTTTTCTACTTGTAGTAATTTTGAATTTTATTTTCATAACCACTGACGAAATCTCTAGTGTGGAAATATATTTTTGATACTTTATGTACTTTTACCCACTTGATCAGATACTAAAACCAAATTGTGATAGAACTTCAATCAAAGAAGTAATGGTATGGCTTTCGACTTGTCCACTACACTTCTGTGAATTGCTAATGGTGGCTATGATAACTTTCAGTGAAAATTATCAAAAATACATGTTTTGTTTTGAGAAAGGGGAAAAAATGAGCCCATAAGTGATTTTAGCTATTGGTTGAAAACCTTGAAAAATTGTCAGAAAGTTTTAATTTTGTCGCTTCTGTTTTCAGAAAATATCAAAAGTTTTGGGACTGGTAAGATTAGCGCCGTAGTCAGGACGGGAAACTACAAGGGTCGTGGCCCACCAAAATTTTGGATTTTCGACAGCGCTAATATTTACCCCTCTTTTCACTAGAGGCAGCTTTTATAAAAACGAGAAAAGGACTAAACAAAACAATAATAGTTTAAACTGTCGGGAAATTCTATAAAAGGTTTTCATCTTTATTTTGGCAAATAGTTGTATCTTGGAAGAAGAGTGGAAGCGGTTAGCCCCCAACTTTCATTTGCTTCAGCCCATTGCCCGACATACGTGGTATGCAATAAACCACTATAGCCTGAGCACATAGTCGTCGGTGGCACTGCACAACAACAACAAGAACCGTGTTAATGTAAGCAATAAAAACATATTTTCTTACTGCTCTTTTATTTTCTGCCTCTGCATCTGCTGTACGTTTAGTTCGATCCAAAAGTTGGTCTGCAATTTAAAATTAATTTAAGTTAGCAACAAATCTTTTTAGTGTTTACGAAGTAGACGGGTACCATTTTACATCACAATAGCTTTATGTTGGTGTTGTAAATACCAGGCAATCAAAGTCCAACAGTGTCTTATACCTAAAGAGAAGGTAAGCCAAAACCGACGCTGGACAAACGCATCATAAAAACGCTTGATAATCTGTTTGTTCCATTGATAAATTAATATTTTTTTTAACATGAAGGCTGATCAGCGCAAACTCAGTGTTTTTATATTACTAAAACATTGCATTAGTAAAAACAACATTTTGGATATACAGCTATATTAATGCTGTAACGTATTCATTTTCCCTTACATGCTACATATCACTTGTTTGCTTTTAAATTAACAGTGAATAACAACTTTATGCGTAGCTTCCTTTTTTATCTTTTTTCACTTTAATCGTACTAGACACATTATCATATCAAACAGTGAGTTTGTAGTGTTGAAGAAAACGCATGCTTTAAAATGCTCAACGAAAAGATTCGCTCATTGCTTTGTCAATTGATCTTACATTGTTGCATAGTGTTTTTTCGCAAGTTTTTTTCAATATCTCGCCAAAAAGCGTTTAATTGCATTTCTTGGGTTAGTACTTGTTGAGGAAATACACAGAAGAAATTGCGCAATCAAGCGTTGGCTGAGACGTCATGTTAGACTCCAAAAGTATAACATTTTTTGTAAGTTGGCAGTCGGGTTCTGGCTTTTGTTTGAGCAAAATATGGTTTTCCTCTGTCAAGAAAGGCTAATTAAAAAGAATGATGTTGATTACCACACCATCATAAAGTCAAAATCTCCCTTTATGACACTCAACTCGCGGAAGTAATCAATCGTGCCCAGTTTGATGTTTGTACGCCCAATAGTTTTGGAAAAGTTAAATCGTACCAACATACGCATAGACAGAATTCTGCTTTATATATCAAACTAGCCTGCTTTTCCGGTGTTGCCTGCCTGGCCCGCATCACTAACGTAGAGATTAAGAATATCGGTTCAGCCGGCCAAGCCGCTTCGTTTATTGGTCAGTTGCTTCAACAATGACGAAAAGTTCATGTTTTTTATGCCCATCCAATTGTCACAATTGTGTGCGCTTCTTTTTGTAATAAAATTTGTCATTTCAAGGCCCTGGCTGTGCCTTAGATCTATGGGATCTGTTCATTGCCATCATAATGATGGCGGCGACTAAATGGTGGTCGCTTTGACAATAAAAAATGAACTTATTAGTTATATTTGATGATTTCATGCGTCCCCTTTCGTGTTTATGTTTCTGATATGAAGTTTCTTAGCTGCGTTGTTTGCCTTAATTCTGCCATAGCGAGATAATGGGCCATGCCTTCTCCCAAACTCATTCACGATATTTAATTAGACGCCTATTAAGCTATTTTCAAACGCAAAAGTTTCCTCTAAATCTAGTTTTACAAATCGATGCTATTATTGTTTTATTTTGTTCTTTTCTTGAACTTGAGGTTTTATTACATTTAACTTTGTCGCTAATCACGACCTCCTTACATAAGGAAAGCTAGTCTTCCGTACAGGTGCGAAGAGCTTATCAATTGCAATTATTAGTAACGGGCAATATTATTTATGTTTGCTATCCAAATGATAGTGAATAATTTTGCTGCCTGCCGCTGTTTTCACTATATAATCGTAAGCCTTGTGATATCATTTTAGATGATGATGACGCAACAGTGCTTTGTAAAACGAATCAAGACAAAAGAAACACTTGCTTGAAAAAACCTTAAATAAATAATTGCTTGATGCATTTTGATGCAGAGTGAGATGTTGGAAAATTACTTTTAGAGGATTCATTTGGTTGTTATTTTTTGAAAATACTTTCACCGCAGTTTTACGGTTTATATTGTTTGAGAAAATGAAAAAAACTAATTTTAGAATCAATGTTTGATTATGACGTGATGTTAGTTCCAAAAACACAAAATTTGGTAAAGTTGGCAAAGTGGGCACGGGCTTGTAGTGAAACCGAAAATTGCTTTTGCTCTATCAAAAAATTCAATTTCTATCTCTCTTCAATTCTCACGTCACCATAAGGTCATCAACCTCTTTTTGTGACCCTTGCCTTGGTGTGGTAATGAATCATGCCAACTTTAGATTTCATAGATCCAGTAGTTTCTGAAAAGTCAAGTTTAAAAAGCCAATAAAACACCAAATCGCTTGTTGTGTCGCCAATAATCGTTAAATCAAAAATTCTGTTTTGGAAATTATGTCCTTAATATCTCCCCAAAAAGCCATATGCCGCGTTCTAACGGTCAGGATCTTTTTAAGAAACGAAGAAAAAACATTTTTACAATTAATTGGTAATTATGATGACATCAAAGATCCTAAAGAAAATGAAATTTCTTGAACTTGGCTTGTCAAGTGCTGGCTTTTATTTCAGCTTAAAATAACATTCCTACGTCAAACAACGCAATTTGTAAAAACAATTTTTTCGACTCTGATGCATGAACCAGCTGTGGTGATCAATCGTACCAAGTTTCATATTTGCACGCCCAGTATTTTTGGAGGAACTAAAGCGTACCTAAGTACATATCTTCAGATACACGTATATACAAAGCAAAAGTCTGTATTTTAATACAGGAATGACGTCATCATGACATCGTGAACCCCTCATGAGAATGACGTCGGGTTGATAATCAATCGAGGCCAGTTTGATGCATGTACCCCCAGTAGTTTTAGATTAGTGAACAGCAACAGAAAAAGAAAAAAATCTTTGCTGTATCATGTAGATGATACTGACTAATAATAACTTGCCTTCCTGAAAAATTCCTGGTGTAATTGACATTATTACAGTTGTAGTTTGTAGTTGGACTTGCTTTGTGATACGGGCACTCGGTTATACACATACGTTACCTAGAATCTAGATCATGTCATAGTGATAGCTGCGCACGGCTGCATCGACGGTATTAAAGCTGCAACCGGAAAAACAATAACTTTTGGTGATGCTACCTAACACCTTGTTTCCGGAACACCTTTCTAAACACGTCATTAAAGTTACTCACCAATATTTCGCCCCGACGTGTTGCTCACAACCATCATTGCCAGAAAAACAGCAAAAAGAAGAAATTTCATTATTTCAAACTTTTACGTACTAGACCTAGATATAAAAATGCTAATGCACTTAATAGGCTTAGAGTTAGCCAATTTTTAATAATAAGATTAGCAAACTTTTAAGGCTCATTAAAACGATATTAGTTAAAATTTGTAATCTAGAATGTAGCGAGGGGTAAGTACCCGAGATTTATTAAAATAACCATAAAGCCCCCGATCCTTTATGAGATTTTGTCTCAGTAAAGGATGATAAAATTATATTTTTATTTTAACTATCGAGGCATCCAACAACCCTGCCACAAAAATATGGTCGATTTGCTTAGATTTTCTTAGCCCCATTTTCCCATTACACAAGCGTTGAGTGCGTGCTCAATCGCCATGCTTTATTACATCTTCTTCTTCGTGTGGGCAAGATCTTTGATTTTGAAAAAGCTTCTCAAATTAATATCTTCTGATTAGCCTGTTTTGCCAGTTTTTAGCTAAACTGGACTACCACGAAGGAAATGAAATGAACTTTTGGGAAATGAACTCCCAGTCTCCATTAATGCTTGGTGTCTCTCTTATTGTGTCCTTAGTTGTCTTTGCTGCAACAAACATGGCTTTTGTTTGAATACTTATTTTACCAGAACTGAGAATTCTTTGCGTAGTACCAGCGGTTACCCAACTCATTCGAAACATCTCTCATTTCATTTTGTTTATTCCTGCAACGGAATCTTTACTACGCACAATTTTCTGCAACTATTTTCGTTATTCGAGCTCTGGTATTAGTTGTGGGGAGTAGCTCGACACCTGAGACTCAATGGTCTTTTGTCGTGTCCCCATCCCGGGTGCGATATTGGGCGACAACTGCCAGAAAAACAACAACAACAGCACAAGTGCTATTGTATAAAAGCGTTCTTATTGAAGTTGTTATTTAATAAATACCAGCCTATTTTACTGATCAAGTAGTCTTACATCTAACGTAAGGAATTTTTACTCGAATGATCTATACTATTACACTGTAGCTTGTTTTGTAGACAGATTAGTTTACAAAACAACTTTATAGCATTCATAAGACCACTTATTTCCTTCCTTCCTTTCTCTAACTTTTTTCATCTCACAGTGGACTGTTTGCTAATTTTTTGAACAAATCTTTTGACCATTGTTTATGTTTACTGTTTAAGCGCTCGTTTGTTGTGTTATACAGTATTTGCTATTGCAAAATGTACAAAAGCTCATTAAAATTATTTCTTGCAATGCATTATATTCCTCCAGTAAACATTTCGCCCATTAGAAATTAGATTCCATACTGATTCTTTATACAAACTTAGCAAAAATTAACCTATAACTACTTGCGCCAATTTCATAACGTAACTACTCGCGCAGTGTATTTTGTACACCAATAACAGATGAATATTTTTTTACAGTTTATTGGATAGAGATGTTAAGTATTTCAACTATTATCAAACATACATGTTATAAAACGCGATTTAATGATTCAGAACTAAATAGAAAGTAAACGAAAGCAAGAAGAATTGAATATGAAAGCAAATGGTCAAATTCTCCGTTACTCATTCACCATTTGCAATCCTGTTTGCGTCTACGACAGGACTTGCACAGATATTATATTGAACATAAGTTGTCGAATGTTCTTTGCACACAAAGTTTTTGCAGGATGAGCATTTCTTTGTGGTCACTCTGTTCTATGTCTATCCGCAGAGCTGACAAAGTTTACGAACTATAGAAGAAGGCTCATCCATGACGACTGCTTGCTGTGGTTTGTATTTGGCCAAAAAGCCTTAAATATCAGCAGCAAAATTTTTTATGGTTGATCGAGCTTCAATAAGATTAATTTAGCATTCATAAAATATTCGTCATTATATCCTAATCTTCAAAGCATTCAGAGTCCATATCCAAATCAGAATGCTCATCCTTTTCATCAATTTCGATTTCTGAGTCAGTGACATGACCACTTTCGTTGATAATATTCTATTCATCCTGATCTTCTTTGCCTTCTATTTTTCTTTCATGAGATAAATTATCTTTCATCAATAAAGCGGTATGATTACATAACCGCGGGTGGAGTACAAAATACACGAGCGCGCGTAGTTAAGAATTAAGGTGACATAGTGTATCGTTCGAGCAAGGTGTGTGAGAACCAGAATTTACAGAAGCAATCATTAATCAACTAACAGAACATTGACGCCATTTCTAAACAGAAAATATCTTCACACTATCATACAGTAGATTTCAACCGCACCATCCATTAGCGGTCGGAAGACTCGAGTCATTGATTCGAGTTGAGTCGCTGTAAGAAAAGACTCGACTCGAGTTGTTTGGATGCCACGAAACCACTACGCTCGACTCGAGATTTGACTGCTTAGTCTCGAAACCGACCGACCTGCTAAAAATAATATTACGTGGATAAGAAGGTTTCCTAAATCGTGAGTTCTATGTGACATATTAATAGATCATACAGAATGGAAAGAAGCATATTCTGTAGCCTATCGCCGCGAAATGATAACAATTGGCGATCTTATGCGATATAGAACATAAAAAAAAATGGTAACAAGCAATTCTGATCAACTACCATTCGATAATTCCTGTGATTAACATTCTTACGTGATATACTGTAGGGTATAGGAATTTCAATTAACGCATTCCCTTGAGCTAAAGCACATAAAAAGCTTAAAATACTCTTCTTTTTTGCAGTTGCGGAGGTTGTAGCTGTAAAACATGAAATGTGGGAAGCCTTCTGGCAGTGATGTTGCTGTGAAGATTGGTTTTTAGACCGTCTTTTTGAGGCCTTGGTCTACCAGCGCGATAGGGTAGTGATTAGAACGTCCGCTTTGTAGTCAGTAGACCTGGGGTTCATTCCCTAAGTCGAGTCATACCAAAAGATTTTACAAAATGGTATTCTCAGCTTCGCTGCTTGGCGCTCAGCATAAAAAAGGGATAGCGTGGAGAACAAGCTGGCAAGCTTGCTTGTTTTGTCATTGAGCAAGGCAGTTAACGGGACGCCTCCCCCTTTTATGTGGCAGACAGGTGGTGGGGCCAAGCAGTCTACTCATCGTGGTGGTCCCAGTCCAACTGAAGACTAGCAAACCGAACGTGAGTGCTGACGCAGTGTGTATACATCTTCCTGCATAATGCTCACAACAAATATCTCAAACGACGAAAAAGAAACCACGGCTGTTTTTGATCGTAGCGCCATAGCTCAACACAATTGTTTCTTTACAGTGGAACCATCGAGGAATTAAACTTAGTTAATGTTACTATTAATTCCATGGCCTCCATGGTTGGTAGAATTTTTTCGATTTTAGATAGTCTGGGGTAAATTTGTGCAACCATATGCAAGAATGTCGATTGCACGCTGATTCCATAATTGCGCACCCGAAGTCTATCTTTATTAGGGTTATCATAGTTTTTAATCTTATACACCGATGCGATATTTGGTGAAGTTTTTATGCACACATAAAGAAAACATAAATATTTTATTAAAAATTGTCACCTTCCAATAGTAAAAAGTGATTTCAGATCTCCCACGGGTAAAAATTTTAACAATATTCACAAAAAGCTGTACGGTTTCACAATTTACATTAGCAAAAAGTGAAATCTATATCACTATTGCATATTGGTTGCAAGGAACTTACTGTTTAGTTTTTTAGTGAATATGCACAATGGAAGTAAGTCTTGCAGGTTGAAGTGCGCTTAGACGGGTGATTTAATGGACGATAATTTCAATCAAAAAAAGAACGCTATGAATTTTCCACTCACAAAAGAATGAAAAGAACGTATTAGAAGCATTTGTTTACGCCGAAGTTTAGCTGTTAACTTTTTCATACCCGACGGCAACTTAGGCAAACAAACATCACATATTCGCGTTCAAAGCTCCGACTATTGAGTAATTGCATGCAATGACAGGAAATGTTTGAGGAAACAGTCAAAATTCGCAAAAAAACGGAAAGCAAAACAAAACACTGACTTTACGAGCATTTCAATTACTGTACTCACAATACATTTAAACGGAAATCTCAAGTGAAATGGCTAAATAGAAAGGCTTGTTCGATTTTTAGCCAAAAATTTGCAGTAACTATTTGCATAGACGCTTGTTTTTCTGCATAAATTTTATAGTATTTTAGAGTTATTGCATATTACTTGTAGTTGTGCATAGTTTTTCTTTATGAAACCATGTACCTAATCAATCGGATATTTTTTTTTGGAAGAAAGGGCAAGAGCAAATCTTGAGAGAGCAAATATTTTTTTGTTCACTCTGGAGATTATATGCTCGTACGGTTTGTAACACCGAAAATAATGTTTTGTTTGCTTTTTGCCACTGTAGTGTGAAGAAGACTCGGGTGTGTTTCCTGTATACCACTCTGAAAGCTTTTAATGATTGGTCATACACACACTTTGCGTAAAACTGACTTGTTAGTGCCGACACAAGTAAACAAACTTTGGAATAGTACGCTTGCACATTCTTTGCTTATCATAACAACATCTTGCACAGAAAATTAAAAAACGTATTGACAAATAACACCGTTTTAAAGTTTAGTAGCAGACATAGGCGTAGCCAGGGGGAGCCAAAGGGGCCATGCCCCCCCTGAATTTTAAGTCAAATAACAAAACAGTATCAAAAAAATAAAAATAAATTTTTTGCGCTTCTGCAGATACATTTGAGTTTATTGTTGACTTTTAGCAAGGGGGTTAGGAGGGGGGTGGATCGGAGGCGACTTTTTAAGTTTTTAAACTTTCAAATGTTATCAAACAAGATTATCAAACAAAACGCTTTACACACTAAATATCGCCGAAGTTTCTCTTCTATGTCGCAGTCGAGCGATGAATTGATAATCCAAGTTACGGTAATCGCAAGAAGTAAGCCTCCCGCTGAGCGCTTTATTGTTTTATTGCGATGCGGACCACTACAAAGACGTCGCTTCTTTTATTAGAACGCTCAACCTACCAGTGGGAGTGGTTTCCTTGAAATTCCCTAAATAGTGCGTTATACGTCACAATTAAAGTTGAACTGTTAAAGCCGTTCTTGATAAAACTACATTAGATCAGTGAAATCGCATTCGCACTTTCTCAGTTTTGTTCAGCAATTTTTATAGTAGCGACGAGTGTAGTTCACGAAAGGCAAAATGCCGTTATAAGTAAATGACGTCACATTAATAGTTGCAAAGTTTGGCCCCCCTCTCAATTTTTTTCTGGCTACGCCCTTGGTAGCAGATAACCTTGCTTCGACGTATAGCAACTACCCTGGCTAACAGTGATGTAGGCCTTAAAGATCGTTTTTTCAAGGTCTTGGTATTGGTCCTGATCTTGGGTTTCATGGTCTTGGTCTTAACCTTTAAAGATCTTTAGATCTTGAAAATATTCTGGTTTCAAAACCAAAAAATCTTAAAGACCACTGCTACACTTCGAAATGTCTTAAGATCATGTTTATTTTTATGGTAATTATTTTAATTCATTTCAGAGTAAAAAGTTTTCAAAAAATTTACGATGATCAAAAATAGAGATGTAGTGCAGCAAAGCTGAGTCTTTGCTTGGGAATTAAAATGGACAGCTTTTCACAGATATGACAGTGCGACAACGAATTACACAAGTACATAAGAGGAGACAATAGGCAGAATAGGATAAAAGCTTTTAGGCAATTCGCTGGAGAGACTGTATGCAGGGAAGCTAAAAGCCTCTTTCGCGTGAGATCATGAGAAAAACATTGATTTTTGCTGATCAAAAGCTAATCGAGACGTTCGACTATATATGGGCGAAACAAAGGGCTTTTTCAAGGTATGAAATGGAATCAATAAAACATAATCAAAGAGCAAATTTATTTTCACAACGATTAAGGTCGTGTGGTGTTTAAATAAAATTTTTGTAAAATACGCGAAAAAATTTTGGCGGCTGGACGAAACCAATGCCTTTGATCCACTCGAAAACGAGAGTCGGATGCCGCACTTCCTATCCCTCGTTTTTACCGGTTTTGCGGGTTCAATCTAGGGGGAGCTGCAAGAGGTCAGCCACTCTTGGTTAGTTTCGTGCAGCAGCAAGATTCCCTCATTCCTAGACCAACATCACTTTCAAACAAAGAATATACTTAATGGTGACAAAACTGGCTGCACCACAGTGCAAAAACCTAACAATGTTGTTACAGTAAAGAGTGTTAAACTAGTTGGCGCAATTTCATCGGCCGAGCTTGGCAAATTGAATACAGTGATTAATATCAACTCTGAAAGAGCAGTTTTGTCACCATATTTTGTTTTTCCATTTGTCAAATGCAATAAGTATTTTCTTCAAGAAACACGTCATGGATCAAATGAAGCCGCTACAAGAACCGGAAAAATAAATGAAATTCTTTTCTAATATCTTTGTCATTTTGTCAAAGGAACAAGATGCTCCACCAAACATTCTGTGCTACTAACCATGGACAATCATAAATCCCACATATCTATCAGAGCTATCGATCTAGCCAAAGAAATTCGTATCACCCTGTTAACAATATCTTCAGTCACCAGTCCCATACTGTAACCGTTTGGCAGAACGATTTATGAACCCTAGAAGTAAACATTTTATCAAGCAGTTGATGCTTGGCTACGCAGCAACCAGGCAAAACACTAACAATTTACAATGTTCCCGAATTATTAAGTAAAGTACAAGTTACAGTGTGTGTTCCTAGAATTATCTTATCTGGATTGCAAAGTTGTGGTATTTATCCAAATAACAGGAACATGTTTAGTGAAATAGATTTTCTTCCCGTTGAGGCCACCAATCGAGATCTTCCTCAAACAGCAACCATGACCCTGACCCATAGGATGCTTATGTCGCAGCTTCGAATTGACATGTTTTTCAAGAAACAAACAGTAAAATGAACCAATGCTTTTTATTACCGGAATTTCAAAGTCATGTAGAACTACTAGTATATAACTTGGAGTCGGCAGAACCAACAAATTTGCAACCAAGCACCTTAGCCATTATAATTTCTTTGTTTAAAGACTTACAGACACCCGGGGTTTTGTCAATATTTTACTATTTATTACAAGGTACAATAGCGGTTCTTGTTACGCCAAACTAAAATGCAATGCTTGCTTTCAATGTAATCTTGGTGGGGGAAACCACTCTAATTTTTGTGGCTCTTAAGTAATATCAAAACTTGAATTTTTTGGTGCACCTTTTCACATAATTCTAAAATAATGAGAGTTTTGCTTGTGATTTGTTTCAAAATTGTTTTGTTTTCGTTAAATGGTGCTGATGTTTCATTGTTCAAAAAAAGTAATTGTTTTTATTTTATTAAAATATTTGCTTGAATGCTACAGATCATTTATGCCTGAGCATACGATCAACCCTCCCTTAGTCATGGTAGAGCTCCCATTTGACATTTCTTTTTCTCTAAGGATTACTATAATCAATTAATTTCATGCATGATGTGTGTTTTAGTAAATAATGCAATGCTTCCACTATACTGAATAAAAAATGTTAAAATGTTCAACGTTTTCGCAAAAACATGGAATTTTGCAAAAAGGGCGCATCTCTCCCGCATCTACTAAGTACAGTCATGAACAAAAGTTTAAGACCACAATGCAAAAGTGACAATTTTAAACATTTAGCATGTGATTGCATCAGCCATATTTTATTGTTACATCATAAGTTTGTTTTCTTCGTTGTGTTTCATTTCGCACCAATTCTTACTTCTGTGCACAATTCCTGGTCGATTATTTTGCTATTTGCTGTTTTTTTTGGTTCCTAAAATGGGCAAGAAAAAGTCTCTAAGCGAGGTTCAGAGGGCTCAGATAGTTGCCTTACACTGCCAAAATCTATCTGAAAGGCAAATATCTGCTCAAATGGGGTGCAGCAAGACAGCAGTACATCAAGCGATTGCGAAGTATCAACAGGATGACTCCTATACCGATAAGAAAAGGACTGGAAGACCGCGTGTCATCACTGCACGAGAAGACAACGTCATGAGAAGGATAGTTGTGAGGTCACCCACGAGTTCAATGAAAAAAATTAGGGCCGAATTGTTGCGCAGAGGTCGTCGAATTAGTCATATAACCGTTTCCAGAGGTTTATCCACAGTATTTAATATGAAGTCATAGAAACCGGCCAAAAAACCAAGGCTTGCTGCGACTATGAAAGCCAAGCGTCTACAGTTTGCTAATAACCATCAACATTGGACCGCCGAGCAATGGGGAAAAGTGCTTTTTTCCGACAAATCAACCTTCCAACAGTTTGTGGTTCGAAAGAGGCACGTCCGTAGACCAACTGGAAAACGTTTTGATGATGAGAGATACACCATACTAACAGTGAAACACCCTCCTAGTCAAATAGTTTGGGGGCTATGTCCAGAAATGGTGTCGCTGCTCTCAGTTTCCTGCCTCCAGGAACCACTATGAACGGGCCAAAATACGTGCAAATACTCTCAGAGGATCTAAAACTTCACCTGCAAGTTCACAATTGTCAAATATTTATGCAGGATGGTGCCTCTTGCCACCGTTCCAAAGTTGCAATAAATTTTCTGGATAGCAACAACATCGACCTTTTCGAGTGGCCAGGAAACAGTTCGGATTTAAATCTTATCGAGAATTTGTGGACTAACATGAAAAATAAAGTGTCGTAAAAGCAATCATTAAGTGGCGCAAAGATGGTAAAAGCGATAAAGGAAGTCTGGGTAAAAGAAATATCCAAGGAGTACTGCCAAAGTTTGATCGAAAGGATGCCCAAAAGAATCAAAGCTGTGATCAAAAACAGAGGAGGTCACACAAAATATTGAGAATCGGAACATTTTTTTGTATATGATTGTTTAGACTGTATCGTACTGTCTTCCATGTGTTTATGATTGATTAGATACGAAATAAAACAATTTGCCAAATGTAAATAAAGTGTTATACTGCCTTATGCTTAGAAACTCGTAATAATTTTAAGTGGTCTTAAACTTTTGTTCATGACTGTAAAACGCTTCACTGGTTACAAAATCATGATTCACATAAATTGATCGGAACTACCTGACTTGACAACCAAACGGTTTTTTCGGTATTTCCTGGTCTGTAAATCTTTTTTTTGTGCGTGTGTATCTTTCATATTCATTGCATTACGTTTGCGTGCGTGTCTTTACAGACGAACAAACTAATATACTCAAACTAAAATTGATGAATGACGCGTCAATCGCAAAGCTTCTGATTGACGGGTAAATCAGAAGTTTTTGATTCATAAATCGGACAAACTATGTTACTCAAAGCCTATTTTTCAAACGCCCGCTATGAAAGAAAAAAGATTTAACTTGTTGCATATGTTTTTATGCTTATTTATATGGCAAATCGGAAAAACAAAGTATGTTACACAAACCGATTTGTTTGGTTTGTGAAACACCCTTGTTTTGTTCGTTTTAGAAATGGGACAAATTGTGGCATAAATAAACACAAAAACACACAAGCAACAAAATTAATCGTGTTTTCTAACGGCACCCCATATTGCGGACCGAATTGATTCTTTGTCGTTTCAAGTTTTGTTTTCTTCTCTCAAAAAATCTCGATTTTTATCGAAAGTTTACTGCGCATAGTTTTCAAATGGCGGTTTAGTTTATAGTCTTTGAGTGATTCATTACTCAGTACTTTATTGCAAATTACTCACTGCGGTTTGTCGATATCTTTTTCAACTACATGTGTAAATTTGTAATTAAAGTATTCGAGTTTATAATTTCTCTCAGAAACTATTGTTAAACCTGCTAACAAAGGTATAAAGTAAGATTGTGGAATCTTCTTCTTGCTCCACCAAACTATTGTTCAGTGCGATATAATATAGGCTAAATAGCGTAAATGGTTTATCTTAAAATAGCTAATGATTTGTCGCTACATCTAATTCCTTACAGCCAATAAACCCTGACCGTACTTTTCCTTCGCTACCGCTTTTACAATACTGCACATGAAGAACTATGACTCAATAAAGTAAAGAGTAAAAAACACTCTATAATGAATTTAATCAAAAACATCAACAGGTCTCAAAAGAAGATTTAATTTTCTCAGATACCTTACGTGTAAACCGATGTAATCGGCGATTCAACCAAATCACACGCCTACCCACTTTCGCGCCGCGATCTCATGATTGAGAAGCGCTGACTTGGAGGATAAAATATATAGTGTCGATTTTACGTCCTTTTCTTCGCGTTTCGTAGTCTCTGACGTGCTCATACTATGTTGTCTACCACTACATATTTGCTTTCGAACCAGATTTTTTGCTGGAGCAAAATAGCAGTTTGAATTCCGGATGCCCTTCATGAAGAATACTAATAATGCTTTCATAAATCTTTCTTTCCGAAGCCCAACACAATTACCACTGGTTCTCGGCGGCTATTAAAATAAAATACAAACTGCTCTAAACGGCGCCAAAGAAAAACATAACGTTTCATTTTGTTATTTCTTGAATTAGCTTGCTGGTGCTAAAAAGTAAGACAACTGAAATCCTAATGAAGCTTACTGTAATGACAATCGCTCTCAGCAAATCATTTATCTGTGCAGCTGGCCGTCAACATATTATCTATTTAGATCACTTTGTCAAATGGACTTAGAACACTACAGTAGGTCAGTCAGTGACCACACAATAGTAGTCAACAAAGTTTTTTGCAGGCTGCGCCGCCGTTAAAGATAAACAGTTCGCCCCTACCATCTATCTGGCACGTAAACGTGACAAAATTTTGTTCAACGTTTTTGAAAGAACACATTCGAGGCGAACTCTAACCACAAGATAATGAAGGCAAACCAGCTAAAACTAAACCTTAGATTTAGAACAACAAACTCTATTTAGGCTTAATGTCAACTTCAAAGGTCTTTAAGTTGAGTTTGAACAAAAAAGTTTAGATGTTTGGCGAAAACCAAACTGAAATTTTTATTTCCATAGTATGCAAACCAACACAGACGAATAATAGAACAACATACACAAAATACGAGTATACAACTCACTGATCTGATATTCACTGTAGAATCTTTCCTTTACGGAAGAGATTTTGCATAAGTACACAAATAAAACAATAGAAGTTAATATAACAATATAATTGAGTTGAGGCAAGAACATTTTTAGAACCGGCTGAAGAAATCAAACTCCTTATGCCGTTAAAATCTTACTTTTGGTAAAGTAATCCCAAACAGGCTGTGGGAGATCTTGATTTTGGAAAAATTTTTTTTATTTAGAACATTTCAAAAATTAATTCTCAAACATGAGATTGTTGGAAATGGCATGTACAATCCTGCTGTGAATGGAACAAACCAATAAAGTTTAGACAAAATCGTTTTGGTTTCAGCCGGGTTGATTTCAGACAAGAAGGTTAAGGCTGGTTTTTGTGAATTCAGTTATTATTTGAAAACTCTACAAGCGAAGGCTGTAGTAGGTTTTGCTAAAATGCGGTAAAGAGCAATTTTGCCAAGATAAATACAAAAATAAATCAACGTTGAAGGTGCAAATAACGTACGCATGTAAAACACTCCAGCGTAGTTTATAGAGTGTGCGAGTATTATGCTAACTTGCTTTTAAAAACACATCAGTTAAATGGTTATCCAATGAGATAAAAGCGTATCAAATTTTATATCCGTAATCACTGCCAAACAAACATTGTCCTTTAGAAAATCCATCACCCTAGCACGGGAAGGAAACCTATTCCGCAGTTGTAAAATCGGTCATGACGGCAATATATGCAAAGAGCTGAAATCAGAAATAAAAAAAATGTTGATTATACTGCACGAGCAGCTGTAGAAGATTCCAACTACCTTCTCACTTTGAATCAGGGGTCCCCGGCTGGCTTCAGAAACTTTGAATTATGAATAGTAATAATAATACTGCTTGAAAATCACTCTTAAGTCCGCTTCATAGCCCGGGGTTCTGGGAACTAAACCATAAATTCAAAATAAACAAAACTTGTTCTCTTCCTTAAACAACGTTTTGTATTGCTGCAAATGCGAGGAAACATAAAAGAACAGAACAAATAAAAACCCTCTCTAAAATTAGTAGGGACAACAAACAACCCCGGAAAATTCTTTTTAAATGCTTGTGAAGCAATTTTTATCGGCCAGTGGGGAAATTTCAAATGATATCTTGGCATTAAGGCAGATCGGTTGCGGCGAGAAATACAACTACTTCCATTTTCTTGATTAAATAAAACACAGCATGTGCTTGGATAGACTATAGTTCTATTGGTATTCTAGGTTCACAAAATAAAGAAGTAATATCAATTCAAATTCAAGCGCCAATGAGGTCAAGATCTTTGCTTTTTATTTTATAAATTCACTTACGAAATATTTCAATGTAGATAGAAAGCTATTCGAGATACTTTTTGTGCACAGTAGTTTTGAAAAAAGACATTTTAATAATCACAAAGTTTGATTTCTTAATACTTAACGTCTAGTCTTTAGCCAGTTTCCACATTGCACCAATACTGCAACTATAAGTGCGAAACAAAAAGGTTAGGGAAAAACACGTTTAAGGTAATACCCCAAAGATTGTAGTAAAGAAGTTGACTTACATACATACTGTTCCGCAACATCCACCTCGCAGTTTGGTGTATTGATGTAACGTCCATCAGATTTTGGGCAAAAGAATTCGTCGCACTGTAAAAAAGATGCACTTTAAACAGCCTCAAAACCGCAAAAAGAGATGGCAAATGGCCTGTGACAAACATGATAATCTTGTAAGATCACGAGCATTTTTTTTCGGTAAGAATCGAGCCAGACAGTCGATTATTTACAGAGCAATTTGTGTGCAGACTAAAGTTGTTCAGATTTTGAAAAAAGCTTTTAAATTTTACGATGTCGAGCTTTTTTTCCATGATTTGGACCAAACAATATCCGTAAAAAAATTTGAAATTTGCTTTTTTGCAACCAGCTCAACGCTTAAAGTTTTGTGCTGAAATTTTAGAAAAGAAAGAATTTCCCTTTGTGCAAACAAGCTATAATCGTAAATTTTTCGCAATTCAGCGTCATTTTACTAACAAGTTGCATCAGGTAATGCAAGAGGCCAGCGATGTACTTTGAGCAAACTGTAAACAGTGTCTCTGTTTGCAGTTTGCTTAAAATTATATCAAATTTGCATACAGCTACTAGATTGTAGTTTACCGCCAGTATTGCATCAATACTAGAATATTTATGCTGACGTCAGCATTCTCTACCAACTTTGCCCATTTTACAGATCTGTTGTTAAGTTTGGTTTCAGGGCGCATGAGTATATGTGGAGAATAAACAATACTTCATTGATGCAACGTAACGCTAAGCAGTGACAAAGATTTCCTATTTTGATATTTCCTATCTGCTCGTTCTGCAAATTGTTCAACACCCTATAAGCTCTTTCTTTTCATATTTGCTTCGGAAATCAGCATCATTCTGCTTTATCGTTGTTATGATATTTATCACATGTTAAGTTTAAAGTTTGGTGTGTTTCGTTTGGAGATAGAGTGTGCAGACATTGGCAGGAAGGAACAGTTACTTTTGTTTCTATAAAATTTTCAAATATATATATATCTTCGAAAAAAGCTTGGGAGTAGGATTGAAGTGGAGAGAGAAATTGAATGAGGAAAGTGGGAGGGAGCAGATGTAACCTGTGCCTAGCTGAAAAACTTGCGATCTTAAGCGGCGACAGGAAAACGATGCTAAATAAACGATCTGAAATAGTGAACACATGCCGCCACAGGAAAAAATTTAAATTAAAAAGTATCAGATTGGACGGTTCGTTGTAATTTGCGTGTTTTGTTCTTTTACTTTTGCCGTTTTTCTTTATCCTTTCTTTTCCGTCTATTTTCCCAACTTACCGTTTACCATATTAAGTATATACCTGTTCCCATTGTTACGTCACTATTACTCTCATACCAACCTCCACAGTTCTTAGTTACCCAGATGAGTTTACTGTTTGCAGGAGAACCAGCAGATTATTCTTTAGTATAGTTTCTGCTGGCTACCATACTATTACTATTTCTGATTACTCGCCCTGAATAACCGTAAGTAATACTGCATTCTCTGTTTGTTTTGGGTTCATTTTTCGTTTTTTTTGCAGAAATACCTGAGGAGCCTTAACGGCGAAACAGGCTGTAGTATTTTTGCTAATAAAGATATATATTAATTTGCTCTAACTGTTTTTGTTATTGAGCACTCTTAAATATTTTACCGAGTCTATTTATTTATTTATTTATATATCTTCGAGATAATAATACTTGTGCTTTAAGAAGTTGTGTTGATCTTATTTGTATTGGTAATAATAAAACACAGTATGGTCTGTCTGTAATATGGCAAATTCAGATACCCGTGCAGCAAAAAGAAAAAGAATCGAAACAGATCAACAAGCATCAGCTACTAAATTTTGGTGGGAAAATCAATAAAAAATATACCTCACAATAAACTAACAACCTTTGGTAACGTTTCTAGATTTCTGCTATACGTGAGAAAGGCAAGCCAAAAAAATATAAATTTACTGTATGTAGTCATATTAGTGCTACAATAAATTAAGTCTTGAAAATAATCGAAGACTGTTTTAGAGCAGTTTAAACAAACTCTGGGATATAGGAGCAGCAGATGAAATTGAAACGATACATAACAATTGTTTACTCACACCAGAAGCAAAACAATAAAATATACAATTTTGCATTAATCAGCAACATGAAAAAATGCTACAATGACTGGCAAAAGACTAGGTCAGGGCTACTCAATTGGCGGACGCTGTCCGAGTTCGGACCTTTCGAGCATTGAAACTGGACCTCAAGCTCCAGGATGAGTAACAGCTGGTGCAGCCACAGATTGCTATAAAGCCCATACCCATTTTACTAATCTTTGATGACTTGATCTAAGACTCTAAGTTATTTTCAGAGAAAATAGCAAAATTTTCGCGCCTTCCGCGCAACTGCACAAACCTAGCATTGATTAACAGCACCTTCAAAAAGGACCAAGAAACAAACGATAAGCATAAAAACCAGGAGAAAATCAAGTTTACAGTGCTGAAAGTATGCTATCCATGGCTCTTTTCGTCCACTAAATTTGCCTCTGCAATTAAACTGATCAAGTGTGGTAAAGCTCAGAGCTCAAACAATATTTCGTTAGATTTATTCGGAAGCACTGCGGCCCCAAATGTATTACATGGCTTCACAAAAAGCCTACGTGACCTACCAAACAATCTCCACGATATGGCGACCTTCCACAGTTATCTCGGTATCAGAACCTGGCAAAGCAGCTGATAACTGAGCTTCCAGCCCATATCTCTGTTGAGCGTTTCTCACAAGCTTTTCGAGCGATTACTCTTGAGGCGTCTTGAATCTGTTTTTGATCCCCAACTTCCTGACAAACAAGCTGACTTCAAGCATAGTCAATGCATTACCGATCAAGTGTTTGAACTAACCTATGACGTTGAACACTGCTTTCAAGAAAATAAATCGCGCATTGTATTGGCAGATCTTACTGCCGCACACGATAGCCTACTGTAAGGTACCAGGGCCAAACACCTCACCACCGCCTTTGATTTGCTGTTGCTTCTATACACCAAGTTTTAAGAACTGGCCAAGAATAGGAAATGCACTTTTTTCACAAAATCAGCAGAATAAATTTCAATAAATTCATATCATTTTTGATTTCAATGATTAGTGTAGAGTGCGTAGACTAAGAAATAATGCGAGTATTTTTCTTTACTTCCTCATAATCATAGTTTCATTTGTTTCACTGCAAGCCAAAAATTTCGCTGGACCTCTGGAAATACTGAACTTGTCGAACCGGACGTTCATTAGAATTAGTTGAGTTGCTCTGGACTAGGTATTCCAACGAGTAACCAGGAAAAAGCAGATGCGATTTGAACGTGAACACAACCCAGAAACTGAAATTGTGGCATCGTGGTTCGTTTCTGTTTCACGCTCTGAAAGTTCAGGCAATAAAGTACACTCTCTCGTTTTGGAAGGATTTCCAGTGAATCAGATCCTAAATATGAACCAGAAATTTCTGATGCCAGTACATCGAATGGCAATGACCACGTTATATTCAATGCACCACAAAGCTTAATAATTGATTCAAAAATTACTAGCATCTTTGATAGAATAAAAATCACTGATAATGTTGCTACCATGATTATGCCATTATTTATCAAAGTCTACGGAGGAGATCTTGTTAAATTGTGTTTATCACGTTCCACAGCACACAGAAATCGAATCGCTAATTGATTGATAGAATCCGATACTGTAATAAATGAGTTTAAGGAAAATCCACCGATGTTTGTGGCGTGTACAAATTAGGAGAAAGATATGAAGTGCTTTGCATAGTGATGTCTAGCTCTCCTGGTTATGCAGATGGAATGTTACTGGCTGTGCGATAAATCGCAGCATGTAGCTGGTAAAGCTCATGCAGAAAAAACCTTCGGTGTGTTTGAAATGTAGAATATAAAAGATGCAGTTACCACGTTGGTTTTTGATATCACTGCAAGCAACAGCGGCTGGAAAGAGGAAAACTATTGATAGAAATAATTGGTAGAAACCTAATTTATCATGCACATCGTCACTACATTTGACTATCAAAGCAGCGCATAGAGAAATAACTGAAATAAAAACAACAAGATAAAAAGTACAGTAAATCACTATCGATCCGTGATGATTGTAAAGAAGCGCCAAAAATTCTCTTTTGGTTTATGATGGTAATTCAGAAAAAAGGTAAGGTTGCTAAAATGCAAAACCCTGTTGCTCTCCACGCTGCATGATGGATGAGCCATGTGCTATACTGCCAAAAGATGCACTCGTGAGATTAGCATAACAGTGACTGACAGATCTTCTTGTTTCAGAATCTTGTTTTATATTTTATGCGCTTTGTTTATATTTATGACTAGGTCTTAAATCATCATCATTCTGGCCAAAATTCGAATCGCTTTAAAAAGCGAGAAACACTTTATTAAGACCGCTAAAGTTGTAAACGATGCAGCTGAAAAAAACGTAAAACTGCACGCTGATTACTCAGCTACTTTGATTGATAATTCAGAAGAATGTGAATGTATTATTTAAGCTATATAGAAATATCGAAGAGACTACCCTGATTTTTGCAAGATCACGTTGCAAAGTGATGTCTGCAAAATTACTGGGCTATTTGTTACAAAACAATTTGTCTCGTAGCTACAACGAGCAAAGGGAATGGGCAAAATCGCATTATCTTCAAATTGTTAATTTTTATCACACAAATTTTGAATGACGCAAGCTTAACGGAGAATATTGTAGACTTTGAGATTTCCTTCCCTTTCTCCTTAGCGATTTTCAAATAGAAAGCCATTCGTTTTTCTCTAGCTAGTGCATGCATCAGACAGTATGGTGTGTGGCACCTGAAGTAAAACAGTGAGCAACATGTAATTGGCAAACTATACATTGCCTCCTATAATGTAGTGATCTTCAGATACTTTATCTAAAGGCTTCACATGTGATCAAATCGATAAACATTATGACAACCAGCTTTTTGCTTGTAACCTGCGACTAATCGTATAAAGAATTTCGTGTTCGTTATCTAATTATTGCTACAGATTTTACAGCAATAATACACGATTAAAACCGTATGCGGCATGATGTGCTACTGCTTGATAAATATGAACATTCAATTTCAAACACATATTTCTCATGTTATAAAATTCCAAATGCCTTAAAACAGATTACATAGTATACCCGACGAATTTATATACCTTGGCATTATTTACTTTTTAGACATTACTCAAATGTGTTTGCTGTTTGCAAAAATACATATCAATCCTCTAATTTTACTGGAGCTATTGTTATTTGATGGGTATCAATACAAACATCGAAAATGATTTACCGCACTGGAAAATGCTGACGTCCACATAAATACGTACACTGGTATCGATGCAATATTAGCGCTGAAGTATAATCTAGATGATTTGTGCAAATATTCGATCTGATGGCGTAGTGGTTAGAGCGTCCGCTTCGCAGTCGGTAGACCTGGGGTTCATTCCCCTTGTCGAGTCATACCAAAAGACTTTAAAAAATGGTATCTATAGCTTCCCTGCTTGGCGCTCGGCATTTATGGGAGGTTGTGGAGAACAAGCCGGCAAGCTTGCTTGTTGTGTCCTTGGGCAAGGCACTTAACGG